>CM038220.1:132642108-133860440 GCA_021442155.1 Cymbidium sinense
TAAATTCTAAACTTAAACTAACCATAAACCCTAACCTAACAAAACCCTAAACCCTAAACCTAAACTATAACCTTAAAATCCTAATCTAAAGTTTCAAACACTAAACATTAAATCTTAAGCCCTGAACCCTAAACTAAACTAAATAAAAAATAAACTAAGTAAATTAAATAAACCTAAACTTATATGTTTAGTTAATTTTGTTTTAAAATTTCTAAATCCTAAATTCTAAACTCTAAACCCTAAACCCTAAAACTAAACCTAAACCTAAACTAACTAAACCTAAACCCTTAACCTACAACACTAAACCCTAAACCCTAAACCCTAAAAAACCTTAAACCGTAAACCATAAAACCTAATCCCTAACCCTAAACCTAAACCCTAAACTCTAAAAGCATAAACCCTAAAACCTTAAACCCTAAAATATAAACCTTAAACCCTAAACCCTAACCCTAAACCTTAAACCCTAAACCTCAAACACTAAATTGAAACTTAAAGTAATTAAATAAATTTAAAAATAATCCTAAACCCTAATCCCTAATAAACTTAAACCTAAACCCTAAGAATGGGCAGAACCTTGACAAGAACATCACCATCAACCAAGCTGCCTAGATCCGCAATAAAGAAGGTGGAGGCTACGCTATCATAGTGGTGGGGATCCGATGTGGATATGGAGGTGATGGTCAGAACAGTGTTGGTTATGGAGGTGGGAGGAGCTACAGAGGTTACAATCATGGTGGTGGTGAAGGGAGAGATCGTGGATGTGATGGTGGATCCCGCTACTCGAGAGGCTGAGGTGGTTCTTATGGGAACTCGAGAAATGATGAATGGCTGATCCGATCTGCTGCTTATGAAATTGTGTCATTAAAGTGGAGATGATTCTAGTTATCTAGGATTTTTGATTTCCTCCATGCGTGCACATTTTTATCTATGTCATCGCTTGTGTCTTAAAAAACTTGGTGTGTTAATTGGTTGATGAAATCAAACAAAAAAAGTTAAATTTGAATTTGTTCTCTCTTAAAAAAAACCCCCATTCCCTTAACTAAAACATGTACCCTAAACTTAAAAGCTAAACCCTATACCCTAAACCCTAAAAATAAAAACAAGTTAAAAAATTAAAAAAACCTAACCCTAAACACTAAGCCCTAAAATTAACTCTAAACCCTAAACACTAAACTTATATCCCTAAATCCTAAATGCTAAATCCTAAACCCTAAAAAAACCTAAACCCAAAACTCTAATCCCTAAACACTAAAAACCTAAAAACATAAGCCTAAACTAAATAAAACCTAAAAGTAAAATAAATAAAAAACCTAAACCTATAAAAAATAAAAATAAAATAAAATAAAAACCTAAACCTAAACCTAAACCTAAAAATAAAAATAAAATAAAATAAATAAAAACCTAAATTAAGTAAAATAAAATAAACCTTAAATATAAAAATAAAATAAAAAATTAAATGAAAAATAAAAATAAAATAAACATAAATAAAATAAAATAAAATCTAAATAAAAACCTAAACCTAAAAAAATAAACGTAAAATAACAACCTAAACTTAAAATAAACAAAATAAAATAAACCTAAACCAAAACTAAAATAAACTAAAATAAGTAAAACCTAAAACTAAACCTAAAATAAATGAAACCAAAACCCTAAACTAAATAAAATAAATTAAAATTAAAATAAACCTAAACCTAAACCTAAAAATAAAATAAACTAAACTAAAAAATAAACCTAAACCTAACTTTAAACCTAAAAAAATAAACTTAAATAAGTATACCTAAAATAAATAAACTAGTCTAAAAAAATAAAAATAAACCTAAGTAATAAAAAAACTAAAATAAATAAAAAATAAACTAAATAAGTTAAATAAAACAAAACCTATAATGTTTAGGTCATTTAAATAAAAAATAAAAAAAACCTACACACTAAACACTAAACCTTAAACCTTAAACCTTAAACCTTAAACCCTAAAACCCTAAACCCTAAAAGATAAACCCAAAACCCTAAACCTTAAACCCTAAAGCCTAAGCCCTAAACCCTAAACCCTAAACCTAAATCCTAAAAAACCATAAACCCTAATCATTAAACTAACCTAAAATGATAAACCCTAAACCCTAAATCCTTAACCCTAACCTTAAAACCTAAACCCTTAACCCTAAACACTAAACCTAAACCCTAAAATCCTAAACCCTAAACCCTAAACCTTAAACCTGAAACCCTAAAAATCCTAAACCCTAAAGCCTAAATCATAAATCCTAAACAAACCCTAAACCCTAAGCTGACCATAAACCCTAAACCCTCAAAACCCTAAACTCTAAAGCATAAACCTAAACCCTAAACCCTAACCCTAAACCCTAAACCCTAAAACCCTAAACCCTAAAACCTAAAACCTAAACCCTAAACACTAAACCCTAAACCCTAAACCCTAAACCCTAAAACCTAAAACCTAAACCTAAACTAAATAAAACTTAATAATAAATAAATATAAAAACATAAACCTAAATAAAATAAAATAATAAAATAAAATAAAAACCTACACTACAACCTAAACCTAAACTTAAAAATAAAATAAAATAAAAACTAAAAATAAATTAAAATAAAATAAATAAAAACCTAAACAAAGCTTAAAAAAACTAAATAAAATAAAAACCTAAACCTACAAACAAAAAAACCTAAATAAAATAAAAACTAAACATAAAATAAAAATAAAATAAACCCAAAACTAAAATAAAATAAACACTAAATAAAACCAAAAACCTAAAAAAATAAACCTAAAAATAAATAAAAAGTAAAACCTAAACCCTAAACTAAAAAAAACCTAAACCTAAAATAAAATTAAAATAAACAAATTAAAATAAACTTAAACCTAAACTAAAGTAAACTAAAATAAAATAAATAAAACTTAAACCTAAACCTAAAACTAAACCTAAACCTAAACTAAATAAAATAAAATAAACTAATAATAAACCTAAACCTAAACTAAAAATAAAACCTAAAATAAACCTAAAATAAAAATAAAAAAACCTAAACTAAAAAAATTAAATAAAAACCTAAACCTAAACCTAAAAATAAAAAATGAAACTTAATCCTAAAAAATAAAACAAAAATAAAACTCAACTTAAAAATAAACCTAAAGCTAAAAAATAAACTAAATTAAAAACCTAAACTAAAATAAATAAACCTAAAATAAATAAACTAAACTAAATAAAAATAAAATTAAGCCTAAATAAAAGAAAACAAAAATTCAAATAAATAAAACATAAACTAAATAAACTAAATAAAGCTAAACCTACCTCTTTACTTAATATAAAAAAAACCCAAAACCCAAAACCCAAAACCCTAATCCCTAAGCCCTAAAACCCTAAACCTTGAACCCTAAACTTAAACCCTAAACACTAAACACTAAACCCTAAACCATAAAACCTTAAACCATAAACCCTAAACCTAAACCCTAAACCCTAAACTCTAAAACCCTAAACCCTAAATCCTAATCCCTAAACCTTATAACCCTAAACCCTAAACCCTAAATCCTAAAACATATAACCTATGCACTATCTATTATGAATGGGTGGCTTTATGGCCAACTGGCTGTTATTTGCTGTCTTGGTTATTTATTATCTTGGTTATTTGTTGTCTTGGCATTTAATTCCAATGTTGGCTCTCCTTTGAACCCCCTAAGTGTTTATGCTATTTATTTATTTTATATTGGATTATCTTATGGTGGGTGCAATAATTGTTTTGCTATTTTATCTGTTGACTATGGGACTTTAGGGTCCTATGTCCAGCAAGCTGCTTATGGGGTTGGCTTACTGATTGTCTTTGTTATTTGTGTTTGGGTCTATCACCGATATGTGGACTACTTAATATGTTGCTATTTTTTCCATCTTGGTTCAGTTAGACTTGTGTAGATCCTTGTGATTATGCTTCTATCTACTTGGTTATTATCTTATGCACTATCTATTCTGAATGGGTGGTTCTATGGATAACTGTTATCTTTTGTTTCTTGCTGTCTTGGTTGTTTGCTGATATGGATTATCAAGTTTTATGCCTAGCTTTCATCGCTATCAGCTATCTTTATTGTCTTTATTTGGTGCTATTTATGGTGGGATGCCTATTTCTTATGCATCGGTACAACTAATCTATTGATGCATTCTCATCTTGGTCCTATTATACTTCTGCATCACTTGTTGTATTTGGGTTTGGGTTATCACTTGCTTTTTTCTTTTGTTAACTACAATGGTTATTAATAAGGGGGTTGTTAACATCTGCATTGTTTATTATGATTGGGTTTCTTTTATGAACTATACTCTAAGGCTGTACTCTTGGTCTGAATGTTTTATATATGTCTCATATGTTTGGCTTATTGATTTGCTTAGCAGGATTTTAGCAGGTTGCTTTTCCTGCTGTTCTCTTATGGTGGATTTTTATACTGGCCTAATTATACTCTTGGCTATGGTTTTAAAAGGGATTCTAGAAAATATGGCTCATTCTCATATGTATAGGGATTCTCATGCTATGGTGACTATATTGATGATAATTTTCCTGCATGGGACCCCTTATCTATCGGCTCATTGCTATCTCCTTTCTATATCATATATGGTTGTCTTTAGGTTTGCAGGTACTAAGGCCCATAAGACTTTTAACAAATGGCAGCTTTCTTCTCACAGGTTCGTAGGCTATGATGGCTGTGATGATTTCACACCTTCTTGGTTTGGTAGTAGCTCTTGTGATGTAACCCTTCCAATAAGTTTGATGCTCATATTTGCATATGCCCCAATTTGTGACTGACGAGCCTTCTTTCACACACTTCTCTATAATTTTCCTCGCTTATGTCGCCTCATTTCTCACTTTCTTTACTACTTTAACTATTCTAATTTTATCTTTCTTCATTTTTGTAGATGCACTTCTCTTTTCTTGTGTTGGTTTGCTCTACCTGCATGCATTCTATCATCCTGAAGAGCTTTAGCCCTAATTTATCCATTAGCTTATCTATGTTAATCACTTTGTATCTTTTGCTTTACTTTTCTCTTTTATATTGCTTTTGGTTGTACTTTGATAGGGGATTTACTCTCAAGGCTGATTGTAGCTCTTTGAGCAGTAGTTTTGGAGTTTATCCCCTCTTAAGGACCTTGTAACCCCCTTTTTATGGCAATAAAATTCCCCTATATAGGGTTTCCAAAAAAAAAACTCTAAAACCTATAACCCTAAACTATAAACCCCAACCCTAAATCCTAAATGCTAAACCCTTAACTAACCCTAAACCCTCAAATCTAAACCCAAAAGTAACCCTAAACTCTGAGAATGGGCAGAACCTTAAAGGTAGGGACATCATCAACAACTAGGCTAAATCTAGATCTAGCGGTGGAGGTGATGGAGGAGGCGGAGGTTATCACAGTGGTGGTGGGGTATCTGGAGGTACTAGTGGATTTGGAGGTGGTGGTTATGGAGGAAGGAGGAATGACGGAGGTTACAACCATGCTGGTGGTGGAGGGAGAGATCAGGGACATGATGGTGGATCCCACTACTCTAGTGATGGGGGTGATTCTGATGGGAATTGAAGAAACTAAAGAATGACCAATCTGATCTACTGGTTATGGAAATGTGTCTTTATAGAAGCTCTAGTATCTAGATTTTTATTTTCCTATGCGAATCATTTGTTATCTATGTTGTCTCTTAAAAACTTGGTGTGTTACTTGGTTGATGAAATCAAAAAGAAGAAATGTTGAATCTAAATTTATTCTCTGTTAAAAAACCCTAAACCTTAAACTCTAAACTATAAAGCATTTAGGCATAAGAAATCCTAAAGCCTCTGTTGAAATGATGTGTCTAAAATTAAATAAAATTTGAAAAGATTTTGGATCTATAGATTAAGTGATATGCTCATACCACTCATGCTCTGGTCTTTTAGGGAGTGTGTTTAGGACTTTAGTCTCTCTAATTAAATAACACCCTACTGTAATTTGTAAGACTACATGGTTTTAAAATCATGAATAGTTAAGAACACCTGTGTGGTTATAAGTCCAGAAGTCAAATAATTTATATAATAAGTAAATTAAATAAACTAAAACCAACTAGTTTACTTAATTTAAAAAAATTTAAAAAACTAAAATAAATAAAAAAGAAAATAAATAAACTAAATTAACCTAAACCTACTAGTTTACTTAATTTAAAAAATAAAATAAAATAAAAATAAAATAAAACCCTAACCCTAAACACTCAACCGTAAAATAAACTCTAAACCCTAAACCTGCAACTTTAAACCCTAAACCCTAAAACCCTAAACCCTAAACCCTAAAGCCTAAAATCTTAAACCCTAAACCCTAAACCCTAAAACCCTAAAACTTAAACCCTAAAACCCTAAAACCTAAACCCTAAACCCTAAAACCTACAAGCCTAAACCCTAAACCCTAAACCTAAACCCTAAACCCTAAACCCTAAACCCAAAACCCTAAACCTTAAACCCTAAAAACCTAAAAACATAAACCTAAATTAAATAAAACCTAAAAAATAAAATAAATAAAACACCTAAACCTAAATAAAATAAAATAAAGTAAAATAAAATAAAAAACCTAAACTAAGACCTAAACCTAAAAATAAAATAGAACATAAAAAAAAAAACTAAGCTAAAATAAAATAAATAAAAACTTAAACTAAACTAGAAAATAAAATAAACCTAAAAATTAAAAAATTTAAATAAAAGAAAAACTAAACGTAAAATAAAAATAAAATAAACCAAAAATAAAATAATATAAAAACTAAATAAAACCTAAACCTAAAAAAAATAAACCTAAAATAAAATCTAAAATAAATTAAAAAAATGTAAACCCTAAACTAAAAAAATAAACCTAAACCTAAACTACAAAAAAAACTAAACTAAAATAAATAAAACCTAAAAAAACCTAAACCCTAAACTAAATAAAATAAAATAAACTTTAAACCAAAAAACCTAAAATAAAACCTAAAACCTAAACCAAAAAAAAATAAAAACCTATACCTAAACCTAAAAATATAAAATAAAACCTAAACTTAAAATAAAATAATAATAAAATTAAACTAAAAAAAACATAAACCTAAACCTATACTTAAAAATGAATTAAAATAAATCACCTAAATGAAAGTAGAAGAAACTAAAATAAATAAACTAAACTAAATGTAATAAAAAATAAACCTAAATCAAAATAAAAATAAAATAAACTAAAGTAAATAAAAAATAAACCAAATAAATGTAATCCTACAGATTTACTTAATTTAAAAAAGAAACCCTAAAATTAACCCTAAACCTACAACCCTAAACCCTAAACCATAAATCCTAAAAATCCCTAAATCCTAAACTAACCCTAAACCCTAAACCCTAACCCAAATCATAAACCCTAAACCTTAAACTAACCCTAAACCCTAAACCTAAACCTTAAAAACCCTAAACCCAAACGCATAAACCCTAAACCTAAACTGAAACCCTAAACTAACCCTAAACCCTAAGCTAACCCTAAACCCTAAAAATCCTAAATCTTAAAGTCTAAACACTAAACCCTAAACCCTAAACCCTAAACTCAAAACCCTAAAACCCAAAACTCTAAAACCCAGAATCCTAAACCCTAAACCCTAAAAACCTAAACCTAAACTAAATAAAACCTAAAAATAAAATAAATAAAAACGCTTAAACCTAAAAATAAAAAAAAAAAAAAAATAAAAACCTAAACAAAACCTAAACCTAAAAAACTAATAAAATAAACTAAAATAAAATAAATAAAACCTAAACTAAACAAAATAAATAAAACTAAAAAATAAAAAAACCTAAATAAAATAAAATAAATGTAAAATAAAAAATAAGATAAACCTAAAATAAAATAAAATAAAACTAAAAAAAACCTAAACCCAAAAAATAAACCTTAAAATAAAACCTAAAATAAATAAAAATTAAAACCTAAACCCTAAACTAAAAAAACCTAAAATAAAATAAAATAAAATAAAATAAAACAAACCTAAACCTAAACTAAAATAAATAAAACCTAAACCTAAACCTAAACATAAACTAAATAAAATAAAATAAAATAAAATAAACCTAAACCTAAACTAAAAAATAAAATATAAAATAAACCTAAACCTAAACCTAAAACCAAAACCTAAAAAATAAAATAAAATCATAAATGTGAACATAAAAAAAGATAAAATAAAACCTAAGCTTAAAAAATAAAAAATAAAATAAAACTCAAAAAATAAACCAAAACCTAAACCTAAACCAAAAAAATAAACTAAAATAAATAAACCTAAATAAATAAACTAAATTAAATATAAATAAAAAATAAACCTAAATGAAAATAATAAAATCAAATAAATTAAAATAAATAAAAAATAAACTAAATAAATCTAAACTTATTGATTTATTTAATTTAAGAAGTAAAACCATAAACCCTAAATCCTAACCCTAAACCCTAAACCCTAAACTCTAAAACCTAAACCCTAAAAGCTCTAAACATAAAACCCAAAACCCAACCCTAAATCATAAACCTAAAAAAGCATAAATCCCTAAAACCCTAAACCCCAATCCCTAAACCCTAAACCCTAAATCCTAAATGTGAAACCCTAAACCTAAACCTAAAGTAACTAAATAAATTAAAAAATAAACCTAAACCCTAAAACCTAATAAAATAAACCTAAACCTAAACCCTAAGAATGGGCAGAACCTTGACGGAAGGAACATCACCAACAAGGCTGCTAGATCTGCAAGGAGGTGAAGGTGAGGCGACATCACAATGGTGGAGGGGGATCTTGAGGTGCTTGTGGATATGGAGGTGGTGGGAGGAGCTGAGGTTACAACTGGTGGTGAGGGAGAGATGGGATACCATGGTGGATCCAACTCAAAAGGCCGTGGTGGTCCTGATGGGAACTAGAAACTAAAAAATGGCCAATCGATCTACTACTTATGGAACTGTCTTTACAAGAAACCATTCTTGTTATCTAGGGTTTTGATTTTCTATGCTCATTTTTATCTATGATGTCTTGTGACAAAAAAGTTTGGGTGTTACTTGGTTGATGAAATTGAAAAGAAGAAATGTTGAATCTGAATTTATTCTCTGTTAAAAAAACTAAAAACCCTAAACCCTTAGCTAAAAGTTGAACCCTAAACCTAAAACCTAAACCCTAAACCCCAAAGCCAACAACCCTAATCCCAAAAATCCTAAACTCTAAACCCCAAACCATAAACCCTAAAACCAAAACCCAAACCCTAAACTAAACTAAGCATTTAATTTTAAAAAAACCTTAAACCTTAAACACTAAACCCTAAACTCTAAACCCTAAACCCTAAAACTACAACCTTAAACACTAACCCATAAACCTAAACTCTAAAAATCCCTAAACCTTAAACCCTAATATAACACTAAATGCTAAATACTAAACCCTAAACCCTAAATCCTAAAAACCCTCAACCCTAAAGCCTAAACATTAAACCCTAAACCCTAAACACTAAATCCTAAAACCTAAACCCTAAACTAAACACTAAAACCTAAACCTTAAAAAACCCTAAACCTAAACCCTAAATACTAAAACAAACTATACCCTAAACTAAACTAAACCCCAAACCCTAAACCTTAAAGAGACCTAAACTAAATAAAATAGAAATAAAAAAAATAAAATGCCTAAACCTAAATAAAATTAAAAATAATATAAAATAAAAACCTAAACATAAATATAAAAATAAATTAAA
Organism: Cymbidium sinense; assembly: GCA_021442155.1. Taxonomy (NCBI): domain Eukaryota; kingdom Viridiplantae; phylum Streptophyta; class Magnoliopsida; order Asparagales; family Orchidaceae; genus Cymbidium; species Cymbidium sinense. The sequence goes on from CM038220.1 coordinate 132,651,815, forward strand.
GTAAACTATAATAAAATAAATAAAAACCTAAACTAAACTAAAAAAATAAAATAAACCCAAGAATAAAATACCTAAATAAAATAAAAACTAAACATAAAATAAAAATAAAATAAACCTAAATAAAATAAAATAAATACTAAATAAATAGTTAAACCTAAAAAATAAACCTAAAAATAAATAAAAAATAAAACCTAAACCCTAAACTAAAAAAACAAAACTTAAAGTAAAAATAAAATAAATAAAATAAAATTAACCTAAACCTAAGCTAAAATAAATAAAACCTAAACCAAAAATAAACTAATTCTAAACCTAAACCTAAACTAAATAAAATAAAATAAACTTAAAATAAACATAAACCTAAACTAAAAAATAAAACATAAAAATAAACCTAAAATAAAGACCTAAAACCAAAACCTAAAAAAATAAAATAAAAACCTAAACCTAAACCAAAAAAAATAAAAATAAAACCTGAACCTAAAAAATAAAATAAAAATAAAACTCAATTAAAAAATAAACCTAAATCTAAACCTAAAGTTAAGAAAAAACTATAATTAAAAACTAACCTAAAATAAATAAACAAAACTAACTAAAAATAAAAAAATATACCTAAATAAAAATAAAAAATAAAGTAAACTAAAATAAATAAAAAATAAATTAAATATACTAAATAAACCTAAACCTACCGGTTTGCTTAATTTTTTTTTAAAAAAACTTTAACCCCTAAATCCTAAACCCTAAACCCTAAACTCTAAACCGTAAAACCTAAACCTACAACCCTAAACCCTAAAAAGCCCTAAACGCTAAACCTTAAAAGGATAAAACCTAAGACCTAAACCCTAAACCCTAAACTCTAAACCATAATCCCTAAGCCATAATCCTAAACCCTAAACCCAAAACCTTAAACCCCAAACCCTAAACTTAAACCTAAAGTAGCTAAATAAATTAAAAAAATAAACCTAAACCCTAAAACATAAACCTTAACCTAAACCCTAAGAATGGGTAACCTTGATGGCATGAACATCACCATCAACCATGCTCAATTAGATCTAACGATGGAGGCTAAGGTGGATGCATTATTGGTGGTGGGGGATCGGAGTGGTGGATATGGAGGTGGTGACTGAAAGGTGGTGGTTAAGTGCGGAAGGTTACAGCCATGGTGGTGGCGAGGGAGAGATCGGGATATGATGGTGGATCCCACTACTGAGGTGGAGTGGTTTGATGGGAACTAGAGAAACTAAAGAACCAATGACGCTGGAACTATTTTATAAGAGAGTTCTAGTTATCTTTTTTGATATGCTCTTTGCATGTTCATTTTTTATCTATGTCGTTACTTATGTCTTAGAAAACTTGGTGTATTACTTGGTTGATGAAATAAAAAATAAAACAATGTTGAATTTGAATTTGTTCCTTATTAAAAAAATACTAAAAACCCTAAACCCTAAACTAAAACATGAACCCTAAACCTAAAACTTAAACCCAAAACCCTAAAAATCCTAAACCCTAAACCCTAAAACCCTAAATCCTAAACCCTTAACCTTAAAGCCTAAACCCTAAATCCTAAAGCCTAAACTCAAAACTAACCCTAAATCCTATACCCTAAAAAGCTAGAAACATAAACCTAAACTAAATAAAAACATAAAAAATAAAATAAATAAATAAACTAAAATAAAAGAAAAAAAATAAAATTAATTAAAACTAAACCCTAAACCTAAACCTAAGAAAATTAAAAAAAAACTAAAATAAATAAAACCCTAAACTAAACTAAAAAAAAAAAACCTAAATAAAATAAAAACTAAACCTAAAATAAAAATAAAATAAACCTAATATAAAATAAAATAAAAACTAACTAAAAAGCTAAACCAAAAAAATAAACCTAAAAGTAAAACATAAAAATAAATAAATAATAAAACCTAAACCCTAAACTAAAAAGAAAAAAACATAAACCTAAAATAAAAATAAAATAAACCTAAACATAAACTAAAATAAACTAAACTAAAATAAATAAAATCATATCCTAAACCTAAACTAAGAAATAAAACCTAAAAATAAACCTAAAATATAAACCAAAAACCTAAACCTAAAAAAATAAAATAAAAAACTAAACCTAAACTTAAAAATTAAAAGTAAAACCTAAACCAAAAAATAAAATAAAAATAAAGCTAAATAAAAAATCAACCTAAACCTAAAAAATAAACTAAAATAAAAATCCTAAACTAAAATAACTAAACCTAAAATAAATTATCTAAACTATATAACAATAAAAATAGCTAAATAAGAATAAAAATAAAATAAGTTAAAATAAATAAAAATTAAACTAAATACCTAAACCTACTATTTTACTTAATTTTAGAAAATAAAAATAAAAATAAATAAAAATAAAAAAACCCTAACCATAAACCCTATAACTAACACTAAACCCAAAACCTAAACCCTAAATCCTAAACTCACAACCCACAACCCTAAACCCTAAACTAAACCTTAATCCTAAACTAATAAACTTAAACCCTAAAACCCAAACCATAAACCCTAAACCTAAAACTAAACTAAAAAACCTAAATCCTAAAACTAACCTAAACTAAACTAACCTAAAAAAAATCTTAAACCCTAAAGACATACTAAAACCTAAACCCTAAACCTAAAGTTAAACCCTAAAACTAAACCCTAACCCTAAACTAAATCTAAACTTAAACTATAAACCTTAAAATTGATCCTAAACTCTAAACCTTAAACCTAAATGCTAAACCTAAACCCTAAACCTTAAGCCCAAACCTAAACCTAAACCCTAAACCTAAAACTAACCTAAACTCTAAACCAAACTAACCTAACCCTAAAACCTTAAACCTTAAAGCCTAAACACTAAACCCTAAACCCTATACCCAAAATGCTAAACCCTAAAACTAATCTTGAACCCTAAACCCTAAACCCTAAACTCTAAACCCTAAGAACTAAACCCAAAACCCAAAACCCTAAAGCCAATAACCCTAAACCCTAAACCCTAAACCCCAAACCCTAAACCCTAAACCTTAAACCCTAAAAACTTAAAACTAAACCCATACTAAATAAAACCTAAAAATAAAATAAATAAAAAAACCAAAACCTAAATAATATAAAAGTAAAATAAAATAAAACCTAAACTAAAACTAAACCTAAAATTAAAATAAAATAGAATAAAAATAAAACTAAACTAAAATAAATAAATAAAAAAACCTAAACTAGACTAAAATAAATAAACCTAAAATAAAAAACCTAAATAAAATAAAAATAAGCCTAAAATAAAATTAAATAAAATTAAATAAAAACCTAAACCTAAAAATTAACCTAATACTAAAACATAAAATTAAATTAAAAATAAAACCTAAACCCTAAACTTAAAAAAAAAACAAAACCTAAAATAAGAATAATAAAATTAACATAAACCAAAACTAAAATAAACTAAACTAAAATAAATAAAACCTAAACATAAAATAAACTAAACCTAAACCCTAAACTAAATAAAATAAAATAAACTAAAAATAAACCTAAACCTAAATTAAAAAATAAAATCTAAAAATAAACCTAAAATAAAAACCTAAAACCTAAACAAACAAAATAAAAATAAAAACCTAAACCTAAAAATAAAAAATAAAACCTAAACCTAAAAAATAATTAAAATAAAACTAAACTAAAATAAACATAAACCTAAACCTAAACCTAAAAAATAAAATAAAATAAAAATAAAAAATAAACCTAAATAAAAAGAAAAAATAAAATATAATAAAATAAATAAATTAATTAATTAAATAAATTAAATAAACTTAAACATATGAGTTTACTTAATTAAAAAAAAACCTAAGCTTAATATAAACCTACCCTAAAAAATTATAAACCTAAACTAAACCTAAAACCCTAAAAAACCTAAACTAAACCCTAAACTAAACTAAAAAACAAATAAACCTAAAACCAAACAAAACCCTAAACCAACTAAACCCTAAACCCTAAACTAACTAAACTAAACTAAACCCTAAACCCTAAACCCTAAACCCAAACCCTAAATCCTAAACCTAAACTTAACCTAAACCCTAAAACTTAACCCTAAACTAAACTTATTTTACCTTGGGATATATTTTTGACCTCTTGCTTGGTTGCTACCGGTTCCTGTCTTTCCAGCCTAGGTTGGGTTGGTTTTTCAACTTAGTGATGTTGTCTTCTCCTTTTATTCTGGTTGATGGTGGATGAGATGGTTTCACTCTAGCTTTATTCTATTTTTGACTGGTTTTTTCTCCTCTTGAACTCAATTACTTTTTTGATGGTTTTTCATGGTTGAATGGGTGGCCTTCCTAGTGGGGGCTACTGTTGGTTGTTGCCTTTTTAGCCCTCCTTTTGGAGAGTTTTCTGGCTACTTTTTTAAGGGTTGCCTCCCAATTCCTTGTTGTTTATTGCTAGATCTTTCTTTTGCCTTATTTTTGTGTTTGGTTATTCTCCTAGGATTAGCCTCATGGGTGAGTTTTTACAGGTTTTATGTTGTTATTATGCATCTTGTCAGGTTAGTCTTTGTTGCTAGGGAAGTTTGGTTTTTTTGTCCTAGTTACTATTTACTTTCTATGGTGGATATGCTTCTTTTGGACCTTGTGGTGCTTTATTGGTTTTCTACTTTTCCTTGGCTACTAGGGATGCTTTGTTGGTTACTTATGATGGGTTATTCTCGGTGGTTGCCTTATGGTTATTTTACTTAGTTTTGGTTGGAGGACTTTAGTTATCCTAATCTTAGTTGATTTTTTTTCCTTGTTGGTCTTTTCCTTCATCTTGGACAATTTGTTGAGCCTTTTGATGCGTGAACCTTGCTAATCCTTTTGATTGGACTTTTGGTTTCGGTGGTTGGTGGTCGCCCCCTTTTGTGTGGCTATTTTTATCTTTTATTGATTTGCACTGACTACAGCCTATGTTTCCTTCAATTGATCATTTTATTTCTGAGTCATTTATTCATTTGTGGTTGCTCACCTTGGTTTGGCTTGGTGACTACTACTTGTTGGGACTTTGGCTTGAGGTCTCCTATCTTGGTTTTGTTGGTTGTTTCTCTATTAATTTGCATGGGTCTGGTGCTTGTTGATGGCTGGTTCTAGTTTTCCCTAGTTTGGAGCATGGATGGGTATTTGGATAATGGCAGTTATTGGTGTTCTGGCTTTCTTCTAGCCTCTCTCTAGGTTATTATTATTAGTCTATTGTGGTTTTGTTTGGTTTTGATGCTTGGCCTTGCTTTGTTTAATGGTGCGTGATCTGAACTCTATATTAATCGGCCTTGGTTGTTTGCTTATATCATGTATGCTGGCTATGATGGTTTTGATGTTACTCACCTCTTCTCTCTTGTTGGTAGCATTACATATGATTATAACCCTTCTTTATGAAGTTTTGATGCTCATATGTATTGTTTCCCCTTGAGATGATCCTAACTTAGCCTAAGCTTTCTCTTTCTCTCTCCTTGTCCTCTCTCTTGTCCTTATCCTTTTAGCTATGACTTTGCCTTTGTAGTGTTTTGATTTCTTATACATGTTGGAACTTTACAAAGGGAATGGTCGTTACTTAGTCAAACTAAGTTCTATTATTGTGGATTTTACTTATCTTGCTTTCTCAAAGGAATCATGAACTATTGTTGACTCATCCCTTTACTATTTTCAAGATTTATTTTAGTTTTACTCTATGTCTTATGCTTTTTAGCTATTATTTTTCTTTTGTATTCTTTTCTTTTCTAATGTACTTAGATGGGGTTTAGCTCTTTAGGCTTCTTGTAGCTGAGAGTAGTAGAATTTTAGAGCTTTACCTTTGAGGATATTGTATCTTTCCTTTTATGGTTAACTTTCTCAAAAAAATCCTTAAACCCTAAACAACCCTAAACCATAAAACTCAAAACCCTATAAAACTCAAAACCCTAAACCCTAAACATTAAACCTAACTAAAACCTAAACCCTAAACCATAAACCCTAAACCCTAAACACTAAACCTAAACCTAAACCAACTAAACCCTAAAGCCTACACTAAACTAAACCCTAAACCCTAAACCCTAAACCCTAAACTTAAACCCCAAACCTAAACCCTAAAAGCACAAACCCTAAAACCCTAAACACTAAACCCTAAACTCTAACCCTAAACCCCAAACCCTAAACCTAAACCTAAAGTAACTAAATAAATTAAAAAATAAACTTAAACCCTAAAACTTAATAAACCTAAACCTAAACCTTAAGAATGGGTAGAACCTTGATGGTGAACATCACCGCCAACCGCTTTTCTAGATTGGCAAAGGGATGGCGAGGTGAGATTATCATGGTGGTAGGGGATGGAGGTGCTGGTGGATATAGAGGTGGTGGTCGGCATAGTGGTGGTTATGGAAGTGGAGGAGCATGAGGTTATAGCTTGGTGGTGGAAGAAGAGATCAGGGATATGATGGTGGATCTCGCTACACGAGAGACCAGGGTGGTTTTGATGGGAACTAGAGAAACTAAAAATGGCCGATCCAATCTGTGACTTATGGAGCTGTGTCATTATAGTAGATATGGTTATAGTTATCTAAGGTTTTTGATTTGCTCTATGTGTGCTCATTTTTTATCTATGTTTTAGCTTGAGTCTTAGAAAACTTGGTGTGTATGGTGTTTATTTTTGAGATGTGGGATACCACATAGATATTAGAGGGTACTTATTGAAATGATGCATGACATTAAGGAAAGATGCGTAATCTCAAAAGATAGAAATCATCACCCTATAATGGACTTAATCACTTAATAAGGACTCCTAATTCATGATGAGTCTTTGAATGTACTACAGATCTTTCCCCTACTTTACATGGAAAAATAAAGTAGGGTTTATATTAAGCTAAGTTCGTTAAGTTCCCTATGGAGGCAAGCCTCCATAGTTAATTACATCTTAAGGTATGTGAATCCATTAAGAATACTCTCAATTAAAGTAGCAATTAAAGTCTCCAAAGATTTCAAGGCTTGACTATCAAAGGATTAGTTGTATTAGAAAATCAAATGGGAAAACTCAAGGAGAAGACTTATTATCAAGCCAAAGGAAAAGGATCGCTTTTGATACTAGAAACCTAGTGAGTATTTCAACCAAATTAGGTTTATAGTTTTGAAATTAAAGAGAAGAACAATTTTGTCAAAGTTGACATTTCATTAGAAAGCTGATTTATAGTCCAACAATACAAGATTATGGAGATACCTAATGGTGAGTAAAATGGCAAAGAAATAGCCACCCAGATCCTAAATCTAGGAGCTTTATCATAAGCCAAAGAATGACCCAAATCTATGGTCATATGGTTTAACTCCATAAGAGAGATAAACTAAAGTTTGACTTACATCCACTAGAGAAAATTTAACACTCCTATGCTTTACATCCATGAAGTCAAATATGTTTTGCAAGATTAGTTAGGTTGTTTAATTAGATGAAACTAAAGTTCTTAAACCTACTCCAAGAGACTAGAGCATGAGTGGTATGAGCATATGACTTAGTCTATGCAAAAATCTTTTCAAATTTTATTTATTTTGACACTTCATTTTTTTTAAAGCTGTTTTATGCCTACATGCATGATGAAATAAGGTTGTTGATAAATCAACAAGAAAGAGGTGTTTTCAAAAATAAGGGATTTAAAGAGGTCAAGAATTTCACTATTGTGCAAGGATGGAAATCATCAATTTTCAAGAATAAAAAATAATATGATGTGCAAGTTGTTGGCCATTCACCCAACTCGGTTGTAATTCTTTTAATTATCTTGATTTATGTCCTAGTTTTATGTGAGGTTATGAATTATTTAAAACTTTAGTTATCATTATAATTGGTAGAAAGATTTTTTTTTCTAAAAGCCTAATCACATTCCAAGATAGGTGTTTGTTAAATACACACACAACCCAAGTAGTTATACTTATAATTTTGACTTAGCACCCTGCACATAGGTCCAACTATCCTAACTTGGATTATACTTAGGGGCTTAAGCAACCTTCAAAGAGAGCATTAATATTTATTTTTAAGCAGCTCCTTAAACATAATCTCCTATAGAAAACATGATTAGGCTAATAATGGCCTACCATCTACACAACATACACACACCATAACATCTAGTCTAAAATAATACATAAAAAATAAACATACATCACACCATGCCCATCCTAATATAAGGCTAAGTGGTGACTTAATCTAATGTGTGGGTTTGTGTGGTATGTCCTAACTAGGCTGTAGAGTTAAGATTTTCTAAGTGTAGAAAGATTCAACTTAAAGGGTGGTTTCACTTCAAGTGCTTTAATTGATTTGCAAGTTTTAATTTGTGTTTTCTTTTGTTTCATATGACCTACACAGCAACTAAGTGTTGTAAAGAGAAGAAAAGAGGTTTCCCTCTTTCATCCCTACCTTAAACCACTTTCTAAAGCATGTTAATTTGATTTAGTTCTCTTTAGTGAATGGCTTATTACACATTTTAGATTAATCCTAAGTTTAAGTTCTCTTTAAATAATTCTATTGAATGTGAAAGGCTTCAAGATTAATCTAATTAAAATACTATCACATGACACATGCTAAATCATTCCTTTCCATCAAATGTAACATGCATATGATTAAGTTTTAAGTATACCTACATATATAATATGTTTTAGCACATTTGAATGATGGATGTGAGCATGTACATTTGAAGCTTTATATTTTCCTTTGATTGAATTATTTTATCATATTAATTTAAGACTCTATCTAAATTCTTATGCAAAATATATAGGGATGAAATTAAATAGGGGCATGTCATTGTTAACCAGGGAAGTGAGGTAATCAAATGACCTCCTTAGGGCAACCTAAAGCCTCATATTTCTGGGCTATCTAAACTATATACCATTACATTCAAACCGTATGTAAATTTACATGTATGAACATAAGAAAGAGAGCTCCAAATCATCACATAATCAATTAATTCAATCACTTGAACAATTGCAAATGCATGTATTTTAATTAAAAAGGAAGGATTACCATTCTCTAATTAAATACACACATGTACATATAAAAGACATAAGCAAGTATATGGCTTTGTTAAACCAGGGAAGTTAGGTAATCAAATGACCTCTTTAAGGCTTGCTAAAGCCTCATATTCCCGTGATGTCCAGACTATATTTAGATACATACACATGTATTAATAATTTGGAGAATGAAAATCATGCTAAAAAAATGATATTTAATTTGATTGAATCATTTATGTATATGAATTAAAGCATCATCCAAACTCTAGTATTGAAATACATAAGAATGAAATCAAATGGAGTTGTTGTTAAACCAGGAAGTGAGGTAATCAAATGACCTCCTTGGGGCTAACTAAAGCTTTGTATTCTCGGATGTCCATATTATATACCCATTAACATTCTCACTTATGTAAATGAATACATGAATAAAAGGAAAGACTTCATATTATAATCACATACATCTCCTATGTATTTATAACTAGCATTCATAGCATGTAGCCATTCATTTATAAGCTCTAAAAAATATGTTTGGATTTAATAGTGATAAAAGGCACACATTATAAAATAAATCAACACATGCAAGCTTGACATAAAGGGAAACCATTTGATTTAATTAATTTTGAAATGATGAATATATTATTTTAAATGACATACAACATCTAACATAATTGGAAAGGAATGAATAAGAATAAACATGTGATATCATTCAATTAAATTAATTCCTTAGGATAATCAAATCAAATAAAAGCATTTAAAGAAAATCAAGGTTTTTTAATTATCACTTTCAATTTCATATTTGATTTGGTTTGAAGAAATGAGAGAAAGTTTGTTGATCAACCCATTCCCATGTTTGTGATTTTATTTGGTTTAATGAAACATAATTAAGTTGATTTTATGGGTTAATTAAGTTGTACTATGCATTAAACCCACCCTATGTTGCCTTAATTTAATTAATCAAGTAATTATGAGCCAACATGATATGTACATACATTGGATATTAAATCAGCAATGAACCTAAGAAATGAAAGAGCAATTAATGCAATTACTACAATTAGTGATTAATTAAGTTAAGAATTCACTTTCATGGTTTCCACATGTGGGTTGACCATAATTTCCTTAAATGTCTTTAGGTTATTGAACACCTAAAGATCTACCCATGAATTGATTAATTAAGATTTCATGTGATTATAGTTTCAAATTGATTAATTAAGCAATTTAATTAATGAATTAAACCATCAATTAATCCCAAATTAATTAATTTCCATTCAAGTGGAATGGACTTAGGGAAAAGATTAGAAAGTAATGAAGGTTAAGATAACCAATTTTCCTAATTAACAAGCCATAAATCCCAAGAAAATTATGGAGGCAGAGGTCATCCATTAATCAACCTCAAAAGTTTGGGATTAATTACTTAGGTAATTAGAGTAATTAAACTAAATAAGTTTTAATTAAACCCAAATTAAGCTTAATTACTATTCAAAATTAATTGGGATCAATTTTAATTGAATGTCCTCTAAATATCTTCAAAATAAAATTTACCTGCATTTTTATGATTTTGCTATGGTTTGTTATAATTTTCCAAAGTTTTATGATTTAAATGATTTTCCATGATTTTTATAAAGTCCATTAATTTGTTTTAACTATTTGAACTAATGCAATATCTCCCAATCTAGAAATACTTTTGAATTGAAAATTTTATGGTAGTAGATTTTAAGCTCAATTTTATTCTCTAAAATTTCAAATCAATCTGATGTACCTTTTAGTTTAATTAATGAAATTTAGTGTCCATAAAACTTAAATTAAGCTCAAAATATTCAATAAAATTTGGGGCTTTTGGATTCATTGATTCCTCTCTAAAGACAAATCCAACTAGCCCTTATTTGCAATTTTAGTTAAGTATTTTGTTTTTATGAATTTTGAAGTTTCACATGTTTTAATTAATTTTAAAAGTAGAGAATCCTAATTTCTTAGTTACCCAAGCATCGACATTGACCATGTGCCATGTGGCATCATGGATTGGCAGGTGTCGCAAGATATGAGCGAATGTGGACAAGATCAAATCGACCATCATCATTAACCGGACGGAGATCGATATGTATGATCCACGATGATCAGATTCATCGACAGATCCACATGATCTGCATGATCTGAGTCATCCATCTCCCTAAATAGGAGATCAGATGGCTGGTGGGCTATCCAGTAGAAGAGGCAGACAGAACATTATTTTGGGCATGATTTTTCAAATTCTTATGAAAAAATTGAATGAAAAACTTCATTTTGGGCTCACTAGCAATCTTCATCAAAATCACTCCAAATGTGTGGGATGATGTAAAATAAAAAAAATGCAAGGGTAATCTAAAGGAAATTCTAGAATTGAGCAAAAATCATCACACATAAAATAACCTAAGCATAATTATGGTTCTTAAAAATTACCTCACTGAGGATGATTTCTGGGGGAGTGATGATCCGAGCCTGCTCCTGAGGGCAAGAAGAAGCTTTGGAATGGATTCGAGCTCTTGCTTCACTTTGGAATAATGTATCCACCAATGGTCACTTTTCTAAAAATCCACTTGATTTTGATGGCTTTTGCTCAAAACAAGTGGGAATGGTTGGTTAGTTTGGGAGCTCTAGGAGAGTGAAATGAGTGTGAGGAAGAGTTTTGCCTCTTATTTTTTGTCTCCTTGCAAATGGCAAAATCACCTCATTCATGGTGATTTTGGCTACAAGTGGGTGTCCTTAGCTTGGGGTGGTTGGGATTTTCCTTAGTGGATTAATTTGGTTGGCATGAGAGGTGGCTACTATAAAGGACAAGTGGGTGTCCTAGTAAAGGGAAGTGGAGGTCCTTCATGCCAAGTGTTCCAAAAGAGAGGTGATTTCACCTCCCCATGAGTCATGGCTGAACCAACCACCTCTTGAGTCAAGTTGGATAGTATCCTTGGAGCCTAAGTGGACTGATGGAAGAGGGTTAAGTGGCCAAAGAAGAGAAATCACTATTTACATAGGTGTTTTGTCTTATGTGATACCCTTAGCCCAAGGGTAGAGTGGTCATTTAGCATTGAATTTGATTTAGATTGATTTGAAATGGGTCAAAAGTGAGTTGGACCAATTTCATGTCATTTGGAGTTCATGTCATTAGTTTGACTTAATTTTACCCATTTGGGTCAAATTGGATCAAAATGGGTTAGGTTGACCAATTGGTCAAATTGGGTCAAACTAAGGGTTAGTTAAGTTCATATGACTATTTGGAGAGTATGCTTTAGTTTAATTTAATTATTTAACTTGGTTTAGTCTAATTTGACCCTTATGTCAATTTGGGTCAACTTGGGTCAAGAGGATAATTGGTTTAGGTTTTTAAGGTCAAGTCATATTTAAATGTTAATTTTGGGTTGATTTGAATCATTGGTTTCAATGGATTTGGCTAGTTTGGGTTCATATAGGCTAAAGGGTTGACTTGGTCAACAAGTTAGGTTGACTTGGTTTGACCTAATTTATATCAATTGATCATCCTAGGGTGATCAACAATCATGACATGAAGATGGATTTAATTCACTTTGATTTGGATTGAATTGGGATTTGGTTCATGTAGTTCAAATTGGCCACTTTGTGTTAAGTGAACCAATTGGATTTAGTTGGTTTGATTTTGGATTGAGTTTGATTTAGTTAAGTTTATATATAGATTTGAGATTGATATATAAATTCAATCAAATTTGGATTCAAATGAGTTTTGGTTTATTTGAATATTTCAAGTCAAATGGGCTAGGTTAGGTTTGACTTGGGTTGATTTTGGTTTGACTATGATTGTATGTTTCATTTATATTTGGATAGATGATTGCAGGAATGATTAGTTCAAGAGAAAATCTATTGATTTTGGCTTGATTTAGATGGGTTTTAGCCAAATTCAAGGAAATTTCTTAAAGAGTTTAAATTGGGTTTTAATTTTATTTTGGATTTGGTTTTTAAATTTATATTTCATTTATATTTGAGAAAATTTGAAGGTACAATTGATTTATAAGAAAATCAATTGAGTTAGATTGAATTGGATGAGAATTTGGCTAAGTTTATGAAGTTGATTAAAGGGCTTGGGAAGGATTTCAAGTTTAGATTTGAAGTTGGGTTTCAATCATTTGGAATTGAGTTTGGACATAGATTTAGATTTGAAATTGAGTTTGAAGTTTGGTTAAAATTTGATTTGAATTAAATTTAAGAAGGTGTACATGGATTGGGTTTAGGCTAGGGTAAGTGATTTTCCTAAGTCAAAGGCATGGCCTAATCCAATGATTAACCTTTCTAAGTCTCAGGCTTAAAGTGTTCACCTAATCTCTACAAGTGTCTTATGACTAAGGAAACCTTAGTGTCTAGAAGGCTCCTAGTTCTAAGAAGAGGAGGTTGAGAACTCACCCAAAAGTGAGGTCAACAAAAGGACCCCCAATGGGTGTGGTGTAATGGCACACGCACATATCGCATTGAGAGATGATCAACAACATCCAAAAGATTGCAAACACTAACAAAATGATCTATACCTAAATCCAAAAGGTAGAAAGAATCACTATCTTAGTGCAAAGTAGCTCTCTTTATGCTAAGGGCATAAGAGAGCTAGAAGGAATTCGTGGGGGATTGAGTATATGAACCTTCCACTAGGTAAGCAAGTTCGAGCTATCTGCTGGGGATATGGATTTTAGTTTGATTGTGAAGATGATTTTTTGGGTACGTATTCATTGAGAATAAGAATCTATAACCACTAGGGATTGGGAATGTGAACCTTTCAATGAGAGGTTTCTATCTGGGGATAAGAGTTTGATGGTATTTGGTGGCTCCATTGGAGAGAAGTTTTGTTGATATATTTTAATTCAATTCTGGGAAGGTTGGTTTTGAATTTAGTTTATTATGGACCTTCGGTGATGGACCCAGAGAAAGGGCTATGCCTTGACCTATCTCGACAAATCCAAAGGGATAGTCTATCACCCATAAAGTAGATTATCCCACCCAAGTGGGTTGCCTTTTGTTATAGTTGTACTTAGGAAGAAAGTATAGTAGACTTACATCTTCCAAAGTAGGTATCAATCGGGTGATCGTTGATCCGAACAAATCAACTTTGGGGAGACTATTGAGTGAATGTCGTTGGGGGACTTATGTCAACTCAAAAGTAGTCAATATTAATTTCATTAATTTCATTGATTTGTTTTAATTTGATTTAGTTTGTTTTCATTTTTTTAATTTCATTTGATGGATCCCTTCAGTGTGCAATGGACCACATTGAGAAGGGGCTATGTCAGCCTTAGCCTATCTCAGATTTATCGATCCAAAAGGGTAGTCTACCGATTGAAGGGTACGACTATCCAACCTAAGGGGAGCCTTTCGGTGTGCAACAGCTGGGCTGGAGAAAGTGTAGCAGACTTACATCTCCAAAGAAAGGAATAACCGATGGGGTGACCCATTGTATACGCAACAAATTGAACCCTAGACTCCGCGTGCTAGAAAGAATGCATAGCAGACTTACATCTTTCAAAGTCAGGATGACCACCAGGATAACCTGTTGGTGGCAAAACATATTGAACCCGACCTAAGGGCAACTACTGAGGGAGTGTCACAAGGGACTTGTCTCAACTCAAGAGTCCATGATTCATATAGAGTTTTCTAACACTGCCCTAAAGATAGGATGCCTTCTTAGAAAGGTGACACTGGGGGCCTTAATTCCTAATCCATAAGCGAATGTATATATTGTTTGATTACTATTAAGGACCCTATTAGTGTGTGAGGGACCACACTGAGAAGGGGAATATGTCAGCCTAGGCCTATCTCAAATTTACTAGACCAAGGGAGAATCTAAGCATCCATAGAACATAATCTCTACAAGGGTGGCTACTAGGGGGTGCCCTATCCAGTAACCGGGAAGGTCTAAATGGGGTCAAAGGATGTGATCTAAATAGAATGCCCATAGAGGTGGTGCCACTAGGGGCATTATCCTAGACCCTCTAAATAAGAAAGCTTGTAGGTGTACGGTGGCTAACTCAAGGAGAAAGCATAGTAAACTTACATCTACCATGAGTTGTGTATCCACCAGGTGGGTCGCTATCAGCATAGAGAACACCAACCACTAAGGTGCTGTTGGCAGCGACATAGGAAGAAGATGTAGACTTATATCTCTAAAGTGGAATTGATTGTTGGGATAGTCTTTCATCGCTGTGATATTGACTGCCTCTGTGTGCAATGGTCATACTTAAAAGAAAGCATAGTGGACTTACATCTTCCAAAGCAAGGAACAACCGCTAGGGTGACCCATTGTTGGCACAACAAGTCAACCCGACCTGTGACTACTAAGTAGGGAGTCATAAAGAAAGATCGACCTTGACTTGAAGTAGTTAGAGGAAAGGTGCCACTTACCCTAATCCTCTCGATCAAGTCGTCATGATGGCTAGTCCAAGAAGAAAGTGTATAGTAGACTTATATCTTCTTGAATGAAGCCAACATGAAGGTTGCTTACCGAAAGGTGGCCTACCATGCTAAAAGGTGCTCGGTGCAATGGTCAAGTCGATGGAAAGCATAGTACTTACATCCTCCTAAAGAAGGGACCATAGGGTGAAGCACTAGCGTGACGTCAACCACCCTAGAAACTAATGAGTGAGGGCCATGGGTGTTATCCCACATCAAAGTAGCCGAGATAAAGATGTGTATGTGTGTTTTGATATACTAACTAAGTCGCATGATGACAAATTTAAGAAGAAGGCGTTGACTTACATCCTTTAAATGGAGCCAATGAGGGTAGCTTACCCCACAATAAGGCCTACCATGCTAACGATGCTCATCCATGTGCGGTCAAGTCGTGAAGGAAAGCATAGCAACTTACATCCTCATGAATAAGGTACTAGGGTGACACTAGGTAACACATCAACCGACCTAAAACTAATGAGTGAGGGCCAGGGGTGTTATCCCACATCAAAGTAGCGAGATAAAGATGTGTATTTGTTCATGTGTTTGTGTTATGTTGATGAAGGATAGGATGCTTGGGTTCCTTACACCTACCCTAAACACATCGAAGAGTGGATGAAATGGTGCCACAGGGGCAATGTGACTCCACCAAGAAAGAATACCGCTCCAGTTCTCTTACACCTAACTTAGTTGTACTAGTCAAAATAAGATGCCTCTTGGGTTCTCTTACACCTATCCTAATAGCACCAGAGAATATTGTGTAGTTTATGTTTGTGTTGATGAAGGATAGGATGCCACTTGGGTTATCTTACACCTATCCTAATCACGCCATGGGATTTGTAAATAAGAAAAATAATGCTTCCAATGAAGGGATTTGATGAATGGAAAGATAGGATTTTTTGATGATAATTATTTTCAAACATTATTTTAATGATAGTATTTCTTTAAATATAGCTCGTTGATTGGAAGCATCAGGCACTCCCCTATCATAGTGGTTTAAACTACTTTCCATCTTTCTTAGCACCAAGGTAGGCCTTTCAATGATCAGAAGTAGATTCTTGATTTGAAAAGTTTAGAGATAGAATAACTTTGAAAAAGTTTAAACCATCTATATTCAACGTTAAATAAGGTCTCTCTCCTGTTAAGTAGAATCTTGGGGGTTGCATCTCTAATATCACTTTAATCTCTTTAAATCAATCCTTTATCCCATGATGCTATACTACAAGCCTTAAAACTCCCTAAAGTCATCCTAATTGTATAATTTGGGGATTCAACTTCGTCAGGTGTCATAATCAAAGATAACTACTCATATCATAAAGATGGTCTTCCTTTTCTTTAACTAGTGATCGAGAAAGGCATGACCTTATAGTGGTAAAAATTAAATTATAAGTGCAAATGACCTCTCATGCATCATTCACCCATCCTTGAATAAGGAGACTGCATGTAAAGAGGCTATGTCTGCTATCAAATTTGAAATAGGTAATGTGGATTCATCTACATGACATGCCTAACTGAAATCTTCAGAATCGACGTATGTGTAGATTAGAATGTCCTTCTTTTGACTAGGCATAATGTTGGGTAATCATGATAGCATCTTTCTTCTTCAATAAGGTTGACTTCAAACTTTGATCTTCTTCTTGGTGCAAATGTTTGCATCAAAAGTTTGCAAAGTAGTAATAGGTTCAATTTTGAGTTTGTAGAGTGCTTCCTGTGGAGATGTATTGGGCACTTCATTATGGTCTTAGGTAAAGTAGTCTTTAAACTACAAAAGTAACATAACCAAGTCCATTTTCTTTCCTGACTTATCATACATGGATGTTGGGAGGGTGGGTGGACTACCTTTATGTTTGAGGTGAATCTCTTAAAACTCATTGGTTGATGATCTAATTTTCTTCTAAACTTCAAGGAGTGTATCCTCTACTTGAAAGTCTTCAAAATTCTTTAAGCAAAGTAGGTAGACTAGGAAAAGATTATTTTATTACTTTATTTGAAGGTTTATCTACAACTGTTGAATCCTCTTTCGAGCTTGAAGAAAGAGATGAAGTGGAAATTTGATATCTCATTATATATATATATATATATATATATATATATATATATATATATATATATATATATATATATATATATATGTGAGAGGTTAGAACAACTCTTAACTTCCAATCCTATAATTATATCATGAGATAGTAGAATTGGAGTCAATATTCTCACATACCTACTATGTTTCTAGTCATATCATTCATAAATTATCCTTTTTAGAACTTTTTGTTTTACTATTATCTAATCCAAAGACTTGTCAAAAGTAGACTCAAAATTTATTTTGTATATTCTTTTTTTCTCTAATTTTCTTTAAATTTACACCTTGTACACATGATTTATCCTTTGGATTCCAAATCAATGTGTATTATTGGTGCTTTACTTTTTTTTTTTTCTTTTCTTTCTCTTTCTTCTTTCATTCTTTTTCATTCATTTTTTTCATTTTTTTTCTTTTCTTTCTTTTCTCTTTTTGTTTCATTTTTTTCTTTCTCTCCTTTTTTGAGTCTTTCTTTATGTTGTGTTCTCTGGAGGGGATTGCTTGTAGTTTCTTTCCATAGGATATTTCCAACAACTAGTTTGCTTCTTCCTATAGTCTTGATCAAAGTGGTAGGACCGTGCTACTACAATAATTGGCTTCTGTGATATCTTCTAAAAGAGAGGTAGAATTGATGTTTACCTACTCTTTTATGGTGCCCAAAATTTCTTCTATTAGATCTGATGATTCTAACTCTTTGTCGATCGTGACACCATGAAAGTTTAGAATGGGGGTATCTCAAGTTGGAATCCTTAAAGACATCAAGTCCATCGATACTTCTATTTTATGGATTACAATCATTATTGTGATTGTCGTTTTGGGAGTTGTCCTCTTTTGAGATTTAGGATTCAAATCAATTGAGTCATACTTATCTAGAATGGATAAGACATACTCAAAAATCCTTATTGATCTTATTCTTGGCTCTTGAAGGAACTTTATGGCCTTTCTCCTTGGTTAGGGAAACTCAAATCCAGAGGTCAAACCAAGAAGTGGCTTCTTACCGCACCTCCTCTCTAATGGTCATGAGGGCTGGAATCTCATTGCTAGAAAGAGAACCATATCAAACCTTTCTTGAATGTTGTTGACTTGAATTGTTAACTTGCTTTGATTGTTGAATTGGAGCCCTCATTTAACAAATTTAGGTATGCTAAATGGGGTTAAAATATTGGAGAGATTATGATTTTTTTTTGAAGGAGAGACTTTGAATTTGATTTAATTTTAGAACCCATATTCAATAAATTTGGGTATGTTGAATGGGGTTCAAATGTTTTGGAGAGGCTCTTAATTGATACTTCCATTAGCTCACATTTGAATTTGATTTTATGTTTGGGACCCTCATTTAACAAATTTGGGCATGTTAAATGGAGGGTCAATTGAATTTGTATTGATTTGATTTTGGAATCTTCACTTAGCAGATTTATGTATGCTAAATGAGATTCAAGTGCATGTTTGAAAACAATTTTGAAAGCATTTGTTGTTTCATGATGTGTGTCATGTGTTTGATTTGTTGAGTTCAATTTGAAAATGGGATCCTTACTTAGCAAATTTAGGTATGCTAAGTGAAGCCCAATGTGTTTGATGTATTTTGATTTTATTTGAAAAATGAGACCCTTACTTAACAAATTTGGTAGGTTAAGTAGGGCTCAAGTGTGTTTGATGAGTTTGTTTTGTTTTGTTTTGAAAGAGGAGAACTTCTATTTAACAAATGTGGTATGTTAAATAAAGTTCAATTTGTTTTCAATTTTGAAAAGGTGGGACTCTCATTTGACAAATTTAGGAATGTCAAATGGAGTTCAAGTGTGTTTAATTTATATATGATTTTGAAAAGGGAACTCTACTTAGAAAATGTGGGTATGTTAAGTATACTCCAATTTTAATTAGATTTTAAAAAAGGGAATTCTCATTTGACAAATTTGGGTATGTCAAATGGAATTTAAATGTGTTTTAATTTTTAGTGATTTTGAAAAAAGGGATTTTCATTTAACAAATTTAGGTATGTTAAATATAATCAATTATATTTTTCTTTTGATTTTCAAAGATGGGATATTTGTGTGTGATGTTGCTATTGAAAAGAGAAATTCCAACTTAGCACATGTAGGATGTGCTAAATGAAATTTCAATTTTATGTCACGATCATGTTTGAAAATAAAATCTTCATTCAACAAACTTAGGTGTGTTGAATGGAGATTACTATTTTGAAATATGTGCTTTTTGAAAAAGGATTTTAAAATTATTTGATTTTAAATTTTGAAAAGAACCTCCATGAAACAATCATGGATACTATTGCATGTGGTTTGGTTATCTTTAAATGCAAATCTTTTGTCATGAGAACTTTAATTTGAAAGTATTTTTATATTTTTTTTTTGCAAAGAGTTTATTTTCTTAAGTATGAAATGAACCTTGCCTCACCAAGAGAATGGTAAAGAGGTTCTAAATTTTAGTCATCTCCTTTAGTTAATTAAATTTTTTTACCTATTGGGGATAATAGGGTTTTAAGACCTACATGGAGTGAGGTCTTAAAACCTAAAGGATGTTAGCTTAACCTAAGGATGAAATAGGAAAGTGCCAATGGAAAGAAAGATAGTCTTGGACCCATATAAAATAGAAGTTCACTATCGATGTTTGGAAACAATAATTGCTACTAGAGATGGAGAGAGGAACCATCCCAGAGGAGTCGCTAGAAAATCTGTTTATTTTTGAGATGGGACACCATAGATCTTAGGTACTTATTGAAATGATCGAGTATGATATTAAGGAAAGATGCACCATCTCAAAAGATAGAAATCATCACCCTATAATGGACCTAATCACATAATAAAGACTTCAAAGGCATGATGGGTCTTCGAATGTACTAGAGATCTTTTCCCTACTTTACATGAAAAAGTAAAGTAGGGTTTATATTAAGCTAGGTTCGTTAAGTTCTTATGAAGGCAAGTCTCCATAGTTAATTACATCTGAAGGGATGTGAATCCATTAAGAATACTCTCAATTAAAGTAGCAATTAAAGTCTCCAAAGATTTCAAGGCTAGACTATCAAAGGATTAGTTGTATTGGAAAATCAAGTTGGAAAACTCAAAGAGAAGACTTATTATCGAAGCCAAAGGAAATGAGTAGGGAATGCTCTTGATACTAGAAAACCTAGTGAGAATTAGAACCATTCCTATAATTGGGCTTTACAATTTTGAAATTAAAGAGAAGATCAATTGTGTTAAAGTTCACATTTCATTAGAAAGCTAGGACTTGTAATCCAACAACAAAAGATTATGGAGATGCCTAAGAGGTGAAGATTTATGCTTGTAGCCTGAAAGAAACAACCACGTTGAATCCTAAATATAGGGAACTTTAGCATAAGCCAAAGCATGACCTAAGTCTAAGTGAAAATGGGCATATGGTTTAGCTCCATAAGAGAGGATGAATCGCCCAACTATTAGACTTACAACCGCCTAAAGTGGCAGCCAGCTAACACCTTCTACATTTTAAATCCATGAAGTTTGGTCATATGCTTTGCAAGATTAGTTAGGCTATTATTAATTAGAAAGAAACTAAAGTCCTTAAACTCACTCCCTAAGAGACTAGCACATGAGTGGTATGAGCATATGACTTAGTCTAGTGCAAAATATTTTCAAGTTTTATTTATTTTGACACTTCAATTTGATAAAGGCTTTGGGATTTTGATGCCTACATGCTTGATGAAATAAGGTTGTTGGCTAAATCAAAAGAAAGGGGTGTTTTCTAACACAAGGGATGCCCTCACAGTCAAGCATTCCCTATCATGCAAAGATGGAAATCCACTATTTTCAAGAGCGAAATAATATGATGTGCATGTTGTTGGCCATTCAACATTCAGCTAAGGGATTACTAAATCTTTTAATAATCTTGATTTATATCCTAGTTTTATGTGAGGTTATGAATTATTTAAAACTTTAGTTATGAGTTATAGTTGGGTAGAAAGGTTAATTTTTTTCTAAGAGCCTAATCGCATTCCAGGCCACACATTCAAACATCTAACATATAAAGAAACTAAGAAAAGCATGCCATCTTAATTGCACACTTTAAACACAACATCAAATAATTTTATAGCTAACATAAAAGAATAATAGGCCGTGATGTCTGTGACAACCCAAAAAGGAAAATGGGTAGCCAAGCTCTACCCTTATACAACCCGATATAAAAGAATATAATTTACACAATGATAAATGCTATGGGGGTCTTCAATTCTTCATGTCTTCATGTATCTTCCTCCTTCTTTGATTTGGTTTGCTCCACTTCAAAAGCATCACATGGCCTCCCGACAAAGCCTTCTAGCCAATGCTCATCCTTATTCTTGGCCTCAGATTCTTGAACATAAGCAAGATAGCTCCAAATTACATGATCAATTAATTCAATCACTTGAATAATTGGAAATGCATGTATTTTTAATAAAAATGAAGGATTATAATTCTCTAATTAAATAAACACATGTATGTAAAAAAGACATATGCAAGTACATGCCTTTGTTAAACTGGGGAAGTGAGGTAATAAAATGACTTTTTTATGGCTAGCTAAAGCTTCATATTCTCGGGATGTCCAGACTATATACCACTTTTCTTAGATACATACACATGTATTCATAATTTGGAGAATGAAAATCATGCAAAAAAATGATATTTAATTTGATTGAATCATTTATATATATGAATTAAAGCCTCATCTAAATTCTAGTATTGAAATACATAAGAATGAAATAAAATGGCGTATCTGCCGTTGTTAAGCTAGGGAAGTGAGGTAATCAAATGACCTCCTTGGGGCTAACTAAAACCTCATATTCCTAGGATGTCCAGACTATATACCCATTAACATTCTCACTTACATAAATCAATACATGAATAAAAGGAAAGGAGCTTCACTTCATACATTTAAGCTATAATCACATACATCTCCTATGTATTTATAACATTCATAGATATGTAACCATTCATTTATAAGCTTTGGAAAATATGTTTGGATTTAATAGTGATAATACACACATATTATAAAATAAATCAACACATGCAAGCTTGACATAAAGGAAAACCATTTGATTTAATTAATTTTTAAAAGATGAATGTATGATTTTAAATGACATATAACATTTAACATGATTGGAAAGAATGAATAAGCATAAACATGTTAAATTAATTCCTAAGGACAATAAAATCAAATAAAAGCATTTAAAGAAAACCAAGGCTTTTTAATTATCACTTTCAATTTCATATTTGATTTGGTTTGAAGAAATGAGGGAAAGTATGTTGATCCTAACCCATTCCATGTTTGTAATTTAAATTGGGTGGTTTTGCTTGCTATTTTATGTATGGGGTTTGCCATATCTAGGTTGCTTCCTTAACCGAGTTGGATTTTGTTGTGGTGGTTGGGTGGCCTTATTGGCTAGGGTGGGTTAGTTGTTTGCTAGTTGGTTGGTCGGTCTGGTTAGGTTTATCCTCTCTATGGGTGGCGCATCGTTGGGTGGGTCTAATTTTGGATTTGATTTCCCAGTATGGAGGTTATTTATTGACTTTTATTTCTTCTTTTTGTGGATTAGGTTTTAGTGGTCAATGTTGCAATTCTAAGTTTGTTTCTTTTGGTTGTGGTTTCAGCCTCTTCCTATAATGGTCTTCCTTTATTACATATGCTTTATTTTGTTATTTTGGGTTGGATGGTTGATGGTTGTTTAGTGGCTATTTTTTTTCTTGGGATCTAGTGACTTGGTTTGGTGTATTGGTGCCTAACTTGGTGGTTATGATGGCCATTGATATTTCTCCTCCTTTTGCTATTGGCTTTGGTGGTGTTCTTATGTATTGTCGCTACCCTCGATGGATGGCTTTTAGTCTTACTAGTCTTCTTCCATTTTATTTTTTTGGTCGGCTATTCACCTCACCTAGAATAGAATTTTTCGCTTTGGTTGGGTTTGGTGGATGCTACTATTTGTTTACCCTTTTCCGGTTGTCTTGGGTGGTTTTGGCATGATGGATGTTGTTGGTCTTTTCACGATTTGGATTTTTTTCGCTATGGTGGTTGGTGGAGGCTATGTTGGTGGGTTGGTTGGTTGTTTTGGCTATGGGTTGGTTGGATGGGTGGCTTTTGGCCTTTCTTCCCGCTATGGTGACATGTTGCCCGCTTCTATGGTTCTCTTCTGCTACTCCTCTTCCCTTTTCTAGTTTGGGTGACATCTTCGCCTTCCTATTTTCTTGTGGAAGACATGAGCTTTGTTTTTCTTTTTTGGTCTTGGTTTTTCTAATTTGTGTTGTTAAGGTCATGATGCTCTTTTGATGTTGCTATTCCTCTTTGGTTCTTTGGTGGTGTTCTTGTATTGTTGTTGTCCCCGATGGTTGGTTATTTTTCGCTTGATGATGGACTTGGGATGATGGGCTATAAGAGGTATGCTGCCAATGATGGCCTCGATGTTTCCCTCTATAAATCCCTAAATAAAAAATAAAATAAAATAAAATAAAAACCTAAACTAAAATCTAAACCTAAACATAAACTTAAAAAGAAAATAAAATAAAAAATAAAAACTAAACTAAACTAAAAAAATAAAAACCTAAACTAAAAAAAACCTAAATAAAATAAACTAAACCTAAAATAAAATAAAATAAACCTAAAATAAAATAAAAACTAAATAAAATCTAAACCTAAAATAAAACATAAAAATAAATTAAAAATAAAACCTAAACCTTATGCTAAAAAAACCTAAACTTAAAATAAAAATAAAATGAATCTAAACCTAAACTAAAATAAACTAAACTAAAATAAACTAAACCTAAACCTAAACCTAAAATAAACTAAACCTAAACCTAAACCTAAATAAAATAAAATAACAAAAATAAGCCTAAACCTAAAAAAACCTAAAATAAAAAAACATAAACCTAAATCTAAAAAAAAAAATAAAATAAAACCTAAACCTAAACCTAAAAATTAAAAATAAAACTAAAAAATAAAAATAAAATAAAATAAAACTAAACTAAAAAATAAACCTAAACCTAAACCTAACCAAAAAATAAACTAAAATAAAACCTAAACTAAAATAAATAAACTAAACTAAATATAAATATAAATAAACCTAATAAAAATAAAAAAAATAAAATAAACTAAAATAAATGAAATAAATAAACCTAATTTTACTTAATTTAAAAAAGATTAAAAAATAAAAAAAATTTAAAATTTTAAAAAACCTTAACCCAAAACCCTAAACCATAAACCAACAACCCTAAACCCTAAACCCTAAATCATAAAATGCTTAACCCTAAACCCTAAACCCTAAGCCCTAAAACCTACAATCATAAATCGTAAACCCTAAATCATAAACTCTAAAAACCTAAAAACCTAAACCTAAACTAAGTAAAACCTAAAAATAAAATAAATAAAAAACCTAAATCTAAATAAAATAAAAATATAAAATAAAATAAAAACCAAAACTAAAACCTAAACCTAAACTTAAACTAAAACCTAAACCAAAAAATAAAATCAATTAAAAAATAAAACTAAAATAAAATAAATAAAAAGTTAAAATTAAACTAAAAAAATAAAATAAACCTAAGAGTAAAACCTAAATAAAATAAAACTAAACTAAAATAAAAAAAGAAAATAAACCAAAAAATAAAATAAATAAAATCTAAACCTAAAAAATAAACCTAAAAATAAATAAAAAATAAAACCTAAACCCTAAACTAAAAAAAACCTAAACCTAAAATAAAATTAAAATTAACGTAAACCTAAACTAAAATAAATTAAACTAAAATAAATAAAACCTATACCTAAAAATAAAAAATAAAACCTAAATATAAATATAAATTAAAACCTAAATCCCAAACTAAAAAAAAAAAAATTGAACCTAAAATAAAAATAAAATAAATAAAATAAAATAAAACTAAACCTAAACCAAAATAAACTAAACTAAAATAAAAAAACCTAAATCTATTCTTGAAATAAACTAAACCTAAGCCTAAACTAAATAAAATAAAATAAATTAAAAAAAATCTAAACCTAAACTAAAAATATTAAACCTAAAAATAAACCTAAAATAAAATCCTAAAACCTAAACCTAAGAAAATAAAATAAAAACCTAAACCTGAACCTAAAAATAAAAAATAAACCTAAACCTAAAACAAAAATAAAAATAAAACTCAACTAAAAACTAAACCTAAACCTAAAAAATAAACTAAAATAAAAAATCTTAGCTAAAATAAATAAACCTAAAATAAACAAACTAAACTAAATGGAAATAAAAAATAAATCTAAATAAAAATGAAAAATAAACTAAAATAAATAAAATAAATAAACTAAATAAACCTAAACCTAAGATTACTTAATTTAAAAAAAAACCATAAACCCTAAATCCTAAACCTTAAACCCTAAACCCTCAAAACCCTAAACCCTAAACCCTAAACCCTAACCCTAAAACCCTAAACCCTAAAACTAAACCCTAAACCCTAAACCCTAAACTCTAAACCCTAAAAACCTAAAAAAACAAAACCTAAACTAAATATAACTTAATAATGAAAAAATAAAAAAGCCTAAACTAAAGAAATAAAATAAAATAAAAACCTAAACCTAAAAATAAAATAAATAATAAAAATAAACTAAAATAAAATAAATAAAACCTAAACTATACTAAAAATAATAAAATAAACCTAAGAATAAAAAACCTAAATAAAATAAAAAAATAAATATCAAATAAAAATAAAATAAACCTGAAATAAATTAAAATAAAAAACTAAACAAAAACCTAAACTTAAAAAATAAAACCTAATAATAAATAAAAAAAATAAAACCTAAACCCGAAACTAAAAAAAATCTAAACCTAAACTAAAATAAACTAAACTAAAATAAATCAAACCTAAACCTAAAATAAACTAAACTTAAACCTAAACCTAAACTATATAAAATATAATAAACAAAAATAAACAAAAACTTAAACTAAAAAAATAAAACCTAAAAATAAACCTAAAATGAAAACCTAAACCTAAAAAAAATAAAATAAAACCTAATCCTAAACTAAAAAATAAAATAAATTAAACCTAAACTTAAAAATAAACTAAAATAAAACCAAAATAAAATAAATAAACTAAACTAAATAAAAATAAAAAATAAACTAAATAAAAATAAAAATATAATAAACTCAAATAAATAAAAAATAAACTAAATAAACCTAAACCTACCAGTTTACTTAATTTAAAAAACCCTACAGCCTAAATCCTAAACCCTAAACCATAAAACTAACCCTAAACCCTAAACTAATCCTAAACCGAAACCCTAAACCCTAAAACCCTAAAACCTAAACCCTTAACACTAAACCCTAAACCTAAACCTAAACCCTAAACCCTAAACCCTAACCCTAAACCCTAAACCCTAAACCTAAACCCTAACCTAAACCCTAAACCCTAAACCCTAAACCCTAAACCTTAAACCCTAAACCCTAAACCTTAAACCTAAACCCTAAAAACTAAAAACCTAAACTAAACTAAATAAAAAATAAAAATAAAATAACTAAAAAACTAAACCTAAATAAAATAAAATAAATAATAAAAAAGTAAACTAAAATATAAAACCTAAACTAAATTAAAAAATAAAATAAGCCTAAAAATAAACTAAAAAAAAACTAAATGTAAATAAAAAATAAAATAAAACTAAAATAAAATATAATAAAACTAAATGAAAATAAACCTAAAAAAATAAACCTTAAAATAAAACCTAAATATAAATAATAAATAAAACCTAAACCCTCAACTAAAAAAATAACCTAAAATAAAAAATAAAATAAACCTAAACCTAAACTAAAATAAATAAAACCTAAACCTAATCCTAAAAGAACCTAAATCTAAACCTAAACCTAAACTAAATAAAATAAAATAAACTAAAAATAAACCTTAACCTAAACTAAAAAATAAATCCTAAAATAAACCTAAAATAAAAACAAAAAACCTAAACCTAAATAAATAAAATAAAAATCTAAACTTGAACCTAAAAATAAAAAATAAAATCTAAACCTTAAAAAGAAAATAAAAATAAAACTCAATTAAAAATAAACTTAAATAAAATAAAAATAAAATAAACTTAAATAAATAAATAAAAATTAAATAAACCTAAACCTACTGATTTACTTAATTTTAAAAAAATCCTCAACCCTAAACCCTAAAACTAACACAAAACCCAAAACCCTAAACCTACAACCTTAAACCTACAACCCTAAACCCTAAACCCTAAACTCTAAAAAACCTAAACCCTAAGTCCTTAACTAACCCTAAACCCTAAATCCTAACCCTAACCCTAAACCTTAAACCCTAAACTAACCTAAACCTATACCTAAACCCTTAAAACCCTAAAGCCTAAAGCCTAAAGCCTAAACCCTAAACTAACCCTAAACCTAAAGCTAACCCTAAATCGTAAACCCTAAACCCCAAAACCCAAAACCCTAAAACCTAAACACTAAACCTAAAACCCTAAATCCTAAATCCTAAAAACCCTAAATCAAACCTAAACCCTAAACCCTAAACCCTAACCCTAAACTCTAAAAGCATAAACCCTGAAACTCTAAACATTAAATCCTAAACCCTAAACCCCAAACCCTAAACCTAAACATAAAGTAACTAAATAAATTAAAAAATAAACCTAAACCCTAAAACCTAATAAACCTAAACCTTAAGAATGGGCAGAACCTTGATGGAAGGAACATCCAACCAGGCTAGATCTGGCTGTGCAAGGTGGATGCGAATTATCGCAGGGTGGTGGGGCATCTAGAGCTACCGGGTATGGAGGTAATGAGCAAGGGAGGTTATGGAGGTGGGAGGAGTGATGGAGGTTACAACCTGGTGGTGGAGAGGAGAGTTCATGGATATGATGGATCCCGCTACACTGAGAGTCGGTGGTTCGATGGGAACCGGACAAATTGAAGAATGGCCCATCCGATCTTCTATATGGAATTGTGTCTTTACAGTAGAGATGGTTCCAGCTTATCTAGGGTTTTGATTTCATGTGTGCTCATTTTTATTTATGTCATCGCTTCTCTCCAAGAAAACTTAGTGTGTTACTTGGTTGATGAAATCAAAAAGAAGAAATGTTGAATCTAAATTTCTTCTCTATTAAAAAAACCAAAACCCTAAACACTAAACTAAAACCTAAACCCTAAACATAAAACCTAAACCTAAACCCTAAATCCTAAACCCTAAACCCTAAAACCATAAACTATAAACCCTAAACCCTAAACCTTAAACCCTAGAACTCTAAACCCTAAACCTTAAACCCTAAACCATAAGCTCTAAACCCTAAACTCTAAACCCTAAACCCTAAACCTAAAAAAAACATGAAACCCTAAACCCTAAACCCCAAAACTTAAACCCTAAAAAGTTAAAGAGCTAAACCTAAACTAAATAAAACCTAAAAAATAAAATAAAATAAAACCTAAACCAAAATTAAATAAAATAAAAAAAATAAAAAACCTAAACCTAAACCTAAAACTAAAATAAAATGTAATAAAAATAAAAACTAAACTAAATAAAAACCTAAATTAAAATAAATAAATAAAAACCTAAATAAAATAAAATAAAACTAAATATAAACCTAAACATAAATAATAAACCTAAAAATAAATAAATAATCAAACCTAAACCCTAAACTAAAAAAAACCTGAACCTAAAATAAAAATAACATAAACTTAAACCTAAACTAAAATAAATTAAATAAAAAATTAAAACTAAACCAAACTAAAATAAATAAAAACCTAAACTAAACAAAAAATTAAAATAAACCTAAAAATAAAAAAAATAAAAATAAAACTAAACTTAAAATAAAATTAAAATAAACCTAAAAAAATAAAATAAAAACCTAACCTAAACCTAAAAATAAAAAATAAAACATAAACCTAAAAACTAAAAAAATAAAATTAATTAAAACATAAAAAAAAATTAAACCTAAACCTAAAAAATAAACTAAAATAAAAAAGCTAAACTAAAATAAATAATCTAAAAAAATAAACCTAAATCTAAATAAAAAATAAAATAAACTAAAATAAATAAAAATAAACTAAATAAACCTAAACCTACTAGTTTACTTAATTAAAAAGAAATAATTAAACCCTAACTAAAATAAACTAAAATAAAAATAAAATAAAATAAACACCCTAACCATAAATCATAAACCCTAAAACTAACCCTAAAATAAACTATAAACCTAAACCTACAACCCTAAACCCTAACCCTAAAACCCTAAACCCTAAACCTAAACCCTAAACCCTAAACCTAAACCCTAAACCCTAAACCCTTAAACCCTAAACTAACCCTAAATCCTAAACCTAAACCTAAAAAAACCCTAAACCCAAACCCTCTCCCCCAAGTTCTCTATTCTCGTGATTTTGAATCTTTGTTGGCACATCCCTAAATGGGGATTTATGTGGCTTTGGCCTTCATTTCGATCAAATTCAAAGGCTTGAACATCCGCCATTTGTGATGTTTCATCATTGACCATGATCAGTGAGTTCTATTCTTTGGGCTTCTCCTTATGGATGCTGGGCATCCGACACTTTGGGGTTTGCTACCCTAATGCGCTTCTTATACTCAAATATTTTAAGGAAGTGCTCTAGTAAGACTTCTCCTCTATTGATTAATCTCATTTTGATGTCTTTAGGTTTTGCCATGTAATGTGCTTTGATATGGATGTTGAAAAGTTGGAAAACCATTTGAATTTTCTCATAGTAAATTTGCTTATCCAAATTTGGATCAGATCCGCTCTTTTTTTTCATAATCTCAAGCTTATAGGTGCTTTCTTGATTAGTCTTATTGACCCTCTACATATCCTGATTCAACTTTCTAATGATCTGGATTATTCACATATTTTTTGTGTCATTCTTATTTCATCTTTAATTGTCAGATGTGTTTGTTGAAGTGGTCACCCCTTTTTGACATTAAGGAGGAATCTCCTATTGTCTCTGCGTGGTTATCTCTTCCTATATGCGCATTCATTTTGTTACCCATAATGTGCTTTATCTGGCTATATTTGGTCGCCTTTGAACTCAATTTACCACCGAAATATCTCACCCTTTGTTTTGGATCCTCATGGAATTAGACATAACTAAAAAATACCCTAAGGAAGTTCGATTGGCTAAAAAATATGGGTTTTGCAAAAGGTTGAATTGGATAACCTTCCAATTTTGTTCCCAATCGTAAATTTCGTAGTCATGATAATTCATAATGTTTTATTTTCCATCCCCACTTTAAAAAAATGAAATCCTCCTAAAGAGAATGTTGTTCCTACCCATAAGATGATCCCTACTTATGTTCAAAAAATTGGCCTCGATTTAATGGTATGAAGGCTATTATTGAGGTTGATTCCTTGGATATTGTTAGTCATGTTGAACAAGTTTTGGCTACTCTGATATTTTTCAAATTTGATTTTCAAAATGGTATGACAATTTAATTTTTTTCCTTCTTTGAATTTGAATATTTCTAATGCGAGAATAATAAATTTTCAAAGTTATTAGAAAAATGATTCTATTCTAATTCTATTCTTCATCATGCCACTTTGATCGATGGAAATTAAGCTTTAATAAGGATTTAAATGACCCAGCATGCTAAAATTATTTATGATTTGTTTAACTTATTTTTAAAATGGTTCTAAATCATCACCGCCTCTCATTTCTAATCTGATATTCATGCTTAACCCATTTTAAACTTATTATGTATTTGGAATGTTAGGGGAATTACCCCTCCAAACATTGGAGAATTCTCTTAATTTTATGACCAATGTTATTAAATCTTCTTATGACGACTCTAAAAAGAAAATGGTTTTCAATAATTATCTAAGAAGAAAAAGTGTTAAAATTATTCCCAAATTGTTCAAATATCTTATGGTGACTATTGTGGGCTCTCATTTTAATTAACCTTTGTTAAATTTTATTTTACTATGTTTAATTTTCTTTTGTTTTGAATGTGAGGATCATAATTTTCTATTCATAATCATATTAGAAATATTTGTCGCATTCATAATATTTATTTACTTATTGTTCTGGAGCTTTTTATTCATGCTAATTAAATTAACCGTGTTGATAAAATGATTAACTTCAATAATTTTTTTTCTCTAACATTAGTAATAAGATTTCATGTGTTTTAATAATTTCTTGTTTCTATTATTAGATTTTCAAAATTATCAATGAAATATCTTATGGTGACTATTGTGTAATAATTGGAAAGCCCCTTTACATCTTGATAAGATTATGGTGATGAATAGACATTGGTTTAAACTTAAAAGACTTAAACAAAATTTGGGTTGGTAGAACAAGCATTGCTTTAAAAACCTTTTTGCTAATACTAAAGATATGGAAAGATTGGTTTGTGATCTTGAAGTCTTTGTTATGTCTAATCCTTCTAAGATTAAGGACTTGACTAAGGCGAAAGACAAACTTATTAACTTCTAAAATCTGGAAGAGACTTTCTTGCACCAAAAAGGTGCTAGTAAGCATATTATGGATGGTGATAGGAATACTAGGTATTTCCATGCTTTAGCTAATAAAAAGAGAGCTTTAAATAATATTCAAAAAATTAAAGATGACAATGGTGTTTGGATTACAAGGAGTAATGATATTAAGGAATCGGTTATTAATTACTTTAGAAATATGCTTAATAAGAGTTGCTCTTATGAAGCTATTTCTAAATCACATTTGATTCTTTCTATTATTACTAATCATGATAATGATTTGCTTACCATCATGCCTAATGAAGATGCAAATTTTAAAGTCCTTAATAGCATGAATATAGATTCTATTACTAGTTTGAAGGGTTTCACTACTCAATTTTTTTTTCAAAAATGTTGGTTTATCATTAAAAATGATTTGATTGAGGCTATGGTTGATTTTTGTAATGGTAATCCTTTTACTAGATATTTTTCTAGTACTTCTATCATTCTCATACCTAAGAAAGATAATCCAGACTATTAGAGTGATTTTAGACATATTAGTCTTTGCACCTTCTTCAATAAGTTGATTTCCAAAATTCTAACCAACAAGCTTAGTCCTTTACTTAATAAAATTATCTCTCTCAACCAAACTGGTTTTGTTAGAGGTAGATCTATTTCTGATAATATTTAGCTGGCCCAAGAATTAATTCATGATCTTGATGCCAAGACTAGAGGTGGCAACATTCTTTTCAAATTAGATATTACCAAAGCCTTTGATAACATTTCTTGGGACTTCCTTTTCCATATTCTGAATTTATTTGGGTTTTTGAATAAATTTATTTATTTTATTAAAAATTGTATTAATAATGCATGGTTTTTGATTTTGCTTAATGGGGAAGCCTTGGGTTTCTTTCCCTCTTCCCATGGCTTAAGACAAGTGGATCCTTTATCTCCTACTTTATTTATTATCGCTATTGAGTACTTATCTAGGAGCATCAATGATTTATTCTTTAACAATCTTAGTATGTATTAGAACTCTTGATGGTCTTCTTGTTTCCCATTTAAGCTTTACAGATGATTTCATTATTTTTTGCAATGCTTCTATTCATCATACAAGCATCTCAAGTATTTTCTAAATAAACTTGGTAGAGAAAGTGGCCTTTCTATCAATGATAACAAAAGCTATTTTATCACTTCCTATCGTATCTCCAATAATAAAATAAGTCAAATCTTGCATATCACTAATTTTAAGCATCAACACTTACGTCTAAAGTACTTGGGTGCTCTTCTTATTAAAGGCCCAAAATGATCCCATCTATTTGATGAGTTAATTAAAATAAAATTTTTATTTGGGAATTCAATTTACTTTCCTTTGGTAGTAGGCTCACAATTCTTAAAAGCACTCTCAATTCAATGCCTCTTTATTTTATTCAAACTATTATCCCACTAATGCTACTCTCATTAGATTGATCATTAATAAATTTTTTTGGGGCTCCAATAACTCTACCAAAAGAATGCATTTGACATCTTGGCATAAATGTTGTGGTCTTTTGGGTGAAGGTGCTCTAGGTTGCAAACCTATTCATGGAGCTATCACTGCTTTCTCTCATATG
Source organism: Cymbidium sinense (assembly GCA_021442155.1). NCBI lineage: Eukaryota > Viridiplantae > Streptophyta > Magnoliopsida > Asparagales > Orchidaceae > Cymbidium > Cymbidium sinense. Next base: position 132,685,285 of record CM038220.1, read on the forward strand.
CTCTAGTGGCATTTTAAAAAGAAGCTAGCCTTTAGGCTAATTTTATGATGGAAAAATATTTCCAAAGTAAATAGCCTCTTATCTATGCTTATAAAGTTGGTGACTCTCCAGTTTGGAAAATGCTTTGAGCCATTAAATGGGTTATTGAATCCTTAATATCTTGGGGTATTCATTGGTACTTCATCTTTTGGCAAGATAATTGGGATGGCTCCATTGACACCCTTTTATCTACCCACTCTACTGCTACTATCAAAGTTAACTCTTTTTTGCTTAATAATAATTTGAATGAAAGTAAACTTGAGAATTATATCCTTATTTCTCTTTTTAACAATTTTAGAAATATCCTAATTTCTTTTAACAAACCTGATTTAATTCTTTTTAAGCTTTCTTATAATGGTGATTTTGTCCTTAAACAGGTTTGGAATTTTATTAGAGATAGGTAGAACCCCTTCAATGTCTTTATTAAACTTTGGAACAATATCATTCCCATTTCCTATTCAATTTTAGCTTAGAGGTTTTTGAATAACTTTATTCTTGTGGACTCTTTGCTCTGGACTAAAGGGTTTTATTTAGCTTCAAAATGCTATTGTTGCTTTCATATTGAAAATGTAAATCATTTTTTATCAATGGTGCTATTGCTTCTAAATTATGGCTTTGATATGATGATTTATTTAATTCCAACTATTTTCATGGTTCTCTTTCTTTATATCAACTTCTTGAAGTTTGTTTCAAAAAAAACTATGAATGGTCATATCAAAGTTTTAATTGCTATTACTTTTTTCTAGTTCATCTAGATGGATAGAAATGATGCTAAATATCATGGAACTCCTATGAACCATAAAAGGATCCTAGCTAGAACTAAAGAAAAAATTCATGCTCTGTTTAATGCCAATCTTATTAGTAACATTCATTTTAGAGGCTATAAATTTGTGGCTAAAAAATTGGGTATCATTCTACCTGACTTAGACCCTTATAAAGGTGCTAGGATTATCCATTGGATCAAACCTAAAGACAACTTTATTAAAGTTAATATTGATGGTTCTGTAGCTTCCAATAAATATGGTTGTGGTGGTATCCTTAGAGATTCTAAAGGTACTATCATTTGTGCTTTTGTCTATCCTCTCAAAGCCTATTCTGTTATTTTTGTTGAGCTTATGGCTATTAATAAAGATATTGAAATTTGTTTGAATAGAGTTTTCTCAACATCAGAATGAAGTTGATGCTCTCTTGTTTCTTGACATGCTTAACTCCAATAGAAATGGGAATGTTGAATTATTTTATCTCCTTAATCATAAAAAAATCTTCTTTCTCAAGTTTTTTTTAAAATTTCTCACCTCCTTTGTGAAGGTAATGCTTGTGCTGATTACTTAGCTAATTTAGGTGCCAACTTAACTGAGTTTACATTATTTGACAACCATTACTATATAAGAGGCTTGGTTAATCTAGAAAATATTGGATTGCCTTATCTTAGATTATAATTTCTTGGCTTGGTTTCTTTTGTGTTGGTTTTTTGATGAGCCTTTGCTTTTGTTTGCCTTTATTAAACCCTCTTTGGGTTGTGGTTATTTTATATTTCACTCTCTTTGGTGGTTGTTACTTTTGACCTTTTACTTTTTAAGTGTTTACTCAGTGATTATTATCAATGACTGGTTGATTTGGTTTTTTTGGCCTAGTGGTTGTTGTCTGCTTGGCTGGGATTTTACCACATTTTATCCTTTATTGTTTTTGATAACCTCTTATTGGGTTGTGGCTTTGTCTGCTATTGGTCTTTTCTCCTATATGGGTTTTGCCTCATTTTGGGGGTGGTTGCTCACTTTTATTTTGGATCTCTTGCTATGGTGGTTGAATGGGTGGTTTTGTTTTGTGGGTTGACTAGTAGTGTTAGCTGGTTAGGTTATTGGCTATTTTTCTATTCTTCTATTGGTAACATATCTAGGGACTATTGGTAGTTTAGATCTAGCTTCATTTTGGAATGGTAGAGGTTTTGTTTGGCTATTACTTTCTCATCTTATTGGGGGCTTTGGTAGTTTGCCAATTCTATTTTATTTCTTTTGGTTTTGGTTTTGTCCTCCTCCTATTTTAGCCTTTCTCTCTTGGCTGCAGTGGCTTTGGGTTTGGTTATTGTTCTGGGTTGGTTGGTTTTGGTCTTTTTGGTTGTTATTATTTTCTTGATTGTCTTGGGTGATTTTGGCATGATGGCTTCTGTTGGTCTTTACATTGACTTAGGTTTTCTGCTATGGTGGTTGGCTAGGAGGCTATGTTGGTATTGGATTGGTTGGTTGTTTCTCTATTGTGTGGTATTTTGCTAGTTTTTCTTTTCCTTGGTGATGGGGATCTTTCCTTTGTTGGTTACTAATGATGGGCTATTCTCGGTGGTCTTTATAGATGTTTTACTTAGCTACTTTGGTGGGAGGATTTTTAGTTATCCTTGGAATTTTGGTTGGCTATTATGGTGAAAAATTTATATATTCCTTCCTTCATCTATCCCCTTTAGAAAAGAGGATAAATGAAAACATAAATATAACACCTTGTTGGGACACCATGTAGATCTGCAGATGTTCTTATTAAGGCGATCGGGTATGACATTGAGGAATGGTGTACTATCTCGAGAGATCACCATCCTACAAATGGACCTAATCACCTTAATAAGGACTCCCAGGACTATGGGTCTTGAATGTAGATTCTTCCCCACTTTACATGGAAAAGTAAAGTAAGGTTTATTTTAAACTGAGTTCGTTAAGTTCCCTATAAGGGAAAACCCTCATAGTTAATTACATCATAAGGAACAAAATTCCTTAGAAATACTCTCGATTAAGATAAACGATCGCTATCTCCAAAGGTTTCAAAGGTAGGACTATTAATTGATTGGTTTATTTTTAAATAATTAAGTGGGATTAAGGGGATCAGGGAGAGTAGTTCTATGAAGAAATGAAGATAGTAGAAGCTTGAACTATTTACTTTAGAAATTATTATTTTTTAATTATTTATTAATCTATTGAAATGAAAAGTCATCATTATGATACAAGGTCATGAAAATGCCAGAGGGAGGATTTATGCTTAGCCATAAAGGGAAGAAGCAACCTCTAAACCTAAATCTAGGGAGCTATGGTGAGGGCCAAATGCACGACCTAAATCTAAGGTGAAAATGGGTATTTAGTTTACCTCCATAAGAGAGGATAAACCACTTATAACCAATGTTCATCCTAATCCCCCATAACAATCATTCCAAATTCCTAATTGCAAAATTACATAAAATGGGAAAAAGGAAATCAAACTAAAACCTACAAAATAGAGATTAGCTAAACAAACCATACAATCCCAAGCATGTATATGTATAAATTGGACTTAGAACCCCACTCATGGGTAACCAAGTCCACTTACTTAGATTATGCTTAGGGGTATAAGCACCTACATAGCAAAGTATATTTTTATTACAGCCCCTTAAGCATAATCCCAGAGGACAATAGTTAGACTAAGATGCCTACCATTCAATCTACATGCACACCCTAACATCTAGACTAAAAATATTACATCACAAAATAAAAAAAACATCAAACCATGCACCACCACCTAACCTAAAGCTAGAAGTGGTGACTTAGCCTAATGTGTGTGTGCTTTTAAGGTTTGTGTATGTTAGGCTTTAAGGTTGAAGTTTTCTAAGTGTGAAAGAGTTCAACTTAGAGGGTGGTTTCATTTTAGTGATTTAGTTGCTTTGGTTGATTATTTTTTTGATTTGATTGATTTGAATGAAGAATGATACAATTAATTACTAAAAGTTGTAAAGAGAGAAAAGAGAAGAGAAATTCTTACCTTTTAATAATTTTTAAAGTAATTAATTATTATTGATTTTTGTTTTATTGTTTTGATTATTATTTAAATTTAATGTTTTAAACAATAGATTTTCAAACAAACCTATTCAATAAGAAAGACATTTTAAGATTAAGTAAAGTGAATTACTATCACAAAATATACATTTACTTCATTTCTTTCCCAACATGTGTAACATGCATATGGATGATTCCTAAGCATATCTATGCATGCAAATGGAAGTGTTTAGCATACCTTAATGATGAATGCTTACAGATGTTACTTAAGAAAATTTAGATGCTTCATGATGCATGATTTTATTAAGTAGAAAAGAAGGATTCTTTTATCCATTTTTCATATGCACATTTACAAGTATAAAAGACATAAGTGAGTATGGTGCCATTGTTAGCACCAAGGGTGTAAGGTACAACACCTACTTAGGGCTACTTAAAGCTCAACCAGGTTGTTGGTAATATACCACTTTTCTTAAATACATGTGCATATACAAAAAAAATGCATGGAAAAAGAATCATGCAAAAGTTTATGTTTATTTGGTTTTGGTTTGATTGTTTAGTTTATATGTGTGATGTGGAATTCCTTCTTAAGTCATGACATAGAGTGTATAGGAATGGATTTAAGTAAGTGTTATGTCCTTTTCAAATGGACTATCCACTTTGCAAATCCTATACAATTATATGTTAAGAAAAAGAGGGAGAATCACATAACACAATTTATACTATTCATATGAAAGCTCATAAATAATTATACAGAGCATACTCTTCAGTTGCGATATTTGATTTATAATTTTTGAAAATAATTTTGGATTTAGTAGTCATAATAGTCATTCATATCCTTACTTTAGCCAAAGCATGCAATTTGACCTAAAGGAAACATTTCATTTTAATTTGATTTTTCAAAAGGCATGAATGCATGATTTTCATATGATATACACATTTAGCATGTTAGAAAAGAAATGAGGTAATGAAAGCATTTAAATTCTTTCACCCTAATTAATTCTAAAAGATCTTATGAATAAGATTATTTAAAGTAAATCAAATTTATTTTAAAGAGATTTTTGTTTTGTTTTGGGTTTGATGTGAATTTAGAAAATGTGAAAAGGTTTGTTGGTCCTAACCCTTTCCCCAGATGTGTACAATGTTTTAATTTGTTTTTAGAACCATTAGATTGATTTTATATTTTGTTTAGGTTAAGGTGTACATTAAGTTCATTAATTACCCCTTACCTACACCACTTTAACATATTTAACCAAATAATTATGAGCCAAAGTATGTCATAAAACCACACAAGAAATTTAAATTAGCAATGCACCTAGGAAAGAAAGGGCCTAATGCAATTGGCTCAATTAGTGATTAATTAAGCTAAAGGTTTAATTTAAGTACTTTCATAACCCTTCCCACACATGTGGGTTGGATTTTGATTTTGTTAAGCTACTTAGGTTATTGAATAGCACCTACCCATGATGAATTGGTTAAGTTCTATGTTTTGAAAATTTTATCAAGTTAATTAAGTAGGTGATTAGTGGATTAGCCCATAAGTTTGGATTAAGGAAGGAAGGGGTTTAGGGGGTTTAGGGAAAATTTCCCAAACCCATTCAATAAATCTCTTCTTCACTTAAGCAAAGCTTAATTAACTTAATAAAGGGATTAAACCACTATTCACATGCTTAATTACATTATGAGAGTGATTAAGGATTCATTAATTGATTTCCCTAGTTAACACATCAATAAATCCCATGAAAATTAGGGGAGGTAGAGGTCTTCCCATTAAATGCATCTGAAAAATTTGAAATGAATTAATGAAGTAATTAGGTAGTAATTAAGGTATTAAGTTTTCACTAAAACCCTAATTAAGAAAAATCATAGTCCAAAATTAATTAAAAATAATTTTAGATTATTTCTGACTAAATTATCTTCAAAATGCATTTTATTTTGTATTTTTTTAGATTTAGATTTAGTTATGTTATTTGAAGATTCAGTGATTAAGGAATTAATTAAAACCCCTAATTATATAACTAATTTCATAGGCGCCATGCAGACTGCTGATGCAGTGTGCTCTTTCCACATGGCGTGATGGGATTCGCTATTTAAGTAGTCACATCCCATCAACGACAGTGCTATGCACTTTCTCCTGGACCGTCCGATCAAAGATTGGATGGTCAGGATTAAGCCCATAGTTTTTAAGGGATTAATCATAGATCCTATGTAGCTTGATCAGGATCGTCCATCCAAAACATGCGGATGGATGTTCCATGATCCATCCCTGAGCTCACCTACGGGAGAGGGCATCCGTCCACTCTTAGGGCATGATTTGAGCTTGCTTGAGCTCAAACTCAACCCACACCATCATCATGCAAGGGGAAAGACATCCAATGGTCAAAATGCAATGGGGTGAAAATTTATTTCATGAAGGACCAAACACTTCCTATTCTAGGCTAAGTTTGAAGGCATACCTCACCGGAGGCTAACTGCATACTCGATCATCGAGGTAGCTTTGTCTAGTGGAGATGAAGCCCTGTTGAAAGTTTTAAACCTTGGGATGAAGTGGATCTTCCTATACACCACACCAAGGTTAGCTTCAATTGCTTGGTTCCTTGATCAAACTCCCCTCTCCCATGCCTTAAGAACTTGGATGAAGCTTTAGATCAACTAGATTGAGTCCCTTGAGGGTGCTTGCAAGAGCAATTGACTTGATATTGGGTATTGAGTGAGATGGAAATCCGTACTACCTCCCATGTTTTTGGTTTTGACAAATCAAGAAATGGAGAAATGAAAAGTGCTCTAGGAGGCTTGGAGAAGCTTGAGGATGCTTGCTCTGAGTTCTCAAGCTTCAATCGAGTGTGAGTGTGTGAAAATGAAATGAAATTAGGGGGAGTATATCTCCCCCTAGATGGATTGGATGGCACAAGCTATCCTTCTATTTTGGATCAATTGATCAGATGAAATGGGTTTGTTAGGTCATTTGAGATGGCACATGGTTTAGTTTTGGCAAAGGAAGGTAGTGGAGAGGTTGCCATGTGCAAAACAAGGTGGAGGAATGATTCCCATGTGCTCATTTCCAAGTGAGTGATCTGTTTGGCCATTGGGTTGGGTTTGGCTTACTCAAACCCATTAGGTCATGTGCACCATGCTCACTAGTGTCCACTTGGTCCACTAAGAGGGTGCCAAGTGGCCATGAAGAGGATTTGACCAAATTCCAAGTGAATTTGGCCATGAATTACCCATTGACCTAAGGGTAAGAAGGTCTTTTATCTTGGATTTCAGTTTGAATATGTTTGGTATGATTGAAAAATGGGTTTGGACAAGTTTTAATAAATTTTGAATTGATTTTATATTATTTGGCTCATGTTGACCCATTTAGGTCAAAATGGGACAACTTGGGCCAAGTTAATCAAATTGGGTCAAACTAAGGGTTGGGTCAAGTTCATATGACCATATGAATTGATTTGGTATCTTTATTTCCAATCAATTTGGTTTATATTTGGATTTGGTTCATTTGATTTTGTTTAGGTCAAATGGGTCAAGTTGACCAATTTGACCCATTTGACCTATTTGGGTTAGGTCATGGGTTGGTTTAGGTTTCATTGGTCATTTGAAATGTATTGGTATCTTTGTTTTCAATTAATTTTAGCTTAATTTGATTTTGGCTCAATTTGACCTTTTAGTTCAGGTTGGGTTCATGGTCAATTGGGCTTGGTTGGGTTTAGTTAGCCAATTGAGGCTTTGGTCAAGTTCAACAAGTGATTTGGAATGAACTTGACCCATTGGATTCAATCAATTTGGCTTAGATCAAGTTTTGACATATTTTAACTTTTTAGGTCAAGTTGGGTCAACTTGGGTCAAGTTCCAATTGGGCTAGGTTAGGCTCAAATGATGACTTGGTCAAGTTCAAACATTGATCATGAATGAGTTTTGATCAATGGTTTCAATCAATTTGGCCTATGGTGGATTTTGGCTAGTTTAGATTTCATTTTGGCTAAGACTTGACTTAAGTTTGACTGATTTGACCCAATTTGAGTGATTGATCATCTCATGATGATTGTTGCTCATAATGTGAGGCTTAGTTGGGCTTAGTTCAATCCAATTTGGGTAGGACTAGAATTTGGCTCAAAAGGGGTACTTTAGGTCACTTTGGGTCAAGTGAGCCTAAGTGGGTCAATTGACTTGTTCAAGGCTTGAATCAAGTTTGGTTGAACTCACATATGGACTTATGATTGAAATATAAATCCATTTACAAGTGATTTGGAGTCAAATGGGTTTTGATTCATTTGATAATTTCAAGTTCAAAAGGGTGAACATGAGTTTGATTTGGGTTTGATTTTGAATTTAGCTTTGATTTGATTGAAGTTGTATTTATATTTGATTCATGATTGAAGGATTGATTGAATCATGAAGAAAATCAAGCATTTGGCTTGATTTGAATTTGATTTGGCTAAGTTCAAGAATTTGACTTGAAAGGCTTAGGTTGAATTTTGGTTGAATTTGGATTTGAGTTTTGAATTTAGTTTTGGATATTTGAATCTATATTTCATTTATATTTGTGAATATAAATGAGAATATAAATGGGTTATGAGAAAATCTCTTGAATTTGAATTGATTTGGATTTGATTCAAGCTAAGTCCATAAGATAGAATCAAAGTGACTTATGAAGGATTTTTTTTGGAATTTTAATCATAAGCTTCAATCATTTGGAATTGATTTGAGTTTGAGAAAATCAATTAAGTTTGGAATTGATTTGAGTTTGAGGTTGATTTGGAGTTTGACTTGAAAGGAGGAAGTAAGGATTTGGTTCAAGCTATAGGGTAGGCAAATTTTCCTAATACCCCAAGGCATGACCTATTCATATGGCTAACTCTTCTAAGTCTCTAGGGTTGGGTTGAGTGTTCACCTAATCACTAGAGTGTCTTAAGACTAAGGAAACTCATAGTGTCTAAGATAAGTCCTATGTCTAAGATGGAGGGGTTGAGAGCTCATTCTAGAAATGAGGTCAACAAAGGGTGCCTAATAAGTGTGGTGTGATTGACAAGGATTGGTGTTGACCAAAATGATCAACAACAACAATCACAAGCACTAACAGAAATGATCTACTCCTAACCCAAAGTGTAGAGGGAATCCAGAGCTTAGTACAGTGTGACTCTACTCATGTCAGAGACATAAGAGAGTGAAAGAGGAATCCACTAAGGATAAAGTATGTGAACCTTCCACTAGGGAAACAAGTTCAAGTCATCCACAAGGGGATGAGAGGTTTGAAATCCGAGGATTAGAATTCAAGATCCGCTAAGGGAACTAGAAAGACTTGCATCTCAGAGGAGAAGAAAATCAAAGGATTTGATTGTTTGATTATTGATTGTTGTTTTGTTGCTTGTTTGACTCCCCAGGGAGGAGGGTTGAATTTATTAGAAAGAATTTCATAGTTTACATTTGAGAAATGATGAGGCAACCTACTTGTGGAAAAATAGATTGAACACATGGGTGATTATGGAGAGAATAGGGACTTATCTCATCATGTACAAGAGATTCCTCTAGAGTTCTCGACATTGCTCAAAGATAGGATGCCTGGGAAAAGGGGATTTGGAGGCTTAAATCAATAGTCAATATTTTGCTTATTTGTTTAGTTTGTTTATGATCGTATTATGTGAGGATCAAGCATAACTTATATCGTAGACCTATCTAGTTTTGAACCAAGGGAGAATAGTCTACCAACCAACATATGGTGGCTACTAAGAAAGGGGGGGTCAATCCAAAGTAACCTTAGGTAGTGAAATGTCTCAACTTCAAATAAGAATCTGGGGAGAGGGGACTAAAGGCTTGATCCAAACCAGGAGAATATAAAATCATGTATTGGGTTGCCAACTCATGGAAGCACAGACTCACATCAATGATGTATCCAATAGTCTACCACATAGTGAACATCACCAACATGGGTGCTTTGGTTTGCAACAAGAAGAAAGTGGACTCATCCTTAAGGTGGGGGTGCTTGGAGAAATCGCTGATCCATCAACCTAGGGTGACTTTGGTGGCCTTGGGGACTATCAACTCAATTGTGGTCAAGATCAGACTTATCCTAAATCAATATACTTCCTAGTTAATTAAGATGATTGGTTCAAGAAGAAGTGTGAGGAGCACATCCTCTTAAACAAAATCAACATAGAAGCTTATTGGGAAAACCATCTAGGGGCCTTTGGTTTGTAATGGTCGTTAGAAGAAAATGTGACTCATCTTCCAAAACAAAGACGATTGGGGGAATATACGTAAGGAAGCATGTCAACTGATAATGAGTGAGTGCATATTTGCTACATCATCGAGACAAAGATATGTGTTTGTGCTTGAAGGAATGGATGCCTACTCTTGACTTGACCTTGGACTTTTGGTATTGATCATGGTGGCTATTCAAGAAGAAAAGCAGACTCACCTTCTTAAACAAAGAACATAGGTGATTTGGATGGGTAGTGAAGACTACCAAACTAACAAAGTGCTCATTAGTTTGCAATGATCAAGTTAGAAAAAAAGCATGAGGACTCACATCCTCCAAATAATGAACCATTGGGGACATACTAAAAGGTAGATGTAGACCTAAAGACTAATGAGTGGAGTTTGGGGAATCACATGAAAATAGCCAAGATAATTATGTTTGTATTTATGCTTGTGTTAAAGGGAATAGGATGTGCTTGAGTTCTTCACCTACCTAAGCATACTTGGGGTTTTGAAAAATTTGCAGATGGCAATTGGAATTACAGAAAGGATCTCTTGGGTTCTCTCATCAAGTTAATTATGTGTCGAAATATGCCACTTGGGTTTCTCACTACTCATGGCTGGAGATTGTGTTTATGTCATCAAGAGGATATGATGCCTCTTGGGTTCTCTTACACCTATTATCATCAGAAGATTCACAAGGAAGCATCAACACTTTGAAAGAATAGATAAATGGATCAATTATTTTGCAGATATATCAAACATAATTTATAGATAATATTTCTTCAAGAGCCATTAAGGAAACATCATGTTTCCTTTATAATCAGAATGAGGGATCCTCCTTGGTGGGCATTCACAAATAGGGGCCTTCCCAGTGGGACTGCCTCCCATCGATGGCAAAATTAGTCTCCTTATGACTAACAAGTTGTCTTACTTGGAAAGACCTAGGGTGACCTTATTATGAGTTTGAATCATTTTTCTTATATAACTCAAGTTCAGGGGAGGGACTCTCCACTCAAACTTTGAGCTCTTTCAACTTTATATTCATCTCATGGTGATCTTCTCCCAATGTTATCTTTAGTGACATGAGTTCTTAGAAGAACAACTTTGGACCCTACACTAAGGAAAATGGGGTACATTGGAGTCTTGTATATAGTGTGTAAGATAAGGCTTAAAGATTGCTCATGCCACTGTTCAATGTCATCAAGAGTCTTCTTTAGTATTTGGATGAGTTTTTATTGAATACTTCTACTAAGCCATTTCTCAGGGGTAGTGGATGGTGAGTATCTCCAATCATACCATGTCTTTTGGTGAAGCTATTGATGTGCTTTTTTAAATTCATTAAGGATATAATTTATGAGGCACCACAAACTATATATGATATGGTTCTAAAAGAAAGCACATACTAAGATGTGACCTCTAGTGGGATTGCCTCCCACTTAAAGTAGCAGATAGCTAGAATGAATGGGTGACCCTTGAAGAAGGAGGATTGATGAAACAATGTTGGTTATACAGTTAATGTGTGTAGAATGTTGATGTTTGATGGACACCACCATGTACTTACATGATGACATCTCTTGCATCCATGCAGTCTATAATCATCCAAGGCCAGTAGTATCCTAGTCTCTTGATCTTCATCTTCATCTTCGGTCACAATCTTATGGGCTTTGTGTTTGTCTAAATAGTGTAATCACATTTTATTGAAAAACCATTAGAATACAAGGCCATCAGAGCATAGAGAGTTTTTTCATGATGGGCTTGTCACTTTTTCTTGAAGTAGTTTTTTCAAATAGTCTATGAATGATTGCCTCACTAAATAGTCCTTGGCAATGGCAACCTCCCCTTAGAAAGTCTCTCGATGAGTTAGATCAATAAGGGATGACTTGTCTATTTTGGACCCTTGGAATGGACTCATCTTCCTTACTCCAATTCTTTGGCTTTTTGAACATCAGTTCTATTCTGGGAACCTTGTAGATGGTGACAGATTTGAGAACACCTTCATGGTATACTCATGGTAATGATGAAGTTAGGTTTGAGAACCTTGAGGACCTAACAATTTGATGACCACCGAATCATATAGATGTTGATGCTCTTGACATAGATTATAATGGCTAACTCTAGATCATCAAAATCATACCCCTTGTTGGTGTAGTTGGAGATAGTATGAGAATCATCACATCGATTTGGAGTTAAGAGAACTATTCCTACCCTTCCTTTTATGAAAGAGTAGATCATGTGCTTCCCCTTATGAAAGGTCACAATCAAATATATCTCCCTTAATGATGTCGGCGTTAAGTTCATGATTTATTCATTAAGAGATCATCACTTAATCATAGGCATGCAGAAGAAATATGTTAATGGTTGTCCTTTCACCACACAAAGGGGAATGAATGTGATATCCCCGAAGAATCATGGACTGTATGCCAAATGTCAATCTTCGTGTTATGAGATCTACTTGATTGGTTTTGCTCAGTTCACCATATGAAAGCATATAGTGCCATGACTTTTGGGATGCAAAATCAAAGCTAGGTGTTTTCTCAAAGGTGGATAGTTCACTTCAATAGGAATGACAACGATTGAGGTGGTAGAGAGCTCTCCTTCCCTTCATCATTGCTTGGGCCAACAAGAGCCAAGAGCATCATCATTGTAGAGGATGGTGCCCACATAAATTCTTCTAGCGACTTCACCAAATATTGTTTGATATATTCAAAGGCATGTTGGCACTTGTCATCCCACTTGAACTTGGCATCCTTTTTGACATGTGCTTAGAATGGCTTGCATATCGTCGATTGGTTGAAAATAAAGCATCTTAGATACGCCAATCATCCTTGGAAAGATCTAAGTGGAATTAAACTTTAGAGGTACTTTCTAAGATAGTTTTGATCTTTTTTGGATCTTTGTATTCCCCTGTGACAACAAACCCAAGAAATTTCCCAAAGCTCTCAATGAACACTTTTGGGATTCATTTTGAGGTTATATTGAATCATTCAAAAACTACTCTCAAGTCAAAGAGATGTCTTCCTTTTCTTATTTCTTGACTACTAGATCATCAACATAGCACTCAACCTAATAATGGATGAGTTCATTGAAGATATGAGTCATGGCCCATTGGTATATAACACCAGTATTTTTAAGGCCTAAAGGAATGACCCTATAATAATAAATTCTGATCAGGGGTTGAAATGTAGAATTTCTTTCATCCTCGAGGGCCATCTTGATTTGGTTATAGCTAGTTGACCCATCCAAGGAGAATAGTGAGATGAGGTGAACACCATAATTGGTATAGGAAGAGGAAACTCATCCAGACATGCCTTATTTAAGTCCCGAAATTCATATGTGAATTTGGTCATTCTTCAAACTACTATGACCTATAACTAGATGGTGTATTTTTTTCCAATGAAATCATCATCGATCAATTTCTTGACTTGAAATGACCTATTGTTGTTCTAATCACATGCCTAGGAGCTTGCTTGATAGGGTTTGTGTTAGGATCTATTGCTAGTTTGTAGAATGCTACGTGAGGGAGATAATCAGCATCTCTTCATCCATGCAAATAGTCTTTAAACTGAGTCAATAGCCTAATTAAGTCATTGGTTTCTTCATTATTAACAAGCTGTATGCGTGGATTCTCTTCATAAGTTGATTTCTTTAAGCTTGTCAATTGTTGAATGGATCTCCTCTTCAAATTTTGGTGGTGCATATTTGATTTAGAGATCTTCTAGATCATCTAAATTTTCTAAACACACATCCTCATAAGAGTTAGTGTTGTGTGAAAAGAACCATCATCCAAATGATTGAGTGACAACTAGCAATCATCGTCATCGATTGGACCCTTGTACCAAATAAGTCATCTTGATTGTACATCCACCTATTGTATAGTTTTTGAAGTACTCTAACATGTGCTTAGACCATGTATAAGGAATAAAACCCTTCTTTGTGAGATTAAGAACATAAGGCAAGTACCAATCAAAAGGCAATTCTATTAACTCTTTATTTGAAATATCCTCAAGTCTTACATCTTTGACTTGATGATGATCCCAAAAATCTCTTTCTTGACATCTTGAAGGTGAGAGGATCCTTAACTACTAAATCTTAACTTTTGAGATGAGTGAGGTTAGAGCTAAAGTTCCTAACTCTTCTATAGTTTATACATTTGATTGGAATACATTCATGCTTTAATGGGAGGCATGGTCTTCATTCGCTCAAGTGTCACCTCAATGAAACCACATTTTGTATGCTAATCATTTTGACTCATCCTTGAGTTGGATTAAGTCTATATGAATAGTGGTACTATTTGAACATAAACTTGGTGACGGCCACATCTTCACCTAAAACTCTCTCTATTTTGCTCTATCTGATGGAGTGAGTCATCTACCCACATATGATGGAATAAGTTGTGGGTGGAATGTGATATCTTGCTTTCTTCTTCAATTCCCTTTCATTTTCACTTGGTTTTATTTTTCTTTTCTTTTTCCTTCTCTTTTCTTTTCTTCTTTTTTCTTTTCTTTTTTTTTTTGAAATTGAATTTTGTCCTCCAAAGGGTGTTTGAGATAGATAGTAGGTTGCATCCTCTATATCTCAACCTCTCACAAAATAGATTTTCATCTCCTTTGACATAATATTCAATCACATCTTCGAACTTGATGCAATGGAGGGAATGGAATCATCTTGATGATGTATCCAATGCTATTGAGCAAGTGAACAAAGTACTTGAATCATGATATAAAACTTGGCTTCATCTTCCATGTATCTCCAAAAGTAACACTATGGAACCCAAAAGCCCTCTCATTGTTCATTGAATCCTTTTAACATCATCGATCTCCTGAGTGTGGATATATATCAATCCTCAAATAGCAGGGTCTTTAGACTTTAATGTTCATCATGTTGATCGATGAGAACTCGATAGCTTAATCTTCCCATGTCAACGAATGTAGAGGATGGTTGTGCTCCATGTCCAGTAGGTATTCATGTGAAAGTGATTTCTTGAGCTTCTCGAAATGTGCCTCATCTCCAATAATGTTCTGAGCTAAATATCTTTGGATCAGAGAGTTTTTATTCCCTCATCTCTTTGGATAAGATAACATCTATATGCTTAACGATGGAAACTTTCTTGGTGAGATGACATTGTAGTCCACCTGGGTGATCCTCCACAAGCATATTGAAGGATAGAGCATCCTTTGACTTTATCATCCTCCCAAATCAATGAATTATTTATCTTCTTGATGCCTTGTAGAACCTTCTCATGTTGACCTGATCTTGTGGCAAGGTAATGAAGATTCACTCACATGCTCACCTATTCTCCCATGGGACCCTTAATGGATGATTCTAGTCTATCTCAAGGTGAACCCTAGTATTCAAGAAGGAAAGTCTAACTCTGAATTAGAAAGAGGAAGATCAAAGTTGTTATAATTGTTGTTTAGACTTGAAGAGTTTTCATTAAGAATTGATTTAGACAACCCATCAGAAGTGACACAGATATAATTCAAGCTAGCTTTGTTCTTTGATTTCTTGGATTTTGAAGGAGGTATATAGTAGAAATCAAGTAAAGAAAGGGGGAGATATTGATACCCATCTTCCATACAAGATGTTTGCTAAAGAAGAGCTAGTTGAAGTGAGGTAATTCTAATGTAGTAGCTCAACTATGGGTGGAGGCTAAACTGGTCACACTTTTGCTATCTATTCCCTTCTTATTGAGCTCCCCCTTTCCCTGAGTTTGCTCTAGCAACTTGTAAACCTTCTTTGATGTTGGAGGTTTGAGCTATCCTAGGCACCTGCAAGGAAAGTTTTTTGATTTTGGAAATAATTTTCTTAAAAGTATAGGATAAGGAGATATCCAAACCTTTTTTTTGGTTTGGTAGGATCAAATAAGGATTACCCTAATGGGTGGTTGTTCCATAAGGTATTCCTTGAGATAACTATAAGGTCTTGAATATGCTCAAGTCAATCCTTGAATGAAAAGCAATCTTCCAAACATGACTAGCATGCTGGTAGGGCAAAAGTTAGGATCATTGCTTTTTTTTTGCTTCCTTTTTCTAGGTTGAGGTAGCTAAAAAATGGAACTTCTTTAAGAGATTCTTAAAGATCTTCACGATTACCTCCTCTTAAATGGTAAGGCTTATTGAGTTTATCCAAAAGGTGAGCAGAGTAGTAGGGTATTTATACCATTGTTGATGATGTCAGGCTGTAGTAGAGTTGTTGTGGTGGTAGACTTCCTGGTTGTAGTAGAGGCGGTGGAAGTGATGGTGTTGGATCATGAGGTCTCTCAAACGCTCTAGGCTGGCTATTTCCTCTTGTTTACTACTATCACTACCCCGGGCTTCTTCTCAAAAATTTTCTCATGCTTCTGCTTTATTAATTGGCTCAGAAAAGGTAATTATTCGGCTTCTTCTTGTAATCTAGCTGCCTTGTTGATTAGTTTATCAAATGTTTTGATGGTGAAACTTTTGAGCATGAAGGTGATTGGGCGATGGATATTCTTAAGAAGAATCTTGATGGCATGCTGTTCAGATAGCTGTGGTTCATATTTCATACTCAAATTATGCCATCTAAGAATGTAATCAATGAGGGACTCAACAGGGTTTTGTTGAGCCACAGATTGCTACGTCTCCCTGAGCTCTCAAACCTTTTGATGAAGAGTTACTCCAACTCACAAAAGTCTTCTTCTATTGGGAAGTTTGGCATACTAATCAAAGTTATGCTCTATGCTACCTAACAAAGAGATGGAAGAGTAAAATCGCCTTGTTGCAACATTCAAGTGAGCAATATGCCTCAAGTTCCCACTACCATCGAAGCTCTTGAATGAAGGTGGAACAAAACCCTTAAGATATTGGATAGCATCAAATTCCTTCGGGTAGGGTCTACCTTTTGGAACTGATGATCCTCCTCGGGCTTGAGCCAACACTTCTCTCTCCTGCTGCTCAACCATGGTTTTGATATCTTTTTCCTATATGGAAATACTATCCACTACCTTCCTGTATAGGCTAGTGCTACCTTGCTCTACTAGAGGTAAAGTCTTGGCTAGATCCAAGACATGCACCTCTATTTAATATCATATGGTAGGATGAACTCCAGCTTATTTTGAAGTGCTAAAATAGCTGCTAGCAAATCCTCAAGCTGCTTCCCCATCCTATCTATTTGTTCATCTTTCTATTTTAATTACTGACGAAGGTGTTGGGTTGAGTAGGATGTGTCTTCCTGCTTGGCCTCAGCACCTTCCAAAGTCTACTACTCATAGAGGAGGGAACCCCGGGTATCTACCGTATGTACCCCTGTTGAATCATCTAACAAGTCATCCTCATTAGGATCTGTCCTTTTTATCCTCTAAATTGGACCAAGAAAATCCTAAGATTTCTTTCTTCTCTCCATTGAATCTGAAGCATGTCATCTAGGGATCTCCAACAATAGGCATGAAGAACCGTTTGACCAGTAATGGGATCACTATCATGAACATATAAGCATCTAACCTCTAACACTGATGGTGAGCTAATCCTGTGAGGACTATGCTCACTAGAGTAAAGATACTTCTAACTACTGTTGGACCAAGGCAGAGTGGCACTCTTAGGAGGATCTATGGCCATGGGGTCGGATGAACTGTCTCATCCTCCCTCAACTGCTACGACTATCTCCATAGCTTGTTGTGGTGGTGGTGGTGACGGGATGATTATGATACTTCGAGGTTGTTATTCCTTCTTCACCATGGCAGGAAGAAGGTCGGCGGAAAGCTTCGACTTGCGTGTGCGTGTAGATGGGATGGGATCTCTCAGCCATAGTCGGATCACCAATGGGGTTCTTTTCTCCCATGAAGCAACCTTCATGGCCTTGGCTAGAATAGTAGATGATGGAACATGTATAGAGATGATTGTGAGAGATGGTCTGGTAGAGGCAACCTATATCAGGGATAGGAGCTCTCTCCTATGATGTGTGGTCCCCATGAGTAAGATGTTGTCGATGGTGCATGGTAGCGCACGTGACTCCACAAGTGCGGGAGACGCTAACTGTCGCTATACTCTAGTGCTCCTAGCTAGTAACATGAATTGATGTATGGGCTTCTCTAGCCCTCTCCTACCTAATCTGTCTGCCCACACTATGGGGGATAACTAATCTCAAATCAAATTGAGCCCTAGACTCCAATCATTCGTAAGCTCTGCCTACTCGATGTAAAACTAATCGGAGGCTAGCGTATGACCTCCTCCCCTCACTAACAGGTGCATGAAACTAACCATTGGTGGAGGTGAAGCAGAAATCCTCCTAGCATCCTCTCAATCAAATCTAGAGAGGGCAGAACTAGTTTTTTGTAACCAACGAGGAAACCATCCTAGGTAGCTCCTCTACAATAGATTGAGTAGTTGCCTCTAATTCCCTAGCAATGCAAGTGTGATACCGCTTGATCATGAGGTTCTTATTTTTTCATTGGGTCCTGGTAGGTCATACAAAGTAGGAGCTAGGCCCGAAGTGAAGCGGGAGACAATCCTTGGAATAGCCTTCCCTTTGAGGGAGCCCTGGGTAAGCCTACGGGTAGCATGGAAATTGGGTGCAAGTGCTTCATCACTATTATTTGATGTGGAAACCCAGCCTTCCTCTTCAATGAGGGAATCTCAGAATCGAGATGTGTCAACTGAATGACCAGCTTCCGGTCTGCTCCAGCTAGCATGAGGGGTTCCCTCATGTATTCTGGCCCCCCTGAACTCGACCAAAGTGGATGAGGTGGGCATAGTCAGATCATGAAAGGCTGGCCTGATCTAAAGCCAAATCCATCCCAAGAGGAAATGTGAACACATACTTCTGTGCTGCCATTACAATTAACTGAAATTGAAACTGATGCTGACTGAAAGTCTATAATGTTGAAAATAAACTTGAATCAACTTTCTATTTTATTGATTTTTGAATTTTGAATTTTAGAATTTGAACCCACTCAACAACTTGAAAGTGTTAAGTGGGGCTTAAATGGATTTAGAAGAGATTTTGAGATTGATTGTAAAGAGGATTTTTGAATGTAGAATCCATTTTCAACAAATTTGGGTATGTTGAAAATGGGTTCAAATATTTTTGGAGAGATGCTTCCATAGGTTCATGTTTGAATTTGATTTTTTTTTTTTTTTTGAGGACCCTTCATTTAACAAATTTGAGTATGTTAAAGTAATGGGTGAATTGATTTTGTTTTTGATTTGAGATTTTTTTCAATTTACTCACTTAGCAAATTTGGGTATGCTAGGTTAGGCGTTTAAAAATAATTTCTTCTTTTTCTTTTGTTTGCTTTGTTTTGTGAATCATGTGTGATTTTGAAAGATGGAATCCTCATTTTGCAAATTTGGTATGCTAAATGAAGAATCCAAATGTGTTTTATTTTTGATTTTTTTTTGTTTTTAAAAATAGGATTCTTAGCAAATTTGGGTATGCTAAGGAAATCCTAATGTGTTTCATGTTTTTTATTTTGTTTTGAGAAAGATAATCCTTAGCAAATTTGGGTATGTTAAGGAAATCCAAATGAGTTTTATGTTTTGATTTTGTTTTGAAAAAAAGGATCCTTAGCAAATTTGGGTATGCTAAGGAAATCCTAATGTGTTTCTTTTATTTTTTTTATTTGATTTTGAAAATAGGATTCATAGAAAATTTAGGTATGCTAAGGAAATCCTAATGTGTTTCTTATTTTTTATTTGATTTTGAAAATAGGATTCTTAGCAAATTTGGGTATGCTAATGAAATCCTAATGTGTTTCTTTTTATTTTGGATTTTATTTTGAAAATGGAGACATCACTTTAACAAATGTGGTATGCTAAAATGAAGTCCCAATGTGTTTTGAATTTTGTGAAATGGAGATTTCACTTAGCAAATTTGAGTATGCTAAATGAAATTCCAAAAATGTGTTTCAAATTTTGTTTTGAAAATGGAGACTTCACTTTAGCAAATGTGGTATGCTAAAAATGAAGTTCCAATGTGTTTTTTTTGAATTTTGTGAAATGGAGATTTCACTTAGAAAAGTTGAGTATGCTAAATGAAAGTCCAAAAATGTGTTTCAAAATTTTTTTTGAAAATGGAGACTTCACTTTAGCAAATGTGGTATGCTAAAATAAAGTTCCAAGTGCATTTTTGTTTGGAATTTTCTGAAATGGAGATTTCACTTAGCAAATTTGAGTATGCTAAATGAAATTGAAAATGTGTTTCAAATTTTGTTTTAAAAATGGAGACTTCACATTAGCAAATGTGGTATTCTAAAAATGAAGTTCCAATGTGTTTTTTAAATTTTGAATTTTTATTTTGATTGGAAATGAAACATCCATTCAGTAAATGTGGGTATATTAAATGGAGAGGTTTCATATGTACTTTTTGAAAATTGATTTTTGATTTTGATTGGAAATGAAACCTCCATTCAATAAATGTGGGTATATTGAATGGAGAGGTTTTATATGTGCTTTTGAAAATTTATTTTGATTTTGATTGGAAATAAAACCTCCATTCAATAAATATGGGTATATTGAATAGAGGGGTGTCATATGTGCTTTTGGACATTTACTTTGATTTTGACTGAAATGAAGACTCCATTCAATAAATGTGGGTATATTGAATGGAGAGGTTTCATATGTGCTTTTTGAAAATTGATTTTTGATTTTGATTTGAATGGAGAGGTTTCATATGTGCTTTTTGAAAATTGATTTTTGATTTTGATTGGAGATGAAACCTCCATTCAATAAATATGGGTATATTGAATGAAGAGGTTTCATATGTGCTTTTGGAAATTTACTTTCATTTTGATTGGAACTAAAGCCTCCATTCAATAAATGTGGGTATATTGAATAGAGAGGTTTCATATGTGCTTTTTGAAAATTGATTTTGATTTTGATTGGAAATGAAACCTCCATTCAATAAATGTGGGTATATTGAATGGAGAGTTTCATAGGTGCTTTTGGAATTTATTTTGATTTTGATTGAAATGAAACCTCCATTCAATAAATGTGGGTATATTGAATGGATAGTTTTCATATGTGCTTTTGGAAATTTATTTTGATTTTTATTGGAAATGAAACCTCCATTCAATAAATGTGGGTATATTGAATGGAGAGGTTTCATTATTTTGATTTTGATTGAAATGAAACCTCCATTCAATAAATGTGGGTATATTGAATGGAGAGGTTTCATATGTGCTTTTGGAAATTTAATTTGATTTTGATTGGAAATGAAGACTCCATTCAATAAATGTGGGTATATTGAATGGAGAGGTTTCATATGTGCTTTTTAAAAATTGATTTTTGATTTTGATTGGAAATGAAACCTCCATTCAATAAATATGGGTATATTGAATGAAGAGGTTTCATATGTGCTTTTGGAAATTTACTTTGATTTTGATTGGAAATGAAGCTTCCATTCAATAAATGTGGGTATATTGAATGTAGAGGTTTCATATGTGCTTTTTAAAAACTGATTTTTGATTTTGATTGGAAATGAAACCTCCATTCAATAAATGTGGGTATACTGAATGGAGAGGTTTCATATATTGCTTTTGGAAACTTATTTTGATTTTCATTGGAAAAGAAACCTCCATTTAATAAATGTGGGTATATTGAATGGATAGTTTTCATATGTGCTTTTGGAAATTTATTTTGATTTTTATTGGAAATGAAACCTCCATTCAATAAATGTGGGTATATTGAATGGAGAGGTTTCATATGTGCTTTGGAAATTTATTTTGATTTTGATTGGAAATGAAACCTCCATTCAATAAATGTGGGTATATTTAATAGAGAGGTTTCATATATGCTTTTGGAAATTTACTTTTATTTTGATTGGAAATGAAGACTCCATTCAATAAATGTGGGTATATTGAATGGAGAAGTTTCATATGTGCTTTTGAAAATTGATTTTTGATTTTGATTGGAAATTAAATCTCCATTCAATAAATATGGGTATATTGAATGAAGAGGTTTCATATGCGCTTTTGGAAATTTACTTTGATTTTGATTGGAAATGAAGCCTCCATTCATTAAATGTGGGTATATTGAATGGAGAGGTTTCATATGTGCTTTTTGAAAATTAATTTTTGATTTTGATTTGAAATGAAACCTACATTCAATAAATGTGGGTATATTGAATGGAGTGGTTTCATATGTGCTTTTGGAAATTTATTTTGATTTGATTGAATGAAACCTCCATTCAATAAATGTGGGTATATTGAATGGATAGTTTTCATATGTGCTTTGGAAATTTATTTTGATTTTTTTGAATGAAACCTCCATTCAATAAATGGGTATATTGAATGGAGAGGTTTCATATATTGAAAATTGATTTGATTTTGATTGGAAATGAAACCTCCATTCAATATATGTGGGTATATTGAATGGAGAGGTTTCATATGTACTTTTTAAAAAGGTTAAAATTCTAACTTAATACATGTGGAATGTGTTGAGTGGAATTTTGAAGTTGTGATTTTGCTTGGAGATGTAACATCCATCCAACATATTTGGATGTATTGAATGGAAAGGCCCATCTTTAAATTTCATGCTTTTTGGAAACATGATTGTTGGTTTTATTTTTGAAATGTCCTTACATGTAACAATTATAAAATTGTTAGATGTAGTGCAAATATTTTATTAAGTATATTTTGAAAAAGTGCTTTTGAGAAGCAAGACTTTTATGAAGGATTTATTTTGTATTTTTTTTAGAATGAACCTTTCCTTGCTATAGAAATGGTAAGGAGGATGTATTTAATTATTTTTTTTTATAAATTTTTTCACCCATTTATAGGGTTTTAAGACCACATGAGGTCCTAAAACCTAAAGATGTTGGCAAGCTTAACTTAAGGTTGAAATAAGCTAAGTCCCAACGGAAAAGAAATATAGTCTTGGATTCATACAAAAGTACAAAGCCACTATCGATACTTGGAGATAATGATCATTTACCAAAGATGGAGAAAGGAACCTTCCCATGCGGAGTCTCCCGAAAAATTTGTGATGAAAATTTTATATATTCTTCATCTAACAAAGAGGATAAATGAAAATATAAATATAATACCTTGGGACACCACATAGATCCAATATTCTTATTAGGGTGATAGCATTGAGGAATGGTGTACTATCTCATAAGAGTCATCCTACAAATGGACTTAATCACCATAATAAGGACAGGTAAGGACTATGGATCTTCATAATGTACCAGAGATTCTTCCCCTACTTTACATAGAAAAGTAAAGCAGGGTTTATTTTAAATCAGGTTCATTAAGTTCCCTATAAAGGCAAGCACCCATAGTTAATTACATCCTAAGGAATAGGATTCCTTAGGAATACTCTTGATTAAAGTAAATGATCATTGTCTCCAAAGATTTTGAAAGGTAGGACTATCAATCGATTTATTTATTTTAGAAAATCAAGTGGGATCTATCAAGAGGAAAGAGTTCTTATTGAAACCAAATAAAGATAAGTAGGGGATGCTTAGGATACTAGAAAGCCTAGTAAGCATCCCGAACTATCCTATGGTTAAGCTTTATATTTTTGAAATTGAATTGATTAATTTGAGTTGATTTCTTGTTAAAAATTTAGGGCTTATAATTCCATGATACAAGGTCATGAAAATGCCTAAGAGGTGAGGATTTATGCTCGTAGCCCACAAAATGAAGTAGCAACCTCTGAACCTAAATCTAGAGAACTTTGGTGAGGGCTAAAAGCATGACCTAAATCTAAGCTGAATATGGGTATTTGGTTTACCTCCATAAGAGAGGATAAGCCATCCGACTATTGGACTTAGAACTGCTTGGGGGTGGCCACTAACTTCTCCTACTATTTTAAAGCATGTAGGCAAGTCAAATGCTTTTGTAAGATAGCTAAGCTGTTGTTTATTTAGAAAAAGATTAAGTCCTAAAACACACTCCCTAAGAGAGTAGATCATGTAAGGCATGATTTAATGACTTAAAAATAATACAAATTTTGTTTCATTTTGGACAACCAATTTGATACAGGCTTTAGGATTCATATGCCTAATGCATGAGAAATTAGATTATGGGCCAAAATCAGCAAGATAAGGAGGTGTGTTTCCACCATGGCTCTCAAAGGTCAAGCAAAGTTCTCTGGCAAAGGTGGAAGCTCTCCAATCAAGAGTGACATAATATACTTTTTATGCATGATGTGAGAAAGAAAATACAACATCCAGCTAAGGGGTTACTAATTCTTTTATTCTAATTTATAACCTATGCTTTAGATGAGGTTATGAGTTATTTATTTTTTTAATTTGAATTGATTAGTTGGATAGAAAATTTATTTTTCTAAGAACCTAAATCATCATCTAGGCCATACATCAAACCAAGGAAGAAACTAAGAAAGATGCTATCTTAATGCACAAACAAATCAATCAATTTATAAAGCTAGCGTAAAAGAATAAGAGGCCATTTTGTGGTGCTCCACCTAAACCCAAAATAAATTAGGTAGTCGAGCTCTACCCTTATACAACCTGGATTACAACTGAATTAAATACAATCAAGAAGAAATTCATTATTATTTGGGTTCTTCATTCTTCATTTCTTCATTTCTTCTTTCTTCTTTCATCTTTCATCTTTCTTCTTTCTTCTATTGGTTGGTTGGAATGTCGTTGCTCCATTGGCTTCACATGGTACATAAGACTTAGCCTTATAACCAATGTTCATCTCAATACCCCATAACAATCATTCCAAAATCTTGATTGCAAAATTACATAAAAATGGGAAAAAGAAATCTAACTAAAACCTGTAAAATAGAGATTAGATAAATAAACTATGCAATCCCAAGCATGTATTAGTATAAATTAGATTTAACACCCCACACATGGGTAACCAATTCCACCTGACCTATTTGGATTATGCTTAGGGGTATAAGCACCTACACAGCAAAAGCATTTATATTTTTATTACAATGCCCCTTAAGCACAATCCCCTGCAGAGGATAATGGTTAGACTAAGATCGCCCTAACATTCCATCTATGCAAATACACCCTAACATCTAGACTAAAAACATTACATCACAAATAAAAGTAAAACATCAAACCATGCACCAACCTAACCTAAACCTAGAAGTGGTGACTTAGCCTAATGTGTGTGCTTTTCAAGGTTTGTGTGGTATGTTTAGCTAGGCTTTAAGGTTGAAGTTTTCTAAGTGTGAAAGAGTTCAACTTAGAGGGTGGTTTTATTTAAGTGATTTAGTTTCTTTCATTGATTTTATTTTTGATTATTTGATTAGGTTTGAATGAACCTACAATTAATTACTAAAAGTTGTAAAGAGAGGAAAAGAGAAGAGAACTTCTCTTTTCTGCCTACCTTAAGTAATTTCTAAAGTAGATTCATTATTGATTTTTTCTTAGTGAATGTTTTATTATGTGTTTTTATTAATCATAAATTTATATTTTCCCTAAACAAACCTATTCAAAAAGAATGGCATTTAAAATTAAGTAAAATCACAAAACACACATTTACTTCATTTCTTTCCCAACATGTGTAACATGCATATGGATGATTCTTAAGCATATCTATACATGCAAATGGTAGTGATTAGCACACCTTAATGATGAATTCTAAGGGATGTTACTTAGGAAAATTTAGATGAAAAAAGACATATGTGAGTACATCATTGTTAACACCAGGGGTGTAAGGTATAAAATACTTAAATTAAAATCCTAGGATTGTCCGGACTAATATACCACTTTTCTTAAATGTATGTACAAAAGAAATGCATAGAAAGAGAATCATGCAAAAAGTTTATGTTTGTTTGATTTTGGTTTGATTGTTTAGTTTATATGTGTGATGTGGAATTCCTTCTTAAGTGATGGCATAGAGTGTAGAGGAATGGATTTAAGTAAGTGTTGTGTCCTTTTCAAATGGACTTTACACTTTTCAAATCCTATACAATTATATGTTAAGAATGAGATGGAGAATCACATAACACATTTTATACTATTCATATGCAAGCTCATAAATAATTATGAGTAGCATACTCTTCAGTTGTGATATTTGATTTATAAGTTTTGAAAATAATTTTGGATTTAGTATTCATAATATCCATTCATATCCTTACTTTAGCCAAAGCATGCAATTTGACATAAAGGAAATATTTCATTTTAATTTGATTTTTCAAAAGGCATGGATGCATGATTTTCATATGACATACACATTCAGCATGTTAGGAAAGAAATGAAATGATGAAAGAATGTAAATTCATTCAACCTAATTAATTCCTAAAGACAATCTTATGGAATAATATTATTTAAAGTAAATCAAATTTATTTTAAAGAGATTTTTGTTTTATTTTGAGTTTGATTTGAATTTAGAAAATGTGAAATGGTTTGCTAGTCCTAACCTATTCCCCACATGTGTATGATGTTTTAATTTGTTTTTAGAACCATTAGATTGATTTTATATTTTTTTAGGTTAAGGTGTACATTAAGTTCATTAATTACCCCTTACCTACACCACTTTAACATATTTAACCTAATAATTATGAGCCAAAGTATGACATAAAACCACACAAGGAATTTAAATTAGCAGTGCACCCAAGAAACAAAGGGCCTAATGTAATTAGCTCATAATTAGTGATTAATTAAGCTAAAGGGTTTAATTTAAGTACTTTCATAACCCTTCCCACGCATTTGGGTTGGATTTTGATTTCCTTAAGCTACTTAGGTTATTGAACATCTAAGAACCTACCCAAGATGAATTGGTTAAGCTCTAAAATATTTTGAAAATTTTATCAAGTTAATTAAGTAGTTGATTAGTAGATTAGCCCTTAATTAAGTTTGGATTAAGAAAGGAAAGGGTTTTAGGGAATGGTTTAAAAAAATTCTCCAATCCCATTCCATAAACCTCTTCTTCACTTAAGCAAGGCTTAATTAACTTAATTAATGGATTAAACCACTATTCACATGCTTAATTACCCTTAATTACATTAAAAGAGTGATTAAGAATTCATTAATTGATTTACCTATTTAACTCATCAATAAATCCAAAGAAAATTAGGGGAGGTAGAAATTAAAATGAATTAATGAAGTAATTAGAGAGTAATTAGGGTTATTAAGCTTTCACTAAAACCTAATTAAAAAAAATCATTGTTCAAAATCCATTGGAAATAATTTTAGATTATTCCTTACAGAATTATCTTCACAATGCATTTTAGTTTGTATTTTTTATTTTTTTAGATTTAGTTATGTTATTTTAAAGAGTCAGTGATTAAGGAATTAATTAAAACCCTTAATTATATAACTAATCCTTTCGGCGCCATGTGGACTGATGTGATGCAGGATTTCCATGTGGCATGATGGGATTCACTATTTAAGTAGTCACATCCCATGCCACATCAGTGGCAGTGCTATGTGCTTTCTCCTTGACTGTCCGATTAAAGATCATACGGTTAAGATTAAGCATGCAGTTCTTAAGGGATTCATCTCATATCCTACCTGGCTTGATCAGGACCGTCCATCCAAAATGAGTGGATGGACTATCCATGATCCGTCACTAAGCTCACCTATGGGAGAGGGCATCTGTCCACTCCTTAGGGCATGATCCGAACTCGATTGAGCTCGGATTGAGCTCAAACTCAACCCACACCATCATGCAAGGGGCAAGGCATCCAACGGACAAAATGCAATGGGGTGAAAATTTCTTTCATAAATGACCAAACACTTCCTATTGTAGACTTGGTTTGAAGGCATACCTCACCGGAGGCTATCACCAGTGCTCCCAACCATCGAGGTAGCTTCATCTAGTGGAGACAAAGCCTTGTTGAAAGTTTCAAGCCTTGGGATGAAGTGGATCTTCCTATGGACCAAGATGGGCTTTAATTTCTTGCATCCTTGATCAAACTCCCCTCTCTTGTGCCTTGAGAATTTTGATGAAGCTTTGGATAAACTCATTTGAGTCCCCTGAGGGTGCTTGCAAAAGCACTTGATATTGGGTATTGAGTGAGATGGAAATCCTTGCTAACTCTATTTTTTGGTTTTGACAAATGAAATGCAAATGCAAAGTTCTAGGAGGCTTGGAGAAGCTTAAGGATGCTTGCTTTGAGTTCCCTAGCTTCAACCGAGTGTGAGTGTAAGAAAATGAAATGAAATTAGGGGGAGTATATCTCCCCCTAGATGGATCGGATGGTCGCAAGCTATCCTTCCATTTTGGATCAATTGATTGGATGCAATGGGTTTGTTAGGTCTTTTGAGATGGCACATGGTTTAGTTTTGGCAGAGGAAGGTAGTGGAGAGGTTTCCATGTGCAAAACAAGGTGGAGGAATGATTCCCATGTGCTCAAATCCAAGTGGGTGGTTGGTTTGGCCATTGGGTTGGGTTTAACTGACCCAAACCCATTA
This sequence comes from Cymbidium sinense, assembly GCA_021442155.1. Classification (NCBI taxonomy): domain Eukaryota; kingdom Viridiplantae; phylum Streptophyta; class Magnoliopsida; order Asparagales; family Orchidaceae; genus Cymbidium; species Cymbidium sinense. The sequence continues at coordinate 132,713,601 of CM038220.1, forward strand.
GGTCATGTGCACCATGCTCACTAGTGTACACTTGGTCTACTAAGAGGGTGTCATGTGGCCATGAAGAGGATTTTACCAAATTCCAAGTGAATTTGGCCAAGAATTACCCTTTCACCTAGGGGTAAAATGGTCATTTAACTTGGATTTTAGTTTGAATATGTTTGGTATGATTGAAAAATGGATTGGGCCAAGTTTCAAAGAATTTGGAATTGATTTGATATGATTTGGCTCATGTTGACCCATTTAGGTCAAAATGGGACTTGGGTCAAGTTGACCAATTGATCAAATTAGGTCAAACCAAGGGTTGGATCAAGTTCATATGACCATATGAATTGATTTTGTATCTTTATTTCCAATCAATTTGGTTTACATTTGGATTTGGTTTATTTGATTTCATTTAGGTCAAATGGGCCAAGTTGACCAATTTGACCCATTTGGCCTATTTGGGTTAGGTCATGGGTTAGTTTAAGTTTGATTGGTCATTTGAAATGTATTGGTATCTTTATTTTCGACCAATTTTGGTTTAATTTAATTTTGGCTCAATTTAACCTTTTAGGTCAAGTTAGGTTCATGGTCAATTGGGCTAGGTTGGGTTTAGTTGGCCAATTGAGGCTTTGGTCAAGTTCAACAAGTCATTTGGAATGAACTTGACCCATTGGTTTCAATCAATTTGGCTTAGATCAAGTTTTGACACATTTGGACTTTTTAGATCAAGTAGGGTCAACTTGGGTCAAGTGGCCAATTGGGCTAGGTTAGGCTTAAATGATGACTTGGTTAAGTTCAAACTGTGATCATGAATGAGTTTTGATCAATGGTTTCAATCAATTTGGCCTATGGTGGATTTTGTCTAGTTTAGGTTTCAATTTGGCTAAGTTTTGACTTGATGAACCCTTTGGTTTGACATGGTTTGACCCAATTTGAGTGATTAATCATCTGATGATGGTTGTTTCTCACAATGTGAGGCTTGGTTGGGCTTAGTTCAATCCAGTTTGGGTAGGATTAGAATTTGGCTCAAAAGGGGTACTTTAGGTCAATGCGGGTCAAGTGAACCTAAGTGGGTCAATTAACTTGATCAAGGCTTGAATCAAGTTCGATTGAACTCACATATGACTTGTGATTGAAATGTAAAGCCATTTGCAAGTGATTTGGAGTCAAATGGGTTTTTATTCATTTGACGATTTCAAGTTCAAAAGGGTGAACATGAGTTTGATTTGAGTTTGATTTTGAATTTATCTTTAGTTTGATGATTGAAGTTTGTATTTATATTTGGATTCATGATTGAAGGATTGATTGAATCATGAAGAAAAAAATCAAGAGTTTGGCTTGATTTAAATTTTATTTGGCTAACTTCAAGAATTTGAAATGAAAGGCTTAGGTTGAATTTTGGTTGAATTTGGATTTGAGTTTTGAATTTAGTTTTATATATTTGAATCTATATTTCATTTATATTTGTGAATTTATATGAGAATATAAATGGGTTATGAGAAAATCTCTTGAATTTGAATTGATTTGGATTTGATTCAAGCTAAGTCCATAAGATAGAATCAAAGTGACTTATGAAGGATTTTGAACTTGGAATTTTAATCATAAGCTTCAATCATTTGGAATTGATTTGAGTTTGAGAAAATCAATTAAGTTTGGAATTGATTTGAGTTTGAGGTTGATTTGGAGTTTGACTTGAAAGGAGGAACTGAGGATTTGGTTCAAGCTATAAGGTAGGCAAATTTTCCTAACACTCCTAAGGCATGACCTATTCCTATGGCTAACTCTTCTAAGTCTCTAGGCTTATGTTCACCTAATCACTAGAGTGTCTTAAGACTAATGAAACTCTTAGTGTCTAAGAGAAGTCCTATGTCTAAGATGGAGGGGTTGAGAGCTCATACTAAAACTAAGGTCAACAGCTACCTTTCTCTTTGTTGGTTTTTTTCTTCTTCTTGGTTAATTTGCTGCAACCTTTCGCTGTACTGGTCAAACCTTTATTGATCCTTATGAATTGGCATTTTTGGTTTATGGTGGTCAGTGGCTGCCTTTGGCTTCCTTTTGTGTGTTCTGGTCTTGGTTGTTGGTTTGTTAAGGTATGCTGGTGGTGGTTTTGGTGGTGTTACTTCTTGGTTCCATTAGCTTGGCCAATGATCTTGTTATGACTTCTAGGTGGCTAGCTTTATGTGATTGGCATTATGAGTTTTAGTTGGTAGGTTGGCTGCTAAATGGCTGCTGGCTAGTTGTTTTCTCTATTTGTTTGGTGCAAGATTGGATCACTATGGACTACATGCCTTGGATGGTTGCTGGTATAAAGTATGTTGGCTATGATGGCTTTGATGTTACTCACCTCCTTTCTTTGGTTGGTAGCTTTACATATGATTGTAACCCTTTTTATGAAGATGCTCATATGTATTGTTGCCTCTTGAGATGATCTTAATTGAGCCTACGCCTTTTCTTTCTCAGCTCTTTCCTTTAGCTCTCTTTATCCTTATCCTTAGTTATGACTTTTTTCTTGGTAATGTTTTTCGCAAAATTCTTTCATAGGTTGGAACTTTATCGAAGGCCTGGTCATTTCTCAATCATCCTTACTGTTGTTGCTGTGCAGCTTGCTTATCTTGTTTTCTCAAAGGAATCATGAACTACTACTGACTCAACCTTTTTCTATTTTCATGCTTTATTTTGTTTTACTCTATGTCATTTTGCTATCATGCTTTTTTGTTGTTATTTTTGCTTTTTTGTTTTCTTTTCCTCTTCTAATGTACTTAGATAAGGATTTAGCTATTTATGTTTCTTGTAGCTCTATGAGCGGTAGAATTCCTAGCATTACCCCATTAAAGGACATTGTATCTTTTCCTTTTATGATAATAAAATTCTAACTTTTTCTAACAAAAAAAAACCCTAAACCCTAAATCCTAAAACCTTAAACTCTAAACCATAAACTAACCTTAAATCCTAAACCCTAAAAACCCTAAACCCTAAATCTTAAACCCAGAAACTATCCTAAACCCTAAACTCAAACCCTAAAAACCTAAACTTAACTAAATCTATAATCCTAACCACCCTAAACCCTAAACCTAATCCTAAATCTAAACCTAAAATCTAAACCCTGACCTAAACTTAAACCCTAACCCTAAAACCCTAAACCTAAACCACTAAAACTGACCTAAACCAAAAACCTATATAAACTCACTAAACCCTAAAACTTCTACCTAAACTATTAACCCTCCTCTAACCTAAAATGTACCCTAATCTATCAACTACTCCTAAATCTACCCAACTCCTAACCCCTAACTCTAATCCTAAACCACACCTAAAACCTAAACCTAAACCTAAACTAAATAAACCTAAAAATAAATAAAAACTTAAACCTAAATAAAATGAAAAATAAAATAAAATAAAACCTAAACTAAAACCTAACCTAAAATAAAATAAAATAAAAACCAAAACTAAAACCTAAACATAAAGCTGAAAATAAAATAAAATAAACTAATAAAAATAAACTAAAACAAATAAATAAAAACCTAAATTAAACTAAAAATATTAAACCTAAGAATAAAAAACCTAAATAAAATAAAAACTAATCGTAAAATAAAAATAAAATAAGCTTAAAATAAACCTTAAAGAAATAAAATAAAAACTAAATAAAAACCTAAACCTAAAAATAAATAAAAAGTAAAACGTAAACCCTAAAACCTAATAAACCTAAACACTAAGATTGGGTAGAACCTTGATGGCAGGAACATCACCGTCAGGATGGCTCAGTTTAGATCTAGTCGAGGCAAAGGCGGATGTGGTGATTATCACAATGGTGGTGTGGGATTTGGAGGTTTTGGTGGATATGGAGGTGGTGGTCATAGCAATGGTGGTTATGAAAGTAGGAGGAGCGATGGAGGTTACAGCCGTGGTGGTGGCGGAGGGAGAGACCAGGGATATGATGGTGGATCCCACTACTCGAGAAGCTGGGTGGTTCTGATGGGAATAGGAGAAATTGATGAACGACCGATCCGATATGTTGCTTATGGAATTGTGTCTTTAAAGTGGAGATGGTTCTAGTTACCTAGGGTTTTTTTTATTTGCTCTATGCGTGCTCATTTTTTGTCTATGTTGTTGTTGTCTCTTAGAAAACTTGGTGTGTTACTTGGTTGATAAAATGAAAAAGAAGAAATATTGAATCTCCTTTTAAAAAAAACTAAAACCCTAAACTAAACAACCCTAAATCCTAAACCCTAAAACCTAAACTCTAAACTAAACCCTAAACCCTAAACCCTAAACCCTAAACCCTAAACCTAAACCCAAAACTCTAAACCCTAAACCCTAAACCATAAACCCTAAAACCTATACTAACCATAAACCCTAAACCCTAAACCCTAAAAAGCTAAAACCCTAAACCTAAACTAAATAAAACCTAAAAATAAAATAAATAAAGAGCCTAAACCAAAATAAAATAAATAAATAAATAAGAGCATAAACTAAAACCTATACCTAAACCTAAAAAGAAAATAAAATAAATAATAAAAAATAAACTAAAAAATAAAAATCTAAATAAAATAAAAACTAAACCTAAAATAATAAAATAAACCTAAAATTAATAAAATAAAACTAAATAGAAACTTAAACCTAAATAAACCTAAAATAAATAAGAAATAAAACATAAACTTAAAACTAAAAGACCTAAACCTAAAATAAAAATAAAATAAACCTAAACCTAAACTAAAATAGACTAAACTATAAAAATTAAACCTAAACCTAAACTTAAACTTAAACTAAATAAAATAAAATAAACTAAAAATAAAACTAAACCTAAACTAAAAAATAAAACCTAAAATAAAAACCTAAAACCTAAACCAAAAAAAATGAAAAAAAACTTAAACCTAAACCTAAAAATTAAAATTAAAACTTAAACCAAAACACTAGAATAAAAAAAAACTAAATTAAAAAATAAACCTAAACCTAAACCTAAAAATAAACTAAAATAAAAAATCTAAATTAAAATAAATAAACTAAACTAAATTAAAAATAAAAATAAACTAAAATCAAAATAAAATAAAAAATAAATATAAAATAAAATAAATATACATAAACCTACCCATTTACTTAATTAAAAAAATAAAAATAAATAAAATAAAAACCCTAACTCTAAACCCTAAACCCTAAAACTAACCCTAAACACGAAACTCTAAACCCTAAACTTACAACCCTAAACCCTAAATGCTAAACCCTAAACCCAAAACCCTAAACCCTAAACCCTAAACCTAAAAACAACCTAAACCTAAACCCCTAAACCCTAAACCTAAACCCAAAATCAAAACCTAAACCTAAACTAAACCCAAATCCTAAACTAAAACCTAAAATTGTATGAGCTTTATATGCCATAGTAGACCACCTCTCTCAAGTTTCATAGAGATGTTGAAGGGTAGCTTCATGTTCATGGACAAATGAAGAAGCAATCTACTTAATTTCATACATCTAAGTGTCCATTTGTGAGCAATCCTCTTCTGTAGCTGTGATAGCCTATCTGATCATAGAACTCCTCTCTAATCGATATTGCCTTCTCAACTACATCTCTTCAATTTAGCAGATATGTCAAGGAGCTAAATATGTACTTTAAAAATCTCTCTCTAGTAAGATTTCAATGCTTTGAGACTGTGGTTAAGATCTTGATGAATTAGGGAGACTTGATGTGAAGTATTGCTGAATGAGATTTTTATAGTAGTGATTGTATCTGAAAAAAATCTTGATAAGTAGTGTGTAACAAGAATAATCCAAACTCAATATCTCTGTACAGGGACTTCCAAAACTATTGCTCTCCTACTTTGAGACTCAACCATAATGTAACAAATAATTTGCTTCAACACAAAATCAAGAAAGCTCAAGTAAAACTCCTAAGTCAATGCTTTGAAATAGGTGGCATAGTGCTGTGAGAGATTTAGGACACTCACAAATTTTTTGCTGACATCTAAAATATGATTTAAGAGAGATTTTGGATCCCAACATAGTATCTATCATCTTTTCTATATTGTTTTTATTGGTAGTAGTGTTAATTCATTTAGATGCATTCATTTGAATTTGATTTAATGGTGGAAAGAATAATTTCTATAATTGATGACATTCTTTTAGGTGCAAGAATTTTTGATGTTATTTGAAATCTAAAGTTTGTTGAAAAAACACATGCAAATTAATTTTTGTTGTCTCTTTAAATTTAGGCTCAAGTAAATCTAAAAACAACATTATTTAATCTTTCCCTAATTTTAGAAGATAATAACAATACTTCAAATTTGATCATGTACTCATTTATAAATCTAACCCTAAAATAAAAAGTAAACCTAAATAAAAAAAGAAAAAAATAAACAAAAATAAATAAAAAATAAACTAAATAAAGCTAAGCATACCGATTTACTTAATTTTAAAAAAAAAAATCTAAACCCTAAACTTTAAACCTTCAACCCTAAATCCTTAAAACCCCAAACCCTCAACCTTAAACCCTAAACCCTAAACCCTAAACTAACCCTAAAAACTAAACCCTAAACCCTAACCTTAACCCTAAACTCTAAACCCTAAACCTTAAACCCTAAAATCATAAACCTTAAACCCTAAACTAACCCTAAACCCTAAACCCTAAACCCTAAAAACCATAAGGCCTAAACCCTAAACCCTAAACCATAAAACCCTAAACCCTAAATCCTAAAGCCTAAACCCTAAACCCTAAACCCTAAACCCTAAACCATAAAATCCTAAACCCTAAACCCTAAACCTACAAGCTTAAAACCTACAACCTTAAAGCCAACCTAAACCCTAACCATAAACCCTAAACTCAAACTCTAATCTCGCTACTCTCGGCTGTGGCGCTCTCTAGCGATTGCGTGTTCCCTTTCATTTTCTTTGTGGCTTGGCCAATTTTTGATCCTTCTCGATCATAATTTTTGATTTTTTGTCTTTGATTGGCCGCTAATGTGAGTTTTCCTTTGCTCTTTTAATTACGGAGGAGCACTTTCTACGCAGCTGAGTTTTTTGAATTTAGAGGCGTCGACTAGGCTTTTGATTTATAAGGTATTATGGATCGACATCATACTCGCCTATTAAGTCCTTCAAGGATGCATTATCTAGTAAGAACACTTCCCCTATTGCTTCGGTCAATTTGATCTCAACATCTTTTTGTGGAATGCCTGTTGTTATGTGCTCAGATCTTGATATGGAAAAGTTGGCGAAGCCTTTTGAATTCTCTTTAGTTGGTAAATTTTCCTTATGTCGACCAACTCTCGATAACATCCGATCTTTTTTTCATAGCCTAAAGCTCTCTGGCATTTTCACTATCGGTTTGATTGATCCTAGGCATATCCTTATTCAGCTCTCTAATGACTTAGATTACTCAAGAGTTTTTGCTTGTCGCTCCCACTTTGTGTTTAATTGTCAAATGAGACTTTTGAAATGGTCTTCTCTTTTTGATGTAAAAGAGGAATCCCCAAATATTCCTTTATAGCTAGCTCTTCCTAATATGAGAATACATTACATTACACATCAAGTTCTCTTTACGATTGGGGCTCTCTTTGGTCGGCTCTTCAAATTGATCAGGCCACCACTGAGATCACAGCCTTAAGTTGCTCGCATTTTGGTTTAGATTGATATTACCAAAAAGTATCCTAAAGAAGTTTGGATCGGCTCTGAGAAATTTGGGTATAATCAAAAAGTGAAATTTGAAAATTTTTCTATTTTTTACACATTGTAAGATTCATGGTCATGATTATTCTGAATGCTTTGTGTTGCATCCTCATCTTAAATAGAATAAATTGTTGGATCCTAATCCCTCTCTAGCAAATGAAAAAACCAATAAATTTGCTTATGTTCCTAAAGTCACTCAAAATGGAACTCATCCCCTACCCCCACTCTTTTATTATCTACAGATTTTCCTATTGGAGAGCAATCTGAGCTTGTTAAAAATAATGCTTATGAGGTTCATGAGGAGGCTAATGATAACTTACCTAAAATTGCTTCTAATTGTAATAATTTGGCTCCTCAAGACAACACCTTGACTCAGTCTAACCTACCCCTTTTGGCTAGTGAACCCAGGAGACTCATATGAACCCTAATGGTGATTTGAATGGAACTTCAAGTTGGATCAAAATCTCAAAACAAATTCGAATTGTTCATTTGATGAAAGAACAAAATCTGAAAATGTTGATCCTTTGGTGATGGATCAAAATCTGAAAAGTAATCCTAAAAATGAGCATGAAATCTATGCTATTAATGGTGTCACAACCTCTCCTTCTACTATTCTTCAGAGTGATACACATGCTAACCTAATTTTTCAACTTAATTCTGACACTGAAGAAGGGGAAATTACCATTAGGAATGCTTTGACAGATATTGGTCCTATTCTGAATATCACAAATCACTCTCTCGGATGGAGATACTTTGGACATAGATAGACCTTTTCAAACTGTTATTAAAAAAAATCTCTTAAAGCTAGAATGTTCACTAATAACTCCACTAGAACCATTAAATCTTCTCTAACTTCCCATAAATAATTGCTTCATGTTTTCTCTTCTTCTTGCTTTTTATTTTTTTCAATTATCTCTTTTCCTTTCCTTTTATTTAATTATGATCAATTTTCTTATTTGGAATGTTCGGGGTATTGGGACTCTCATTGTCCACAACCGTATTAGAAGCCTTTGTCGTACTCATAACATAGCCTTACTTGTTGTTATTGAACCATTCATACACTCTTCTAAGATCACCCATGTTGCTAGAATGCTTTGCTTTCAAAATTTCTTTTATAATATTAGCAATAAAATCTGATTCTTTTGGAATAATTTAATCAAAATCTCTATCCTTGATGATCTTCAACAATTGGTTAATGTTCAAATCTCATTGGATGAATTTTCTGCCCTTGGTTCCTTTATTTATGCATCTTGTAATAAGCTGGTAGGAACATCCTTTGGGATAACTTAAGAACCTTTTCCTCCTCTGTCAACAAACCCTGGTTGGTTGGGGGTGACTTCAACACTATTCTCGCTTCCTCAAAAAGAAGGGGAGGTTGCTCTCCTAACATCCATTCCATGGAAGATTTTCTAACATGATTCTTGATTGCAATCTGATTGATATTAGCTTTTTGGGCTCCGACTATATGTGGCATAACTCTAGACTCTGGCAGCGGCTTGATAGGACCCTCTTTAATTCCCTTTGGATCAATCAATGGCCCCTTACTTCTATTGAACATTTGAGCATAACTTTGTCTGACCATGCTCCACTTTTGATTTCTATCAAAAATCCTTCCAGTAGACTATCCTCCCCTACATCTTTAGATTCCAAAATATGTGGATCCAACATAGAGATTTCATAAATGTTGTTTCCATTAATTGGATGGCTATTCATCCGAATAATTCCATTAAAGGCATGATTCACCTCAGCTTAAAAAGGCTTAAACAAAACCTAAATTGGTGGAGCAAGCATCATTTTAAAAATCTTTTTGCCAATCTCAAAATATGGAACAATTAGTTTGTTCTCTTGAAGATGCTATTTTGACTGATTCTAATAAGCTTGATGAGTTGAATGCAGCTAAAGATAACTTGATTAATTATCAGAACATGGAGGAAACCTACTAGGGGACAAAAGATTACATATTGTGGTGATAGAAATACAAGGTATTTTTATGCTCTTTTCAAAAAAAAAGAAAGCCTTAAACTCTATTAAAAAAATCAAAAATGATAACGATAGCTGGATCATTGATAATAATGATATTAAAGATTCTGTCATACAACATTTTAAAAACTTATTAAACACCAACCCTTCCTTAGAAGCCCTCTCCAACACACACTGATTCCCTCAATGATTACTGATGACAACCACTTGCTTTTGCGTCCTATGAGCGAGATTTGGTAGTATTCAATAGCATGAACATTACGTTCTAGCCGAAGGCTACATGACTCAATTCTTTCAACATTGTTGGCCTATTATTAAGTCTGACCTTGTTGATGCTATTTTTTAATGGCAACCCTTTACTTAGATATTTTTCTAGCACTTCTATTATTCTCATTCCCAAAATTAATAATCCTGAATCTTAGGGCAATTTCAGACCTATCAGCCTTTGCACTTTCTTTCATAAACTCATTGCTAAATTAATTGCTAATAGAATTAGTTTGTTGCTGCCTAAAATTATTTTCTCTAACCATACTGGCTTCGTTAAAGGTAGATCTATATATGATAACATACTTCTAGCCCAAGAGCTGATTCATGACATTGATGTCGAGGTGGTAACATCCTTTTCAAAGGACATCTCTAAAGCTTTTGACAACCTCTCTTGGGATTTCCTCTTTCAAATTCTTCATTTGCTTGGGTTTTTGATATTTTTATCCACCTCATCAAAAATTGTATTACCAATATTTGGTTCTCTGTTATCATGAATGATGAGTCCCTAGGTTTCTTTCCTTTGATGCATGGCTTGAGATAAGGAGATCCCCTATCACCCTCTCTTTTTATTATTACTGTTGAATATCTTTCGAGGAGCCTGAATGATCTTTTCTACAACAATCCTAGCATGTTTTTTAGAACTCAAGGTGGTCTCCTTGTATCTCATCTTAGTTTTGCTGATGACTTTATAATCTTTTGCAATGCCTCTATTCTGCACATTAAAATTATTAAGAATCTTTTAAATAAATTTGGCAATGAAAGTGGTCTCTTTCTAAATGAAGGCAAAAGTTGCTTCATTCCTTCCTCTAAAATCCCTAGTAATTGGATTAACCAAATCTTGAGAATTACTAATTTTAGCAACAACAACTCCTATTAAATATCTTGGTGCTCCACTTTTTAAAGGTCAAAAAAGATCTCATCTTTTTGATGAGTTAATCCAAAAAATCTCTAATAAAATTTCTATTTGGGAATTCCATTTACTCTCATTTGGTGGTAGGCTCACTTTGATTAAGATCACCCTTAACTCCATGCCTTTATATCTCATTCAAACCATTTTGCCGACCAATTCTACCATTAATAGAATTGAGCGCCACCTTAACAAATTTTTTTGGGGTTCTAACAATTCCTCTAAAAGAATGCACTAGACCTCTTGGTATAAAAGCTCTGGCACTCTTGCTGTAGGGGGTCTGGGATGTAAGCCAATCAAGGAAGCTATCACTGCTTTTTCCTATAAACTTTGGTGAAATTTTAGGAGTAACAATAGTCTTTGGGCTAATTTCATGACTATTAAATATTGCCAGGGTAAGCACCCTCTCATTTGCCCCTATAAAGCGGGAGACTCTCTTATTTGGAAAAGACTTTGTTCCATCAAATGGGATGCCAAATCATTAATTTCTTGAGGGATTAACTCTAGCACCTCTTTCTTTTGGCAAGATAACTGGACTAGAGGTGGGTACATTGATGATTTACTTTCTATTCCACTCTCTTGCTATTAAAGTGAACTCTTTTGCGAATAATAATATGGAATAATAGTAAGCTTGATTATATTCCTTCCTTTCTTTTAAACAAGCTTACTTTAATTCCTATCATTCCTAGCAATCAAGATCAGATCCTTTTTAAGCTTTCTCAAAAAGGTGATTTCAACTTTAAAAATGCTTGGATTCACATTAAAGAAGCTTATGATTCTTCCAATGTGTTTTTCAAACTATGGAATAACACTATTCCTACTTCTTATTTTGTTCTTACTTGGCATATTTTGAAAAACTTCATCCCTGTTGACTCCTTGATGTGGGGTAAAGGTTTTCACTTACCTTCAAAATGCCACTGTTGCTTTCACATTGAGAATGTGAATCATGTTTTTGTTAACGGAGCCAATCCTTCCAAACTTTTGATTTGGTATGATGATCTCTTTAACATTGTCAAATTCAATGGCTCCTTAACTTTATACCAACTTTTTGAAGTTTATTTTGACAACACTACTGAAGGTCACATTAAAGTCATAACTGCTATCACTCTTATTTGGTTCATATGGATGGACAGAAATGATGCAAAATATCGTGGGATTCCTATGAACCACATGAAGATAATTGCTAAAATTAAAAACAAAATCCGTGACTTGTTTAATGCCAATCTAATTAACTACAAAACATTCAAAGGTTGTAAATTTGTGGCCAATAAACTGGGTTTTAACTTTCCGAATCAACCCAACTGTAAAGATGACAAGATTGTTTATTGCGTAAAACCTCATGCTAATACTATTAAAATTAATACTGGTGGCTCTGTCTCTTAAAATGCTTCAGGCTGTGGTGAAATTTTTAGAAACCTTAATGGTAAAGTCCTATGTGCTTTTGCTTACCCCCTTAATACTTGATATGTTCCTTTTGCTGAGCTAATGGCAGTGTACAAAGCTCTTAAGATTTGCCTTCAAAAAGGTTGGCTCAATATTTGGATTGAGGTGAATGCATTACTGCTGATTGATCTTTTGACTTCCACCAAAATGGGTAATACAGAATTGTACTACCTTCTCAAGTAGACTAGAGCTCTCCTTTCTCAACTCTACTTTAAAATCACTCATGTATGGCATGAGGGTAATGCATGTGCTAATTACCTTGCTAATCTGAGTGCTAGATTAGATGGAATAAAATTCTTTGATCAAATTACACTTCCTAAACATTTGTGTGGTTTGGTTAATCTAGACAATCTTGGCTCCCTTATCTCAGAAATTAATCCAACTTATTGGATTGACCCGCTACATTACCTGTTTAACTGCATGACCACTTTCTATTTAGTATTGTTGTTTCTTTGGAATTTGCTGATGCATCATCTTGATATCCCTTGCTAGTTATTTGCTGATCTCTGTGGCATTTGTTGTTGGTTTAATTGCCTTAACTTTAATTGGGGGCTTACTGCTTCTGCTGCTTCTACTATTAATGTGTTATTATTTCATTGGAATTTGCTGATGCATCATCTTGATACCCCTTGCTGGTTATTTGTTGATCTCTATGGAATCTGTTGTTGGTTTAATTACCCCAACTTTAATTAGGGTCTTACTGCTTTTGCTACTTCCACTGTCAATGGTAAGGTGTTTCCTGTTTGTTAGAGGGAGATGTATTACTTTATGCTCTATTTTCTACTTTATTTTTTGATCAACAGAGATAGACTTCTTGCCATCCACACTTTGATTATGGATCCTATTGTATCTATTTTTCATTTTAGGTTTAAAGCTGTGTTCTTCCTCCTTTCCTTTTTTTGGAAATATATTCTGGGGCCCTTGTCTCAATGTCTTGCTGCTATACTTCTGTATAACTTTATGGCTGGACCTAATCTATCTATTATTCTTCTCCTTATTATGGTTATGGCTCCTCCTATGCTCCATAACCTTACCTCCACAACCTGTAAGGAGAGATTTTTCAATATCCTTACTATTATAACTTCTTCTCTACAAGATTGGAATTACTTCATGATTTCCAATATTACTGATGATTTGGGTTTAGTTGCTGGCTTGATATTATGTGTCTTGATGGATATCAAAGATGGCTTTCTTTTGAACCACTTTATAACCTATGTTGTGCCATTATTTTTTACTGGTTTATCTTATGGTGGGTGCAATATCTATTTTGATGTTTTAATTGTTGGTTGTTGGATTTTTGGGCCTTTTGTCATGCAGGCTGCTCTTGGGGTTGGTTTGTTGATTGTAGCTAATCTCATCTTCCCAACCTGTAAGGAGTGAAACTGTAATACCCTTGTTATTATTATTATCTCTTTGCAGGATTGGACTTACTTAATGATTTCCTTTTCCATTTTTTTTTGGAGAATGGTATTTACTTCTACTCTCCTTTGTCTTGAAGGATTTCATTGATGGCTTCCTTTTGGACTACTATGTTTTACTTGTTCTTTATTATCTTATCTTATGATTGGTGCAATAATTGTATTATTGTTTTATTTGTTGGTTGTTGGATTCTTGGATCCATTGTCCTGCTGGCTGCCTTTGTGGTTGTTGGTTGTTTGTTGCCTATTGTTTTTCTGTTTGTTCTTGCTATTTGCAACCGGGCTGCAGCTGATCACTTGATGTTTGAGGTCTATTTAATCTGTTGCTATTTTTTCCCTTTTGGTTCTATTAAATTGTGCAAATCACTGTGATTAAATGGGTGGATTTTTGACCAGCTTGTTGGTAGTTACCATCTTGGATGTTGGCTGAACCGGATTAATGCTCAACAAGCTGCTTCTAGGTTTTTGGGTTCTTATGTCCAGCATGCCTCTTTTGAGGGTGTTAGCTGCATGGTGGCTTTTGCTTTTCTGGTTGAATTTGTTGTTTGCAATAGGGCTATTGCTGATCATCACATTTTTGAGGTCTATCTAAGCTGCTACTATTTTTTCCATCTTGGTTGAGCTAGACTTGGCGACACTTCATTACCTACACGGAAATTAACTTATGCTATTTTGAATGGGTGGTTTTATGGCCATCTTCTTGTTAATTACTATCTTGGTTGTTGGATCATCATTGGGTTTTATGTTCACCAGTGTCTTGGTTGTCAATCATGTTCAGCAGGATGCTTGTGGAGTTATTTTGTTGATTGCTTTTGCTAACCACATCTTCCCAACCTGTGAGGAGAGAAATTGAAATTTTTTGGTTATTTTTATTATCTTTTTGCAGGATTGGACTTACTTAATGGTTGTTTTTGGATGTTTGGCTACTCATCTTTACCAATTTCAATGTTGACTATCTTTTGAACACATTTTGTCTCTATTTTTCATCTCTATTTTTTACTGTCTTATCAAATGGTGCGTGCAACTATTGGATTTTTGGGTCCTTTGTCCAGCAGGCTACATTGTGTGGTTGTTGGCTGTTTGTTTCCTGTTGCTTTTTTGATTATTTTTGCTATTTATAACTATGTTGTTGCTGATCAAACCTGCTGCTGTTCTCTCCCTCTTGGTTCTATTAGATTTGTTCAGATCACTGTGATTATGATTTTACCTAATTTGATTTTAACCTATGCACTATTTACTCTAAATGGTTAGATTTATGACCAACTTGCTGGCTATTACTTTCTTGGGTATTGGTGAGATTATTGAGTTTTTCATGCTACAGGGTTGTCTCTTTGATTGTCTTTACTTGGAGTTATTTGTGGTGGGGAGTAGCTTATTACCCATTCCTTATGGTTTATCTAATCTGTTGTTGCATTCCTATCTCCTCTCTGATAGACTTCTGCAATTCCTGTGGTAATTTGGGCTTGGGGTATGCTATCCTGCTTTACACTTGTTGGCTACTAACTTCTGTTACAAGGAGGCTGTTAACATCTACATTGCTTATTTTCATTGGACTTCCTTTTCTGGGATATATCCAAGCTTTGGGCTCTTTCTTTATGTTTATTATTTGTCCCCTATGTTTGGGATGGGGTTATTTTCATGCTATTTTGTTGCCTTCTAGATTTCATTAGGTCTTTCTATTGGTTTTTACCTCTGCCTAGCCTTTCTGCTATTTTCCTGTGGTGGGGGCTTCATGCTAGTCTATTTAAACCCTTGGATCTGGTTAATAATATGGTAGACCTGACAATGATGGCTCATTTTCATTTGTGTTGGGATTCTCATGCCATGGTTCCTAATATGATGACATTTTTTTACATGGGATCTCCTTATCATTCTACTCTTTGTTGATTTCTTTTCTATGCTGCATATGGCTTTGCTTAGGTTTGTAGGAACTAAGGCTCAAAAGACTTTCAAAAAATGGTTGCTATACAGGTTTGTTGGCTATGATGGCTGTGATGATTTCACTCCTTTTTGGTTTGATAGTAGCTCTTGTGATGTAACCCTTTTGCTAAAGTTTAGATGCTCATTTTTGCATCGCCCCAACTTGGTGAGCTGAGCCTTCTCTCGAGCCTTCTTAATTTTCTTTCTCAATTTATCTTCATTTTCCATTTTGTCTCTACCTAATTTCACTTTCTCTACAATTTTCCAGGTGCATTTCTCTTGTTCCCTGCAGGTTTGCTCTATAGTGTCATGTATTCTCTCATCCTGAAGAGCTTTGGCCCTAATCTTCCATTGGCTTATCTATGTTAATCAATTTGTATCTTTTGCTTTCCTTACTCTTTCATTTTGCTTTTGGTTGTACTTAGATAGGGGGTTCTTAAAATTGTAGCTCTTTGAGTAGTAGTTGTGGAGTTTATCCCCTTTAAGGATCTTGTAACTCTCTTTTTATGGCAATAAAATCCCCCCTATATGGGGTTTCCCAAAAAAAAAACCATAAACCCTAAACCCTTAAAACCTAAAAACTTAAACCTAAAATAAATAAAAATATAAAATTAAAATTAAAACCTGAACCTAAAGAGGAAAATAAATATAAAACTAAACTAAAAAATAAACATTAGCCTAAAAAATAAAATAAACTAAAAATGTAAACTATAAAATAAACCTAAAATAAATAAAATAAACTAAATAAAAATAATAAATAAACCTAAAAAATAAGCAAAAACAAATAAAAAATAAACTAAATAAACCTCAACTTATCGGTTTACTTAATTAAAAAGTATCCTAATACTAAACTCTAAAAAATAAAAAAAACCCACAACTAAACCCTAACTAAAAAACTCTAAAATCCTAACCATAAACTCTAAAACTAAACTACCAAATTGACCTAAACACTGAGCCCAAACTAAACCACAAAAAATAACCTTACTAACCCTAAAACTAACTAAACCTTTGCCTAATAACCCAAACCCTAAATCCTAAGTAAAACTTAAACTAAACTAAATAAAAAATATAAATAAAAAATAAACTAAAAAAATAAAATAAAATAACTAAATTAAATAAATTAAAATAAACCTAAAAATAAATAAACCTAAAATAAAATAAACTAAACTAAATAAATTGAATAAACCTAAATAAAAATAAAATAAAATAAACATAAACCTAATTTGTTTAATTAAATAAAATCATAATCCTAAACCTAAACATATAAATCTACCACACCACTGAGCCCTACCTGATAAACCTACCATAAATAGCCACAAAAATCCTAAACCCTAAAACCCTAAACCTAACCTAACCACAAACCCTACCTAAACCACTGAGCCAAAACCTACCACAAAATCTAAAACCTATAAACTAAATAAAACTTAAAAAATAAAATAAAAAATCAAAACCTAAAATAAATAAAATGATAAAACCTAAATTAAAATTAAAATAAATAAAATAATAAAATAACTTAAATAAACTAATAATATAAATAAAAACCTAAACTAAAAAAAATAAAATAAACCTAATTAAAAATAAATAAACTAAACGTAAAATAAAAATAAAATAAACCTAAAATAAAATAAAATAATAACTAAATAAAAACCTAAACTTAAAAAATACACCAAAAAATAAATAAATAATAAAACATAAAACCTTAACTTAAAAAGCCTAAACATAAAATAAAAATAAAATAAACAAAATAAAATAAACTTAAACCTAAACTAAAATGAATTAAAGTAAAATAAATAAAACCTAAACCTAACTAAACTAAATAAATAATATAAACTAAAATAAACTTAAATAAACTAAAAAAAAATAAAATAAAATAAACTTAAAATAAAGATAAAACCTAAATCTAAAAAAAATAAAATAAAATCTAAATCTAAACCTTAATCTAAAAATAAAGATAAAACCTAAACTAAACCTAAAGAAAAAATAAAACCTAAACCTAAAAATAAAATAAAATAAAACTCTAAAATAAACTAAACTAAACATAAAAGTTAAACTTAAATAAAAACTTGATTATAATAAATAAACCTAAAATAAAATAAACTAAATTAAATAAAAAATCAAATAAAACATAAATAAAAAATAATAAAATAAAATAAACTAAAATAAATAAAATAAAATAAATAAATCTAAAAATCGGGTTTGCTTCGTTTTTAAAAAGCTCTAAATCTAAAACTAACCTAAAACCATAAAATACAAACCCAACCCTAACACTAAACCCCAAACCATAAAAGAGCCAAACACTAAAGCTAAAGCTGACCCTAAAACCCTAAAATAAACCAACCCACAACCCAAACTAAGCCTAAATAACCCAAGCCCTAAACTCACAAAACCCACAAACCACTAAAGCTAAACCCTAAACAGCAACCCTGAGCTAAAAACCCTAAACCTTAAACTAAAAAAAATAAAAGTGGAATAAAACCTAAATAAAAGAACAAAATAAATCTAAAATAATCCCAAATTAAATAAAAAAAAATAAAACCTAAAACTAAACTAAAAAAAAAACATAAACCTAAATAAAAAATAATAAAACAACATAAAATAAATGTAAACCTAAACTGACTAAATAAAAAATAAATAAACTAAAATAACTACTAAACTAAGAATAAACAAAATAAAACTAAAATAAAACCTAAACCTAAACAAAATAAAATAAAACATAAACCAAAAATAAAATAATCTAAACTAAAAGAAAATAAAATAAACTAAAAAATAAACCTAAAATAAAAATATAATAATAAACCTAAACTAATAATAAATAAAACTAAATATAAATAAAATACAATAAACTAAATAAATAAACTAGAAAATAACCCTACCCAACCTAAATAAACCAAAGCCTAAAAAAATCGCCCAAAAAGAAACTACTAAATAAAAACTAAAAATTAAAAATTAAAAATAACCTAAACCTAAACATAATTAAGAAAAAAATTAAATTATAAATAAAAATAAAAAAAGAACATAAATAAAAATAAAAATAAAATAAGTTGAAATAAATAAAAAATAAATTAAATAAACTAAATCTTGGTTGCCAATTTTTAAAAAAATCCTAAAAAGCTAATAAATCTAAACCCCAACCCAACCCTGAGCCCTAAGCCAACCCAAATCCAAACTATAAAAAACCACTAAACTAAAATAAACCACAATAAACCACAACCAAACTAAACCCTACTGACCCTAAACTAAAATGCTAGGCTAAAATCTAAAATAAAACCCTAAACCCTAGGCACTAACTAAACCTTAAAAAAAAAATATATATAAAACCTAAACCTAAACAAATAACAAATGAGATAAAACTACTAAACCTAATAAGCCTAAAAAATAAATAAATATATAAAATTAAACTAAATAAAATAACTAAACTAAATAAAATAAAATAAACCTAAAAAAATAAAAAAAACCAAATATAATAAAACTAAAGTTAAAATAAAAGATAATAAATAAAATAACTAAATAAAACCCACAAAAAAATAAACCTAAAATAAAAAAATAAAACTACCCTAAACTAAAAGAAAACCCAAAAAGTAAAATAAACCTATACATATCTAAAAATAACTAAAACTAAAAAAAAACTTGATCCTAAACCTCAATAATATAAACCTAAACTACTAAATAAAATAAAATAAAAAAACAAAAATAAACCAAAAAATTAAAAAATAAAACCTAAAATAAATCTAAAATAAAATAAATAAACTAAAAAATATAATAAAACCTAAAAGATTAAAATAAATTTGAAACCTAAATAAAATAAAAAAATAAACTAAATTAAGAAATAAATAAAAAAACCTAAACTAAAATAAACTAAATAAAACTAAAATAAACTTAAAATAAAATAAAATAAAAAAAATAACATAAAATAAAAAATAAAAACTAAATAAAATAGATCCTAGGCCAATAACAAACCCTACCTCTAGGCTGAGCCTCCCTGTACTAGCCACTGAAATATGAACTGGCTACAAACCCCATCCACTAAACCCTGACTAAACCATGGGCCACTAATAAAACAAGACCAAATCTAAATAAACCCAAAAGATAAAACTAGGCCTAAATAATAAGATCCTACTAAACATCTAAAAAATAATAATACTCCCTACTAAAAGAAAACCTAGGCATAAATTAAAATAAAATAACTACACTAAGATAATACTAAGATAATAGACTGATCCTAAAATAAACTACTGACTAAACCTAGGCTAAAGATAAAACTTAAAATAAAAATAACAAAACTGAGCTAAATAAAGATAAAAAACCTAAAAACCTACTTATAAAATAAAATGAACTAAATAAATTAATAAAACCTGCCTTTGCTTGGATTAAAGATAAAATAAAATATAAATAAAGATGAAACTCTGAAATCTGATCACTAAACCCTGAGATAAGACCTTCCACTCTTACCAACCACTGGGCCCTAACTATACTAAACCCTAGGCCACAACACAACCTGACCTGGACCATTAGATCTTAAGCAATGAATACAGACTGATCCTAAACCACAAATAAAACTAAAATATAAAACTAAATAAAATATAAAATAACCTATAAAATTAAAATAAAATAAAATAAAACCAACTAAACCTATCTAGCTAAAACTAAAAAATAACATAAAATAAAAATAAAAAATAAACTAAAATAAAATAAATGAAACTAAACTAAAGTGAAAAATAAAATAAACTAAAAATAAAAAACTAAATAAAATAAAACATAAAATGTGTAAAATAAAAAATAAACCTAAAATAAAATAAAATAAAACTAAATAAAACCTAAAACCTAAAAAAAATAAACTTTAAAAAAAAATAAACCTAAAATAAACTAAACTAAACCCTAAAATAAAATAATAAAATAAAATAAAATAAACATAAACCTAATAAAAAAATAAACCTAAAATAAACCTAAAATGAAACCTAAAACCTAAACCTAAAATAAAATAAAACCTAAACTAAACCTAAAAAAATAAAAAATAAAACTAAACAAAAATATAAAATTAAAATAAAACTAAATTGAAAAAAATAAAGTAAAATAAAACTTGGACCTCAAAATGAATAAAAATAAAACTAAATAAAAAACTAAACTAAATAAAATAAAATAAACCTAAATGAAATATAGATAAAATAAATAAACCTAAATGTGCGGGTTTGAATTTAATCCTAGCCCAAATCACCACACCACAATGACACCCAATCTGGGCCCTGATACCTAGCCACTATCTAGAGCCCCCATGACCCTAGGCCCTAAAAGGCCACTGAGCCCAGGCCACCAGGCCACATAAGACCACTCACCTGAGCTCCCAACTGGGCCTTCCTGCCTACACTGAAAAAGGACATTCAGGTAAGACCCTGGGCCTGGGCCACAAACCTAGCCTAAAACTAGGCTAATAAGACTAAAATAAAATAAACTTACCTATAAGATAAATAAATAAAATAAACCACAATAACCTAACTGAGCCTAAAAAACAAATAAAATAAAATATAAAAACTAAACTAAAGATATAAATAAACCTAAAATAAAAACCTAAAATAAAATAAACAAAATAAAATTAAATTAAAATTAAATAAAAATGAAAATAAAAAATAAAATTAAACCTAAAAAAAAATAAAATAAAATGTAAAATAAAAAGAAACATGAACTAAACTAGCCAAAAATAAACTAAAATAAATAAAACTAAAATAAATAAACTAAACTAAATGGATAAAATATAAAATTGAAATAAAATAAAATAAACTAAAATGGATAAATAATAAACTAAAGGCTAAATGGGTTACTTGATTTTAAAAAACAATAAACCCCAAATCCTGAATTTTAAATAAAACCCTAAACTCTAAACCCCAAACTAAACAAACCTAGGCTAAACTAAACCACAAAAACTAGGAAACTTTAAAACCACTGGAATCACTATAAAACTGCAGCTTTAACAAACCAATACCCCAGGCCACTGGCCAAAACCTACCACCCAAACTGACCCTAGGCCCTCCACCACTGATCACAAATGACCTTCCACTAAACTATGACAGCCATTGACCAGGCCACAACCACCATCTGGAGTCATACCCTACTGGGCCACATATGGGCCCTGAGGCTAATGAGGACAAATGATGGTGATCCTAACAGATCTACTAAACTAAATAAAGCGTAAAGGCACGGACCAGATAAAAGATAATAGCTAAACTAAAAATAAATAAAATATGACTTAAATAAGATAATAAAATACTAATAAATAGCCCATAATGATCAGATAAGACAAATATGTACTGAATGGATATAACATAGATAAAATAAAAGATAAAGAAATAATTAAATAAACTGAGCTTATCGATTCCATTCAAAACCATAAAACCATCCTAACCAAAACTGACCTACCCTGACCCACTTTTAAAGACCACCACTGAGCCACAACCCTACTGAGCCTACCTTAATCTAAACTAAAGATAAATAAACCTAAATGATATAAAAAAACATAAACCTAAATAAATAACTAAACTAAAACATAACTACTAATAAAATAACAAAATAAAATAAATAAAACACTAAACAAATAAAATAAATAATAAAACTTTATAAAATAACAAATGTATAATAAAATAAAATAAACCTAAAATAAAATAAAACTAAAATAAATCCTCAACTAAATCCTAAAACTAAAACCTAGATAAATAAAATTAATTAAAACCTAAATAAATAAATTGAGCTAAAAAAATAAAATTAACCTCTACTAAAATAATAAACTACTAAAACCCTAAACTAAACTAAATAAATAAACTAAACTAAAATAAAATGACTAAATGAAAATATAACTTTAGAAACCAAATGCTAAATCAAAATAAAACTTAGAACTTAAAATAAAATAAAATAAAACCTAAAGTAAAATAAACTAAAATAAAAAAACCTAAATAAATAAAAATAAGTAACTAAATAAAAATAACATAGAAAGATAAAAATAAATAAACTAAAATAAATACATAGTAATAAACTTACTTGGTTTGCTTTATGTTTTAAAATAACCTGAGCCACATGACCCTAGCCAAAAATCACAAGGCTGAGCCTATCCACAGGCCTGAGCCCTAGTCATAAACTAAACCCTACTAGGCCCTAAATCCTACCTGGAGTCCTGAGCCACGGACGTTAAAACTGACCTTCACTACCACACCGAGTCCAGCCAAAACCCTAGGCCCACTAACTAACTTAAACCACAAGGCCTGAGGCTGAGCCCAGGCTAATCCTGGGCCACAGGCCCTGGGCCCCTACTGACCAGGCCACTGGGCCTAATCATAAGGCCAAACTCTTAAAGGCCACTTACTGGTGGGACCCTGGGCCACAAGATCCTACCACAGATGGTGGGCACTGAGCCCCACCCTAGACTAAGACCACATCTACTAAAGACAATAAAATATTAAACTTACGATAAATAATAAGATATATTAAAAAACCAACCTAAAAAAAAATAAAATAAAATAATAAAATAAATAAATATAAATAAACCTAAACTAAAGATAAAATAAACCTTAGATTAAAACACGCATAGATGAAACTAAATGTAAAATGAAATAAAATAAACTAAAATAAAATTAAAATAAAGACTAAATAAAATCTAAAATAAAAATAAACCTAAAATAAATTAAAATTAAACTAAAACAAAACTAAAACTATACCAAATAAAAATAAAATAAAAATAAAATAAACCAAACTAAACTAAATAAAATAAAATAAACTAAAATAAACTAAACTAATTAAATAAAAAAAATAAACCTAAAATAAAACACAAACCTAAAACTAAAAAATAAAATAAAGTTTAAACAACCAAACTAAAATTTATGTTTATATATATATATATGTATATATATATAATATATATATATTTCATAAAATATCCAAAACCAAAAAATAAACTAAAGATAAAAACCTAAACTAAAATAAATAAACCTAAAATAAAATAATTAAAGCTAAAATAAAATAAAAATAAACATAATAAAGAAAATAAACTAAATAAACTAAAAATCTTGGTATGCTTAATTTAAAAAACTAAAATCCACAAAACCTAAAACTAGCCAACCCTAGGCCAAAACAGAAACCACAAGAGCAACTAAAAATAGCCTAAACCTAAAACACTTTAAACTCTACCACAACATTACACCCAAAACTAAAATTAAAAATAATTGAATAGACCTAAAATAAAATATATAAAACTAAAAATATATATAAAAATAAAATGAATAAAAACCTAAACCTAAAACTAAAAAAATAAAATAAAATAAAATAATAAAAATAAACTAATAAAATAAATAAAGCTATTAAACTAAACTAAAATAAAATAAACTGGAATAAAAAAATATAAATAAAATAAAATCAACAAAAAAAATAAAATAAATAAACTAAAATAAAATAAAATAAATTAAATAAAACTAAACATAAAATTAAGCGTAAAATAAATAAAACATAAAACCAGACTACTAGAAAAAAACATAAACTAAATAAAATAAAATAAATAAAATAAACCTAAACTAAACTAAAATAAACAAAACTAAAATAAATAAACCTTAAAACTAAACCTAAACATAGACTAAATAAAATAAAATAAACTAAAAATAAACCTAGGCCAAAATTAAATAATAAAACCTTAAAATAAACCTAAAATAGAAACATAAAACCTATTTAGGTTAACTTATTTTTTTAGGTTTAGGTTAGGTTTATTTATTTATTTTAGTTTAGTTTAGGTTTAGTTTTAGTTTACTTTTAGGTTTAGGTTTATGTTTAAGTTTATGTTTATTTTTAGGTCTAGGTTTAGGTTTAGGTTTAGCTTTTTTTATGGTTTATTTAGGTTTAGGTTTAGTTTTTTTATTTTAGTTTAGGTTAATTTAGTTTTTATTTTATTTTATTTATTTATTTTATTTTTATTTTTATGTTTAGGTTTAGGCTTAGGTTTAGTTTTATTTAGTTTTTATTTTATTTTATTTTATTTATTTAGGTTTATTTTTATTTTATTTTATTTTTATTTTTTATTTATTTTTTAGGTATAGGTTTATTTTTATTTTATTTTTTAGTTTAGTTTATTTTAGGTTTAGGTTTATTTTTATTTAGTTTTTAGTTTAGTTTAGGTTTAGGTCTAGTTTAGTTTATTTTTTAGTTTATTTATTTTAGTTTTTAGTTTTTAGCTTATTTATTTTAAGTTTAATTTTTTTTATTTAGTTTTTAGGTTTATTTAGGTTTAGGTTTAAATTATTTAGGTTTTTTTTAGGTTTAGGTTTAGGTTTATTTAGTTTTTAGTTTAGTTTTAGGTTTAGGTTTAATTTATTTTTAGTTTAGTTTATTTAGTTTTTATTTATTTAGGTTTAGTTTTTTATTTTTTTAGTTGGATTTTAGGTTTAGTTTATTTATTTAGTTTTTTAGGTTTAAGTTTATTTTATGGTTTATGGTTTATTTATGGTTTAGGTTTAGGTTTAGGTTTAGGTTTAAGTTTTTTTTTGGTTTATTTCAGTTTTATATTTAAGTTTAGGTTTAGGTTTAGGTTTAGGATTAAGTTTAGGTTTAGGTTTAGGTTTAGGTTTAGGTTTAGGTTTAGGTTTATGGTTTAGGTTTATGGTTTAGTTTAGGCTTATGTTTTGATTATGGTTTAGGTTTTGGTTTAGGTTTAGGTTTAGGTTTAGTTTATGTTTATTTTATGGTTTATTTTATTTTTAGTTTTAGGTTTAAGTTTAGGTTTAGGTTGAGGTTTAGGTTTATGTTAATGGTTTAGGTTTAGGTTTAGGTTTTATTTAGGTTTAGGTTTAGGTTTTAGTTTAGGTTTAGGTTTATTTTATGTTGATGGTTTATGTTTAGGTTTATTTAGGTTTACATTTTAGGTTTAAAAATAAGTTTAGGTTTAGGTTTACATTTAGGTTTAGGTTCAAGTTTATTTATGGTTTAGGTTTAGGTTTATGTTTATGTTTAAGTTTAGGTTTAGGTTTAGGTTTAGGTTTAGGTTTAGGTTTAGGTTTATGGTTTAGGTTTTTTTTTTATGTTTAAGTTTAGTTTAGGTTTAGGTTTAGTTTAGGTTTATTAGTTTAGGTTTGGGTTTAGGGTTTAGGGTTTAGTGTTTAGGATTTAGGGTTTAGGGTTTAGGATTTAGGGTTTATGGTTTAGGGTATTTTTTTTAATTAAGAAAACTAGTAGGTTTATTTTTATTTAGTTTATATTTTATTTATTTTAGTTTATTTTATTTTTTATTTTTATTTAGGTTTACATTTTATTTAGTTTTGTTTATTTATTTTAGGTTTATTTATTTTAGTTTAGGTTTTTTATTTTAGTTTATTTTTTAGGTTTAGGTTTATATTTATTTTTTTGTTTAGTTTTATTTTTATTTTTATTTTATTTTTTAGGTTTAGGTTTTATTTTTTATTTTTAGGTTTTAGTTTAGGTTTTTATTTTATTTCTTCAAGTTTAGTTTTTAGGATTTTATCTTAGGCTTATTTTTAGGTTTTATTTTTTTAGTTTAAGTTTAGGTTTATTTTAGTTTATTTTTTTATTTAGTTTAGGGTTTTGGTTTAGTTTATTTTATGTATAGGTTTAAGTTTTATTTATTTTAGTTTAGTTTATTTTAGTTTATAGTTATGTTTATTTTATTATGTTTATTTTAAGTTTAAGTTTTTTTAGTTTATGGTTTAGGCTTTATTTTTTATTTATTTTTAGGTTTATTTTTAATTTTTAATTAATTTAGCTTTTTTTATTTTTAGGTTTATTTTATTTTTTAGTTTAGTTTAGGTTTTTATTTTTTTTATTTTAGTTTAGTTTTTATTTTTATATTATTTTATATTTAGGTTTAGGTTTGTAGGTTATAGGGCTTTAGGTTTAGGGTTTAGTGTTTAGCATTTAGGGTTTAGGGTTTTAGGGTTTAGGGTTTAGGCTTTAGGGTTTTTTTTAGGGGAACCCCATATAGGGGAATTTTATTGCCACAAAAAAAGGGTTACAAGGTCCTTAAGAGGATAAACTCAAGAACTCTTTTCAAAGAGCTACAAAACGACCAGAGTAAATCCCTTGTCTAAGTATAATCAAAATAAAAGAAAGCAACAGATATAAATTGATAAAAAAGAAGATCCAATGGACCATCTTCATCAAAAGCTCTTGAGGATGAGAGAAGCCTTTGCCTCCATTAGAGAAGAAACCAACAAGAAAGCAGCACAGAATCTGCAAGCATCTAAGAGAAAGAGTTAGCACAATTAAAGTGATATAAATCAAATTAAAAGTAAAAGCAGAATAATATGAGAGAATTATAGAAGAGTGTGTGGGAACAGGCTTAGGCTCAGTCATGCAAAATTGGGGCAGCCACAAACATGAGCATCCAAACTTCCAATGAAGGGTTACATCACAAGTGCTACTACTAGCCAAATGATGAGTGAAATCATCCCAGCCTTTATAGCCTACATACCTGATGTGGAACAGCTGCCATTTGGAGGAATTCATATGGTCTTTAATACATGCATACCCAAAAAGAGCCACATACACTATAGAAAAGAAGGCAGCATAGATCTGAATGGTAAAGGGATGCCACCCATCCCTTATAAGATAAGTATCACCAACTAATGCCAACAAAGCATGAGAATGCACAGCCAACAACATCCCAACCCAAATGAAAATCTTGGGCACATCCACCATATTAATAATATGACCACAATAATAAATATACATATCAAGTAGAAGCAAGAGTAAACACAACCAGTAGGTAAATCCAAATAGCAAAGCCATAGATAATGAGGTGAAATACATATCAATCATCAGAGTAAAAGGCCAGGTAGGAAACCAAAACAATATATAGCCTGTTGGACATAGTACTCCAAAAAAACCATTCAGCATATAAGCAGAACCATCCCTACCTAGATGAGAGCTCTTGTCTAGGTAAATAGCCCATAAAGAGGGTAACCATTCAGGATCAGCAATACAAATGTTAACAATCACCTTGATAATAGCATGCTCACAATAGTAATTGCACAAGTCTAAGAGATCCAAGGGACAAATGTAATAGTAGATAGACCCATACCGCAAAGGCACAGATATTATGGTTATCCATACAGCAAACAATAGAACAAGAAACCAACCACAAAACCAACCATAATAGCTAGCCTACAGAACATAAGAACCCGAAAGACCATGTTGGCAATAACCAAAATAGCAAAATAAGTATTGAACCTGACATAGGATATTGTAGCAGTACCATTATAATGAACCAAAATGAAAATTGAAAAAATAACAGTAAAATCCTACCAATCAAGGGAAAATAGACCAGCAGCTAAGGAAACAGCATCAGAAAAGACAACAGGAGAGGGTGTCAAGAAACAATCCCAATCGCACAAGAAAAAAATAGTGATGGCAAGCAAAATAAACATTACAGGTTGGGAAAAGGGGCAGCACAAACCAGCAGGTAAGCAAATCAGGAGACACAAACCTAAAGAGCAAATTAAAAAGAACCCAACATGTAGCAGGACAACAAACAGCTAACCAATAGCTGGGAGAACATAGGCAAGAACCTCCATTATAGGATAACCATAAAAATGATATAGGGAAATGCATCAGAAACCAATTTTTCCATAAACAATAATCAGCCTGATGGACATAGTAATCCAAAAGACCATTCAGTATAAAAGTAAAACCCCATTCATGGCCGCCCAAATAGATGTTAATAATCACCTTGATAATAGCATGATCACAATAGTAATTGCACAAGTCTAAAAGATCCAAGAGAGGAATGTAAAGGCAGAAAGACCCATACCTCAAAGTCACAAGTAATCTGGCTAACCACACATCAAATAATAGAACATAAGACCAGTCATAAAGCCAACCATAATAGTTAGCCTGCTGAAGATAAAAACCCTTAAGTCCATTCACCTAGTAGCCAAGATAGCAGACCAAATACTGAGCCCAATAAAGGATATAATAGGCAGTACAATTACTGCATTGAAATAAAAGGAAAATAAAAAATAGCAGCATTAAATCATTCAAATCAAGGAGAAACAGACTAGCGGCTAAGCAAACAGTATCAGTAGAGACAGTAGGAAAGGGAGGCAAAAAATAGTCCCAATCGTGCAAAGAAACAAACAAAAAATAGTCCCAATCGTGCAGTAAGATAGTAGTGATGGCAAGCAAAATACACAATCTATCCCTGCATGTTTGGAAAAGGGCCATCA
Source organism: Cymbidium sinense (assembly GCA_021442155.1). Lineage (NCBI taxonomy): Eukaryota > Viridiplantae > Streptophyta > Magnoliopsida > Asparagales > Orchidaceae > Cymbidium > Cymbidium sinense. The sequence goes on from CM038220.1 coordinate 132,742,373, forward strand.
CCAACAAGCAGATTGGGGAAATAGGTAACACAACCCCCTTCAGTAAGAAAAATAGCAAGTTTAATAATACCCAATAAGTAGGTGGACAATTAACAGTCAACCAACAGCTGAGGCTACAAAGGCAAGAGCTTCCAACACAGGAAATCTAGATAATAGTTTTAGGGAAATGCATCAAAAAAAATCAAGTAGCAACAAAATTTAAAAAGGATAGAACATATAGGTTTGGTAAACCAATAATAGATCAAAAACATAAAATTGAGACTAATTTTTGATATATGGTAAACCAGTATTGTCCAAATTAACTAAACCACGTAAGTGTTTTGGAAGATTAAGCTGATCAAAGAAAGTTATGTCTTCTAATCTAGCACCCATATTAGTAAGATAATCATCACATGCATTACCTTCATGCCAAACATGAGTGATTTTGAAACAAACTTGAGATAGAAGAGCTCTAGTGTGATTAAGGAGGTAATACAAATCTGTATTGCCCACCTTGGTGGAGGTCAACATATCAATCAGTAAGAGAGCATCCACCTCAATCCAGATGTTAAGACAACCTTTTTGTAAAGAAATCTCAATAGCTTTGTTAACAGCCATTAATTCAGCAAAGATAATAGAACATGCAGTAAGAGGAAAGGCAAAGGCACAAGTAACATTACCTTTAAAGTTTCTAAAAATGCCACCACAGCCAAAAGCATTTTCAGAAATGGAGCCATCAGTATTAATTTTGATAATATTATTATGAGGCTTTATCTAATAGACAATCTTATCATCTTTACAATTAGGATAATCAAGCAAGTTAAGACCTAGTTTGTTGGCCACAAATTTATAGCCTTTAAATTGAATGTTGGTAATTAAATTGACATTAAATAAGGCACGAATTTTATCTTTAATTCTAGAAATAATCCTTTTATGATTCATAGGAATCCCATGATATTTGGCATCAATTCTATCCATCCATATGAACCATATAAGAGTGATGGCAGTTATCACTTTAATGTGACCTTTTACAGTTCTTTGAAAATAAACATCAAGAAGTTGAAATAAGGATAAAGAGTCATTGAAATGGTCAATATTGAAAAGATCATCATACCAAACCCATAGTTTAGAGGCAATAGCTCCATTAACAAAGACATGGTTCACATTCTTAATGTGAAAATAGCATTAGCATTTTGAAGGTAAATAAAACCCTTTACTCCACATCAAAGAATCAACAGGGATGAAATTTTTCAAAATTCTCCAAGTTAGAATAGAGTAAGAAATAGGGATAATGTTATTCCAAAGTTTAAAAAACATGCTAGAGAAATCATGAGCTTCTCTAATATGAATCCAGACATCTTTAAGGTTAAAATCACCATTTTAAGATAGCTTAAATAGAATCTGATCAGGATGGTTAGCAATGATAGGGATGTTAGTAAATTTATGTAAAAGAGAGGTAGGAATATATTCAATAAGCTTAGTATCATTCTATTTATTATTCAGCCAGAAAGAGTTAACTTTAATAGCAGCAGTGGAGTGAGTAGATAATAAATCATCAATGGAGCCATTATGAGTCCAATTGTCTTGCCAAAAGAAAGAAGATACAGAGTTGACCCACCAAGAAATAAGGGATTAAGCTTCCCATTTGATGGAACAAAGTCTTTTCCATACATGAGAGTCACCCACCTTGTAAGGACAGATGAGAGGATGCTTACCCTCAAAATACTTGGCAGTCATGAATTTAGCCCAAAGACTATTATTGCTCTAAAGTTCCACCAAAGTTTATGAGAGAATGCAATAATTTCTTCACGGATTGGCTTATAGCCAAGCCCACCTTCAACAAGGGTGCCACAACTTTTATACTAGGAAGTCCAATGCATCCTTTTAGTAGAGTTGTTTGATCCCTAGAAGAATTTATTAAGGAGGCGCTCTATTCTATTTAAGGTAGAAATAGTGGAACAATGGTTTGAATAAGATATAAAGGCATGGAGTTAAGGGTACTCTTAAGCAAAGTGACCTGACCACCAAATGATAGTAAATGAAATTCTCAAACATAAATTTTATTTGAAACTTTTTGGATTAACTCATCAAAGAGATGTGATCTTTTCTGACCTTTATATAGAGGAGCTCCAAGATATTTAATTGGAAGGTGTTGTTGCTGAAAATTAATGATTCTCAAGATTTGATTGATTTTGTTACTAGAGATTTTAGAGGAAGGAATGAAGCAACTTTTGCCTTCATTAATAGAAAGATCACTTTCCTTCCCAAATTTATTTATTTTTAGGTTGATTTTTAATTTTTTAATTAATTTAGATTTTTTTGATTTTTAGGTTTATTTTATTTTATTTAGTTTAGTTTAGGTTTTTATTTTTTTATTTTAGTTTAGTTTTTATTTTTATATTATTTTATATTTAGGTTTAGTTTAGGTTTTAGTTTAAGTTCTAGTTTAGGTTTAAGCTTTAGGGTTTAAGCTTTTAGAGTTTAGGGTTTAGGGTTTAGGGTTTAGGGTTGTTAGTTTATAGTTTAGGGTTTAGGGTTAGTTATAGGGTCTAGGGTTTAGGGTTAGTTTAGGTTTAGGTTTAGGTAAACTGGTAGGTTTAGGTTTATTCAGTTTATCTTTTATTTATTTTAGTTTAGTTTATTTTTTATTTTAATTTTATTTAATTTAAGGTTTATTTTATTTTTATTTTAGGTTTAGTTTTTATTTTATTTAGGTTTTTTATTTCTTTTAGTTTAGTTTAGGTTTTATTTATTTTATTTTTGTTCAGTTTTATTTTTTTTATTTTCATTTTATTTTTAGGTTTAGGTTTTAGTTTATGTATTTTCTTTTATCTTATTTTATTTATTTTATTTTTGTTTAAGCTTTTTACTTATTTTATTTTATGGTTTTATTTAGTTTAGGTTTAGGTTTTTAGCATTTTAGGTTTATGGTTTTGGGTTAGTTTTTTTCTTAAAAGTTAAGAAAATAGGTAGGTTTTGGTTTATTTATTTTAATTAATTTAATTTTTATTTATTTTTGGTTTATTTTTTATAATTATTTAATTTAGTTTATTTATTTTAGGTTTATTCATTTTAGTTTATGTTTTTTATTTTAGTTTATTTTTAGGTTTAGCTTTAGGTTTATGTTTATTTTTCAGTTTAGTTTTATTTTTATTTTATTTTTTAGGTTTAGTTTTATTTTTTATTTTTAGGTTTAGGATTTGGTTTTCATTTTATTTTTTTATTTTTTACTTTAGGTTTAATTTTATTTTTAGTTTATTTTATTTCATTTAGTTTAGGGATTATGTTTAGGTTTTATTTATTTTAGTTTATTTTATTTTAGTTTAGGTTTAGGTTTTTTTTAACTTTATGGTTTAGGTTTTATTTTTTCTTTATTTTTAGGTTTATTTTTTAGGTTTAGGTTTTTATATATTATTTATTTTATTTTATTTTAGGTTTATTTTATTTTTATTTTATATTTAATATTTATTTTTTTAGGTTTTTTAATTTTAGGTTTATTTTATTTTTTTAGTTTAATTTAGGTTTGTATTTATTTTATTTTAGTTTAGTTTTTATTTTTATTTTATTTTATATTTAGGTTTAGGTTTTGGTTTTGGTTTATGTTTAGGTTTACATTTAAATTTTATTTTTTATTTTATTTTATTTAGGTTTAGTTTTTTTATTTATTTAGGCTTTACTTAGCTTAGGTTTAGATTTTTTGGTTTTTAGGGTTTAGGGTTTAGGGTTTGGGGTTTAGGGTTTAAGAGTTAGGGTTGTCGGGTTTAGGGTTTAAGGTTTAGGGTTTAAGGTATAGGGTTTTGGGTTTTGGGTTTTGGGTTTTAAGGTTTAGAGTTGTTGGTTTACGGTTTAGGGTTTGGTTTAGTGTTTGGGTTTTATTTATTTATTTTTCTTTTTTTTATTTAGGGTTTAGGGTTTAGGGTAATATGTTTTGGGTTTAGGGTTTAAGCTTAGTTTTAGGGTTTTGAGTTTAGTGTTTAGATTTAGGATTTAGTGTTTAGGGTTTAGGGTTTAGGGTTTAGGTCTTTTAAAATTAAGAAAATTGCTAGGTTTATTTAGTTTATTTTTTATTTATTTTAGTTAATTTTATATTTTATTTTATTTAAGTTTATTTTTTTTATTTAATTTAGTCAATTTATTTTAGTTTAGGTATTTTACTTTAGTTTATTTTTTAGGTTTAGGTTTATATTTTTATTTATTTTTATGTTTAGTTTTATTTTTATTTTATTTTTTAAGTTTTTGTTTTATTTTTTATTTTTAGTTTTAGGTATATATTTTATTATTTTAAATTTAAGTTTTAGGTTTCTATTTTAGGTTTTTTTAGGTTTTATTTTTTAGTTTAGGTTTAAGTTTATTTTTAGTTTATTTATTTTATATTGTTTAGGGTTTAGGTTTAATTTAGTTATTTAAGATTTAGGTTTAGGTTTTATTTATTTTAGTTTAGGTCTATGTTTATTTTATTTTGTTGATTTTAGGTTTAGGTTTGTTTTTTTTTTAGTTTAAGGTTTAAGTTTTACTTTTTATATATTTAATGTTTATTTTTTAGGTTTAGGTTTTTAATTAGTTTTTATTTTATTTTATTTTAGGTTTATTTTATTTTTATTTTACATTTTGTTTTTATTTTATTTAGGTATTTTATTTTTAAGTTTATTTTATTTTTTAGTTTAATTTAGGTTTTTATTTATTTTATTTTAGTTTAGGTTTTATTTTTTATATTATTTTATTTTTATGTTTAGGTTTAGGTTTTTGTTTAGGTTATTATTTTATTTTATTTAGGATTTGCTTTATTTATTTATTTTGTTTTAAGTTTTATTTAGTTTAGGAATAGGTTTTTAGGTTTTTAGTGTTTAGGGTTTAGGGTTTAGGGTTTAGGGTTTGGGGTTTGGGTTTAGGGTTTATGGTTTAAGGTTGTAGGTTTTAGGGTTTAGGGTTTAGGATTTAGGGTTTAGGGTTTAGGGTTTAGGGTTAAAGTTTTTTATTTTTTTATTTTTTTTAAATTAAGTAAACTTATAGGTTTAGGTTTACTTAGTTTATTTTTATTTATTTTAGTTTATTTTTTATTTATTTTAGTTCATTTTATTTTATATTTTTATTGAGGTTTATTTTTATTTTTATTTTTATTTTTATTTTTATTTAGGTTTTCATTTAGTTTTTATTTTATTTTGTTTTTATTTTAGGTTTAGTTTTTATTTTATTTAGGTTTTTTATTTCATAGTTTAATTTAGGTTTTTATTTATTTTATTTTAGTTTAGTTTTTATTTTTGATTTTATTTTCTTTTTTAGGTTTAGGTTTAGGTTTTAGTTTATGTTTTTATTGTATTTTATTTTTATATTTTAATTTAATTTTGGTTTATTTATTTATTTTTTTATATTTTATTTAGTTTAGGTTTAGGTTTTAAGCTTTTTAGGGTTTAGGGTTTTGGGTCAGTTGAGGTTTTTTTAGAGAAATTAGGGAATTTTTTATTGCCACAAAGAAAAAGTATAAAGTCCTTAGATGGGATAAATCTCTAAGCTAATGCTCAAATAGCTACAATAAGTCCTAAAGAGATAAACCCAATAACTATTACAATACTGAAGAAAAGAAAGCAAAAGAAAAACCAAAAAATTAATAGAAAAAATCTATGTGAGTAGCAGCAAACATCATTTGGTCCTTCTTATACCAGCAAGATCCATGTGCAATACTCCCCTTACTTATAAAAGAAATTTGCAACATACTTTTGAAAGGATGAGTATAATTAAGCCAACATAGAAAGTAAGAGCAAATAGAAGGAGTAAAGTAAAGAAAAGGCTCGGGCTCAGTTACAATCATCTCAAGGAGAAACACTACGTGTAAGCAGACAAACTTTAGGAGAAGGGTTACAATTACATATAGCGCTACCAACCAAAAGAAGAAAGAGTGGAAACTTCAACATAGCCGATACCTTGTGTAGCCCATCATCCAAAGTCCATCATCCAAACGCAAAATCCTCAAACAACAAACATAATAGCCAACCACCAAGCCAGGAGAACAACCAAGCCCAATAAGGCAGATAATCAACCAACCATTAGGGATAGCAGTCATATAGTAGGAGCACCACCAAAGCCACAACTAAAAAGGAATAACAAAATCCAAAGGAGCAAGCATCATGATAAGGGTATCAACACACACCAAAGATAAATAAGAGAAAAAAAGAAAATCACAAGTGCTCATATCATCCACCAATAAAGCACAAAAGATCCAAAAACACCCCTAGCCAAGGGGTGGGCAACAAGACAACGAAAAAAAGGGGTCAATTGCAGCCAAGATAGAAAAAATAAAGCAGGAGAAAACTAGAAATACAAGTCACAAAAAGAACACCAATAGATTCCTAGAACAATCACCAAAGGAGGAAAAAAATTGGCCAAAATAGCCACCCCTCCAACCAACCCAGCCAGTTAATACAACCAACCAAACTAGCCAGCCGACCACCATAGCATGAGAAAAACTAATTCAATGTAAAGACCAACAGTAGTCATCAAGCCAAAATCACCCAAGATAGCCAAGAAAAGGGTAGAAGCAGACTACAGTCACCAAACTCGTCCAAGGCAAAAGAAAATCTGATCTAGGTAAGTAGAACATCCAGCCAAAGACAAAAAAGGTACAAATCCTAGTAAGACAAATTACAAAACAACCAATAGGAACAAGAGCAATAGGTTTACATTTTTTTAGAGGGAAAAATAACAAACCCCGTCATAAAATAGAAAACAACCAACCAACAATCTCCACCATGCAAAATCAATAACCAATTGACCCCCCAGATTAGTCACCAATAGAAAATGAAAAAATAGCCAAAACAACTAGCCATCCAACCATCCCAATCAGCTAAAATAGTCTGCCAACCCAGCTAGTCAACAATGCCATCTTGTCAACCACCATAGTAGCAGATCCAATTCAGGTAAGTTAGCAAGCTTCCTAGAATAGAGGCAAAACCCATACAAAAAAAAAAAACCTACAGCATCCATAGCCATAAAACGAAAGGAGGATATAAAAAATAACCAAGGGAATGGTAAACACTTGGCCAGACAAACAGAAGCCACCAAGCTAAAAAAACCAAAATAACCTAGGCTACACTTATAATAATCACCAAGTAGAAAAATGAGGCCAATCCAAAAGTAAGAGATCAAAAACATAACCTTTAGGCCAAAGAGAGAAAATAAGTAGATAACAACAACCCAAAGATGGTTGAACAAGGGGCAACCAAAAGCAAAAGACCATCAAAAAGCAACACCAAAAACCAAGCCAAGAATTTATAATCTGAGATAAGGCAATCCAATATTATCTAGATTAATGAAGCCCCTTAATAGTTTAGGCAAAGTGAAAGTTGGCACCAAGTAATCAATAAACATTACCTTCATGAAGGATGTGAGAAATTTTAATACAAACTTGAGAAAGAAGATTTTTAGCATGGTTAAGAAGATAAAATAATGCAACATTCACATTTCTATTGGAATTAAGCATGACAAGAAGCAAGAGAGCATTCCAGATGTTGAGGAAATCAGTATTCAAACAAATTTCAATAGCTTTATTAACAGCCATAAGCTCAACAAAAATAATATAGGCTTTGAGAGGATAAAAGCACAAATGATACTTTAGAATCCCTAAGAATATCACCACAACCATATTAATTGGAAGAAATAGAACCATTATTCACTTTAATCAAATTATCTTTAGGTTTGATCCAATGGATAATCCTAGCACTTAGAGAATGATACCCAATTTTTAGCCAAAATTTATAACCTCTAAAATGAATATTACTAATAAGATTGGCATTAAGAAAAGCATGAATTTTCTTTAGTTCTAGGGATCCTTTTATGGTTCGAAGAATACAATGATATTTAGCATCATTTCTATCCATACAAATGAACAGATAAAGCTAATAGCAATTAAAACTTTGATTTGACCTTTCTTTATTTTGAAATGACTTCAAGAAGTTGATATAAAGAAAGAGAACCTTAAATAATTTGGTATTAGAAATCATCATACCAAAACAATAATTTAGAAGCAATAGCACCATTGATAAAAACATGATTTACATTTTCAATGTGAAAGAAACAATAGCACTTTGAAGGCAACTAAAACCCTTTAGTCCAGACCAAAGAGTCTACATGAATAAAATCATTCAAAATCTTCCAAGCTAAAATTGAATAAGAAATGGGAATGATATTGTTCCAAAGTTTAATAAAAAAGTTAGAGGGGTTCTATTTATCTCTAATAAAATTCTAAACCTCTTTTAAGTACAAAGTCACCATTATATGAAAGTTTAAAAAGAATTTGGTCAGGTTTGTTAGAAGAAATGGGGATATTTCTAAAGTTGTCAAAATGAAATAAGGATATAATTCTCAAGTTTGCTTTATTATTAAGCCAAAATTAACTTTGATAGCTAGATAGAGTGGGTAGATAAAAGGGTGTCAATAGGGGCCAATCAATTATCTTAGCAAAAGAAGGAAGAACACGACTAAATATCCCAAGATATTAATGATTTGGGAACTCATTTAATGGACCAAAGCATTTTACAAATCAAAGATTCACTAAATTTATAAGCATAGTTACTTTGGAAATATTTTTTTATCATAAAATGAGACCAAAGGCTATCATTCTTTCTAAAATTCAAGCTTATGAGGCAGTGATAGCTTCATGAATAGGCAACCAGAGAACCTTCTCCCAAGGACCACATTTATGCCAAGTTGTCCAATGCATTCTTTTGGTAGAATTATTTAGAAATTATTAAGCAAATAATTAATTGATAAATGTAGCATTAGTGGGGATAATATTTTGAATCAAATAAAAGGCATGGAGTTGAGGTGCTTTTTTGTTTAAAAGAAAGTAAATGGAATTAAACAAAAAAATTTGAAATTTTTTGAATTAGCTCATCAAGAGATGGGAAAGTTTGGACCTTTTCTGGTGAGCACTTAAGAGTAAGTGTTGATGTTTAAAATTAGTGATATGCATGATTTGATTGATTTTTTATTGGAGATACTAGAAAGTGATAAAATAGCTTTTGTTATCAATGGTAGAAAGCCATTTTCTCTACCAACTTTATTTAAAAGACATGCTTGATGCTTGTAATGAATAGAGCATTGCCAAAAAAATGAAATCATTTACAAAACTTAAATAGGAAGACCACCAATATTTTAGTACATACTATGATTATTTAGAATAAATCATTGATGCTCTAGATAAGTACTCAAGTAATAATAAATAAAGTATGAGATAAAGGATCCCTTGGCGTAAGCCATGGGAAGAGGAAAGAAACCCAAGGCTTCCCATTAAGTAATATCAACTAGGCATTATTAATACAATTTTAATAAAATAAATAAATTTATCAAAAAACCCAAATAAATTCAAAAAATGAAAGGAAATCCCAAGAGATGTTATCAAAGCCTTTGGTAATATCTAATTTGAAAAGAATGTTGCCACCTCAGTCTTTGGCATCAATATCATGAATTAATTCTTGGGTAAGTTAAATATTGTTAGAAATGGATCTACCTCTAATACCAATTTGGTTGAGAGAAATTTAATTCTAGTAAGAGTATATTGGTAAGAAATTAAATCAAGAAGGTGAAAATAGGTCTAAAATCTCAACAATCTAGATTATCTTTCTTTAATATAACTAGAAAAATATCTAGGAAAAGGATTTGAGTTTTTAGGTTAGCATTTAGTTAAGTTTAGTTAAGGTTAATTATTATAGGTTAGGGAGTTTTTAGTTTAGATTTATTAGGGAGTTTAGGATTAGAGTTATTAGGTTTAAGTTATTAGGGTTATTAGGATTAGGGATTAGGTTTAGTTAATTATTTAGGAGTTTAAAATTTAGAGGATTCTTAATTTAATTAAATTAGATTATTTATTAGGTAGATTTAGGATTTAGGTATTTAAATTAGATTTAGGTATTAAATTATTTAATTTAATTAAGGTTTAAAGTTTAGATTTTAAATTAATTAGGTTTAGGTTTATTAAGAGATTATTAGGTTTAATTTAGTTGATTAGGATTAAGGTTAGATTTAGGTTTAAATTTTAAAGTTTAGTTATAGATTTTATCAGATTAGGTCAGATTTAAGATTAGATTATTAAAGTTAAAGTAATTAAAGATTAATTAGATTTAAGATTTTTAGATTAGTTAGGATTTAGATTAGGATAATTTTTAGGGTTTAGGTAGGTTTTAGTTAGTTAGGATTAGTTATTAGGGTTTATTTAATTTAAGTTTAGATTAGGTTAGTTTAGTTAGTTTAGGATTTTAAGGTTTTAGGATTAGGGTTAGGGTTAGGAGTTAGGTTTTAGTTAGTTAGTTAGTGTTTAGTTTATTTATTTATCATTTATTTTATTTTTTAAATTAAGTAAAGTAGTTTATTTAGTTTATTTTATTTATTTTAGTTTATTTTATTTTATTTAGGCTTATTATTATTTAAGTTTATATTTATTTTTTTATTTTATTTTATTTAGATTATTTTTTAGGTTTAGTTTTATTTTTTATTTATTTTAGTTTAGTTTAGGTTTTATTTATTTATTTTAGTTTAGTTTTTATTTTATTTTATTTCTTTTATCTTTTTAGGTTTAGGTTTTAGTTTATGTTTTTATTTTAATTTATTTTTATATTTTATTTTGATTTAGTTTTTTTTTAGATTTTATTTAGTTTACACTTAGGTTTCAAGCTTTTTTGAGTTTAGGGTTTAGAGTTAGTCTAGGGTTTAGGGTTTAGGGTTTAGAGTTTATGGTTTAGGATTTTTGAGTTTTTGGTTTAGGGTTTATGATTTAGGGTTTAGGGTTTAGGGTTTAGGGTTTAGGTTTAGTATTTAGGGTTTATGGTTTAGGGTAAGTTTTAGGGTTTAGGGTTCAAGGTTATGGTTTTTAATTTATTTTCTTTTTATTTTTTTATTTAGTGTTTAAGGTTTAGGGTTTAAGATTTAAAGTTGTAGGTTTGGGGTAGTAGGTTTAAGGTTTAGGGTTTAGAGTTTAGGGTTTAGGGTTTAGGGTTTAGGTTTATTTAGTTTATTTTAATTTTTATTTTATTTTATTTTTTATTTAGGTTTATTTTAATTTTTATTTAGTTTAGTTTTTTTTATTTTATTTAGGTTTTTTTTATTTTAGTTTATTTTTTTTAGGTTTAGGTTTAGGTTTATGTTTATTTTTAGTTTAGTTTTATTTTTCTTTTCAAGTTTCAATTTTATTTTTTAAGGTTTAGGTTTTAGGTTTTATTTTAGGTTCATTTTTTGGTTTTACTTTTAAGTTTAGGTTTATGTTTATTTTAAATTTATTTTATTTTATTTAGTTTAGGGTTTAGGTTTAGTTTATTTTAGGTTTAGGTTTATGTCTTATTTACTTTTGTTTAGTTTATTTTAGTTTAGGTTTAGGTTTAAATTATTTTATTTATTTTAGGTTTAGTTTTTTTTTTAGTTTATGGTTTAGGTTTTATTTCTTTTTTACTTTTAGGTTTTATTTTTAGGTTCAATTTTTTTTGGTTTAGGTTTTTTATTTTATTTAGGTTTAATTTATTTTTTATTTTATGTTTATTTTATAGGTTTTATTTTTTGGGTTTATTTTATTTTTTTATTTATTTTAGATTTTTATTTATTTATTTATTTTTTTATTTTATTTTTAGATTTTCTTTAGGTTTACGTTTTTTTAGGATATTATTTTATTTAGGTTTAGGTTTTGTTTATTTATTTTTTTGGTTTTATTTAGTTTAGGTTTAGGTTTAAGTTTTTTTAGGGTTTAGGGTTTGGGGTTAAGGGTTTAGGGTTGTAGGTTTTTGGGTTTAGTTTAGGTTTAGGGTTTAGTTTTAGGGTTGAGGGGTTTAGGTTTAAGATTTTAGGGTTTAGGGTTTAGATTTTATGGTTTTAGGGTTTGTATAGGATTTAGGTTTAGGTTTAGGGTTGAGGTTAATTTTAGGGTTTAGGATTTAGTTTAGTTTATTTTCTTTTTTTATTTTTTTGAATTAAGTAAACATGTAAGTTTAGGTTTATTTAGTATTTTTTTTACTTATTTTTTATTTTATTTAGATTTATTTTATTTTTATTTTGGTTTGTTTAGTTTTTTTTATTTTATTTTAGGTTTATTTTATTTTTTATTTTTGGTTTAGTTTTATTTTAGGTTTTTTTAGTTTAGTTTAGGTTTTTTATTTATTTATTAGTTTAGTTTTATTTTTATTTTATTTTCTTTTTAGGTTTAGGTTTAGGTTTTAGTTTATGTTTTTATTTTATTTTACTTTCATTTTTATTTTTTGTTTATTTTATTATTTATGTTTTATTTACTTTAGGTCTAGGTTTTTAGCTTTTTAGGGTTTAGGGTTCAGGGTTAGTTTAGGATTTAGGGTTTAGGGTATATGTTATGGTGTTTAGGGTTTAGGGTTTAGTGTGTAGGTTTTAGGGTTTAGGGTTTAGGGTTTAGGGTTTAGGGTTGTGGGTTTTAGGGTTTAGAGTTTAAGGTTTAGGGTTTTAGCATTTAGTGTTTAGGGTTTAAGGTTTAGGGTTTAGACTTTAGGGTTTTATGGTTTAGGGCTTAAGGTTGTAGGTTTACGATTAGTTTTAGGGTTTAGGATTTAAGGTTTAAGGTTTTTTAAATTAAAAAAGCTAGTAAGTTTTGGTTTTTTATGTTTATTTAGTTTATTTTTTATTTATTTTAGTTTATTTTATTTTTTATTTTTATTTATTTTTATTATTAATTTTTATTTAGTTTACTTATTTTATTTTATGTTTTCTATTTTAGTTTATTTATTAGGTTTAAGTTTATTTTAAATTAAGTTTATTTAATTTAGTTTAGGTTTAGGTTTATTTATTTTATTATGGGTTTAGGTTTATGTTTTTTATTTATTTAGTTTTTTTTAGTTTAACTTTAGGTTTTATTTTATTTTGTTTATTTTAAGTTTAGTTTTTTTTTAGTTTATGGTTTAAGTTTTTTTAGGTTTTTATTTTAGGTTTATTTTGTAGGATTAGGTTTTCATTTTATTACATAGTTTAAAATTTAGATTTTTTTAGGTTTATTTTATTTTTAGTTTAATTAGGTTTTATTTATTTATTTAGTAGCTTTATTTATATATATTTTATTTAGGTAGTAGAGGTTTTAGTTTAGGGTTTTACTATTTTTTATTTATTATTATGTTATATTTGTCTTTTTGGTATTAGGTTAGTTTTGTTTGGAGGAAATGGTTTAGAGGAAGATCAGGGTTTTAGGGTTAGGTCCCAGGGTAGGGAGAATTTAGTAGTTTAGGTAGTTTAATTGGATTTAGTGTTTAGCTTAGTTTCTTGCTTTATGGTTAGGGTTTATTTTGATTTTTGATTTTATTTTAAATTATGTAAACCGGAAGGTTTAGGTTTATTTAGTTTATTTTAATTTATTTTAGTTTATTTTTATTTTTTTATTTTAAGTTCACTTTTAATATTTTTTATTTAAGTTTAATTTAGTTTTTTATTTTATTTTATTTAGGTATATTTATTAGTTTAGTTTTATTTTAGTGGGTTTTATTTTAGTTTAGTTTAGGTTTTATTTATTATTTTAGTTTAGTTTTATTTTATTTTATTTTCATGTTTAGGTTTAGGTTTTAGTTTATGTTTTATTTTATTTTATTTTATTTCATTTTTAATTTTTCATTTCTTTTATTTTAGGTTTTATTTAGTTTAGGTTTAGGTTTTTTAGCTTTTTATGGTTTTAGGTGGTGTTTGGTTTTAGGGTTGTAGGTTTGGGGTTGTAGGTTTATCATTTAGGGTTTATAGGGTTGGATTTGGGCTTTTTTCTTTACTTTATTTATTTAGGGTTTTTTTTTAAAAAGTAAACCAGTAGATTTAGGTTTATTTAGTTTATTTCTTTTTATTTAAGTTTATTTTTATTATTTAGTTTATTTATATATTTATGCTTATTTATTTTAGTTTATTTTTTAGATTTAAGTTTAGGTTTATGTTTAATTTTAGTTTAATTTTATTTTTATTTTGTTTTTTAAGTTTAGGTTTTATTTTTTATTTTTAGGTTTAGTTTTTATTTTATTGTTTTGGGTTTAGGTTTTAGGTTTTTATTTTAGGTTTAATTTTAGGTTTTATTTTAGCCATGTTTTGGTTTATTTTAGTTTATTTTATTTTATTTTAGTTAGTATAGCTTAGTTTATTTTAGGTTTAGGTTTTAGGTTTTATTTTATTTTAGTTTAGGTTTAGGTTTTATTTTATCTAGGTTTAGGTTTTAGCTGGAGGTTTTATTTTTATTTATTTTATGTTTTATTTTTTTTATTGTTTTAGGTTTTATTTAGTTTATTTTATTTTATTTTATATTTTAAGTTTTTTTATTTAGGTTTTATTTTTAAGTTTATTTTATTTTTTTAGTTTAGTTTTGGTTTTTATTTATTTTATTTTACTTTATTTTTTATTTTTTATTTTATTTTATTTTTATCTTTAGGTCTATGTATAGGTTTATGTTTAAGTTTTAGTGTGGGTTATTATTTTATTTTATTTCTTTTATTTAATTTAGGTTAGGTTTCTTTATTTATTTTATTTTTAGGTTTTTATTTAGTTTAGGTTTAGGTTTTTAGGTTTTTAGGGTTTAAGGTTCTAGGGTTAGGAGCTTAGGGTTTAGGATTTAGGGTTTAATGTTTAGGGTTTCATTTCCAAAGCATATTTGGGTTTATTTAGGTTTAGGGTTTAGGGTTTAGGGTTTAGAGTTCAAATAAGACCATGACATATAATTGAAATTTCATTTAGCACATCCTATATGTGCTAAGTTGGAATTTCTCTTTTCAAAAGCAACATCACACACAAATATCCCATCTTTGAAATTCAAAAAGAAAATTATAATTGGTTTCCACTTAACATACCTAAATTTGTTAAATGGAAGTCCCCTTTTTAAAATCACTAAAAATTAAAACAAATTTGAATTCCATTTCACATACCCAAATTTGTCAAATGAGAATTCCCCTTTTCAAAATCAGCAAATTGAACTTACTTTAACAAACCCACATTTTCTAAGTAGAGTTCCCTTTTTAAATCACAAATAAATCAAACACACTTGAACTCCATTTGCCATACCCAAATTTGTCAAATGAGAGTCTTACCTTTTCAAAATTGAAAATAAATTGAACTTTATTTAACATACCACTTTTGTTAAGTCGAAGTTTTCATCTTTCAAAACAAAATAAAACAAACTCATCAAACACATTTGATCCCTACTTAACATGCCAAATTTGTTAAGTAAAGGTCTCATTTTTCAAAATCAAATTAAAAATACACCGAACACATTGGGCTTCACTTAACATACCAAAATTTGCTAAGTAAGAATCCCATTTTCAAATCAAATTAAACAAATCAAACACATGACACACATCATTATAAATAACAAAAATGCTTTCAAAAATTATTTTCGAACATGCACTTGAATCTCATTTAGCATACATAAATTTGCTAAGTGAAGATTCCAAAATCAAAACCAAAATAAAGTCAACTGAACCTCCATTTAACATACCCAAATTTGTTAATGAGGATCCCAAGCATAAAATCAAATTCAAATGTGAGCCCATGGAAGCATCAATTAAGAGCCTCTCCAAAACATTTGAACCCCATTCAACATACCCAAATTTGTTGAATGTGGGTTCTAAATTAAAATCAAATTCAAAGTCTCTTCTCTAAAAAAAATAATAAATAAAATTAAAATCTCTCCAATATTTCAACCCCATTTAGCATACCTAAATTTGTTAAATGAGGATTCCAATTCAACAATCAAATCAAGTTAACAATTCAAGCCAACAACATTCAAGTGAAGATCTGATATGGTTTTCTTTCTAGTAATGCAAAGATTGTGGCCCTCATGACCATCAGTAGAGAGGAGGTGGTGAAGAAGCCACTTCTTTTTGACCATGTTGATTCGAAGTTTCTAACCAAAGAAGAAAGACCATAAAAGTTCCTTCAAGAGCCAAGAATAAGATCAATAAGGATTTTTTAGTGTGTCTTATCCATTCTAGATAAGTATGACTCAAATGACTTGAATCCTAATTCCAAAAAAAAGACAACTCTCAAAACGACAATCACAATAATGATCGTAATCCATAAAATAGCAGTATCAATGGACTTGAAGTCTTTAAGGATTCCAACTCGGGTAGAGATACCCCCATTCTAAACTTTCATGGTGTCGCTATCGACAAAGAGTTTGAATAATCAGATCTAATAGAAGAAATTTTGGGCACCATAAAAGAGTAGGTAGACATCAATTCTACCTCTCTTTCAAAATATATCACAGAAGCCAATTACTGTAGTGGCAGGGTCCTACCACTTTGATCAACACCATAGGAAGAAGCAAACTAGTCACCAAAAATAATCAAATTCTAAATCATTTATAAGATACACCTCACAATCTAGAATAAAAGCATCAAACTATTCTAAAGGTTAATCTTAAGGTCCTAAACTATCTTGGAAGGTTGCCCAATAAGCTAAAATAATGAGTGCACCCTCACCTTCTCTAAGGAGATAGAGGAGTTTTTATTGAACTTAACTTGATTCTTCCTTGCTCTTAGTGACAACCACCTCAAGTCATACTCAACATAGAATATCGTATGGAAAAGAAAGACAAGCAATCCCCTCCAGAGAACAAAATATAAACAAAGTCTCAAAAAAAAGAAAAAAAGGAGAGAAAGAAAAAATGAAACAAAAAGAGAAAATAAGGAAAAGAAAAAATGGAATAAAAGAGAACAAGAGAAAGGAAAGAAGAAAAATAGAAAAAGTAAAGCACCAATAATACACATTGATTTGGAATCCAAAGGATAAATCATGTGAACTAGGTGTAAATTCAAAGAAAAGGAGAGAAATATATATATATATATATATATATATATATATATATATATATATATATATATATATATATATATATGAAATAAATTGAGTCTACTGACAAGTCTTTGGAGTAGATAACAGAAACAAAAAAGTTCTAAAAGGATAATTCATGAATCATATGACTAGAAACTTAGTGGGCATGAACATTGACTCCAATTTTACTATCTCATGATATTATTATAGATTGGAAGTTAAGAGTTGCTCCTAACCTTAACAATATATATATATATATATATATATATATATATATATATATATATATATATATATATATATATATATATATATATATATATATATATATATATATATATATATATATATATATATATATATATTATGAGATATCAAATTTCCACTTCATCTCTTTCTTCAAGCTCGAAAGAGGATTCAACAGTTGTAGATAAACCTTCAAATGATGTAATAAAATCATCTTTTTCCTAGTCTACCTACTTTGCGTAAAGAATTTAGAAGACTTTCAAGTAGAGGATACACTCCCTGAAGTTGAGAAGAAAATTAGATCATCAACCAATGAGTTTTAAGGGATTAACCTCAGAACATAAAGGTAGTCCACCCACCCTCCCAACATCCATATATGATAAGTTAGAAAGAAAATGCCAACAACTTGGTTAGGTTACTTTTGTAGTTCAAAAAATGCTTTACCTAAGACCATAATGAAGTGCCTAATACATCTCTAAAGGTAGCAGTCTACAAACTCAAAATTGAACCTATTGTTATTCTGACTTTGCAGACATTTGATGCGAACATTTGAGCCAAGAAGAAGATCAAAGTTTGAAGTCAATCTTATTGAAAAAAAAGATGCTTTCATGATTACCCAACATTATGCCCAGTAAAAGGAAGGACATTCAAATCCACACATACATCGATTCTGAAGATTTTAGTTAGGCATGTCTTGAAGATGAATCCACATTACCTATTTAAAATTTGATAGCAGACATAGCCTCTTTACATGCAGTCTCCTCATTCAAGGATGGGTTGAATGATGCTAGAGGATGAGAGGTCATTTGCACTTATAATTTCCATTAGAATTTACTGCTATAAGTTCATGACTTTCTTTGGTCATGAGGGTTAAAGAAAAAGGAAGACCATCTTTATGATCTAAGTAGTTGTCTTTGATTGGTTATGAAACTATAGCTTAAAGTTGAATCCACTAAAGGATACAATTAGAATGACTTTAGGGGAGTTTCTAAGCCTTGTAGTAAAGCATCAGGGGATAATAAGGATTGATCTAAAAGAGATTAAAGTGACATTTGAGATTTAGCCTCTAAGATTCTACTTAATAGAGAAAGATTTCAATTATTGAATATATATGTTTAAACTCTTTCAAAGTTAGTCTATCTCAAAAATTTTCAAATCAATATTCTACTTTCGATTGTTGAAAGGCCTACCATAGTGCCTCGAAGGATGGAAAGTAGTTTAAACCACTATGATAGGGGAGCACCCGATGCTTCCAATCAACAAACTCTATTTAAAGAAATATTATCCTTAAAATAATGTTTGAAAATAATTATCATCAATAAAAATCCTATCTTTCCATTCATCAAATCCCTTCTTCATTGGAAGCATTATTTGCTTGTTTGTTAATCCTTCATGACATGTTTAGGATAGGTATAAGAGAACCCAAGCGGCATCCTATCCATCATCAACACAAACATAAACTACACATGATTCTTTATTGCTATTAGGATAGGTGTAAGAGAACCTAAGAGGCATCCTATTTTGACTAGTACAACTAAGTTAGGTGTAAGAGAACCTGAGCGACATCCTTTCTTGGTGGAGTCACATTACCCTTATGGCACCATTTCATCCACTCTTTGATGTGTTTAAGGTAGGTGTAAGGAACACAAGCAGAATCCTATCCTACATCAACATAAACATATGAACAAATACACATCTTTTGTCTCAGGCTGCTTTGATGTGGGATAACGCCCTTGACCCTCACTCATTTGCTCTAGGTCGGTGATGTTACCACTAGTATGTCAGTGGTCCCATGTTTAGGAGGATGTAAATCTACTATTCTTTCCTTCCTGACTTGACTGATGCCCATCGATGAGCGTCTTGTTAGCCTGGTAAGCCTTATTGAATGATCGATAAGCTACCCACATGTTGGCTCCATTTAAGAGGATATAAGTTTATTATGCCTTCTTCTTAAACTAGCCATCATGAACTGACTTGGTTGAGTATATCTAACAAACCCACATACACATCTTTTTTCTCAGGCTACTTTGATGTGGGATAATGCCCCTATGGCACTCACTCATTAGTTGCTCTAGGTTGGGCTCATGTGCTACCCCACTAGTGCGTCACCTTAGTGGTCCCTTGTTTAGGAGGATGTAAGTCTACTACGCTCTCCTTCCTGACTTGGCCATTGCACATCGATGAGCGCCTTGTTAGCATGATAGGCTTTACGGTGTGTCCGGTAAGCTACCTTCATGTTGGCTTCATTCAAGAGGATATAAATCTACTATATGCTTTCTTCTTGGACTAGCCATCATGAACTAACTTGGTCAAGTAGAGGATTAGGGTAAGTCCCCCAGCAGCACCTTTCTTCTTGACTACTTCAAGTATGAGTCCAATCCTTCTTCGTGACTCCCTACTTAGTAGCCACCCTTAGGTTAGGTTTGACTTGTTGTGCCAGCAATGGTCACCCTAGTGGTTGTTCCTCACTTCAAAAGATGTAATTCTACTATGCTTTCTTCCCAAGTACACCCGTTGCACACTAACGGGCAGCCCTAGGTTAGATAGAACCTGTCAAGCTGATGACAGACTATCTCGACAATCAGTTCAACTTTAGGGAGATATAAGCCTACACGCCTTCTTCCTATACTGATTGTCACACACTGATGGAAACCTTAGGTTGGTTGGGGTTCGCTATGCTGACAGTGATCCACCCAGTGGATACACCACTCATTATATATAAGTCTGCTACACTTTCTCCTTAAGTTGGCTATCATACGCCTAGAGGCTTTCATATTTATAGGGTCTAAGATAACTCTCGTAGTGGTACCTCCATTATGGGCACTCTATTTGGCTCACATCCTTTGGGACCTCATTTAGACACTACCCAGGTTACTACTGATTGGAGTCCTCCCCTTAACCACCACATGGTTAGAGATTATATTATGGATGCATAGATTCTCCCTTGGTCTAAATCTAAGATAGGTCAAAGCCCATAGCCCCTTCTGTGGTCCCTACCAGGTCCACAACCAATAAACTATATATATATATATATATATATATATATATATATATATATATATATATATATATATATATATATATATATATATATATATATGCTTGTGGATTAGGAATTAATGCCCCAATAACACCTTTCCCTAAGTAGGCATCATATATCTTTGAGCAATGTCGACAAAACTCCCTATAGGAATCACTGACTACTGAGTTAGATAAGTCTTCCATGACACTCTCTGATAATTTGTTCAATCTATTCCACCACCAATAAGTTACCCAGTGGTCATCCTAGCTTTGAAAGATAAGTCTTTCGCATTCTTTGCGACACAATGGTTACACCTGACTAGGTTTGATTTGTTGTGCATCCAACGGGTCACCCAAGTAGTTATTCCTTACTTTGGAGATGTAAGTCTACTACACTTTATCTAGCAAAGCCATTGCACACCGAAAGGCACCCCTTAGGTTGGATTGTCCTACCCTTCGGTCGGTAGACTACCCATTTGGATCGATAAATCTAAGATAGGCTAAGGCTGACATAGCCCCTTCTCTATGCGATCCATTGCACATCAATGAAATCCATCAAATGAAATAAAAATAAATGAAAACTAACCAAATCAAATTAAAACAAATTAATGAAATTAGTATAGACTACTTTTTAGTTGACTTAAGTCCCCAGTATTCACTCGATGGTCGCCCTAGGGGTTCTTGTGCAGATCAATAGATCACCCCAGCGGTTGATCCCTGCTTTGAAAGATTTAAGTCTACTATGCTTTCTTCCTAAGTACAGTTGTTGCACAATAATATGCAACCCCTTATGTCGGATAGTCCTACCTTTGGCTGGTAGACTATCCCTTTGGATTTATAAATTTGAGATAGGTCATGGCCGACATAGCCCCTTTAAGTGGGTCAATCACACACCGATAGGGTCTATAATAAACTAAATTTGAATCCAACCTTCCCAATGGAGTCAAATTAAAACATATTAAATAAACCAAACTTCTCCTTAGTGAGGTCCAAATCAAATTAATCTCCCTAGTGGAGCCATAAGAAATACCATCAAACTCTTATCCCTAGTGGATAGCCCAAGCCTGCTTCCCCAATGGAACATTCACATTCCCAATCCCTAGCAAATTATAGATTCTTATCCCCATTGGATACATGCCCAAATAATCATATTCACAATCAAACTTAAATCCATATCCTAAGTGGATAGCATGAACCTGCTTCCCTAGTGGAAGGTTCACATACTCAGTCCCCCATGGATTCCATCTAGCTCCCTTTGGCAGAAAGAGAGCTACTGCTAGATTTTTCTATCTACCTTTTGGGTTTAGGTATAGATCATTTTCATTAGTGTTTGCAATCTTTTTGATGTTGTTGATCACCTCGGTCAATGCCAATACATGTGTTGTGTCTTGTCAGTTACACCACACCTATTGGTGGGGTCCTTTTATTGACCTCACTTTTGGAGTGAATTCTCAACCTTCTCTTCTTAGACCTAGGAACCTTCTAGACACTAAGATTTCTTTAGTCATAAGACACTTCTAGAGAGTGGATGAATACTTTACCAAAGCCTAGAGACTTAGAAGGGTTAATCATAGGATTAGGCCATGCCTTAGAGACTTAGGAAAATTGCCTACCCTATAGCCTAAATGCAATCCATGTACACCTTCTTAAATCCAATGCAAATCCAAATTTCCAACCAAACCTCAAAATCAATTTCAAATCCAAATCCAAGTCCAAACTCAATTCCAAATGATTGAAACCCAAGATCAAATCCAAACTTGAAATCCTTCCCATTCTCTTTCATCAACCTTCATGAACTTAGCCAAATTTCCATCCATTTCAATCTGAACTCAATTGATTTTCTTATAAATCAATTGAACCATCAATTATCTTCTAAAATATAAATGAAATATAAATTTAAATAACCAAAAACAAATCCAAACTCAAATCAAAATCCAATTTAAACCCTTTAAGACATTTCCTTGAACTTGGCCAAAACCCATCTAAATAAAGCCAAAATCAATAGATTTTCTTTGAATCAATCATTCCTTCAATCATCTATCCAAATATAAATGAAATCTATCATCAGTCAAACCAAAATCAACCCAAGTCAAAGCTAACCTAGCCCATTTGACTTGAAATATTCAAATGAACCAAAACTCATTTGAATCCAAACCATTTGCAATTGAATTTATATATCAATCTTAAATTTATATTTAAACTCAACTAAGTCCAATTAAATCCAATTGGTTCACTTGACCCAACTTGGCCAATTTGACTTACATGAACCAAAATCCAATTCAATCCAAATCAAAGTGAATTAAGCCAATCCAAACATCATGTCATGATTGTTGATCACCCTAGGATGATCATTTGATATAAATTAGGTCAAACCAAGTCAACCAATTGACCAAGTCAACCCTTTAGCTATATGAACCAAACTAGCCAAATTGCAACAAGCCAAATCCATTAAAACCTAATTTAAATCAACCCTAATCAATATTTAACTTGACTTGACCTTCAATTGAGCCAAACCTAGTTGGCCTTTTTTGACCCAAGTTCACCCAAATTGACATAAAGGGTCAAATTAGACTAAACCCAAATTAAATCCAAATTAAATCAAACCAAAGCATACAATCCTCTCCAAATAGTAATATGAACTTGACCTAATCCTTAGTTTGACCCAATTTGACTGATTGGTCAACTTAACCCATTTTGACCAATATGAAATGGGTCAAATTGAGCCAAACCTAACCAAATAAACTCTAAATGACATGAAATTTGGTCCAACTCACTTTTGACTCATTTCAAATCTCCCTAAATCAAATTCAATATCAAATGACCACTCTACCCTTAGGCTAAGGGTATCACATAAGACAAAACACCGATGTAAATGGTCATTTCTCTTCCTTGGACACTTAGCACTCATCGATTGGTCCACCTAGGCTCCAAGGACACTATCGAGGTGGTTGGGTCACCATGACTTATGGGAGGTGAAATCACTTCCCTCCCTCATTGGAACACTTGGAATGATGGACCTCCACTTTTTTTGATAGGACACCCACTTGTCCTTCATAGCGCCACCTCTCTCATTCCAACCACATTAAGCCACCTAAGAGAATCCCAACCACCCCAAGCAAAGGACACTACTTGGAGCCAAAAATCATGAATGAGGTGATTTTCGGCCATTGTAAGGAGATAGAAAATATAGAGGCAAAACTCTTCCTCACACACTCATTTCACTCTCCAGAGCTCCCAAACCAACCAACCATTCCCACTTGTTTTTGAGCAAAATCATCAAAATCAAGTGGATTCTGAAGTGGCGCCATTGGTGGATACATTGAAGAAGAAGAGCCTAATTCCAAAGCATCTTCTTCCACTCAGAACACCTGGATCATCACCCCATTGAAATTCCCGATGAGATAATTTTCAAAACTATAAGCCTTATGTTCTTTTATTTGTAATGGTTTTTTCTCAATTTTAGGAATTTTCTTTATATTACCCTTATTTTTTTATTTTACATCATCCCCATGCATTTGGAGTGATTTTCGGAGTAGATCGCTGGAAAATTGAGCCTAAAATGAAGTTTTTCGTTCAATTTTTTTACAAGAATCACAAAAATACTGCATAGAATAGTGTTATGTTGACTCTTCCATCGGATCACGATAGTAATTTGATCTCCTATTTAGAGGACGGCTTCGATCATCGGATCTCACGACTCGATCAATAGATCTCGGGAGGGAGATCATATGCATATGCGATATCGATCAAATAATCAGATCCAATCCACGCATCCCTTCACATTCTCATCTCGGCATCTCAAGTGAGTCACGAGTTGCCATAAGCATGGTCTAGTCGCTTGCTTGGACTAGGTTAAGTAAGAAATTAGGATTTTTACTTTTAAAATTAAAAGCACTTGAAACTTTAAAATTCATAGAAAATAAAATACTTAACTAAAAGCTGAAAATAAGAGCTCATTGGATTTATCTTTCCGAGAGGAATCTAATGAATCTAAAAGCCCCAAATTTTACAAAATATTGTGAGCTTAATTTGAGCTTTAGGGAAAATCAAATTTCATTAATTAAACTATAAAGTCACATTAGATTGATTTGAAATTCTCAAAGATAAAAATTGAGCATAAAATCTAGCTACCATAAAAATTTCATCTCAAAAGGATTTCTAGATTGGGAGATCTTGCATTCTAAAGTTCAAATAGTTAAAATAAATTAATAGACTTTATAAAAATCATGGAAAATCATTTAAATTAGCTGAAACTTTAGAAAATTATAACAAATCATAGAAAAATCATAAAAATGCAAGTAAATATTCATTTTGAAGGTATTTAAGAGGAGATTCAATTAAAATTGATCATAATTAATTTTGAACTATAACTAAGGCTTAATTTAAGTTTAATTTAAAATATAATTATCTTAATCACTCTTTAATTACCTAAGTAATTAATCCCAAACTTTTTGAAGATTGATTAATGGGATGACCTCTGCCTCCCATAATTTTCTTTTGATTTATTCCTTGGTTAATTAGGGAAATTGGTTTTCTTAACCTCCTAATTAATTAGGCAATTAATTAATATTATAAATAGTAAGAAAATCATTAATTAAGTTTGCTAATCATTGTGAAATAGTGAATGGGCATGGGAAATGAGATTGGGACCTCTTTCCCAATCTTTTCCCTAAGTCCAATTCACTTGAATCGAAATTAATTAATTTGGGATTAATTGATAGTTTAATTCATTAATTAAAGTGTTTAATTAATCACTTTGAAACTGTAATCACATGGAATCTTAATTATATAATTCATTTGTAGATCTTTAGGTGTTAAATATTCTGAAGACATATTTATGGAAATTATGGTTAACTCACATGTATAGGAAAACCATGAAAGTACTTAATTAAGTCCTAGTACTTAGCAACTCATAACCTCACCTAAATCCTAGTACATAAATAAAGATAATAAAATATTTAGCAACCTTAGCTAGATGTTGTAGGTTTCACATCATGCATAAAAACATATTGCTTCACTCTTGCTAATGGAGGGCTTCCACCTTTGCTAGATAATATGACTTGACCTTTGAGAGTCATGGTGGAAACACACCTATTTCTTTCTAATTTTGGCCCATAAACAATTTCTTTTGACTTAGGAAAGTGGGTTGGAGCCTATCTCCTAATCACATGTGTGGGAGATATTACATTTTGAAGTTTAAATAGTTAAATTAAATTAATAAACTTTAAAAAAAATCATGGAAAATCATTTAAATCAACTAAAACTTTGGAAAATTAAAAAAAATCATAAAACAATCATAAAAATGCAAGTAAATATTTATTTTAAAGGTATTTAAGATGAGATTAAATTAAAATTGATCCCAATTAATTTTGAATAGTAATTAAGGCTTATTTTAGGTTTAATTAAAAACATAATTAGCTTAATTACTCTCTAATTACCTAAGTAATTAATCCTAAACATTTTGAGGTTGATTAATGGGATGACCTCTACCTCCCATAATATTCTTCAGATTTATTGCTTGGTTAATTTGGGAAATTGGTTATCTTAACCTTAATTACTTTTCTAATTAATTAGGCAATTAATTAATATTCTAAATAGTAAGAAAATATTTAATTAACCTTGCTAATCATTTTGAAATAGTGAATGGGCATGGGGAATGAGATTGGACCTCTTTCCCAATCTTTTCCATAAGTCCACTTGAATGGAAATTAATTAATTTGGGATTAATTGATGGTTTAATTCATTAATTAAATTGCTTAATTAATCAATTTGAAACTATAATCACATGGAATCTTAATTAATCAATTCATTGGTAGATCTTTAGGTGTTCAATATCCTAAAATAATTTAAGGAAATTATGGTTAACCGACATGTGTGGGAAAAACATGAAAGTACTTAATCAGCAATAAAAATAAAAAATAATAATATAAATTTAAATATTTCTTCACAACCACTTTGATCAAAAGTACATGTACATGAGACTACTAATAATAAAGTTAAATCTAAGAAAGCTAAAAAGATAAGTATAGGAGTATTTTACAAAAATGACTTCTAAATTGAAGGGAATGACTGCACCCTATTTGCAATACATATGTTATCGCACAAAATTTCATAAATCCAAAACTAGCATAACTTCACAACTCTTGAGACATCAGAGATTGTGAAAAAATTAAAACCAAGAATAAACAAGTAATTGAATTATAAAATAAAAGGAAAAAAATGTTAAATTTTATGTCTTTTGATGTGAATTCAAAAATTAAAATCCTCATATTTTATAACCCAAAAAATTATAATCAACTTCAAATAAGAGAAATAATTGCAAAGATAATATTATCCATGAATATCCATTTATAATTATTGAGCATATGCAATTTAATATTTTGTGAAGGTGTTGAATCCAAATTATAAGAGAGTGTCCAGAAACACTACTAGGAATGACTACATGAAAATATATGAATCTAGAAACAAAATTCAAAAATATATCTTAAAAGCATCCAAACAGTTTCATTGACATCTGATTGTTGGACTTTAAATCAAATTGTAGGTTTTAGGGTTTAAGGATTAGGGTTTAGGGTTTCGGGTATAGGCTTTAGGGTTTAGGGTTTTAGGGTTTAGGGTTTTAGGGTGTAGGGTTTAGGGTTTAGGATTGTAGATTTAAGGTTTAGGGTTAGTTTTAAGGTTTGGTGTTTAGGGTTTAGGGTTTAAAGTTTAGGTTTTTAGATTTTTATGGTTTAGGGTTTAGGGTTTAGTGTTTAGGGTTTAGAGTTTAGGGTTTTAGGGTTTAGAGTTTTAGGGTTTAGGGTTTAGGGTTGTAGGCTCAGGGTTTAAGTTTAATTAATTTTAGTTTTATTTATTTTAGTTTAGGTTTACATTTATTTTATTTTGTTCATTTTAGGTTTAAGTTTTTTTTAGTTAAGGGTTTAGGTTTTATTTTTTATTTATTATTAGGTTTTATTTTTTATGTTTATTGTTCAGGTTTAGGTTTTTATTTTATTTTATTTTTATTTTATTATATTTTTGGTTTATTTTATTTGTATTTTACGTTTAGTTTTAATTTTATTTTTAAGTTTTTATTTTTAGGTGTATTTTATTTTTTTAATTTAGTTTAGGTTTTATTTATTTTATTTTAGTTTATTTTTTAATTTTAATTTTATTTTATTTTTAGTTTTAGGTTTTGGTTTAAGTTTAGCTTTTAGTTTAGGTTTTTATGTTTTTTCATTTTTTATTTTATTTAGGTGTAGGTTTTTTTATTCATTTTATTTTTAGGTTTTATTTAGTGTATGTTTAGGTTTTTAGGTTTTTAGGGTTTACGATTTAGGGTTTAGGATTTTGGGTTTTAGGGTTTAGGGTTTTGGGTTTTAAGGTCTAGGGTTTAGGGTTTAGGTTTTTTTATTTTAGTTTAGTTTATTTTAGTTTAGGTTTATGTTTACTTCATATTATTTAGGTTTAGGGTTTTTTTTAGTTTAGGGTCTAGGTTTTATTTTTCATTTTTAGGTTTGGGTTTAGGTTTTGGTTTAGGTTTATTTTATTTTTGGTTTAGGTTTAGGTTTTATTTATTTTAGCATAGTTTATTTTAGTTTAGGTTTAGGTTTATTTTATTTTTATTTTAGTTTAGGTTTGTTTTAGGGTTTAGGTTTTAAATTTTATTTATTTTTTAGGTTTATTTTAGGTTTAGGTTTATGTTATTTTATTTTATTTTAGGTTTATTTTATTTTATTTTAGGTTTAGTTTTATTTTATTTAGATATTTTATTTTTAGTTATGTAGGTTTTATTTATTTATTTTACTTTTGTTTTTTATTTTTTATTTTATTTTCTTTTAAGTTTAGTTTTAGGTTTAGGTTTATGTTTACTTTAGATTATAATTTTATTTTATTTTTTATTTTATTTTATTTTGTTTTAGATTTTATTTTTAGGTTTATTTTGTTCAAGTTTAGGTTTTTATCTTTTTAGGGTTTATGATTTAGTGTTAGTTGAGGGTTTAGGGTTTAGGGTTTGGGGATTAGGGTTTAGGGTTTAAGGTTTAGGGTTTTAGGATTTAGGGTTTAGGGTTCAGGGTTTAGGATTTTAAGGGTTTAAGGTTTAGGATTTAGGGTTTTGATTTTAAGTCTATGGTTTAGGTTTTAGTTTAGGGTTTAGGGTTTTTATTTTATTTTTTTACATAGAACAAATTTAGATTCAACATTTCTTCTTTTTGAATTCATAAACTAAGTAACAAACCAAGTTTTTTAAGACACAAGCGATGACATAGATGTAAAATGAGCACGCATAGAGCAAATCAAAACCTAGATATAGTGCATTATACGAACATTCCATCTCATTCTCTTGGTTCTAGTTCCCATCAAAACCACCTCGACCTCTCGAGTAGCAAGATCCACCATCATTTCCCTTCGCCACCACCACGGCTATAACCTCCATCACTCCTCCCACCTCCATAACCACCGCTTCCCTGACCACCACCTCCACATCCATTAGCACCTCTAGATCCCCAACCACCAATGCAGTAATCACTGCGTCCGTCTTCACCTCCACTTCCAAATCTAGAATAAGCCTGGTTGATGGTAATGTTCCTGTCATCACGGTTCCTCCTATTCTTATGATTAAGTTTATTAGGTTTTAGGGTTTAGGCTTATTTTTTTAAAATTTATTTAGTTACTTTAGGTTTAGGTTTAGGTTTAGGGTTTAGGACTTAGCGTTTGGTTTTAGGGTTTAAGGTTTTCGGATTTAGGGTTTTAGGGTTTAGGGTTTAGGGCTAGGGTTTTGGGTTTTGGGTTTGGGTTTAGTGTTTAGGCTTTAGGGTTTAGGTGGTTTGGGTTTATAGTTTAGGTTGGCTAGTTTAGTTTAGGTAAAGTTTTAAAACAGTTTGGGTTTAAGGTTTAGGTTTAGGGGTTAGTTTCAAGTTTATTTATAGTTTGAGGGTTTAGGTTTTGAGTGGGTTTAAGTTTAGGTATTTTAGGTTTTAGGTTTAGGTTTTAGGTTTAGGGTTTAGTTGTAGTTGTAGGCCAGGTTGGGGTTTAGTTAATTTGGTTTTAGGTTTAGACAGTGTTTAGGATTTAGGGTTTAGTTTAGGGTTAGGTTTAGTTTTAGTTAGGTTGATTTTGATTTGTCAGGTTTAGGTTTAGCATAGTGTTTTAGTTTTAGTTTTAAAAAGAACAAATCATTCAATATTTTAATTTTAGTTTAGGATCAAGTTATACCCATTCTTAGTTTAGGGTTTAGGCTTATTAGGTTTAAGTATAGGTTTATAATTTATTTAGTTACTAGTTTTAAGTTTAGTTTGGGTTAGGTTTAAGGTTTAGGTGGTTTAGGGTTTAGGTGGTTAGGGTTTAAGTTTCAAGTTTAGAGTTTATGTTTTTAGGGGTTGGGGTTTAGGATTAGGGTTTAGGGTTTAGGGTTTAGGATTTATGATTTAGGGTTTAGGGTTTAGTATTTTAGGATTGTAGGTTTAGAGTTGTAGGTTCAGGGTTTAGGATTTGGGTTAGTTTTAGGGTTTAAAGTTTAGGGTTTAGGATTTAGGATTTAAGGTTATTTCTTTAAAATTAAGTAAATTGGTAGGTTTAAGTTTATTTAGTTTAATTTTTATTTATTTTAGTTTTTATTTTTTCTTTTTATTTAAGTCATTTTTTATTTTTATTTAGTTTCATTTATTTATTTTAGGTTTATTTATTTTAGTTTAGATTATTTATTTATGTTTATTTTTTTTAGGTTTAGGTTTATGTTTAGGATATATTTTTTATTTTTAGGTTTAGGTTTAGGTTTTTATTTTATTTTTTTATGTTTAGGTTTTATGTTTTTATTTCAGGTTTATTTTTATGTTTTTTATTTGTTTAGGTTTAGGTTTATTTTTAGTTTAATTTATTTTATTTAGTTTAGGTTTAGGTTTAGGTTTAGGTTTTTATTTTATATAGGTTTAGGTTTTTTATTTATTTTATTTTTAGGTTTTATTTTGTTTATGTTTAGGTTTTTAGGGCTTTGGGTTTAAGGTTTAGGGTTTAGGATTTATGATTTAGAGTTTTGGGTTTTGGGTTTGGGGTTTAGGGTTTAGGGTCTATGGTTGTATGTTTTAGGGTTTATGGTTTAGGGTTTAAGGTTTAGGGTTTAGGGTTTAGTGTTTAGGCTTTAGGATTTTGGGTTTTTGTCATTTTTGGTTTAGGGTTAGATTAGGGTTTAGAGTTTAGGGTTTAGGTTTTTTATGGTTTAGGGTTTAGGGTTAGTTTAGGGTTTAAGGTTTAGGGTTTTAGGATTTATGTTTTAGGGTTTAGTTTAGGGGTTAGGTTAGGTTTTAGGTTTTATTTTTATTTTTTGAAGATTAGAATTTTATTACCATAAAAGAAAAGGATACAATGTCCTTAATAAGTGTAAAGCTCAAGGATCTACCTCTGAAAGGAACTAAATAGCTAAACCCCCATCTAAGGATAATGGAAAAATAAATAGAAAATGCAACAACTAAAAAAGCAAAAGAGGAAAAGACACAGATGAAGACTAATACAATATAAGTAAAAAAAATAGTCAAAAGACTTGTTAGCAGCGGGTCATGATCCCTTTTGGAAGGCAAGATAGCAAGATCCACATCAACAGCTCTTAAGTTGACTAGGTAATGATCATTCCATCTAAAAAGTTCCAACCTATAAAAGAAATCTGCAAAACACTACAAAGGAAATATTCATAACTAATAAGAACAAGGATAAAGAAACCAATTAGAGAGAGATGAGAAAGAAAAGGCTCAGGCTTAGTTAATATCTTCTCAAGAGGCAACAATGCATATGAGCATCCCAAACTTCCTAAGAAGGGTTACATTCATATGCAATGTACCAACCAAAAAAGAAGATATGAGTAACATCAGGGTCATCATAGCCAGCATATTTGATACAAGACAACATCAAAAGAATACCGCTGAAAGGATTCCAAAACTTGCATTAGCAAAGAAAGAAAAAGCGATATATAGCCAATATAACCAACCATAGTAGACCAATCAAAATAGCCAAGAAGATCTGACAAGGTCAATGATAGAGCCACCATTAGCAATGAAGAATTCAAGGGGACAAGCTAATTCAAAAGCATAGCAACAACTAATACAATAGCCCAAAAAGAGACTAAAATAAAATAAAAAATAACAATAACCATCATTCAAATAGACATCAAAGCTCCAAGCAAGGGAGAACCACAACCAGCCATCATTAGACACTAGACCAATCTAGGTAGAGAAAAGGATGCCATCAATCCAGCAGGTAGTGACAAAATCAGCCACTAATAAAATCAGCCATAACTAGGTCAAGAAGAAAAAAAACCTTTAAGCAACTGTCCTCATGCCAATCAAAAGAAAAAATAGCCAACAAATTAAATCCCTAACACAAACCAGGAGAAATAACCAAAAATATTGAAATGACCAAAGCTAATCAAATCCTGAAGAGACTAATAGCTACCACTCAACAACCAACCATAACAGCAGAGGATCCAATATCAAAAGGGGGGTGGCCAGCCAAAACAAAAGCTTGCCCAAAATAGAGCCCAAAATAGATGGAAAAAATAATAGCAGGCATAGCCACAACCTTCCTAGAGATAATAAAAAAAACCTAAAATAGAAATGGTTGTTATCCAGTTAGATAAATAACCAAGAGAGAAAACAACCAAGGAGGACCACCCAAACCACTAGTAGTAAATGTGAAAGAAGAGAAAATAGGACAGACGTAAGCAAAGTTCCCTCCAAACCCCATAGATCAAGCAGCCACAATGAAGGAGAAAGTAGAAAATTTGCAAAATGTTTTATTTATTTTATTTATTTAGTTTATTTATGTTTTTAGCTTATTTAGGTTTAGGTTTTATTTTTAGTTTAGGCTTAGGTTTAGGTTTTTATTTTTAAGTTTAGGTTTAGGTTTAGGTTTATTTAGTTTTAGTTTATTTAAGTTTAGGTTTATTTTTATTTAAGGTTTAGGTTTATGTTTTATATTTTAGTTTATTTAGTTTTATTTTTATTTTGGTTTAGGTTTATGTTTTAAGTTTTTTATTATAGGTTTAGGTTTATTTTATTTAGTTTAGGTTTAGGTTTTAATTTTTTATTTATTTAAGTTTAGGTTTAGATTTTATTTTATTTTAGGTTTTATTTTTAGTTTAGTTTATTTTAGTTTATTTTTGTTTAGGTTTATTTAGGTTTAGGTTTAGGTTTAGGTTTAGGTTTTAGTTTATTTCTAATTTTATGTTTAGGTTTTATTTTTTTGGTTTAGAATCTTTTTATTGATTTAGCTTATTTTTAGGTTTAGGTTTTAGGTTTAAGTTTAGGCTTAAGTTTAGGTTTATTTAGTTTAGATTTTTTAATGTAGATTTTATTTATTTAGGGTTATTTAGTTTAGTTTAGGTTTAGGTTTAGGTTTTTAGGTTTAAGTTTTAGTTTAGGTTTAAGGTTTCAGGTTTTAGGTTTATTTTTATTCTATTTAGTTTAGGTTTAATTTTTATTTATTTATTTTATGTTTGCGTTTATTTAGGTTTAGGTTTTAGTTTTATTTAAGTTTAGTTTTAGGTTTAGCTTAGGTTTAGGTGTACGTTTAGGTTTTTTAGGTTTAGGTTTAAGTTTTTAGGTTTAGTTTAGGTTTATTTATTTTATTAAGTTTAGATTTACGGTTTAGGTTTAGATTTTATTCAATTTAGGTTTATTTTATTTATTTTTTAGTTTATTTAGTTTAGGTTTAGGTTTTATTATTTAGGTTTAGTTTTAGGTTTAGGTTTAGGTTTAGTTTTTAGTTTTATTCTTTTAGGTTTAGGTTTATGTTTCATTTATTTTATTTAGTTTAGTTTATTTAAGTTTAGGTTTAGGTTTAGGTTTAGGTTTATGTTTTATTTTCTAGTTTATTTTAGTTTTTATTTTTATTTTTTAGGTTTATTTTATTTATTTTAGTTTATGTTTTGTTTAAGTTTATTTATTTAGGGTTTAGTTTAAGTTTAGGTTTAGGTTTAGGATTAGGTTTAGGTTTTATTCTTAGTTTTCAGGTTTAGGTTTTTAATTTAGTTTATTTTAGTTTAGGTTTTTATTTTATTAGGTTTAGGTTTATTTTATTTATTTAGTTTAGTTTAAGTTTAGGTTTAGGTTTTAGGTTTAGGTTTAGGTTTAGGTTTAAGTTTATTTAGGCTTGGGTTTAGTTTAGGTTTATTTTATTTATTTATTTTTATTTTATTTATTTAGTTTAGCTTTAGGTTTTAGGTTTTTTTTTTAAGGTTTAGGTTTATTTATTTTAGTTTAGGTTTAGTTATTATTTAGGTTTAGGTTTTTTAGGTTTAGTTCTATTAGTTTTTAGTTTTTAGTTTTGCTTAGGTTTAGGTTTAGATTTTTAGGTTTAGGTTTAGGTTTAGATTAAGGTTCAAATTTAGTTTAGGTTTAGGTTTATGCTTTATTTGGTTTTAGTTATTTATTTTAGATTTATTTATTTTATTTAGTTTATTTATTTAGGTTTAGATTTAGGCTTAAGTTTGAGTTTTTATTTTTATTTTAATTTATTTAGTTTAGTTAAGGTTTAGTTTTAGGTTTAGGTTGTTTTTAGTTTTTAGGTTTAGGTTTAGGTTTAGGTTTAGGTTTATGTCTAGGTTTATTTATTTAGTTTATTTAGGCATATTTAGGTTTATTTTTTAGTTTATTTATCATGTTTAGGTTTTGATTTTAGTTTGTATAGCTTTAGGTTTTTAGTTTATTTAGTTTTAGGTATAAGTTTTAGTTTAGGGTTTAGAGTTTAGGGTTTATGATTTAGGGTTTAGGGTTTAGGGTTTTTTAGGGTTTAGAGTTTGGGGTTGTAGGTTTAGGGTTTAGGGCTTAGGGTTAGTTTAAGTTTTAGGGTTTAAAGTTTAGGGTTAAGGGTTTTTTTAGATTAAGTAAATTGGAAGGTTTAGGTTTATTTAATTTATTTAGTTTATTTTATAATTTTATTTAAGTTTATTTCTTATTTTACTTCAGATTTATTTATTGTAGGTTTTGTTATTTTAGTTTACATTTTTTATTTTAGTATATTTTTTATGGTTAGGTTTAGGTTTATGTTAATTTTTTAGTTTAGTTTTACTTTTATTTTATTTTTTAGGTTTAGGTTTTTTTAAAAAATTTATTTTTAGGTTTTTTCAGGTTTAGGTTTTTATATTAGGTTTATTTTTAGGTTATATATTTTAGTTTAGGTTTAGATTTATTTTTAGTATATTTTATTTTATTTAGTTTAGGTTTATGTTTAGGTTTAGTTTATTTTAAGTTTAGGTTTAGGTTTTATTTATTTTAGTTTAGTTTATTTTAGTTTAAGTTTAGGTTTATTTTATTTTTATTTTACGTTTAAGATTTTTTTTAGTTTAGCAATTAGGTTTTATCCTTTATTTATTTTTAGTTTTATTTTTTAGGTATATTGTTTAGATTTAGGTTTTTATTTAGTTTTTATTTTATTTTTTGTTTGGTTTATTTTATTTTTATTTTATGTTTAGGTTTTATTTTATTTAAGTTTTTTATTTTTAGGTTTATTTTATTTTTTATTTTAGTTTAGGTTTTTATTTCATTTATTTTATTTTATTTAGGCTTAATTTTTTCATTTATTTTATTTTTAGGTTTTATTTAGTTTAGGTTTAGGTTTTAGGTTTTAGGGTTTTAGGGTTTAGGGTTTAGGGTTTAGGGTTTAGGGTTTAGGGTTTAGGGTATTGGGATTGGGGTTTCAAGTTTAGGGTTTAGGGTTGTAGGTTTTAGGGTTTAGGGTTTAGGGTTGTAAGTTTTAGGGTTTAAGGTTTAGGATTTATGGTTTAGGGTTTAGAGTTTTAAGATTTAAGTTTAGTGTTTAGGTTTATGGTTTAGGGTTAGTTTTACATATGATGCAAGTATTTAGCACACCTTAATAATGAATGCTAAGAGAGATTGCTTAAGAAAATTTGGAATGTTTCATGTATGCATGATTTTGTTAAGTAGAAAAGAGTGATCCTTTTATCCATTTTTCATATGCACATTTACAAATATAAAAGACATAAGTGAGTACGGTGTCATTATTAGCACTAGGGGTGTAAGGTACAAGACCTACTTAGGGCTACTTAAAGTATCGCAACCCCGGGATTGTATAGACTAATATACCACTTTTCTTAAATACATGTGCATGTACAAAATGAAATGCATGAAAAGAGAATCATGCAAAAAGTTTATGTTTGTTTGTTTGATTTTGGTTGTTTAATTTATATGTGTGATGTGGAATTCCTTCTTGAGTCAAGACATAGGAGTGTATAGGAATAGATTTCAAACAAGTGTCATGTCCTTTTTAAATGGACTATACACTTTGCAAATCCTATGCAATCCTATGTTAAGAAAGAGAGGAAAAATCACACAACTTTGTACAAAGTTTTATGCGAATTTATTTCATTATTTGTATTACACACAGTCATGTATTACTCTCTAAACTTATTTTAGAATTTATATAGTTGTATACATGTATTTTATGGCAATTTATTTTATTGTAAGTGTTGGACATAATTATATGTTGACCATTACACCCATATTTTTAGTTATACATAATTATGTACATGTTTTAAGAAAATTATTTCATTATCAATGTTGTGCATGATGGTATACAACCATCTAAACTCAAAATAAGGTTGTACATAGTTGTGTGTAGGGTTGTACTCTATTGGAGTTCAATGAAATATTGAAGAAGCTTGACCTTTAGGCTTGTGAGCTAAGAATTTTTTTTAAGTTTGACCCTTACCTTAAACTTATTAAATTGGAACTTTATGTTCAAGCTCAATCATTGAACCTGTTGAGCTTGAGATTTTAATGCCCATTTGTCTCTTTGAGCTTATTAAATCAACAAAATAGTTTGACTTTTAGTTTTGTGAGCTAAGAATTTTTTGCTAGTTCAACCTTTAGGCATATCTTATTTGATTTGTAAGCTCAATACTTGGACTTGTAATCTTAAAATTTGCATGTTGATTCAAATTCTAGTGTCTCTTAGTTAGTAAAAACAAGTTAACCTTTAGGCTCTTGAGCTAAAGAGCCATTGTTATGAGTAATTATATTTTGTCGTAAATATGAGTTGCCAATTAACTTCCACAATTTTGACAGTGAAGTTAAGTCGAATTGCTTTGAATAAGATTTATATAAAATTACCTCTATTTTGAAATAAAAAATTGATATAGTCTTAATTTACTCTTTTGATATTTAGGATGATCATAGTTTAAGCACTCGAGTTCTTTAAGCTAGCAATGTTAATAACAGCTTGGCTTTATGTTTGATCAGTTCACATAATGGCTTAACCAACAATGTATAATACTTTTTGAGATTGTAGTCATGTATAAAATGCATAGGCCTTACAGCTTTCATATTGGTAAGTTGTTAGGCCACTCTTATGTATTTGCAATGATGAAGACACCTTCTCGATTCAGGTTAAAATTCTCACCAATACTTCAATGGAGAGTTATATGTTTTCAATGATGTGAGCTAGTTTACTAATTTTGAAGCTTCTTGTATTGATTATATGATAATAAGAGCAAGTCATCTTTGCCTTGTGATTTTCTAAATTTTGATGAGCTTGAATTTATATTTTATCTAGGGCTTTAAGTTCAGTAAACCTTAGACAATCATTTTTTTATTAAGATAGTTCGACATTAAGAGGGAGTAGAGAGTATTGCCTATCTTCCAAACACAAGTAATTTTAGAGTGGCTTTTGTTACAATTTTATATGTGGTGTGATTCCTTTAAAGCTTATGTTAGTTCGACATGTCATTCTGTCTTTTTTTTTTTTGGAGAGGGTCTTCTCTAGTAGTTGTATCAAAGTATTATTGATTATATCTGCTAAATACTTAATTTTTGGGTTATATATTGAGGAATAGTGTGAATCTTATATCACTTGATAATTTAATAAATTTTAGCTCTAATGAGATTGTACCACTTTCACATATAATTTATCATAGTACTTTAAATCTAAAAACCACATGATCTCATAAGAATATCATATTTTTTTGCCATAACTTTAGGAGATTGTTTAAACTCACTTCGAAAAACACCTAATTGATGTGGGGATAAATCGATGCATTGGGGAAGAAGGGAGATCTATGAGGCTAATTATGGCAGTACCCTAACTCTCAACTACTAAGATGCTGCTCTAGGATGCAACATATTAGATAGTCGATATAAATTGTGATGTAATACCAACACAATGGTCAAGAACAAGATCACAAACTAAGGCACTATATTAATAGTTGGATTCATCGTGCACAACTCTTTATGAAAGAGCATGAGTGACCCCTCTCTCTCCAAAGTCAAATTGCAATAAATGGAAATTTTAAATTGAATCCTTTGATGTTAAGGTCAACCTCACCATGCAAAGAATAAAGGATGTCTAAAGATGTCATGCTCTATCAACTACTTCATCTTCCTATTTTGACTAAGCCAAATTTCAACTTTATGGAAGTATTTTTTGTATTATTATGTTATTTTCATTATTAATGCATTATGACAAGTTAGCAAATCTAAACATTAATGTTTTATTGGCTTCAAGGGCTTTATTATAAATAAGCCTTGGGTAGCTATAGGCTTGAAGAAGCCTATAAATATCTCCATGCTTTGTACAAATTATTGAATAAAATTATGTATTTGGTTGAGCAAATACTACATATAAAGATTTGGTGGCTTCTTTGCTCTTCGGTGGAATATGGTAATTAATCCCTATTTTCTTAGAAAAACACTATCCCCCATCTTCAAGATTAAGATTTATCTTTCATGAGGTAAACTAAGTTTAATTTAACAAGAAGGCCATAGTTTTTTATAGGTTGAATCCCTTATAATTAATTAACTCTCTTGCTAGTAAGAAATTACTCTCAAGCCAACATTTGGAGGAATGGAAATGAAGTTAATCAAAATCTCATAGTTTTGTCATTCTAAAAATATCACTGCTCTTAGTTTGGAAACATTAGAGTGATTATATTGTAATAACATGATATGTTAAAAATATTAAATAGGTTTGGCTTATCACTATGGGCTTAAGTGTGATGATATTAAAATATGGGTCTGATGACTTGATGTTATAGGCAAGATGGCCTGATGATGGAAACTCACCAGTTGGATCAGTTGGGAGTTAGCTACATTGAACTCAGACCCTTGATTTGTAAGCTTGATTTATCAGGTTGACAACACTAAATTTGTTATTTATTTATCAAGTCTACAATACTATATTTGTCATTTTCAAAAGTTACATGTGGTTCTTCCTTAAACTTCATTGTTAACTACTGAAGCGGACTTAAGAGTGGCAAATAATGAATATCATTTTTTTTCTCTTGGAATTCTTAATACTCATCCCTTAAAATTCTTATTTCTTGCACAACCAACCACCCCACCCCAAAATTGATCTAATTATCAATTGATATTTGTAGGTATTACATTCAAGTTTTTTTTGATGAGGTGGGTATAACCAAAGCCTGTGGATGTCGTCTTCTCCCACTAAAAATTCACATCAAGTGCCTTGCTCTA
This sequence comes from Cymbidium sinense, assembly GCA_021442155.1. Lineage (NCBI taxonomy): Eukaryota > Viridiplantae > Streptophyta > Magnoliopsida > Asparagales > Orchidaceae > Cymbidium > Cymbidium sinense. The sequence goes on from CM038220.1 coordinate 132,780,859, forward strand.
GCCTCAGATCTAGGTTTCTATCCAAATATATCTTCCTAGTGAATTTTTTTCTCTCAGATTCTATTTATTAATCATCACTATTCACTTTTTTTTTTGGCAGACAAGATTGATATTGTTGATGAATCAATATCCTTCTTTCGAGCTAATGTCTTCTTCTAGAACTTTGACATTACAAGCGCCATAGATAAGCTTCTCATACCTTACTTTTTACATTAATGTGTCCCTGAAAAGACTTGAAAAGACTTGAAGGCTGCATAACATTGGCAGTGGGAACTAAAGAAATCATTAACCCTGGTCTTGAAAATGTTCTAATACCTGGAGAACAAGGCTTTCCTTTTCCTGGACTCTTTACTCTTCCATAATCTCAACAAGAAGCAGGCATACTTTGCATACTTTTCTTTTGACAATTTGTCATTTTTGCCTTTCAATATTGATATAAAAAATGAACATTTTTATTGATTAATATATATTTTACTTATGCAAAGATTGATGTCATTATTCTTGAAAATACAGAGCTTTTCAGGAATTATCTAAAACAGATAAGGGAGGAGCCAAGTTGTAGACTGCTTAGTTGTGCTTATAGGTCTAATGGTACCACTAACAAATGGTGGCTAGCTTTTGCAAAGAGGAAGTTTGTGAACATATTGTTACTTGAGGATTTGGCTTAAAGCTTTATTGGGTCACTATTTAAGTGGAGGGAAGGAGGTAAAATGAAGAATTAACTACAATTAAACAACCATCAAACTTTTCCATGCATCACCATGTTTATAATTGTTATATACTTTACTTTTATAATGTTTAGATTCTTTTTTTTGAATGAAAATTGACAATTTCTCTTCCACTTTTAATGAATAATTTCTTAAGTGTGTCAGCTAACATCTCTTAGAGAAGGACTTCCAATGAGGGAGGAAAGTATGTATGACAAATGATTATTTATGGACTTCGTGCCCCCTCCCCTCTCTTTTTAATTATCTATACTTCGTTCTTGCAAATTTTAATTTCATTATGGTTAGTCTACTTTAGTTGAGTTATTATCTATACTATTGCAAGGTTAGAAGGCTTAGATTGATTAACATCCTTTAAACATAATTATCAAGAGTTGCAATATTATGTTGTTAAGTTCATCAATATATTTAACAAGTAACATATCCTAATCATTCAAATCAACTTCAAATAATTAAGAGTAATGATTATGTCATTTTAGGATAATTTTTTATTGCATTATTTCTTTAGGTCAGTATTATTCATTTATTTTGTTACTATATTTTGTTTTTTTTAATTATATTAAAAATATATTTTATTTACAACTTCTTTATTTACTTTTACAAATAATTATGGCCGCTCAAAATGAACCTGAATGAAATGTATACTAAAAATTATTTTGATTTTTTTATTCAATTTCTTCTATTAAAATGAATTAAATATTCAACATTTATTAATTTTAAATGTTCAATTAACCACACACTTGAAATAATCTCAACGTGTGTTCATCAATTAATTGTCAATTTAAATAATAAATATATTAATTTATTTAAAATATTTTAAATTTAGTTATATAATATTAATTAAATTAATTTATTTTTTTAATTAATATATAGAAAGATTTATATATATATATATCACACAATTTTAATGTATTTAAATATAAAATTTTTAAAAATATGTATATAATAATAAATTGCGCTTAAAAACAACAGAAACCCACGTCTCTCTCTCCCTCCTGCCTCCAAAAGATCGCGTCGCCCAAGTTTCTGAAATCCTCGATGATGAAGCGAGATAGTTGCCCCTCATTGGAAGAGGCGACGGGATGAGCGTCATGCAAGGGAGAAGAAGAGTCTGTGAGAGAGTTGCAGATTCAAGTTGAACCCTTCCAATGCCTAGATTTACTAGATCCAGAATTTAAGGTATAACGGAGGAGAAACTTGATATAAGATTCTGATTTCGGAAGGATTTTAAAGTCATCATTTCTTTTGTTGTTTGCGTGATTTGAGGTTATCTTGGCTTCCCCTTAGTGCGAGCATAATGTCGAGCCTCGAGATGCTCTACGGTGACTTTCTCGATGAGTCCGTTGAGATCCACGAGGTATGGGACTCTAACCTGGAGGAGGAATTCTCTCTAATCCGCTCCATTGTTGATGAATACCCCTTCATCTCCATGGATACTGAGGGGCTGTTTGGTTGCCTATATTTGGAATGCAGTGTAAAAGGAATGCAGTGTAAAAAGAATTCAATGTAAAAGGATTACTTTATAGTTGTTTGGTTGAGAGCTTTACAAATTCATGACTTTGTATTTTTTGTTTGACAAAATATAATGTAAAGTAAATTGAAGGTTTGACGCCGGCGTGGGGTGCTGCGGTGACCGGCGGCGGTGGCGGTCGGCGACCGACTAGTATGGCGGCGGCTGGCATGGAGGCGTATGCGGCTGGCGGCTACCGACGGTATGGTGGTGGGCGAGGTCGTGACCGGGCGAGATGCGGTATGGCGCCAGTACGGGCGGCGCACGGGCCCCCGCTGATCACTTTACATTGGCCTGTGTATTTGGAATTCGCCCAGATTTGGTGAATTCTAAATACATGCAAACTGGCCTTTCTGGTGTATTTGAAATGCACTGGAATTTTACTTTACTTGGAACCAAACACTTGAAATGTTCAAAAGCATGCATTTGGAATGCAGTACATTCAAAATGCATGCACCAAACAACCGAAGTTTTCTAGCGTCCGCCGCTCTTCGGTATTTTTTTTCACCACCAAATTCCACTCATCGCACTCTTAAAAGCAATGTCAACCATCTCAATCTCATACAATAGGGCTCACCTTCTCCAACTCTTTCTACGCCTCCTCTCTTGGCTCTCCCCTCGCCTTGTTTGGCGCTTAAACTTCGAGAGTTTGACACCGAAGTTTATGTCTTCGCGACTAATCCATCGAGCTTCTCCACCAAAGTGAAATGGACTTTGAAAAGAACCATCACCTCGGTGTCGTCGTGCCTCGCTTTGCTGAACTCATCATATCCTTTGGCGCCATGCTAAATGATTCCGTCCATTGGATTGCTTTCCACTGCTATGACTTCAGATATCTTCTTAAAATGTTAACTTCCCGCGATCTGGACACTTAGGAGGAGTTCTTCAATTATCTTTGGCTATATTTTCTCAACATTTATGACATCAAGCATTTGATGAGGTTCAGCAACAACCTCTATGGCGGGCTGAACAAGCTCACGGAGATACTTGAGGTGGAGAGAGTAGGAATCTGCCACCAGGCTGGATCAGATAGTTTGCTCACTGTTGCCACCTTCAAGAAGTTGAAAGATTGCTTTTTTAATGGATCAGCAGAGAGATATCTTGGAGTTTTGTATGGTCATGGCGTCGATTGAATCAAGAACCAACATTAGTATACATGATTAAGAATATTTCATCTGTGTTAATACATTTACTTCTATTGGAAATGTTCAGAGGAATGCTATAAAATCTAAATTGAGCTGTTAATATTGTTATTGCTATTTGAAAATAGAGATAATGATATATTGTTCTAAGCTCCTTTAGCTTGCATTCTTATGTTACATATCATTGTGAAATGCCACAAAACTTAAGGAGAAATCCTCATTCATTATATGTGATTTTTATAAATATTGAATGGTAAGCTCAATGAGATTGAATTATTTAGTTTATATTTACACATTTGAATGAGTCTCTAGTGTCTAGAGATGCTGATGAGCATGGAAAACAAGTTAATGCACTATGCATTCATTAGATATACAAAATTACATATTTACCTCATATAAAACCTCAAATCATTAAGAATGAGTTTAAACATATTAATAGGTTGTTATTTGATGTTTTCCATCAAATTAATCTTTAATAAAATTTTATATAATATGAAAGATTAATTTCAAGATAAGGCTCCTTATTATATCTTATTATAGATGGCTAATTAATTAATGCATTCAATAGTTAGCTAGTGCAATTACCAAATTATGATGAATTCTCTATTAAATAATTATTACAAGGCTTAAATTAATCCTAATTAAAATTTTAAATATTAAAATATAAAATAAAATGTAAAGTTTTAAGTATTGTTCTAATTCAAAATATGATACTTTCAATTGATTATATTATAAACATCGCATATATTAATTGTTGTGATGTATCAAATTTGTGTCATAACATAAATTTATCATTTTTATTCTTTTAAAATAATCCCATACAATGAATATGAGAACATTTTGAATTTTGTTTAAATTATTATATAACACATAGTATCTTAAATAATTATAATTTAGGTCCCCCATGCATTGCATGGCATTTTTTTATACATATTATTATCCTAATAAGAAAAACAAAGTTCAAGTTAAGACATGTTCATTAAATATAAGGCACATTAGCCTAATATTTCAGAGCTTAGGTTATCAATCAATAGGTTTTCAGTTCAAGCTTTTGCACAGAGATTATATGTATGAATTTGCTGTTAAATTCACTCAAAATGTCCCAAAAAAGAAGCATTGATTAAATGCACCTATCTACTTAGTCTATTCAATATTATGGAATTATAATGAAAAAGATAAACTCCTCTGAAACTTTAAAAGAACATTAGAGTTTAATTTTAAAATGGAGCAATCTCCAAAATTATTAAAATAGTATTCCCTAAATAAAAATAAACTATTTAAATTTAAAAGTTAACACTATCATTGCAAGTCCCAAGTCCGGATGTAAAAGTGGAGGTTGTGATGATAAATAATTACATCTAAAACTTGTTGAAATAATCATGACATCAATCCTTTTAAAACATTGTGTTAATGTGAGGGCATCCCCTAGAAGTGACACATTGTATAGCCTGAATACAATGAAAAGTGTGCAAGGGCCGCTGCATCGATGCCTAGGTGTAGTGTTAAATAGGCAAGGGTTCCCACATTATGGATGGATGTGGGCAAAGAAGTTAGTCCATGAAAGTAAAATTAGGTTAGGAACTTGGAATATAGGTACTCTTATAGGTAAATTAATGAAATTAATAGATATTGTGGTTCATAGGAAGATAAATATTTTATGTGTTCAAGAAACTAAATGGGTTGGGGAGAAAGCCAAGGAGATTGATAGTTTAGGTTTTAAACTTTAGTATTGTGATGTTTATTTTTGAGATATGGGACACCACATAGATCTTAGAGGATATACTTATTGAAGTGACCGGGAACGATATTAAGGAATGGTGCACTATCTCAAAAAATAGAAATCATCACCCGATAATGGACCTAATCACCTAATAACTACTCCTAAGACATGATGGGTCTTCAAATATACCAGAGATTTTTCTCCTACTTTACATGGAAAAGTAAAGCAAGGTTTATATTAAGTTGGGTTGGTTAAGTTCCCTTTGGAGGTAAGCCCCCATAATTAGTTACATCCTAAGAGATGAAGTCCATCAAGAATACTCTCGATTAAAGTAGAAATTAATGTCTCCAAAGATTTCAAGGCTAGACTATCAAAGGACCAGTTGTATTGAAAATCAAGTGGGAAAACTCAAGGAGAAGACTTATTATCGAAGCCAAAGGAGAGGAGTAGAGAATGCTCATGATACTAGAAAGCATAGTGAGCATTCCAATCTATCCTATGGTTGGGCTATATATATTTGAAACTGAAGGATTTATATGTTTTGAATTGAAATTTTATTGGATTGCTAAGGCTGATAATCCACCAATACAAGGTTATAGAAATGCCTAAGTTGTGAGGATTTATGCTAGTAGCCTGAAGGAAATAACTATCAGGTCCTAAATCTAGAGCTTAATAAGAGCTAAAGCGTGACCTAAATCTAAGCGGAGATGGGTATAAGGTTCACCTCCACAAGAGAGGATAAATAACCCAACTGCTGGCTTACAACTGCTTGGAGTTGGCCGCCAGCTAACTCCTCTTAAACTTTAAATCTATATAAGTAAGTCATATGATTTTGCAAGATAGTTAGATAGTTATTATTTAGGAAGAGACTAAAGTCCTTAAACTCACTCCCTAAAGAGACTAGAGCATGAGTGGTATGAGTAATGACTTAGTCTTATGCAAATCTTTTCAATTTTTCTTTAATTTTTTTACTCTTCATTTTGATAAAGGTTATAGGATTTTTTATGTCTAAATGCATATTTAATTGATATTATAGATTAAATTAGAGAGAAAGAGGTATTTTTCACCATAGAGGAGACCCTCAAAGGTCAAGTCTTCCCCTATCGTGCAATGATGGAAACCCTCTCTTAATAAGAGTGAGATAATATGAATGCATGATGTTAAACATACAACATTCAGCTAATGGGTTGTTAATTCTTTTAATTATCTTAATTTAACACCTAGGGTTTATGTGAGGTTATGAATTATTTAAAACTTTAATTATGAGTTATAGTTTGGTAGAAAATATTTTTTTCTAAGAGCCTAATCGTATCTAGGCCACACATTAAATCAACATTCATAAAGAAACTATGAAAAGGTATGCCATTTCTATTGCACAATTTAAACAAAACATCAATCAATTTTATAACTAATGTAAAAGAATAAAAGGTCAATGCGGTCGAGTATCATCGTACAACCTAAAAAGAGAAAATGGGTAGCCGAGCTCTACCCTTATATAATACAGAATATGAAAGAATAATTATAATTTATAAATGAATAAGTGCGTACTTATTCTTATTCTTCATGTCATTTCTTCATGTCTTTGCTCCCTTTGATTTGGTAGACTTCAAGATAGCACATGACACCCCAAGACAAAACCCTCTGGCCAATGCTCATCCAAAATCCCCATAGCACTAATCATAATTCCTACTACAAAATTGCATTAAAAATAAAAAAAGTAAATCTAACTACACCTGTAAGATAAGTGTTAGCTAAACACACACAACCCAAGAAGTTATATTTATTATTAGACTTAGCACCCTACACATGGGTAACCATGTCCACCTGTCCTAACTTGGATTATGCTTAGGGGCTCATGCAACCTGCAAGCAAAGCAATATTTAGTTTTATAGTGGCCCCATAAGCACAATCCCCTGTAGAAAATATGATTAGGCTAATCAGGACCTAACATCCAGTCTACGAAACATACACCCTAACATCTAGTATAAAATATTATATCACAAAACAAAGCATACATCATACCAAATATCACCCTAACATAAATCTAGAAGTAGTGACTTAATTCTAATGTTTGTGTTAAGGCTTATGTTGTAAGTCTTGCTAAGCATTAGAGTTATAGTTCTCTAAGTGTGAGAGATATTTAATTTAACCATAAATAATGATTTCACTTCAAGTTGTTTAATAGATTTGAAAATTTTAATTTGTATTTTATTTAGTTTCATATGATCTAAACTTAGCATCTAAGTGTTATAAAGAGAAGAAAAAGGATTGTCTCCTTTCATCCCCACCTTAAGCCACTTTCTAAAGCATGTTAATTTGATTTAGTTCTCTTTAGTGAATGACTTCTTACACATTTTAATTTATCCTAAGTTTAGGTTCAATAATAGATGGTGCATGATCATTCACCTTCACGAGCAAAAAAAGATGAACACTATTCATCTTTCCTCGTTCAATCTGAGCTCACCCGAGCTCAGATTGGGATCAAAATAATCCCACACCTTTAGAAGGAGGGGGATGCATATCCAACGGTCAAGATTGCATGGGATGAAAATTCCCTTGAAAAGACCAACTGAAAATTCTTTAAAGCTACAGTTTTAAACAATTACCTCAATAAAGGCTATCACCGATGCTTCTAATGACAGAGGTAGCTTCATCTAGTAAAGATGAAGTCCTGTTGAAGAAATTCAATCTTGATTTGAAGTGGATTGCTCGGTCGACCAAGCACCTCTTCAAAGGCGATCGATCTTGATCGAAGTTGCACTTCCCATGGCTTGGGGCTTGGGAAATGACTCGATCAAGCTCAGCGAGGTGTGGTGAGGGTATGGGTAAAAGGAATTTGAGTTCAGTGAAGTGAGGAAGGAGTATTGTTTGGAATGGTGATGCCCTATTTCAGATTTGCACACAGAGGAGTAATGTTGATCGAGGGATCTTGGGGAGGCCTTGGGAAAGCTCTATGAGAATTCAAAATCACTCTAGGGTCGAATGGGATTGAATTCTCTACAAAACCAGTTGAATTGAAAGAGTATATCCCTCAATTTAAACAAGTGGATGGACGGAATCATTCCAAATAATTCCATCACTTTGCCACCGTCAGTCAGATTGGTCATTGTCAATCCGAGGTGGATTCCATGAGTGGCCAAAGCCATGTAAAGGGTCTCAAGGCTTGATATGGGTAGGTGGGAGGGGATTTGCTTCTCCTTGCACCCGTCGGGTTTGGACATGGATTGGGGAGAGTGAGCTTGGCTTGGTGAGTTCCCTTTGGTCAAAGGTAAGTCATAGGGTGCTTAGATTGGGCTAGTGAGCTCTAGGGATACCTCATTTGGTAAAAAGGAGGCTACCATGGATAGTGCAAAATGGATTTTGCCACTTAAGGTAGGAATCCAAGGTGGGAGCATTGTCCATTGGGTAGTCAACTTGGGATGAGTTTGTTTGTCTTTTGGGTTAACTTGGGAGTAGCCTAAGACTAGTTTGGGGTATGCTTTGGTTGGCCAATAGCATCCATGGCTTGGTTTTGGGTGACATGAGCTCATTTGGTCAAATGGGTTCATTTGGGTTATGTTGGATTGGGTTGACCAGTTGGTCAAATTAGGGCAAACTAAGGCTTGGGTTAGGTTCAAATGATGATTTGGGATGTTTTGGCTCAATTAATTTGGATTGGTTTGGCTTAGGTTTGAATTTAACTTATTTGGATTCAAAAAGGTCAAATTGGTCAAATTGTTGACCAATTTGACCAAATTAGGTTGGGTTAAGTGTTGAATCAAGTTCAATTGGTTGATTGAAAATGATTTTAGGCTTTTTTTGGTTTAATTTAGAATTAATTTGGATTTTGGTCAATGTGACTTTTTAGGTTAATTTGGGCAAGGTTGAGTCAAGCTGACCAATAGATCAACTTGGGCTCAATCATAGCTTTAGTCAAGTTCAACAAGTGATTTGGAATGAACTTGAGCCATCAGCAATCAATTTGGATTAAATCATGATTTGACTCATTTTAGCTTTTTAGGCCAATTTGGGTGAACTTAGGTCAAGTGGCCAACTAGGCTTGGTTTAGCTCAATTGATGGCTTGGTCATGTTCAAACATTGGTTATGAATGGTTTTGGATCAATAGTTTTAATCAATTTGGTATATGGTGGATTTTGGCTAGTTTGGGTTGCATTTGGGTTAAGGGTTGACTTGGTCAAAGGCTAGTTTGACTTTATTTGACCCAATTTGAGGTGGTTGATCATCCTAGGATGATTGTTGGTCAAGTTGTGAGGTTTGTATGTGCTTAGTTCAATCCAATTTGGGTTGGATTATAACTTAGCTTAAAAAGGTCCTTTAAGTCACTATGGGTTAAGTGAGCCTAAATGGGTCAATTGGCTTGATCAAGCTTGATTCAAGTTTGGTTGAACTAATATATGAGTTTAGGATTGAAATATAAATCCAATTGCACTAAGTTTAGAGCCAAATAGGTTTTGGTTCATATGACAATTTCAAGTCATAAGGGTTGACTTGGGCTTGATTTGGGTTGACTTGGTTTGGCTCGATAATGATGATTTATGTTTATATTTGGATCCATGATTGAAGGAATGATTGAATCATGAAGAAATCCATAGGTTTTGAGTTGATTTGGGTTTCATTTAGCCAAGTTCAAAAGTTTGGCTAAAAGGGCTAAAGTTGGGAATATGATTTGATTTGGGTTTGGTTTTGGTCATTTTAATTTATATTTCATTTATATTTATGAATATAAATGAATATATAAATGGGTTGTGAAAAAATTCTTTAAGTTTGGAATGATTTGAAAGCAAATTTGATTAAGCTTAGGGATGTAAGTTGAAAGGGCTAATTTGAATTTTGATTTGATTTGATTTATTTTGAGTTGGTTTGAATGGTTTGAACTTGGATGTCATTTATATTTGTGGATATAAATGAAGGAATGATTGATTTATAAAGAAATCAACTAAGTTTAGGCATGGTTTGAAGGAGTTTTTTGGCTAAGTATATGAGTGTAGTTCATATGACTTAGGATAGGATTTTGAGATTTAGATTTAATCAGTTGGTTTGATTTTATATTGGAGTTAATTTGGAATTTGACTTGGAGTCTTGAATTTGAAGTTGAATTTGGTAATTGAGAAAATCAATTGAATTGATTTGGAAGAAGGAAGTAAGGATAGGGTTTAGGCTATAGGGTAGGCAAGTCCTCCTAACTCCCTAAGGCATAACATATACCTATAGCTAACTCTTTTAAATCTTTAGGGTTAGGTTAAGTGTTCTCCTAATCACTAGAAGTGTCTTAGGACTAAGAACTCTTTGTAAATACAAGAAAGAGCTCAGATCAATGTGTCTATTTTTTTAAGTAATAATATGCTCATCTCTTTTCTTATATAAAGTATTAACAACTACAAAATCAAATATAGTCATACCTTCTTCATTAGCCACTCCAAATCCATAACCACCATGAATACTTTAAAAATCTTCTATGACTCTACCAACATGTCCATTTAAATCTCCTCCAATAAATACTCTTTCCTCAAGAGGCATCTTTTGTATTAATCCATCTAATTCATTCCAAAATTTTCTTTTGGCTTACATCCAAACCTACTTTAGGATCATAAACACTTATAACATTGATAATCTTAGTATTAATAATAATCTTTAAAACTATAATTCTATCTCCGCATCTATTACTATTTATAACATTATCCTTCAAACTTTTATCTATAATCACACATACGCCATTTATAATTTCACTTACCGAATACCTATTGACCTCACTTTCGGAGTGAGTTTTCAACCTCCTTTTCTTAGACATAAGAATCTTCTAGACACTAAGACTTTCTTAGTCATAAAATACTTCTAGTGATTAGGTGAATACTTAACCTAAGCCTAGAGACATAGAAGGGTTAATCATAAGATTAGGCCATGCCTTATGGATTTTGGAAGACTTGCCCATCTTGTAGCCTAAACCCAACCAATGTTTACCTTCTCAAATTAAACCTCAAATTCAATACAAGTATCAAAATCCAAATTCAAATCCCAAGCCAAATGATTGAAGCCCTTGATCAAATCCTTCCTAAGCCTTATGATCGGATTCCATGGACTTAGCCAAAATTTCCATCCAATTCAATCCAAACTTGATTGATTTCTTCATGAACCAATCATACCTTCAATCAACTTAATAAATATAAATCAAACCTACAACCAAATATCCAAAAATAAACCCAAGTCAAATTAAAACCCAAATTTGAACCCTTTGAGCTAATTCCTTAGACTCAACCAAATGACATCCAAGTCAAGTCAAAACCAGTGATTTTCTCTTGAATCAATTATTCCTTCAGTTGACTTATCCAAACATAAATAAAATCTATAATCATCAAGCCAAATCAAAATGAACTCAAGTCAAACCCAACCTAGCCCATTTGACTTAAAATATTCAAATGAACCAAAACTCATTTGAACCTAAACCAATCACAATTGAATTTATATATAAATCCCAAATTCATATATAAATTCAACTTAGTCAAACTCAACTCAAAATCAAGCCAACTAAACCCAATTGACTCACTTGACCCAAAGTGTCCAATTTCACCTACATGAACCAAAATCCAATTCAATCCAAATCAAAGTGAATTAAGCCAATCCAAACTTCATGACATGATTGTTGATCATCCTAGGTTGATCAATTATCATAAATTAATCAAACCAAGTAGCCCTTTAAACAAGTCAATCCCTTTAACCGACATGAACAAAAACTAGCCAAATTGCAACCTAAACAAATCTCTTGAGACCAATGATTCATATCAACCCAAAATTAACATTTGAACATGACTTGACCTTCAATTTAGCCAACCCAAACCCAATTGGCCCTCTTGACCCAAGTTGACTCAAATTGACCTAAATGGTCAAAATAGGTCAAATCAAATTCCAATCCAAATTGATTGTAACTAATGGCTCGCGTTCATTCCAAATTGATTGTTAAACTTGACCAAGGCCATAATTGAATCTAATTTATCCAATTGAACCAAATTGACCCACTTAGCCCAGATTGACATAAAGGGTCAAATTAGACTAAACCTAATTTAAATACAAATTAAATCAAACCATTGACACAAACACATCCCAAATGGTCATATGAATATGACCCAACCCTTAGTTTGATCTAATTTGATCAATTGGTCAACCTAACCTGATTTGACCTAATTTGATCCAAATGGGTCAAATTGAACCAAATGAACTCCAAATGACATGAAATTTGAACCAACTCACTTTTGACTCATTTCCAATTTGTTCAAATCAAATCTAATGCCAAATGACCACTCTAACCTTGGGCTAAGGTTATCACATAAGACAAAACACCCATGTAAATGATCATTTCTCTTCTTTAGTCACTTGAAACTATCCATTGGTCCACCTAGGCTCTAAGGACACTAACCAACCTAACACAAGAGGTGGTTGGGTTGGCCAAGACTCATGGGGAGGTGAATTTACCACACCTTCTCTATTGGAACACTTGGCATCAAGGACCTCCACTTCCCCTTACTATGACACCCACTAATTCCTCTAGACCAACCAAACTAAGCCACCTATGATGATTCTCTATCATTCCTTACACCCTAAACCATAGGACATCCAAAAGGAGCCAAAAGAACCATTAGAAGAGATTTTCAGCCAAAACCAAAAATAATAGAATAGAGGCTTCCAAAATCATTCTCCTACCCTCATTTCACTCTCCAAGAGCTCCCAAGCAACCAGCATTCATCCCTCTACTTTCTTTGAGCTAAAGCCACCAAAAATTAAGCAGATTCTAATGAGATAGTCATGAATCTTAGTCGATACATCATTCTAAAGGGAAACAAAAGCCTAGGTCCATCCCAAAGCTTCTTCTTGCATCTAAGAGCTTGGTTGGATCAACATCGCCATTGGAAACCATCCCCGGTGAGGTAAATATCAAAGAATTGTAGTCAGCCTTCGGAGCTTTGTTTGCTTCAATGTGTGCATAATTTTACAAATTTCCCTTAGAAAATCCTTGCATCTTTCATTTTACATAATCCTAATGTAAAAAATAGGAGTTTTCCAGTGAGAATCGAGATCAAATCGAGCCCATTTGGATGAAATTTCATTCAATTTTATGAAAAATCCTATAAAATGGCTCTTGGTCTATTGTTCTCTGTCACATTCACCAGTTGGGAAGTAGCAACCATCTGATCTTGCTTTAGGGAATCAGACGGTCTAGATTTCATGTTAGATCACACGTATCCAGCTGTTTAGATAGTGGATCGGATCAGACGGTCCGAATAGAACCACGCACTCCGCGTGGTTTCCTGTTCAAGGGCCACGTCAACACCACATGGCCCAATTTCATGGTGTCGCATTCCACGTGGAATCGCAGTCGATCACATGGTGTCTTACCACGTTGGTGCCGTGTGTCGGATTAAGTACATTAAATTTATTTTAAATTTTATAAATTATTTAAATCACTAAGAACTTAAAAAATTCATAGGAATAAAATACTTGATGAAAAATTATAAATAAGGGCTCGTTGGATTTGTCTTTTAGAGAAGAATCCAACAAATATAAAATACCCAAATTTCACCAAATATTTTGAGCTTAATTTGAGTTTTAGTGAAAATCAAACTTTAATAATTAAAAATATACAACATATTGACTTAAAATTTTTAGGGATTGGAATTGAAGTTAAAATAAACTAAGAATAAAAATTTCAAGTCAAAATAATTTCTGGATTTTGAGATATTACATTCTAAAGCTCAAATAGTCTATTTTAGCAAAAATAAACTAATAGACTTTATAAAAATCTTGAAAAATAATTTAAATCAGCTAAAATTTTGAAACATTATAACAAATCATTTAAAAATCATAAAAATGCAAGTAAATATTCATTTTTAGGGTATTTTAGAGAGAAATTTATTAAAAAGATCCTTAATTAATTTTGAACATTATTTAGAGCTTAATTAAGGTTTAATTTAAAATTTTATTACCTTAATTATTTCTTAATTAATTAACTAATTGCCTCAATAATTTTTTGAGATTATTTAAGGGGATGACCTCTATCTTCCCTAATTTTCTTTGTATTTATTAATTAATTAATTAGGAGCATTATCTAATTGGGCCTTAATTACTCTCCTAACTTGATTAAGGGTTAATTATCACATGAATAGTAAATTAATTAATAAATTATGCTCATTTTTCACTATTTAAGAGTGAGGGGACTTTACCTCACTCCCTTGGTTTAACAATAATGAAGTATCCGCTTTAAACTTTTATACACTTGTATGTGCATTTAACTAATGAATGAAAATCTGCTTTTCAACTTTAGCTCACATTCATAAATAATTCAATTGAAAGAAATACAACTTTTGCATGATTTTTCATTCTTGTAGTCATTTGAACATTCATGTGTATTCAAGAATAGTTGTATATCTAGTATGGATATTCCATGGATGCGAAGCTTTAAGTAGCCCCAAGGAGGTCTTTATCTCACTCCCCTAGTTAATAATGGTGAAGTACTTGCTTAAAACTTTTATACACTTGAATGTGCATTTAGCTAGTGAGTGAAAATCCTTTTTCTACAAAATGCACATATGCATCTTTCATTAAAAGCGTGCTAAAAGAAATATGTTGCATGTATAGTTATACTTGAATTAAGTCATAAGCATGCTACATGTGATGGAAAGGAATAATTTGATATATGTCATATGATAGTAATTCAATTAAGTTAATTTTAAGATGCCTTTCATGTTGAATAGAATCATTAAAAGTGAACCTAAACTTAGGATTAATTTAAAATGTGTAAGAATTCATTCACTAAAGAGAACTAAATCAAATTAACATGCTTTAGAAAGTGGCTTAAGGTGGAGATGAAAGGACGCAATCCTCTTTCTTCTCTTTATAACACTTAGATGTAAGTTTAGATCATATGAAACTAAATAAAACACAAATTAAAATTCTTAAATCAATTAAACAACTTGAAGTAAAATCATCATTTATCATTAAATTAAATCTCTCTCACACTTAGAGAACTACAACTCTAATGCTTATCATGACTTACCACATAAGTCTTAACACACACATTAGAATTAAGTCACTACTTCTAGCTTTATGTTAGGGCGATGCTTGGTATGATGTATGTTTTATTTTGTGATGTAATATTTTATACTAGATATTAAGGTGTATGTTTCGTAGACTTGATGTTAGGGACATGCTAATCATATTTTTCTACAGAAAAGATATAAAATAAATATAAATGCTTTGCTTGTAGGTTGCATGAGCCCCTAACCATAATCCAAGTTAGGACAGGTGGACATGGTTACACATGTGTAGGGTGCTAAGTCTAAATAATAAATATAATTACTTGGGTTGTGTATGTTTAGCTAACACTTGTCTTGCAGGTGTAGTTAGATTTACTTTTCCTATTTTTAATGTAATTTTGTAGTAGGAATTAGGATTAGTGCTATGGGGGTTTAGGATGAGCATTGGCCAGAGGGTTTTGTCCTGGGGTGCCATGTGCAGTCTTGAAGTCTACCAAATCAAAGGGAGCAAAGACATGAAGAAATGAAGGAGACATGAAGAATAAAGACCCCTCCATAGCACTTATTCATTTATAAATTGTAATTATTCTTTCATATTCTATGTTATATAAGGGTAGAGCTCGGCTACCCATTTTCTCTTTTCAAGTTGCAATACTCCGCGTCGACCTTTTTATTCCTTAGTTATAAAATTGATTGATGTTTTGTTTAAATTATGCAATGAAATGGCACACCTTTTTATAGTTTCTTTATGAATGATGATTTAATGGGTGGCCTAGATACGATTAGGCTCTTAGAAAAAAATAAATTTTCTACCAAACTACAACTCATAATTAAATTTTAAATAATTCATAACCTCACATAAACCCTAGGTGTTAAATTAAGATAATTAAAAGATTTAACAATCCCTTAGCTGAATGTTGTATGTTTAACATCATGCATTCATATTATCTCACTCTTATTAAGAGAGGGTTTCCATCATTGCACGATAGGGGAAGACTTGACCTTTGAGGGTCTCCTCTATAGTGAAAATACCTCTTTCTCTCTAATTTAATCTATAACATCAATTCAATATGAATTTAGACATAGGAAATCATATAGCCTTTGTCAAAATGAAGAGTAAAAAAATTAAATGAAAATTGAAAAGATTTGCATAAGGCTAAGTCATTACTAATTCCACTCATGCTCTAGTCTCTTTAGGGAGTGAGTTTAAGGACTTTAGTCTCTTCCTAAATAATAACAGCCTAACTATTTTGCAAAATCATATGACTTACTTATATGGATTTAAATTTTAGGAGGAGTTAGTTGGCACCACTCCAAGTAGATGTAAGCTAGCAGTTGGGTGATTTATCTTCTCTTGTGGAGGTGAACCTTATACCCATCTTCGCTTAGATTTAGGTCATGCTTTAGCTATTCCTAAGCTCCCAAGATTAAGGATCTGAGGTAGTTATTTCCTTCAGGCTACTAGCATAAATTCTCACATCTTAGGCATTTTGCAACCTTGTATTGGTGGATTAGAAGCCCTAGAAATCTAATAAAATTTCAATTCAAAATATATAAATCCCTTCAATTTCAAAAATATATAGCCCAACCATAAGATAGATTGGAATGCTCACTATGCTTTCTAGTATCATGAGCATTCTCTACTCATCTCCTTTGGATTTGATAATAAGTCTTCTCCTTGAGCTTTCCCACTTAATTTTCCAATACAACTGATCCTTTGATAGTCTGGCCTTGAAATCTTTGGAGACATTAATTTCTACTTTAATCGAGAGTATTCTTAAGGGACTTCATCTCTTAAGATGTAATTAACTATGGGGCTTGCCTCCATAGGGAACTTAACCAACCCAACTTAATATAAACCCTGCTTTACTTTTCCATGTAAAGTAGGAGAAAAATATTTGGTATATTCGAAGACCCATCATGCCTTAGGAGTTCATATTAGGTGATTAAGCCTAATATAGGGTGATGATTTCTATTTTTTGAGATAGTGCACCATTCCTTAATATCATTCCCAATCACTTCAATAAGTATACCCTCTAAGATCTATGTGGTGTCTCACATCTCAAAAATAAACATCACAATACCAAAGTTTAAAACCTAAACTACCAATCTCCTTGGCTTTCTCCCCAACTCATTTAATTTCTTGAACACATAAAATATTTATCTTCTTATGAAACATAATATCTATTAATTCCATTAATTTACCTATAAGAGTACCTATATTCCAAGTTCCTAACTTAATTCTAGTTTCATGGACTAACTTCTTTACCCACATCCGTGTATGTGGGAACCCTTGCTATTTAACCACTGAGCATCATTCTTGACCTTGCACACTTTTCATTGTATTTAGGCTATACAATGCATTGCTTCTAGGGGATGCCCTCACATTAACACAATGTTTTAAAGGATTCATGTCATGATTATTTCAACAAGTTTTATCTTTGGATGTCATTTGTCATCGAACCCTCCACTTTTTATATCCAGACTTGGGACTGGTAATGATAAGTATTAACTTTTAAATTTAAATAGTTCATTTTTATTTAAGGAATACTATTTTAATAATTTTGGAGATTGCTCCATTTTAAAATTGAACTATAATGTTCTTTTAAAGTTTTGGAAGAATTTATCTTTTTCATTATAATTTCTTAATATTGAATAGACTAAGTACATAGGTGCATTTAATCAATGCTTCTTTTTTGGGACATTTTGAGTGAATTTAATAGCAAATTCATACATATAATCTGTGTGCAAAAGCTTGAACTGAAAACCTATTGATTGATAACCTAAGCTCTGAAATATTAGGCTAATGTGCCTTATATTTATTGAACATGTCTTACCTTGAACTTTGTTTTTCATATTTGGAATATGTATAAAAAATGCCATGCAATGCATGGGGAACAAAAATTATAATTATTTAAGATACTATGTGATATATAATAATTTAAACAAAATTCAAAATGTTCTCATATTCATTGTATAGGATTATTTTAAAAGAATAAAAATGATAAATTTATGTTATGACACAAATTTGATACATTATAACAATTAATATATCATGTTTTTAATACAATTAATTTAAAGTATCATATTTTGAATTAGAACAATACTTAAAAATTTACATTTTATTTTATATTTTAATATTTAAAATTTTCAATTAGGATTAATTTAAGCCTTGTAATAATTATTTAATAAAGAATTCATTGTAATTTGGTAATTGCACTAGTTAACTACTGAATGCATTAATTAATTAGTCATCTATAATAAGATATAATAAGGAGCCTTATCTTGAAATTAATCTTTCATATTATATAAAATTTTATTAAAGATTAATTTGATGGGAAACATCAAATAACAACCTATTAATATGTTTAAACTCATTATTAATGATTTGAGGCTTTATATGAGGTAATTTTGTAATTTTGTATATCCAATAAATGCATAGTGCATTAGCTTGTTTTCCATGCTCATCCGCATCTCTAAATACTAGAGACTCATTCAAATGGGTAAATATAAACTAAATAATTCAATCTCAGTGAGCTTACCATTCAATATTTATAAAAATCACATATAATGAATGAGGATTTCTCCTTAAGTTTTATGGCATTTCACAATGATATGTAACATAAGAATGCAAGCTAAAGGAGCTTAGAACAATATATCATTATCTCTATTTTCAAATAGCAATAGCAATATTAACAGCTCAATTTAGATTTTAAAGCTTTCCTCTGAACACTTTCCAATCAAAGTAAATGTATTAATGCGGATGAAATATTCTTAATCATGTATACTAATGTTGATTCTTGATTCAATCTATGCCAAGATCATACAAAACTCCAGCATATCTCTCTACAGATCCATTAAAAAAGCAATCTTTCAACTTCGGAAGGTGGTAGTAGTGAGCAAACTATCCGATCCTGCCTCGTGGTAGATTCCTACTCTCTCCACCTCAAGTAGCTCCGCGTGCTTGTTCAGCCCGCCATAGAGGTTGTTGAACCTCATCAAATGTTTGATGTCATAAATGTTGAAAAATATAGCCAAAGATAATTGAAGAACTCCTCCTGAGTGTCCAGCAGATCGTGAGAAGTTAACATTTTGAGAAGATATCCGAAGTCGTAGCAACAGTGGAAAGCAATCAAATGGACGAAATCATTTAGCATGGCGGAGGACATGATGAGTTCGGTGAAGCGAGGCACAGAAACACCGAGGTGACAGTTCTTTTCAAAGTCCATTCCTCGGAGAAGCTCAATGGATTGAGGCGAGCGCACGCGTCGAACTCTAGGAAGTTGAATTTCCAAACACAAGGCCGAGGGGGAGATCTGAAGAGAGGGAGGCAGTCGGAAGAGTTGAAGAAGGTGAGCCCCAATTGTATGAGATTGAGATGGTTAATGTTGTTTTTAAGAGTGTAGTAGTGCAATTTGGCGGCTGACCGGAAAATATCCACGGGGCGAAGTGGGATGCTAGGAAACTCGGTATCCATGGAGATGAAGGGGTATTCATCAATAATGGAGTAGATTAGAGAGAATTCCACCACCAGGTTAGATTCCCATACCTCACAGATCTCAATGGACTCATCGACAAAGTCACCGTCGAGCTTCTTGAGGCTCAACATTATGCTCTCGCAACTAAGGGGAAGCCAAGATAACCTCAAATCCTGCCAACAACAACAACAACAACAACAAGCCTTAATCCCACTAGATGTGGTCGGCTACATGAATCCTTCATCTCCATTGTGTCATATTATGTGTCAAGTTCTCATTTAAATCAAGTATACTAAGATCATTTTTTATACATCTTAACCAAGTCTTTTTAGGTCTACCTCTACCACTTTTTAGGTCTACCTCTACCTTTACCATTCAAATCCTGCCAAACAATAAAAAAAATGATGACTTTAAAAATCCTTCAGAAACCAGAATCTTATATCAAGTTTCTCCTCTGTTATACCTTAAATTTTGGATCAAGTAAATCGAGGCAATGGAAGGGTTCAACTTGAATCCACAACACTCTCATGGACTCTTCTTCTCCTTTGCATGACGCTCATCCCGTCGCCTCTTCCAGTGAGGGGTGACTATCTCGCTTCATCATCAAGGATTTTGAAAACTTGGGCGACGCGATCTATTAGAGGCAAGAGGGAGAGAGATGTGGGTTTCCATTGTTTTTAAGCCACAATTTATTATTATTATTATTATTATTATTATTATTATTATATATATATATATATATATTTAAATACATTTAAAATTGTGTGATATATATAAATCTTTCTATATATTAATTAAAAAAATAAATTAATTTAATTAATATTGTATAACTAAATATAAAATATTTTAAATAAATTAATATATTTATGATTTAAATTGACAATTAATCAATAAACACACGTTGAGATTATTTCAAGTGGGTGATTAATTGAACATTTAAAATTAATAAATGTTGAATATTTAATTCATTTTAATGGAAGAAATTGAATAAAAAAATCGAAATAATTTTTAGTATACATTTCATTCAGGTTCATTTTGAGCCGACATAATTATTTGTAAAAGTAATTATAAAGAAGTTGTAAATAAAATATATTTTTAACATAATTAAAAAACAAAATATAGTAACAAAATAAATGAATAATACTGACCAAAAGAAATAATGCAATAAAAAATTACCCTAAAATGACATAATCATTACTCTTAATTATTTGAAGTTGATTTGAATGATTAGGATATGATACTTGTTAAATATATTAAAGAACTTAACAACATAATATTTCAACTCCTGATAATTATATTTAAAGGATGTTAATCAATCTAAGCCTTCGAATCTTGCAATAGTAAGATAATAACTCATCTAAAGTAGACTAACCATAATGAAATTAAAATTTGCAAGAGTGAAGTATAGATAACTAAAAAAGAGAGGGAAGGGGGCGCAAAGTCCATAAATAATCATTTGTCGTACATACTTTCCTCCCTCATTGGAAGTCCTTCTCTAAGAGATGTTAGCTGACACGCTTAAGAAATTATTCATTAAAGGTGAAAGAGAAATTATCAATTTTCATTCAAAAAAAAAGAATCTAAACATTATAAAAGTGAAGTATATATAACAATTATAAGAGAATACAAAAGCAATAGAAACATGGTGATGCTTGGAAAAGTTTGATGGTTGTTTAAGTGTAGTTAATTCTTCATTTCACCTCCTTCACTCCACTTAAATAGTGACCCAATAAAACTTTAAGCCAACTCCTTAAGTAACAACAATGTTCACAAACTTCCTCTTTGTAAAGCTAGCCACCATTTGTTAGTGGTACCATTAGACCTATAAGCATAGCTAAGCAGTCTACCACTTGCCTCCTCCCTTATCTATTTTAGATAATTCGAAAAGCTCAGATTTTCAAGAATAATGACATCAATCTTTGCATAAGTAAAATATATATTAATCAATAAAAATGTTCATTTTTTAGATCAATATTGAAAGGCAAAAATAACAAATTGTCAAAAGAAAAGTATGTAAAGTATGTCTGCTTCTTGTTGAGATTGTGGAAGAGTAAAGAGTCCAGGAAAAGGAAAGCCTTGTTCTCCATGTATTGGAGCATTTTCAAGACTAGGGTTAATGATTGCTTTAGTTCCCATAGCCAATGTTATGCAGCCTTCAAGTCTTTTCAAGTCTTTTTAGGGCCACATTAATGTAAAAAGTAAGGTATACGAGCAGCTTATCTATGGCACTTCTAATGTCAAAGTTCCTCAAGAAGACATTAGCTTGACAGAAGGATATTAATTCATCAACAATATCAATCTTTTCTTCAAAAAAAAAATGAATAGTGATGATTAATAAATAGAATTTGAGAGAAAAAAATTTGCTAAGAAGATATATTTGGATAGAAACCTAGATCTGAGGCTGGAGCAAGGCACTTGATGTGAGTTTTTAGTGGAAGAATATGGCATCCACAGGCTTTGGTTATACCTGCCTCATCAATAAAACTTGAATGGTATACCTACAAGTATCAATTAACAATTAGATCAATTTGGGAGGTTGTGCAAGAAATAAGAATTTTAAGGCATGAGTATTAAGAATTCCAAGAGAAAAAAATGATATTTATTATTTGCCACTCTTAAGTCCGCTTCAGTAGTTAACAATGAAGTTTAGGGAAAAATGACATGTAACTTTCTGAAAATGACAAATTTAGTATTGTATACTTGATAAATAAATGACAAATTTAGTGTGGTCAACCTGATAAATCAAGCTTACAAATCAAGGATCTAAGTTCAACCTAGCTAACTCCCAACTGATCCAACTGGTTAGTTGCCATCATCAGGCCATCTTGCCTATAACATCAAGTCATCAGACCCATATTTTAATATCACCTGCACTTAAGCCCACAGTGATAAGCCAAACCTATTTATATTTTTAGCATATCATGTTATTACAATATAATCACTCTAATGTTGCCGAACTAAGAGCAGTGATATTTTTAGAATGACAAAATCATGAGATTTTGATCGACTTCATCTCCATTCCTCCAAATGTTAGCTTGAGAGTAATTTCTTACTAGCAAGAGAGTTAATTAATTATAAGGGCTTCTACCTATAAAAACTTATGTCCTTCTTGTTAAATTAAACTTAATCGACCTCATGAAAAATGAATCTTAATCTCGAAGATGGGGGTTAGTGTTTTTTCTATACAAACAGGGATTAATTACCATATTCCATCGAAGAGAAAAAAAGCCACCAAATCTTTATATGCAATATTTGCTCAACCAAATACATAATTTTATTCAATAATTTGTACAAAGCATGGAGATACTTATAGGCTTCTTCAAGCCTATATGAGGCTTATTTATAATAAAGCCCTTGAATCCAATAAAACATTAATGTTTAGATTTGCTAACTTGTCATAATGCAGTAATAATGAAAACAACAACAAAATACAAAAAATACTTCCATAAAGATGAGATTTGGATTAGTCAAAATAGCAAGATGAAGTATTTGATAGAGCATGAAATTTTTCAATATCCTTTATTCTTTGCATGGTGAGGTTGACCTTAACATCAAAGGATTCAATTTAAAATTTCCATTTATTGCAACTTGACTTTGGAGAGAGGGGTACTCATGCTCTTGCATAAAGAGTTGTGCACGATGAATCCAACTATTAATATAGTGCCTTAGTTCGTGATCTTGTTCTTGACCATTGTGTTGGTATTACATCACCATTTATATCGACTATCAAATATGTTGCTTCCTATAGCAACAACTTAGTAATTTGAGAGTTAGGTACTGCCATAATCATCCTCATAGATCTCCCTTCTTCCCTTAATGCATCGATTTATCCCCACATCAATCAGGTGTTTTTCTAAGTGAGTTTAAACAATCTCCTAAAGCTATGGCAAAAAAATATGATATTCTTCTAAGAGCATGTGGTTTTCAGATTTAAAGTACTATGTTAAATTATATGTGACAGTGGTATAATCTCATTATAGCTAAAATTTACTAAATCATCAAGTAATATAAGATTCACACTATTCCTCAATATATAGCCCAAAAATTAAGTATTTAGTAGAGATAATCAACAATACTTTGATATAACTACTAGAGAAGACTTCTCCAAAAAACAAAAAAGATAGAATGACATGTCAAACTAACATAAGCTTTAAAGGCCTTATACCACATATAAAATTGTAACAAAAGCCACTCTAAATTGCTTGTGTTTAAAATATAGGCAATACTCTCTACTCCCTCTTAATGTCGAACTATCTTAATAAAAAAATGATTGTCTAAGGTTTACTGAACTTAAAGCCCTAGATAAAATATAAATTCAAGCTCATCAAAATTTAGAAAATCACAAGGCAAAGATAGCTTGATCTTATTATCATATAATCAATACAAGAAGCTTCAAAATGAGTAAACTAGGTCACATCATTGAAAACTGATAACTCTCCATCAAAGTATTGGTGAGAATTTTAACCTGAATCGAGAAGGTCCCTTCATTGTTGCAAATGCATAAGAGTGGCCTAACAACTTACCAATATAAAAGTTGTAAGGCCTATGTGTCTTATACATGACTACAATCTCAAAAAGTATTATACATTGTTGGTTAAGCCATTATGTGAACTGATCAAACATAAAGCCAAGCTGTTATTAACATTTCTAGCTTAAAGAACTCGAGTGCTTAAACTATGATCGCCCTAAATATCAAAAGAGTAAATTAGGACTATATCAATTTTCTATTTCAAAATAGAGGTAATTTTATATAAATCTTATTCAAAGCAATTCAGCTTAACTTCACTGTCAAAATTGTGGAAGTTAATTGGCAACTCATATTTACAACAAAATAAAATTACTCATAATAATGGCTCTTTATCTCAAAAGCCTAAAGGTTAACTTGTTTTTACTAACTAAGTGACACTAGAATTTGAATAAACATGCAAATTTTAAGATTACAAGCCCAAGTATTGAGCTTACAAATCCAATAAGATATGCCTAAAGGTTGAACTAGCAAAAAATTCTTAGCTCACAAAACTAAAAGTCAAACTATTTTGTTGATTTAATAAGCTCAAAGAGACAAATGGACATTAAAATCTCAAGCTCAACAATTCCAATGATTGAGCTTGAACGTAAAGTTTCAATTTAATAAGTTTAAGGTAAGGGTCAAACTTAAAAAAAATTCTCAGCTCACAAGCCTAAAGTCAAGGCCTTCAATATTTCAATGACCAATAGAGTACAACCCTACACACAACATACAACCTTATTTTGAGTTTAGAGGGTTGTATACCATCATGTACAACATTGATAATGAAATAATTTTCATAAATATGATTATGTATAACTAAAAATATGGGTGTAATGGTCAACATATAATTGTGTCCAACACTTATAATAAAATAAATTGCCATAAAATACATGTATACAACTATATAAATTCTAAAATAAGTTTACAAAGTAATACATGATGTGTGTAATACAAATAATGAAATAAATTTGCATAAAACTTTGTACAAAGGTGTGTGATTTTTCCTCTTTTTCTTAACATAGGATTGCATAGGATTTGCAAAATGTATAGTCCATTTAAAAAGGACATGACACTTGTTTGAATTATATTCATATACACTCCTATGTCATGACTCAAGAAGGAATTCCACATCACACATATAAATTAAACAACCAAAATTAAACAAACAAACAAAAACATTTTGCATGATTATCTTTCCATGCATTTCTTTTTGTACATGCACATTATTTAAGAAAAGTGGTATATTAGCCTAGATAATCCTAAGGTTGCAAGGCTTTAAGTATCCCTAAGTAGGTCTTGTACCTTACATCCCTAGTGTTAATAATGGTGTCGTACTCACTTATGTCTTTTATACTTGTAAATGTGCATATGAAAAATGGATAAAAGGATCACTCTCTTATACTTAATAAAATTATGCATACATGAAACATTCCAAATTTCCTTAAGCAATCTCTCTTAGCATTCATTATTAAGGTGTGCTAAATACTTGCATTGCATGTTTAGATATGCTTAGGATTCATTCATGTGCATGATACACATGTGGGAAAGAAATAAAATATAGTGTGTTTTGTTATAGTAATTCACTTTACTTAAGCTTAAAATGTCATTATTTTTTAATAGGTTTGTTTAGAAAGAATCTCAACTTAGGATTAATTTAAACACATAAGAAAACATTCACTAAACAAAAAAAATCATTAATAAATCTATCTTAGAAATCACTTAAGGTAAGGAGGAAAGAGAAGTTCTCTTCTCTTTTCCTCTCTTTATAACCTTTAGTAATTAAGTAGGTTCATTCAAACGAAATCAAATCATCAAATAAAATTAACACATATCAACTAAACAACTTAAATGAGACAACCCTTTTATGTTGAACCTTTTCACACTTAGAAAATCCCAACCTTAAAGCCTAGCTAAGCACACCACACAAACCTTTTAAAACACACACATTAGCCTAAGTCACCACTTTTCATCCTATGTTAGGGTAGTGCATGGTTTGATGTTCACTTTTTTGTGATGTGATATTTTAGTCTGGATGTTAGGGTGTATGTCTGTAGAATGAATGGTAGGATGATTTAGTCTAATCATTATCTTCTATTGGGATTGTGCTTAAATGGCGCTTTAATTAAAATGTGACTATTTTTACTGTGGAGGTTGCTTATACCCTAAAGCATAATCCAAAATAGGCCAGGTGGACTTTGTTACCCATGTGGGGTGCTAAGTCTAATTTGTTTATATACATGCTTGGGAATGTGTGGTTTATTTAGCTAATATCTATTTTGCAGGTTTTAGTTAGATTTACTTTTCCCATTTCATGTAATTTTATAATTAAGATTTTGGAAGGATTGTTATGGGGGACTAGGATGAGCATTGGTTATAAGATCACATCTTATGTACCATGTGAAGCCTTTGGAGCATCCACATTCCAACCATCTAAAAGAAGGAAGCAAAAGAAGAAATAAGAAAGAAGAAAGAAGAAGGAAGAAAGAAGAAAGAAGAAAGAAGAAAAGAAGAATGAAGACCCTAATAACATGAATTCCTTTTTGTAATTCATTTGTAATACGGGTTGTATAAGGGTAGAGCTAGGCTACCGAATTTATTTTTGGGTTTGTACGATGGTTCTGACCACACTTGACCTCTTATTCTTTTGCGCTAGCTTTATAAAATATTTGATGTTTGTTTAGCTTGTGCATTAGAAATATCATGTTTTCCAAGTTTGAAGTATGAGCTTGATGACAATTAGGCTCTTAGAAAAATAAATCTTCTACCAAATTAATCAACTCAAAATTAAAAATTAATAACTCATAACCTCACCTAAAGCTTAGGCTAAAAATCAAGATAAAAGAATTAGACCCTTTAGCTAGATGTTGTATTTTCTTTCTAACATCATGCATAAAACATATTTCTTCACTCTTGATTTGGAGGGCTTCCACCCATCCCAGAAAACTTGGCTTGACCTTTGAGAGCCATGGTGAAAACACACCTCCCCTTCTCATTGATTTTGGCCCATAATCTTATTTCTCATGCATTAAGCATATGAATCCTATAAGCCTGAGTCAAATGATTGTCCAAAAATGAAAGTAAAATGTAATATGTTTTGCATTAGATCTAGGCTATTTTTCATGCCCTTATATGATCTAGTCTCTTAGGGAGTGAGTTTAAGGACTTAGTCTCTTTCTAAAATTAAAAAACCTAGTTATCTTGCATAAACATATGACTTGACAACATGAATTTAAAATTGTAGGAGGAGTTAGTTGGTGGCCACCCTAGGCAGTTGTAAGTCTAATAGCTGGGTGGTTTATCCTCCCTTGTAGAGGTAAACCATATGCTCATTTTCTCCTTAGATTTAGGTAGTGCCTTGGCCCTCTCTAAAGCTCCCTAGATTTAGGTTCTAAGGCTGATATTTTCCTTCGGGGCCATGAGCATAAATCCTCACCTCTTAGGCATTTTCATGACCTTGCATCATGGAATTATAAGCCCTAAACTTCTAATAAAAATTCAACTCAAAAAAATAATTCCCTTTAATTTCAAAAATGTAAAGCCCAACCATAGGATAGTTTGGGATGCTCACTAGACTTCCTAGTATCATGAGCATCCCCTACTCATCTCCATTTGGTTTTGATAATAACTCCCTCCCTTTGATCAATCCTATTATATCTTCCAAAATAAACTAATTTATTGATAGTCTAACCTTTGAAATCTTTGGAGACAATGATCATATACCTTAATTGAGAGTATCCTTAAGGAATCTCATTCCTTAAGATGTAATTAACTATGAGGGATTGCCTCCATAGGGAACTTAACAAACCCGATTTAAAATAAACTCTGCTTTACTTTTCCATGTAAAGTAGGGGAAGAATCTTTGGTATATATGAAGACCCATAGTCCTTAGGAGTCCTTATTCAGGTGATTAGGTCCATTGTAGGGTGGTGACTTATACCTTTTGAGATAGTACACCTCTCCTCAATGTCGTACTCGATCACCCTAATAAGAACATTTGTGGATCTACATGGTGTCCCAACTAAAGGCATATATTTTATCCTCTTCAAAAGGATAAGCAAAGGAGAAAATATTTCACCACAACCCAACACATGGGTAACCAAGTCCACCTATCCTAACTTGTTATGTTTAGGAGTATAAGCAACCTGTATAGTAAAAACATTTAATATTTTTATTACAGCATCCCTTTAGCATAACCCTTTGCAAAAAGCATGATTAGGCTAATATCAGCCTAACATTTAGACTACGCACATACACCATAACATTCAGCCTAAAATAATACATCACAAAATTAAACATTCATCAAACCATGCACCGCCCTAACATAAGGCTCAAAATGGTGACTTAGTCTAATGTGCATGTGTTAAGACTTGTGTGGCATGTCCTAACTAGGCTTTAGAGTTATGGATTTCTAAATGTGAGGGATTTAATTTATAAAAGGTTGATTTCTCTTTAAATGGTTTAGTTGATCTAGAGATTTTATTTAGTATTTTCTTTTATTTCATATGGCTTACACTTAGCAACTAAGTGTTGTAAAGAGAAGAAAGAGAGAGGGAGTCTCTCTTCCTCCTTATCTTAAGTGATTTCTAAGGTAAATAAATTAATGAATTTCCTTTGGTGAATGGTTTATTATATATTTTAATTAACCCTAAGTTTAGATTCATTCTAGATAACCCCATTTAATAAGAAAGGCATCTTAGGATTAATTATTATGGATTACTATCACATAACACACATTAATTTATTTCTCTCCATCATGTATGTCATGCATATAAATAACCATAAGTATACATATGCATACAATGTAAATCTTAGCATACTTTGATGATGAATGCAAAGAAATGTAAATTTGAATGTTTCATTTATTGATTGAATTATGAATGCAAGTTTTTATTATGTAGAAAAGAGAGATTTGTCATCCATTAACTAAACACACATTTACATGTATAAAAGTTATAAGTGAGTATGACGCAATTATTTTCTACACCAAGGGTGTAAGATACAAGACCTACTTAGGGCTACTTAAAGCCTCGTAACCCCGGGATGTCCAGACTAATATACCACTTTACTTAGATACATGTAAATGTATAAATAATTATGAGGATAGAAGAATCCATGCAAAAAGTTGTATTTTATTTGTTTGATTTTTGATTCTTTATTCATTGACCACATCACACATGCATATGTATGAGAGTTTTAAGTGAGTACGGTGTCATTATTTTCTACACTAGGGGTGTAAGGTACAAGACCTACTTAGGGCTACTTAAAGCCTCACAGTCCCGAGATGTCTAGACTAATATATCAGTTTTCTCAAATACATGTGAATGTTCAAAAAAAACCAAATGGATTAGGAATCATGCAAGAAATTGAGTTTGATTTGGTTGTATGATTTACATGTATAGTATGAAAACCCTTTCCAAGACTTAACATAGAGATGCATAGGAATAGATTTAGGCAAGTGTTATGTTCTTCTCAAATGAACTATACACTTGCAAATCCTATGTGAACCCATGTTGAGAGAAGGAAAGAAAATTTCATAGTATGCATATTATGCTATCATCACATGAAAGCTTATAAATATTTGTAATAAGCATTACTTCATTTATAAGAATTGGTTTATAGTGAAAGTAGTTTTTGGTTTAATAGAGATAATAGCCACTTATATTCTTAATTTTAGCCAACACATGCAATTTAACATAAAAGAAAATATTTCATTTAACTAATTTTAAAAAGAAATAAATGCATGATTTCATATGGCAAGCAATATTTAGCATGATTGGAAAGAAATAAAGGAATATAAACACATGATGTCATTCATCCCAATTAATTCTTAAGGACAATCATATTAGATAAGGCTATTTAAAATTAACCAAAATTCTTTAAAGAGATTTTTTACTTTAAGTTTGATTTGATTTAGGAAATTTGAGAGAGGTTTGCTAATTCTAACCCATTTCCCCATGTGTGAATTGATTTGATTTAATGAAGAATATTTAAGTTAATTTTATGTTTTGATTAGGTTAAGTATGAATTAAATGAATTACTTATCTCTTACCTACATCAGCTTAAGTTAATTAACTTATTAATAATAAGCCAACATAATATGCAACCACATGAAAAGTAAATTTGCAATGCTCCTAGAAAATAAAAGGGGCCTAATGCAATTGGCTTATGATTAATAGTTACTTAAGCTTAAGGGATCTCACTTAATTACTTTTATGATTTTCTCACACATATGAGCTAATCATAATTTTATTATCTCTCATTTTGAGTTATTGAACACCCAAAGTGCTACCCAATAGTTAATTAGGGTTGTTTAGATGTGAAGGAAATTTTAATTAAGTACTAGGTTCATTAATCCATTTTGATTAAGCATAAACATCTCCAATTAAGGAAATGAGAGATCAAGAAAGAGGCCTTGATCTCAATCTAAGTCCTACACTTAATGACTTAGGCTCTAATCTTTATATTTTAATTAATTAATTAAGCTATTAATTTTAATCCCTAATTAGATTAATTTTAAAAGTGAAGAAAACTTAGGAAATGAATTAAAAAATATCTCAATCCCATTCCCTAAGCTTTCTTACTGTTCAAAAGAGGTAATTAAGCTTAAATAATTAATTAAAGCACTTTTCATTTATTAATTATCACTAATTCAATTAGAAGAGTGATTTTCCTAATTAACCCACCAATAAAATATTAGCAAATTAGGAGAGGCAGAGGTCATCTCCCAAATACCCACATAAAGTTTGAATCAATTTGTGATTAATTAAGGAGTAATTAAGCTCATTAAATTTTTAATAAACCCCTAATTAAGCCAAAATCACTATTCAAAATTAACTAATAATAATTTTTCTAGATTCTACTTTGAAATACCTTTAAAAAGAGCCTAAGTTTGTATCTTTCTGGATTTTTCTATAATTAGTTATGATTTTAGGAAGTTTCAGTATTAAAAATAGAATTAATTAGCCCTAATTATATCCCTAATCCCGTCAGGCCACGTGGCGGTTGAAGCGGCGCACTTTCCATATAGCATGACAAGATTGGTTATTTAAGTTGCCACATCCATGCAAAGACCATGGATGCTTCCATCCATCTAAGATCGAGCCTAGATTACACTCGAATTTATGCTAAGAATCATAGCAGATCTAACAAGATTTGATCACGGATGTCCATTCCAATCACGCAAAACATATGGTGCATGATCATTCTCCTTCACGAGCAATGAAAGATGAACACTGTTCATCTTTTCTCATAAGATCACCCGAGCTCAGATTGGGATCAAAATGATCTCACACCTTCAGAAGGAGGGGGGATGCATATCCATCGATCAAGATTGCATGGGATGACAATTCCCTTCAAAAAAGACCAACTAAAAAATATTTAAAGCTATGATTTTGAATAATTACCTCACTAGAGGCTATCACTGATGCTTCTAATGATGAGAGGTAAGTAGAGAAGCCTGAAGAAATCATGATTTGAAGTGGATTGCCAAGCACCTCTTCAATGGAAATCGATCTTGATCAAAGTTACACTTCGGCTTGGGGCTTGGGAAATGACTGATCAAGCGGAGGTGGTGAGGGTATGGGTAAAAGGAATTTGAGTTTGGTGAAGTGACGAGGGAGTATTTCTTGGAATGGTGATGCCCTATTTTGGATTTGCACATAGAGGAGTAATGTCAATCGAGGGAGCTTGGGGAGGCCTTGGGAAAGCTCTATGCGCAATCACTCTAAGGTCGAATGGGATTGATTTCTCTACAAAACCCGTTGCATGGAGGGCGTATATCCTCAATTTAGCCAAGTGGACAAACGAAAGCATTCCCAAGAATTCCATCACTTCGCCGCCATCAAGTCATTAATCAATCCAAGGTGGATTCCATGAGTGCCAAAGCCATGTAAGGGGTCTCAAGGCTTATGGGTGTGGGAGTTATCCTTACGCCATGGATTGTGAGCTTGTCTTGGTGAGTTCCCTTTGTTCTAAGGTAAGTCCTAGGGTGCTTAGAGTGTGCTAATGAGCTCTGGATACCTCATTTGGTAAAAAGGGGGCTACCATGGGGAGTGAAAAATGTATTTTGCCACTTAAGGTAGGAATCCAAGGTGGGAGCTTTGTCCATTGGGTAGTCAACTTGGGATGAGTTTGTTTGGCATTTAACTTGGGAGTTTGAGGGTAGTTTGGTAGCTTTGGTTGGTTTTGTTTTGGGTGACATGAGCTCATTTGCTCAAATGGTTTCATTTGGGTTAGGTTAGTTGGGTTGACCAAAGTCAAATTAGGTCAAACCAAGGCAGTTCATATGATGATTTGGGATGTTTTGGTTCAATTAATTTGGATTGGTTTTTAGGTTTGAATTTGACTCATTTGGATTCAAAAATGTCAAATTGGTCAAATTGACCAATTCAATTTGACCAAATTAGGTTGGGTTAGGTGTTGATTCAAGTTCCTTTGGTTGATTAAAAATTGATTTAGGCTTTATTTTGGTTTAATTTGGAATTAATTTGGATTTTGCTCAATGTGACATTTTAGGACAATTTGGGCTAGGTTGAGTCAAGGTGACCAATTGGTCAACTTGGGCTCAATTAAGGCTTTTGTCAAGTTCAACAAGTGATTTGGAATGAACTTGAGACATTGGTTACAATAAATTTGGATTAAATCATGATTTGACTCATTTTAGCTTTTTAGGCCAATTTAGGTCAACTTAGGTCAAGTGGCCAACTAGGCTTGGTTTAGCTCAATTGATGGTTTGGCCATGTTCAAACATTGATTCTGATTGGGTTTGGATCAATGGTTTTAATCAATTTAGTATATGGTGGATTTTGGCTAGTTTAAGTTGCATTTGGGTTAAGGGTTGACTTGGTCAAAGGCTAGGTTTGACTTGGTTTGACCCAATTTGAGGTGGTTGATCATCCTAGGATGATTGTTGGTCAAGTTGTGAGGTTTGGATGTGCTTAGTTCAATCCAATTTGGGTTGGATTTGAACTTGGCTTAAAAAGGCCTTTAGGTGACTTGGGGTTAAGTGAGCCTAAATGGGTCAATTGGCTTTATCAAGGCTTGATTCAAGTTTGGCTGAACTCATATATGAGTTTAGGATTGAAATATAAATCCAGTTGCACTAAGTTTAGAGCCAAATTAGTTTTGGTTCATATGACAATTTCAAGTCATAAGGGTTGACTTGGGCTTGATTTGGGTTGACTTTGGCTCGATAATGATGATTTATGTTTATATTTGGATCCATGATTGAAGGAATGATTGAATCATCAAAGAAATCCATAGGTTTTGAGTTGATTTGGGTTTCATTTAGCCAAGTTCAAAAGTTTGGCTAAAAGGGCTAAAGTTGGGAATTGGATTTGATTTGGGTTTGGTTTTGGTCATTTAAATTTATATTTCATTTATATTTATGAATATAAATGAAGATATAAATGGGTTGTGAGAAAATTCTTTGAGTTTGGAATGATTTGAAAGCAAATTTGATTAAGCTTAAGGATGTAAGTTGAAAGGGCTAATTTGAATTTTGATTTTGTTTGATTTATTTTGAGTTTGTTTGAATGGTTTGAACTTGGATGTCATTTATATTTGTGGATATAAATGAAGGAATGATTGATTTATAAATAAATCAACTAAGTTTAGGCTTGGTTTGAAGGAGTTTTTTGGCTAAGTATATGAGTGTAGTTCATATGACTTAGGATAGGATTTTGAGATTTAGATTTATTTATGGGTTTTAGTCATTTGGTTTGATTTTAGATTGGAGTTAATTTGGAATTTGACTTGGAGTCTTGAATTTGAAGTTGAATTTGGTAATTTAGAAAATCAATTGAATTGATTTGGAAAAAGAAAGTAAGGATAGGGTTTAGGCTATAAGGTAGGAAAGTCCTCCTAACTCCCTAAGGCATAACCTATACCTATGGCTAACTCTTCTAAATCTCTAGGATTAGGTTAAGTGTTCACCTAATCACTAGAAGTGTCTTAGGACTAAGGAACTCTTAGTGTCTATAAGAGTCTTAGATCTACTATGAGAAAGTTGAGAGCTCACTCCAAAAGTAAGGTCAACAATAATCAATCTGTGTTTTACTATATCAATTTTTATAAGTAATAATATGCTTATCTCTTTTCTTAAATAAAGTATTAACAACTACAAAATCTAATATAGTCATACCTTTTTCATTAGCAACTCCAAATCCATAACCACCATGAATACTTAAAAATCTTCTACCACTCTACCAACATGTCCATTTAAATCTCCTCCAATAAATACTTTTTCTTCAAATGGCATCTTTTGTATTAATCCCTCTAATTCATTCCAAAAATTTTCTTTTGAGCCTACATCCAAACCTACTTTAGGAGCATAAACACTTATTACATTGATAATCTTAGCATCAATAATAATCTTTAAAGCTATAATTCTATGTCTGCATCTATTAATATTTATAACATTATCCTTTAAACTTCTATCTATAATCACACATACGCCATTTATAATTCGACTTCTACCTAAATTTCGGTTGACCTCACTTTTGGAGTGAGTTCTCAACCTCCTTTTCTTACACTTAAGAATCTTCTAGACACTAAGACTTCCTTAGTCATAAAATACTTCTAGTGATTAGGTGAATACTTAACCTAAGCCTAAAGACTTAGAAGGGTTAATCATAAGATTAGGCTATGCCTTAGGGATTTTGGAAGACTTGCCCATCTTGTGGCCTAAACCCAACCTATGTTTACCTTCTCAAATCAAACCTCAAATTCAATA
The DNA here is from genome assembly GCA_021442155.1 of Cymbidium sinense. Classification (NCBI taxonomy): domain Eukaryota; kingdom Viridiplantae; phylum Streptophyta; class Magnoliopsida; order Asparagales; family Orchidaceae; genus Cymbidium; species Cymbidium sinense. The sequence continues at coordinate 132,815,699 of CM038220.1, forward strand.
CAAGTATCAAAATCCAAATTCAATCAAGCCAAATGATTGAAGCCCTTGATCAAATCCTTCTAAGCCTTATGATCGATTCCATGGACTTAGCCAAAATTTCCATCCAATTCAATCTAAACTTGATTTATTTCTTCATGAACCAATCATACCTTCAATCATCTTTACTAATATAAATCAAACCTACAGCCAAATATCCAAAAATAAATCCAAGTCAAATTAAAACCCAAATTTGAACCCATTGAGCCAATTCCTTGGACTCAACCAAATGACATCCAAGTTAAGTCAAAACTAGTGGATTTTCTCTTAAATCAATTATTCCTTCAATTACCTATCCAAATATAAATGAAATTTACAACCATCAAGCCAAATCAAAATCAACTCAAGTCAAACCCAACAAGCCCATTTGACTTGAAATATTCAAATGAACCAAAACTCATTTGAACCCAAACCAATTGCAATTGAATTTATATATCAATCCCAAATTCATATATAAACTCAACTAAATAAAACTTAACTCAAAATCAAGCTAACTAAACCCAATTGACTCACTTGACCCAAAGTGGCCAATTTGACCTACATGAACAAAAATCCAATTCAATGCAAATCAAAGTTAATTAAGCCAATCCAAACTTCATGACATGATTGTTGATCATCCTAGGTTGATCAATTATCATAAATTGGGTCAAACCAACTCAACCTAGCTATTTAAACAAGTCAATCCTTTAACCCACATGAACAAAAACTAGTCAAATTGCAACTTAAGCCAAATCTCTTGAAACCAATGATTCATACCAACCCAAAATTAAAATTTGAACATGACTTGACCTTCAATTTAGCCAAACCAAACCCAATTGGCCCTCTTGGCCCAAGTTGACCCAAATAGACCTAAATGGCCAAAATAGGTCAAATCAAATTCCAATCCAAATTGATTGCAAATAATGGCTCAAGTTCATTCCAAATTGATTGTTAAACTTGACCAATGCCATAATTGAATCTAATTTAGCCAATTGAACCCAATTGACCCACTTAGCTCAGATTGACATAAAGGGTCAAATTAGACTAAACCTAATTTAAATATAAATTAAATCAAACCATTAACAAAAACACATCCCAAATGGTCATATGAACTTGACCCAACCCTTAGCTTGATCTAATTTGATCAATTGGCCAACCTAACCTAATTTGACCCAATTTGATACAAATGGGTCAAATTGAACCAAATGAGCTCCAAATGACATGAAATTTGAACCAACTCACTTTTGACTCCTTTCAAATCTACTCAAATCAAATCCAATGCCAAATGACCACTCTAGCCTTGGGCTAAGGGTATCGCATAAGACAAAACACCCATGTAAATGATCATTTCTCTTCTTTGGTCACTTGAAACTCATCCATTGGTCCACCTAGGCTCCAAGGACACTGACCAACTTGACACAAGAGGTGGTTGGGCTGGCTAGGACTCATGGGAAGGTGAATATAACTCACCTCCCCCATTGGAACTCTTGGCATCAAGGACCTCCACTTCCTCTTATTATGACACCCACTAATTCCTCTTGACCAACCAAACTAAGCCACCTATGATGATTCTCTACCATTCCTTACACCCTAAACCATAGGACATCCACTAGGAGCTCAAAAGCACCATTATAGGGGATTTTCATCCAAAACCAAAAACAACATAATAGAGGCTTCCAAAATCATTCTCCTGCCCTCATTTCACTCTCCAAGAGCTCCCCAAGCAACCAGCATTCATCCCTCTACTTCCTTTGAGCTAAAGCCACCAAAAATCAAGCGGGTTCCGATGAGGAAGTGATGACTCTTAGTGGATACATCATTCAAAAGGAAAGCAAAAGCCTAGGTCCATCCCAAAGTTTCTTCTTGCATCTAAGAGCTTGGCTGGATCAACATCGCCACCGAAACCATCCCCGATGAGGTAAATTTCAAAGAATCGAACCTTCGGAGCTTTTGTTTTTTTCAATGTGTGCACAATTTTAGAAATTTCCCTTAGAAAATCCTTGCATCTTTCATTTTACATAATCCTAATGTAAAAAATAGGACTTTTCCAGTGAGAATCGATGCGAAATCGAGCCCATTTGGATGAAATTTCATTCAATTTTGTGAAAAATCCTATAAAATAGCTCTTAGTTTATTGTTCCTCATCGCTTTCACCAATTGGGAAGCAACAACCATCTGATCTTGCTTTAGGGAATCAGATGGTCCAAATTTCATGCTAGATCACATTTTATGTTAGATGGGGATCAAATCGATGACGATTGGAACCACGACTCGCGGTTTCTCCTCGTCGCGCCACATGTCAATCAATACGCGATGCCACATGGTGGAACCATGCAATCCAATCATGTGGTGTCACATTGCCACATTGGCGCCACGTGGTGCTGACTGGATTAAGTAAGAAATTCGGCTATTTCCAAATTTTAAAAATTATTTAAATCACTAAGAACTTAAAAAAAATCAAAGAAATAAAATACTCGATGAAAAATTATAAATAAGGGCTCATTGGATTCATCTTTTAGAGGGGAATCCAACAAATATAAAATACCCAAATTTTACTAAATATTTTGAGCTTAATTTAAGTTTTAGTGAAAATCAAACTTCAATAATTAAATAAAAAATACATTATATTGATTTAAAATTTTCAAGGATTGGAGTTGAAGTTAAAATAAACCTAGCATAAAAATTTCAAGTCAAAAGAATTTCTCGATTGAGAGATATTGCATTCTAAAGCTCAAATAGTCTATTTTAGCAAAAATAAACTAATAGACTTTATAAAAATCTTGAAAAATCATTTAAATTAGCTAAAATTTTAGAAAATTATAAAAAATCATAGAAAAATCATAAAAATGCTAGTAAATATTCATTTTAAGGGTATTTTAGAGAGAAATTTATTAAAAAGATCCTTAATTGATTTTGAACATTAATTAGAGCTTAATTAAGGTTTAATTAAAAAATTAATTACCTTAATTATTTCTTAATTAATTAATTAATTGCCTCAATAAGTTTTTGAGATTCTTTAAGAGGATGACCTCTGCCTTCCCTAATTATCTTTGGATTTATTAATTAATTAATTAGGAGAATTATCTAATTAGACCTTAATTACTCTCCTAACTTGATTAGGGGTAAATTAATCACATGAATAGTAAATTAATTAATTAATTATGCTCATTTTTCACTATTTAAGAGTGAGGGGACTTTACCTCACTCCCATGGTTTAACAATAATGAAGTATCCACTTAAAAATTTTATACACTTGTATGTGCATTTAGCTAATGAATGAAAACCTGCTTTTCAACTTTAGCTCACATACATAAATAATTCAATTGAAAGAAATACAACTTTTGCATGATTTTTCATTCTTGTAGTCATTTCTACATTCATGTGTATTCAAGAATAGTGGGTATATTTAGTCTGGACATTCCATGGATGCGAAGCTTTAAGTAGCCCCAAAGAGGTCTTTACCTCACTCCCCTAGTTAACAATGGCGAAGTACTTGCTTAAAACCTTTAAACACTTGAATGTGCATTTAGCTAATGAGTGAAAATCCTATTTTCTACAAAATACACATATGCATCTTTCATTTAAAGCGTGCTAAAAGAAATATGTTGCATGTATTGTTATACTCAGAATTAAGTCGTATGCATGCTACATGTGATGGAAATGAATAATTTGATATATGTCATATGATAGTAATGCAATTAAGTTAATCCAAAGATGCCTTTTATGTTGAATAGAATCATTTAAAGAACCTAAACTTAGGATAAATTAAGTTAATCCTAAGATGCTTTTTTTTCTTTACTTTAGTTATAAAATTGATTGATGTTTTGTTTAAATTGTGCAATAGAAATGGCATACCATTTCATAGTTTCTTTATGAATGATGATTTAATGTGTGGCCTAGATGTGATTAAGCTCTTAGAAAAAAATAAATTTTCTACCAAACTACAACTTATAATCAAAGTTTTAAATAATTCATAACCTCACAAAAAGCCTAGGTGTTAAATCAAGATAATTAAAAGATTTAACAACCCCTTAGTTGAATGTTGTATGTTTAACATCATACATTCATATTATCTCACTCTTATTAAGAGAGGGTTTCCATCATTACACGATAGGGGAAGACTTGACCTTTGAGGGTCTCCTCTATGGTGAAAAATATCTCTTTCTCTCTGATTTAATCTGTAATATCAATTAAATATGCATTTAGATAGAAGAAATCATATAGCCTTTGTCAAAATGAAGAGTAAAAAATAAATAAATAAAAATTGAAAAGATTTGCATAAGACTAAGTCATTACTCATACCACTCATGCTCTAGTCTCTTTAGGGAGTGAGTTTAAGGACTTTAGTCTCTTCCTAAATAATAACAACCTAACTATCCTGCAAAATCATATGACTTGCTTATATGGATTTAAAGCGTAGGAGGAGTTAGCTGGCGGCCACTCCAAGCAGTTGTAAGCCCAGCAGTCGGGTAATTTATCCTCTCTTGTGGAGGTGAACCTTATACCCATCTTGCTTAGAATTAGGTCGCACTTTAGCTCTTCTAAAAGCTCTCTAGATTTAGGATCTGAGGTAGTTGTTTCATTCAGGCTACTAACATAAATCCTCACCTCTTAGGCATTTCTGTAACCTTGTATTGGTGGATTATAAGCCCTAGCAATCTAATAAAATTTCATTTCAAAATATATAAATCCCTTCAATTTCAAACATATAAAGTCTAACCATAGGATAGATTGGAATGCTCACTAGGCTTTCTAGTATCATGAGCATCTAATCTCTTTTAAGATGTAATTCTTCTCCTTGAGTTTTGATTTTTAATACAAGATCCTTTGATAGTCTAGCCTTGAAATCTTTGGAGATATTAATTTACTTTAATCAAGAGTATTATTAAAGGATTTCATCTCTTAAGATGTGAACTATGGGGCTCATCTCATAGGAAACTTAACCAACACGGCTTAATATAAACCATTTCATATAAAAGTAAGAAAAATTTGCATATTTGAAGACCTATCATGCCTTGAGTCATGATTAGGTGATTAGGTCCATTATAGGTGATGATTTTTTTTGAGATAGTGCATCATTCTATAATTCGCTCACTTCAATAGTACATCTAAGATCTATGTGCTGTCCCACATCTCAAAATTAAACATCACAATACCAAAGTTTAAAACCTAAACTATCAATCTCCTTAGCTTTCTCCCCAACCCATTTAGTTTCTTGAACACATAAAATATTTATCTTCCTAGAACCATAATATCTATTAATTCCATTAATTTACTAGATTACTCTATTCTAAGTTCTAATCTAATTCTAGTTTCATGGACTAACTTCTTGCATATGTCCATAATATGGGAACCCTTATTTAACACTACATTCTGAATTGCACACTTTTCATATTAAGCTTACAATTAAGGGCGAATAACACAATGTTTTAAAGGATTCATGTCATGATTATTTCAACAAGTTTAGCATTTCGATGTCGTCTTAAACCCTCCACTTTTACATTAGACTTAGATATTATGATAGTGTTAACTTTTAAATTTAAATAGTTTATTTTTATTTAGGAATACTATTTTAATAATATTGGAGATTGCTCCGTTTTAAAATTGAACTCTAATGTTCTTTTAAAGTTTTGGAGGAATTTATCTTTTTCATTATAATTTCATAATATTGAATAGACTAAGTAGATAGGTGCATTTAATGAATGCTTTTTTTTTTGGGACATTCAGTGAATTTAGCGAAAATAATGCAAAAGTTTGAACTCAAAACCTATTGATTGATAACCTAAGCTCAAATATTAAGCTGTGCCTTATATTTAATGAACATGTCTTAACTTGAACTTTGTTTTTCATATTAGATAATAATTTGTATAAAAATGCATGCATGCATGGGAGCAAATTATAATTATTTAAGATACTATGTGTTATATAATAATTTAAAAAAATTCAAAATGTTTCATATTCATTATATGGGATTATTTTAAGAGAATAAAAATGATAAATTTATGTTATGATACAAATTAGATACATTATATTATATTATATCATAGACATGATAAATATAAACTAAAAAAATTCAATCTCAGTGAGGTTACCATTCAATATTTATAAAAATCACATTTAATGAATGAGGATTTCTCCTTAAGTTTTGTGGCATTTCACAATGATATGTAACATAAGAATGCATGCTTAAGGAGCTTAGAATAATATATCATTATCTCTGTTTTCAAATAGCAATATAATAATAAATTTAGATTTTATAGCATTTCTCAACACTTTCCAATCAAGTAAATGTATTAACTTGGATGAAATATTCTTAATCATTTATACTAATGTTGGTTCTTGATTCAATCGATGCCAAGACCATACAAAACTCCATCATATCTCTCTACAGATCCATTGAAAAAGCAATCTTTTGACTTCTTGAAGGTGGCAGTAGTGACCAAACTATCTGATCCAGCCTGGTGGCAGATTCCTACTCTCTCCACCTTAAGTAGTTTTACGAGCTTGTTCAGCCCGCCATAGAGGTTGTTGTTGAACCTCATCAAATGCTTGATGTCATAAATATTAGAAAAATACAACCGAAGATAATTGAAGAACTCCTCCTGAGTGTCTGGCAGATCACAGGAAGTTAACATTTTGAGAAGATATCCGAAGTCATAGCAACGGTGGAAAGCGATCAAATGGACGGAATCGTTTAGCATGGCATCGTGATGAGTTCGGCAAAGCGAGGCGCGGTGACACCGAGGCGGCGGTTCTTTTCAAAGTCCATTCCACTTTGGTGGAGAAGCTCGATGGATTCAGGGGCGAAGACGTCGCTTGCAGCGTCAAACTCTCGAAAGTTGAACTATTAAACACAGGGGTGAGGGGGAGAGCCGAAGAGAGGGAGGCGACCAGAAGAGTTGGAGAAGGTGAGCCCTAGTTGGATGAGATTGAGAAGGTTGATGTTGCTTTTAAGAGTGCAGTAGTGGAATTCGGCAGCTGACCAAAAAAATATCGACGGGGCGAAGCGGGATGCCGGGAAACTCGGTATCCATGGAGATGAAGGGATATTCGTCGATAATGGAGCAGATTAGAGAGAATTCCTCCACCAGGTTAGAGTCTTATACCTCACGGATTTCAATGGACCCATCGGTGGAGTCATTATCGAGCTTCTCGAGGCTCGACATTAGACTCTTACAACTAAGGGGGAAGCCAAGATTACATCAAATCTTGCCAAACAACAAAAAGAAAATGATGACTTTAAAAATCCTTCAGAAATCAGAATCTTATATCAAGTTTCTCCTCCGTTATACCTTAAATTCTGGTTCTAGTAAATCCAAGCATTGGAAGGGTTCAACTTGAATGTACAACTCTCTCACGGACTCTTCTTCTCCCTCGCATGACGCTCGTCCCGTCGCCTCTTCCAGCGAGGGGTGACTATCTCGCTTCATCGTCGAGGATTTCGGAAACTTGGGCGACGCGATCTTTTGGAGGCAAGAGGGAGAGAGAGACGTGGGTTTTCATTATTTTTAAGCCAAAATTTATTATTATTATACATATATATATATATATTTTTAAAAAATTATATTTAAATACATTAAAATTGTGTGATATATATATAAATCTTTCTATATATTAATTAAAAAAATAAATTAATTTAGTTAATATTGTATAACTAAATTTAAAATATTTTAAATAAATTAAAATATTTATGATTTAAATTGACAATTAATCGATGAACACACATCAAGATTATTTCGAGTGGGTGGTTAATTGAACATTTGAAATTAATAAATGTTGAATATTTAATTCATTTTAATGAAAAAAAATTGAATAAAAAAATCAAAATAATTTTTAACATACATTTCATTCAGGTTCATTTTGAGTGGACATAATTATTTATAAAAGTAATTATAAAGAAGTTGTAAATAAAATATATTTTTATCATAATTAAAATTAACAAAATATAGTAACAAAATACATGAATAATACTAACCTAAAGAAATAATGCAATAAAAAATTACCCTAAAATGACATAATCATTACTCTTAATTATTTGAAGTTGATTTGAATGATTAGGATATGATACTTGTATAAATATATTGATGAACTTAACAACATAATATTTCAACTCTTGATAACTATGTTTAAAGGATGTTAATCAATCTAAGCCTTCTAACCTTGCAATAGTAAGAATAATAACTCATCTAGAGTAGACTAATCATAATGAAATTAAAATTGGCAAGAGTGAAGTATAGATAACTAAAAAAGAGAGGGGAGAGGGCACGAAGTCTATAAATAATCATTTGTCATACTTTCCTCCCTCATTGGAAGTCCTTCTCTAAGAGATGTTAGCTGACTCGCTTAAGAAATGATTCATTAAAAGTGAAAGAGAAACTATCAATTTTCATTCAAAAAAAAAAAAATCTAAACATTATAAAAGTGAAGTATATATAATAATTATAAGAGAATACAAAAGAAATAGAAACATGGTGATGCTTGGAAATATAAGATAAATAAAGATTTGGAAAACTTAAAGCACATTTTGATAGAGTTTATGTGAGTATAGTCAATAGCATAATTGAGAGAGGGAATCCAACAACTTCTCATAACTCAAATAGAGAGGAAAGAGAGGGATAAAGCATTGTAGAGAGAAAAGTAGTGTGTGATGAGGTGCCAAGATTAAAAGGTGATGTGATAGTTAAACAATAGTAAATGGTGGTAAAAATAACTAAAACCATGGTCAAATGTATATGCAAATTTTATATTTTTGGATATGAAGAGTACACACCTAAAGATTCAAGAGCCTTCCCTTTAAAATTCTCACTTCTCTAGCTGACCTTCAATAATTTAGTGGTAGCTAAACTCCTAAAACATTCATTTAGTTGTGTTTTTGACTCCTTCAGTTATTCTCATGCACTATAATTTCCATTTGTTGCTACATAGAGATAGATCAATTAAACTATGTTTTAAATATTTGATTCAGAATGCTATTCAATATAACAAGCAATGGTGGTAGAGACTCTGATAATTACATATCTAGAATTAGAAAATTCATCAATTTATGAGTAAATAAATCAAATTTGCACAAATTCAAGTAATAATCTCAAAATAGTTTTACAATGTTTACTCATAATAGTTTTACAACTAATTTTTAAGACAACTACAACAATCTCAAATGGACAGTAAAAAAAATGAGATGAGCTATGTAATTGATATTATCAAAATTCACCAAAAATAAATTAAACCAAATCTAAGAATAAAATTAAGAAGATAAATCCAGTCTAACCTCATTCAGAGGGCACTTGCCTGGTCAGTTTGATGGTTGTTTAAGTGTAGTTAATTCTTCATTTCACCTCCTTCCCTAAACAAAGCAATAAATATTTAAGCCAACTCCTCAAGTAACAACAATGTTCACAAACTTCCTCTTTGCAAAAGCTAGCCACCATTTGTTAGGGATACCATTAAACCTATAAGCACACCTAAGCAGTCTACCACTTGCCTCCTCCCTTATCTGCTTCGGATAATTCCTGAAAAGCTCTATATTTCAAGAATAATGACATCAGTCTTTGCAAAAGTAAAATATATTTTAATCAATAAAAATGTTCTTTTTTTAAATCAATATTGAAAGGCAAAAATAATAAATTGTCAAAAGAAAAGTGCATAAAGTATGCCTGCTTCTTGTTGAGATTGTGGAAGAGTAAAGAGTCCAGGAAAAGGAAAGCCTTGTTCTTGAGGTACTAGAACATTTTCAAGACCATGGTTAATGATTTCTTTGGTTCCCACAATGTTGATTCAAGTCTTTTCACCACATTAATGTAAAAAGTAAGGTATATGCGCAGCTTATCTGCGACGCTTCTAATGTCAAAGTTCTTGAAGAGTACATTAGCTCAAAAGAAGGATATTGATTCATCAACAATATCTATGCCAAAAAAAAAGTGAATGGTGATGATTAATAAATAGAATCTGAGAGAAAAAATTCATTAGGAAGATATATTTGGATAGAAAATTGGATCTAAGATTGGAGCAGGGCCCTTGATGTGAGTTTTTAGTGGGAGAAGAGGGCATCCACAGGCTTTGGTTATACCCACCTCATCAACAAAACTTGAATGGTATACTTGCAAGTATCAATTGACAATTAGATCAATTTGGGGGGTTGTGCCAGAAATAAAAATTTTAAGGAATGAGTATTAAGAATTCCAAGTGGAAAAAGAGCTGATATTCATTATTTGCCACTCTTAAGTTCGCTTCAATAGTTAACAATGAAGTTCAGGGAAGAACCACATGTAACTTTTTGAAAATGACAAATTTAGTATTGTATACTTGATAAATAAATGATAAATTTAAGTGTTTGTCAACCTGATAAATCAAGCTTATAAATCAAGGATTTGAGTTCAACCTAGCTAACTCCCAACTAATCCAACTGGTGAGTTGTCATCATCAAGCCAGCTTGCCTATAACATCAAGTCATCAGACCCATATTTTAATATTGCTTGCACTTAAGCCAACAGTGATAAGCCAAACCTATTTAATAACTTTAACATATCATGTTATTAAATTTGATACTCCTATTAAAGTTTGGAAAGACCATGCAAAGCTAGAAATACATGGGTTTTCTACAAACATAAGCCCCACTTCAAAGAAAATTAAATAGCATTAGGTCACCTTGCCTAAAGATCATAAGACTCACCTTTTGGTAGCTTTGCAAAGATAAATTCTTATATTTTTTATATTTTAATTCAATATCATGCTACTAAGCCTCTTAAATTAATTATAATTAGAAATAATAAAAATTCTTATAAGTCAAATAGAGCTGTAAGCCTCATCATTCCAATTAAATTTGGGTCTTCAAATGCATATGAGCCCCAACACTATTCATATTCTAAGTCAATATCATACTATTAATCCGACTAAATTAATTATAATTAAAAATAATAATAATCCATATATCCCATAGTTGCTAATCAGATTTATTGGATATTACAATATAATCAATCTAGTGTTGCCAAACTAAGACCAGTGATATTTCTAGAATGACAAAATCATGAGATTTTGATTGACTTCATCTCCATTCCTCCAAGCATCCCCCTTTTAATTAAAATCCAAACATTGGCTTTGAACTTAGGTATGAAATCATGTTCCCATCCTTGATTGAGAGTAATTTCCTAAAAGTAAGAGAGTTAATTAATTACAAGGACTTGCACCTATAAAAAACTATGGCCTTCTTGTTAAATTAAACTCAATCTACCTCATGAAAAATGAATCTTAATCTCGAAGATGGGGGATAGTGTTTTTTCTAAGAAAATAGGGATTGATTACCATATTCCACCGAAGAGCAAAGAAGCCACCATATCTTTACATGCAATATTTTCTCAACAAAATACATAATTTTATTCAATAATTTGTACAAAGCATGGAGATATTTATAGGCTTCTTCAAGCCTATGGCTACCCAAGGCCTATTTATAATAAAGCTCTTGAAGCCAATAAAAGATTAATGTTTAGATTGATAACTTGTTATAATGCAGTAATAATAAAAATAATAAAAAATACAAAAAATACTTCCATAAAGATGAGATTTGGCTCAATCAAAATAGGAAGATAAAGTAGTTGACAGAGCATGAAATCTTTCAATATCTTTATTCTTTGCATGGTGAGGTTGACCTTAACATCAAAGGATTCAATTTAAAATTTCCATTTATTGTAATTTGACTTTGGAGAGAGAGGGGTCACTCATGCTCTTGCATAAAGACTTGTACACGATGAATCCAACTATTAATATAGTGCCTTAGTTCACGATCTTGTTCTTGACCATTGTGTTGGTATCACATCACAATTTATATCGACTATCTAATATGTTGCTTCCTAGAGTAGCATCTTAGTAATTTGTGAGTTAGGGTACTGCCATAATCAGCCTCATAGATCTATCTTCTTCCCCAATGCATCGATTTACCCCCACACCAATCAGGTATTTTTCTAAGTGAGTTTAAACAATCTCCTAAAGTTAAGGCAAAAAAATATAATATTCTTATGAGATATGTTGTTTTTAGATTTAAGGTACTATGTCGAATTATATGTGATAGTGGCACAATCTCATTAGAGCTAAAATTTAGTAAATCATCAAGCGATATAAGATTTGCACTATTCCTCAATATATAACCCAAAAATTAAGTATTTAGCAGAGATAATCAACAATACTTTGATACAATTACTAGAGAAGACCCTCTCCAAAAAAAAAGAAAAAAGAAGACATAATGACATGTCAAACTAACATAAGCTTTAAAGGCCTCACACCACATATAAAATTGAAACAAAAACCACTCTAAAATTTCTTGTGTTTGGAAGATAAACAATACTCCCTACTTCCTCTTAATGTCAAGCTACCTTAATAAAAAAATATTTTTCTAAGGTTTACTGAACTTAAAGCTCTAGATAAAATATAAATTCAAGCTCATCAAAATTTGAAAAATCACAAGGCAAAGATGACTAGATCTTATTATCATATAATCAATATAAGAAGCTTCAAAATAAGTAAACTAGTTCACATCATTTAAAACCTATAACTTCATCAAGTATTGGTGAGAATTTTAACTGAATTGAGAAGGTCCCTTCATCATTGCAAATGCATAAGAGTGGCCTAACAACTTACCAATATGAAAGCTATAAGGCCTATGTGTCTTATACATGACTACAATCTCAAAAAGTATTATAGATTGTTGGTTAAGCCATTATGTGAACTGATCAAACATAAAGCCAAGCTGCTATTAACATTGCTAGCTTAAAGAACTTCAGTGCTTAAACTACGATCATCCTAAATATCAAAAGAGTAAATTAGGACTATATCAATTAATTTTTTTCAAAATTGAGGCAATTTTATATAAATCTTATTCAAAGTCAAAATTATGGAAGTTAATTGGCATCTCATATTTACAAAATAAAATACTAGTACACAATTAGGAATAGTCCTTCTAGTATTGTAGACAACCTACATGATACCAACAATGAAATAACTTTCAATCAAACATATATACATAATTATGTCCAATCCTTTTAAGTACATAACTTATCATAAAATTCTTTTACATGGTTAAGTACAACTCTTACATTAAGATTAAAAGATTATGCATTCTTTTAGTGCAGCACTAAGATTGAAATAACTTGCTAAAAAATAAAAATGCAAAGTTGTGTGCAACTCTTTGAGATTAAAGATTGCACACTAGTGTACAACAATAAGAATAAAAAACTTGTATAGAGATATATATAACATTTAATTTGAGTTTAGAGTGTCGTACATAACTAAACATAACACCAAAAATAAAACAACTTATCATAAAACACGTGTACATAATTGTGTATAACATCCAAAATGAAATAATTTGACAAAGAATAAAATTGCACACGAGCCATTAAGTTTAAAAAATTGTATACAATTAAGTAAGCACAAAAGTTGAAAAATTTTTCCATGAGAACTTATACATAGATGCATATTGCCCCCAATTTATTTCAAAGTTGACAATTTGAGTTGAAGGGTGAAGTTTAGATCTATCCTCAAACTAACTTGATCTTAATCTACTTGACTTAAACTTGACCTAATTATTATATGAGTCAAAACGTTTGACCCAAATTCAACTTAACTCAAACTTGCATAACTACAACTCAACCCGTTTAACCTATTTATTATATAGATCATGCAATTTTTTTAGATCATTATGACCAATAAACTTGAATATAACTCATATACATTTCTTCTAGTTTATCAATGTATTTGTAGCTTTTCAATACAAACAGTAATCATATCAAGTTCAAGTTGATTTCAAGTTACTTAGGTCAACTTGAATACAACACAAAAAAAAGAATGTAAAAAAAATTGAATAGGTAAAAAATTTAAAAAATCCTAATTTTAAATTTTTGATTAGATTGGATTTATTAAAATGATTAAGAATATTGTTAGACAACTTTCAAGATATAATAGGCTCTCCACACATAAAGCTATGTGTGCACCAACTTTCAAGCTACAAGAGGCCCATAAAATGAATTATGAAGAAACATAGAGCAAAAGAGCCATAGCCTGAACTTGAAAACATAATTAACTACCATGAGAAAAAAGGATAGTCTACTAACATATAACTATCAGCTGATATGAACAGAATTCACACAAAAAGGTGAAGCCCCGTTAGTAGGATTTGCACTCATAGGTCAAGTGGTTCCCATGTGTACAAGAACGGGGACCTCATTTTACAAGAGTGGTAGAAAATAAATGTATGATATTAGACATACAATATTTAGCTAAGTGGTTGTTAAATTTTTTTAATTATCTTGATTTAATGCCTAGGTTTTATATGAGGTTATGAGTTATCTATAAATTTAATTATGAGTTGTATTTAGGTAGAAAATTTATTTTTTTATAAGAGCATAATCGCATACATGTCATACAACAAACATCAATCATAAAGAAACTATGACAAGGCATGTTATTTCTAATGTACAAGCTAAATAAAATATCAAACATTTTATAGCTAACATAAAAATAAAATATTGGTGTGATCGAGTACCTCCATACAACCCAAAAAGAAAAATGGGTAGCTAAGCTCTACTCTTATGCAACCAGGATTACAAAAGAATAATTACAATTAAGGATGACTACATGTTATGGGGGTCTTCATCTTCTTTTCTTCATGTCTCCTTCATTTCTTTATTTGGGTTGCTTACTCTAAAGGAATCACAAAGGCCTCCCAAGGTAAAGCCTTCTAGCCTCTGCTCATCCTAATCTCCCATAACACTAATCCTAATTCTTAATGCACAATTACACTAAAAATAAGAAAAGTAAATCTAACTACACTTGCAAAATAAGTGTTAGCTAAACACACCATATAACCCAAAGCAGTTATATGTATGATTTGGACTTAGTACCCTACACATAGGTAACCAAGTCCACATGTCCTAATTTATATTATGCTTAGGGGTTAAACAACCTATAAAAGAGAGCATTTATATTTATTTTAAGCACCCCTTTAGCACAATCTCCTACAAAAAATATAATTAGACTAATAATGGCCTAACATCTAATTTATGAAGCATGCACCCTAACATCCAGTCTATAACAATACATCACAAAATAAATATACATCAAACCATACCTTTAACAACATAAGTTAAATAGTGACTTCATCTAATGTGTGTGTATTAAGGCTTGTGTGGTATGTCCTAACTATGCTTTAGAGTTAAGATTTTCTAAGTATAGAAAGGTTCAATTTAAAGGGTGGTTTCACTTCAAGTGTTTAATTAATTTGTAAATTTTATTTAGTGTTTTCTTTTATTTCATTTGACCTACACTAAACAACTAAGTGTTATAAAGAGAAGAAAAGAGGGTCACTCTCTCTTATCCCTACCCTAAGTCACATCTAAAACTAATTAATTAAACAATTTTATTTAGTGAATGGCTTATTACATATTTTAAAGTAACCTTAAGTTTAGGTTTATTTTAAATAAACTCATTTAATAAGAAAGGCATCTTAAGATCAATTGGAATGAATTACTATCATATAACACATGTTTGTTCATTTCTTTCCATTATATATAGCATACATATGATTAAGTCCTAAATATACCTATACATGCAATTATATTTTAGCATACTTGAATGATGAATGTAAGCAAATGTATTTAGAATTAATGTTTCATTTAGTTGAATTATTTTGTCATATTATTTTAAAGCTCTATCTAAATTCTTATACAAAAGCATAAGAAAAAAACTTCAAATCATATGACTAATAAATCCAACCACTTAAACAAAATATGAATGCATGTCTTTTTTAATAAAAAGAGGTATTTTCATTCATTAGTTAAATACACATTCACATGTATAAATTTTTTAAGCAAGTATGTCACCATTGTTGCAATAGTGAACCTCCTTAGGGATACTTAAAGTCATGCATCCTTGAGATGTCCAGACTAATATACCCACTACTATTATATACATATGGATGTATAAGCAACTACAAGAATGAGAATCATGCAAAAGTAGAATCAATTCTGATTAAATTATGGTTTTTATCCACTAGTTGCATCACACATACACATACATATAAGAATTTTAAGTAAGTACGGTGCCATTGTTTCACACCAAGGGAGTGAGGTAGGAACCTCCTTAGGGCTACTTAAAGTCGTGCATCCCTGGGATGTCCAAACTAATATACTCACTATTCTTATATATGTGAATGCAATATAGAAATGAAAACTATACAAAAGTTGGATTCAATTTAATTGATTTATTTGTGTAAATGAATTAAAGCTTTATCTAAATTATAATGTCAAAGATGCATAAGAATGAACTCAAGCAAGTACATCATCATTGTGCACCAAAGGAGTGAGGTAGCAACCTCATTAGGGCCACTTAAGGCTGTGCGTCCCTCGAATGTCTAGACTAATATACCTGCTAACATTCTTACTTATGAATATAAGAAAGAAACTTCACTTCATACAGTAAGCCTATATTCACATGTACTTTCTATACATATATAACCAAAGTCACAACACATATTCTTATTCATTAAGAAGCTTTTGAAAAAATATTTATAATTTAATAGTGATAATAGCCACACATATTCTTAATTAAGTCAACACATGCTAATTTGAAATAAAAGAAATCATTTTTTAGTTAATTAATTTTTGAAAGGAATGAATACATGGCTACAAGTGGAATACAACATTTTAATATGATTAGAAAGAAATAAAGAAACACAAGCATACAATCTCATTCAATCCAACTAATTCATAAGGACAATCACATTAAACAAGCTTATTTAAAGTAAACCAAAGTTTGTTAAAGCCATTTTTGATTTCATATTTGATTTGATTTATGAAATGTGAAAGATGTTTGTTGGTTCTATGTATGTGAGTTAATTTGATTCAATAAAAAACAATTAGGTTGATTTTATGGATTGATTAAGTTAAGAATGGATTAAATCATTTAATTAACCCTTTCCTATGTCACCTTAAGGTAATAAATTAAATAATTATGTGCTAATATGATATGCAATCACATAGAAAGTAAATGGTAATGCTCTTATGAAATGAAAGAGTTCTAATGCAATTAGCTCATAATTATTAATTAATTAAGATTAAGAAGCTCACTTAATTACTCTTATGATTTTCTCACATATGTGAGCTAATCATAATTTCATTAGCTCTATGTTGACCTCACTTTTGGAGTCTACTTTCAATTTCTTCATCTTAGGCATCAGGACTCCTCTAAACAGTAAGAGTTCCTTAGTCTCAAGACACTTCTAGTGATTAGGTGAACACTTGACCTAACCCTTGAGACTTAGAAGAGTTAGCTATAGGAATAGGTCATGCCTTATGGGTATTAGGAAAACTTGCATACCCTATAGCTTGAACCAAATCCTTACTTCAAATTCAAGTTAAACTTCAAATTCAAATCAACTTTAAATTCAAATCAATTCCATCAAATATTAAACCAATTTCAACTCAATTGATTTTCTCAAATCTTAAATCAAATCCAAAATCTTTCATATGCCCTTTGATTTCATCTTATTGACTTAGCACAAATCAAATCCAAATCACTCCAAATTCAAAAGATTTTCTCATAACCCATTTATATTCTCATTTATATTCACAAATATAAATGATGTATAAATTCAAATAACCAAAACAAAACTCAAAACTCAAGTTCTAATCCAACTTAAGTTCAACTTATATCCTTTCAAGTCAAATCCTTGAACTTAACCAAACCAAATTCAAATCACTCCATACTCAAAATATTTTCTCATAACCCATTTATATTCATATTTATACTCACAAATATAAATGAAATATAAATTAAAATATCAAAACTAAATTCAAAACTCAAGTCCAAATCTAACCAAAATCCAACCTATACCCTTTCAAGTCAAATTTTTGAACTTAGCCAAACCATCCTCAAATCAATCCAAATTCAAATATTTTCTCTTCAAACAATCATTCCTTCAATCATAAACCAAATATAAATATAAAATTTAATCATCTAACCAAAATCAAACTAATCCAAGTCAAACCCATGTTCACCCTATTGACTTGAAATTGTCAAATGAATCAAAACACATTTGACTCTAAATCACTTGTGATTGAATTTATATTTCAATCATTAGTCCATATGTGAGTTTAACTAAACTTGAATCAAGCCTTAATCAAGTTAATTGACCCACTTAGGCTCACTTGACCCAAAGTGACCTAAAGGACTTTTGAGCTAAATTCTAATCCAACCCAAATTAGATTGAACTAAGCCCATCTAAGCCTAACATTATGAGCAACAATCATCCTAGGATAATCAATCACTCAAATTGAATCAAACCAAGTCAAACTTAGCCCTTGACCAAGTCAACACTTAGCCCAAATGAAATCCAAACTAACCAAAATCCATTATAAGCCAAATTTATTGAAACCATTGATATAAACCAATTCATAATCAAGATTGAACTTGACTAAGTCATCATTTGAACCAAACCTAGCCCAATTGGCCACTTGACCTAAGTTGACCCAAGTTGACCTAAAAAGCCAAAATGGGTCAAATCTTGATCTAATCTAAATTGATTGCAACCAATAGGTCAAATTCATTCTAAATCACTTATTGAACCTGACTAAAACTTCAATTGGCCAACTAGACCTAACCTAACCCAATTGACCATGAACCCAACTTGACCTAAAAGGTCAAATCAACTTGAAATCAAACCAAACCAAAATTGATTGAAACCAAAGTTTATAATACATTTCAAATGATCAACCAAGCCTAAACCAACCAATTACAACCCAATTGGTCAATTGGTTCAACTAGGTCAAATTGGTCAACTTTACCCATTTGACCTAAGTGAACCTAAATGAACCAAAACCAAATATAAATCAAATTAAACTAAATCAATGATACACATAGGCTCCAAATGATCATTTAAATTTTACCTAATCCATGGTTTGATCCAATTTGACCAATTGGTCAACCTAATCCAAATTGACCCAACTTGACCTAAATGGGTCAAATTGAACCAATTCAAATCAAATGAACTCCAAATCACTTAAAATTTGGCCCAACCCATTTTTGAATCATTTCAAATCTACCCAAATCAAAATCAAGGCCAAATGACCATTTTACCTCTAGTTCAAAGGGTATTTTATGGCCAAATTCACTTAGAATTTGGCCAATTCATTCTCATGACCACTTGGTATCTTCCTAGTGGCCCATTTGGACACTAAGGATGGTGGTGAGCATGATCCAATCACCTTGGGTCAACCATGACACAACCCAAGGCCAAACTGACCCCTCCAATGCAAATTGGACACTTGGATCACCTCATACACTCAACTAGCACATGGGCACTCCCTCTCATCCCCTCCTCTGCCTAAAATTAACCACATGGAGTGCCTAATAGCATAAACAAACCAATCAATCCAAGCAATTAATCAAAAATAATAAAGCAATTCTTGGTCATCTGATCCAAGTAGGGAGATATACTCCCCCTCATTCCAACTCAATCCATACACACTGAATTTGATTAAGCCCTAGAACCAAAACCAAGTTTCTCCAAGCCATGGCAAGCATTCCTGAGCTCCCCCTATTTTTTTCCTTCTCAACTTTCCTCAAACCAAAATAGGGGAGGTAATTCCAAATTCCATTTCATCCAATTCTCCACCAAACATAAATTTACTTTACAAGCACCATCAAGGGACCTAGTCGAGCTCACCCAAGGTGTTTCCCAAGTCTCCAAGCCATGGGAAGGGGGACTTCCATCAAAGCTGATTGCCATTGAAGGGGAGCTTGATCAACCAAGACATCCACCTCAAATCAAGGCTTGTTACTTTCAATAGGGCTTCATCTCCACTAGATGAAGCTACCTCCTCTGTTGGAAGCGCCGGTCCTCTGACGAGGTATTGCTCAAAATCAATCCTAAGTTAAAAACAATGCTTGGTCCTTTGTGAAGAGAATTGTAATCTCATTAGATCTTAGCCATTGGATCTCTTTCTAATGTTCTTTTGAAGGTGTGGATTGAGTTTGAGCTCCATCTGAGCTCGGGTGAGCTCAGATCGAGGGATGACATCCATCTCTCACTGCTCAGGAGGAGATAAATCATACACTATCCATCCCGCATGTTTTGGATAGACGATTGTGATTTAATCACACTTAGATCTCTATTTAAACCCTTTAGAACCAAAAGATTAATCTTGGTCATCTGATCCTTGATTGGATGGCCCACAGAAAAGCGCATTGCATCCCCAGTTGATGCGATGCTTGATGTGATAACTTAAATAACCAATCCCATTGCGCCACATGAAAAGTATGCCGTGTCAGCAGTCCATGAGGCACCGACAAGATTAGTTAATTAATTAGGCTATTTTAATTATCCATTAATTACAAAAACTTCATAAAATCATAATAAATATAAAAAATCCAATAAAATTATTCATAATTGATTTTAAATAGTGAATTTTCCTTAATTAAAGTTTAATTAAAAATTTAATTGCCTTAATTACCCCTAATTAATTAATTAATTAATTCCAAATTTCTTAGACATGTTTAGTGGAAAGACTTCTACCTCTCTTAATTTTCTTGGAATTTATCAATGAGTTAATTAGAGAAATTAATTAATGAATCTCTAATCACCCCCTTAATGTAATTATGAGTAATTAAGAATATAAATAGTGATTTAATCCCTTAATTGAGATAATTAAACATTTTGTAAGTAAGGAGGAGGTTTATGGAATGGGTTTGAGATATTTTCCCTAAGTTATTTCCTAAAAACCCTTTCTTCCTTAATTCAAATATAATTAAAGATTAATTCACTAATGATCTACTTAATTAGTCTAATCAAACTTTCAAAATAAATATGAAGTTAATCAATCTCTTGTTGGGTAGATCCTTAGGTGTTCAAAACCCTAAGGTAAGTTTGAGAAAATCATATCCAACTCACATGTGTGGGAAGGTTATGAAAGTACTTAATGAAAACTCTTTAGCTTAATTAATCAATAATTGTGGGACAATTACATTAGACTCCTTTATTTTTTAGGTGTATTGCTAATTTAAATTCCATGTGATTGCATATCATATGTTGGCTCATAATTATTTATTTAATTATGTTAAAGTGGTGTAGGTAAGGTTAATTAATGGATTTAATTCACACCTTAACCTAATAAAATATAAAATCAACCTAATTATTCTAAAATTAAACTAAACCAAATTCACATAAGGGGAAATGGGTTATGACCAACAAACTCTTTTCATATTTCCTAAGTCAAATTAAATTCAAAAATAAAAATCTCTTTAAAGAATTTTCATTCACTTTAAATGATCTTATTTCATAGGATTGTCTTTAGAAATTAATTAGGGTGAATGAAGTCATATGCTTGCATCACTTTATTTTTTTCCAATCATGCAAAATATTGTTTGCCATATGAAATCATGCATTCATCTCTTTTAAAAAATCTCTTTAAATAAAATATTTTCTTTTAGGTCAAATTGAATGTTTTGGCTAAAGTAAGAATATGAGTGGCTATTATCACTATTAAACTAAAAATTATTTTCAAAACTTGTAAAATCAAAGATTATAAATAAGGTGATGCTACTTATAAGTACTTATAAGCTTGCATGTGATTATAACATAAGATGTGTATTATGTGATTTTCTTCTCTTCTCTTAACATGAATTTGAATAGGATTTGCAAAGTGTATAGTTCATTTGAAAAGAGCATAATGCTTGCTTAAATCTATTCCTATACACTTCTATGTTGACTTAAGAAGGATCTTCACATTTACACTTGTAAATTACACAACTAAATCAAACACAAAAAACTTTTGCATGATTCATCATTCATTTGTTTCTTTTTATACATTTATATGTATTTAATAAAAGTGGTATATTAGTCTGGACATCTCGGGGTTGTGAGATTTTAAGTAGCCCAAGCATATCTTGTACCTTACACCCCTAGTGTAGAAAATAATGGCGTCGTACTCACTTATATCTTTTATCATGTGGATGTGCATTTTGTTAATGGATAAAACAATTCCTCTCTTTTCTACATAATAAAAACATTCATTCATGGAATATCCAAATTTTTTTAAGCAATATCTCTTAGCATTCATCATCAAAGTGTGTTAAAACTTTGCATTGCATGTATAGATATGCTTAGGATTATTCAAATGCATGGTATACATGGTGAAAAGAAATAAATGGTTGTGTGTTATGTGATAGTAATTCACCCCAATTAATTCTAAGATGTCTTTCTTATTGAACAGGTTTATTTAGAGCAAATTTAAAGTTAAGATTAATTAAAACACAAAATAAAATATTCATTAAAAAATCATTAATGAATCTATCTTAGAAATTACTTAAGGTAGGGATGGAAGAGAAGTTCTCTTCTCTTTTCTTCTCTTTATAATATTTAGTAACTAAGTGCAGGTTCATTCAAATCAAATCAAATAATCAAATAAAATTGATAAATTAACTAAATCACTTAAAATGAAACCACCCTCTAAGTTAAACCCTTCACACATAGAAAATTCCAACTTTAAAGCTTAGCTAAGACATGCCACACAAGCCTTAAATGGCACACACATTAGGCTAAGTCACCATTTCTAGCTCTATGTTAGGTGCATGGTTTGATATGCGATTTTATTTTTGTGATGTAATATTTTTTAGGCGGATGTTAGGGTGCATGTGCATAGACTGGATAGGACAATCTTAGTGTAATCAAGTCTTCTACAGGGGATTATGCTTAAGGGGTGGTGTAATAAAAATATAAATGTTTTTGATTGTGCAGGTTGCTTTTACCCCTAAGAATGATCCAAACTAGGATAGGTGGACTTGGTTACCCATGTATGGGGTGCTAAGTCCAAATTATTCATATAATTGCTTGGGTTGTGTGGTATGTTTAGCTAATCTCTATTTTGCAGGTTTAGTTAGATTTATTTTTCCCATTTTAATGTAAATTTTTCAATTAAGATTTGGAATGAATGTTATTGGGGAATTAGATGAACATTGGTCATAAGACCATATCTTATGTACCATGTGAAACCTTGGAGCAAACTACATCCCAAGTCCAAATTAAGAAATGAAGAAAGAAAGAAATGAAGAATGAATAATGAAGACCCCCATAACATGAATTCTTTTTTATTGTAATTATTCATTTATAATCTGGGTTGTATAAGAGTAGAGCTCGACTACCTATTTTGCTTTTCAGGTTTGTGTGGTGGAGCCCGATTGCATCGGTCTCTTATTCTTTTGTGCTAGCTTCATAAAATTATTTGATGTTTGTTTAGCTTGTGCATTAGAAATGACATAATTTTCTTAGTTTCTTAATGGCTTGATGGTTGTTGAATGGCCTCGATGCGGTTAGACTCTTAGTGAAAAATAAATTTTCTATCCAATTAATCAACTCAAAATTAAAATTAAATAACTCATAACCTCACCTAAAAAGCTTAGGACATAAATCAAGATAATAAAAGATTTAGCAACCCCATAGCTGGATATTGTATGTTTCACATCATGCATAAAAATATATTGCTTCACTCTTGCAAATGGAGAGCTTCCACCTTTCCTAGAGAAAATGACTTAACCTTTGAGAGCCATGGTGAAACACACCTCCTTCTTACTGATTTTGGCCCATAACCAATTTTCTCATGCATTAGGTATATGAAATTCCATAGCCTGTGTCAAATAAAAATGTCCAAAAATGAAAATAAAACTTAACAAAATTTATATTATATTAAGTCATTTATTCATGCCCTTCATGATCTAGTCTCTTAGGGAGTGTGTTTAAGGACTTAGTATTCTTTTAAATAAACAGTAGCCTAGCTATTTTGTAAAGCATATGACTTGCCTACATGTATTTAAAATTGTAGGAGGAGTTAGTTGGTGGCCACCCCCAGGCGGTTGTAAGTCCAACAGCCGGGTGATTTATCCTCTCTTGTGAAGGAAAACTATATACCCATTTTTTACCTTAAATTTAGATTGTACTTTGACCCTCGCCAAAGCTCCCTAAATTTAGGTTCTGAGGTTGTTGTTTCCTTTTATGGGCTACAAGCATAAATCCTCACCTCTTAGGCATTTTCATGATCTCATTTTGTGGAATTGTAAGCCCTATCTTTGTAATAAAAATTTAACTCAAACATATAATCCTCTTTAAATTTCAAAAATATAAAGCCCAACCATAGGATAGTTTGGGATTCTTACTAGGTCTCCAAGTATCATGAGCATCCCCTACTCATCTCCTTTTGGTTTCGATAATAACTCCCTCTTATTGATCAATCCCACTGATTTTTCAAAAACAAATAATTTGTTGATAGTCCTACCTTTGAAATCTTTGGAGACAATGATCATTTACCTTAATAAGAGTATTCTTAAGGAATCTCATTCCTAAAGATGTAATTAACTGTGGGGGCTTGCCTCCATAGGGAACTTAACAAACCCGGTTTAAAAAAAAAACCTAGTTTACCTTTTCATGTAAAGTAGGGGAAAGATCTCAATGTTGAACCCATTGTCCTTAGAGTCCTTGGTTAGGTGTAGGATGGTGGCTTCTACTCTCTGAGATAGTACATCATTCATCAATGTCGCATCTTAAAAGTACATATCTTGATCTCATGGTGTCCCAACATACACAACATTTTATTTTTTTAAATTCTAAGAGTTTAAGAAATAAACACCAAAGATTTTTCTGGCGACTCTGTTGGGGATGGTTCCTCCCTCCATCTTTGGTAAATGATCGTTGTCTCCAAGTATCGATAGTGGATTTGTATCTCATATGAGTTCGATACTATCCTTCTTTTCCATTGGCACTTAATTTATTTCATTATTAATCTAAGCTAGCCAACACCTTTTAGGTTCCATGTAGGTCTTAAAACCCCTTTGGGTCCCCCAATAGGTGAATGTAAAATTTTAATAAAAAATGATTACTAAAAACCTTGTTGAACCTCCTTACCATTTCCATGGTAAGGAAAGGTTCATTCCAAAAATAATTAAAGAAAATAAATCATTTATAAAAACATCACTTTCCAAAAAGCACTTTTCCAAAAAGTTCACATAATAAAATATTTGCACCTCATCTAACAATCTTCAAGATTGTTACATGTAGGATCATTTCAAAAATCAAAAATTAAAAAATCATCTTTCAAAAAGCACCAATGAACATCTCATTCAATATACCCAAATTTATTGAATGAAGATTTCATTTCAAAAATAAAATCAAAAAATCATCTTTTCAAAAAGCACATATTTGAAAATTAATACCCTCATTCAATATACCCAAATTTATTGAATGAAGATTTTATTTCCAAATGAAATCATATCATAACATTGAAATTCCTTTACAACATATCTCACAAATGTTGAATTTGGAATTTCTTTCTTTTCAAGAAGTACAAATTTGAAAATAAGCCTATTCATTCAATATAACTAAATATGTTGGATGGAGGTTTTATTTTCAAATAAAATTACACCATTTGAAATTTCACTCAACACATTCACCATGTGTTAAGTTGGTATTCCATTCTTTTAAAAAAATAATAATCACACACAAAAATTTCATCTTTGAAAAATAAAACATGAATGACTCCCATTTGATAAACCCAAATTTGTCAAATGAGAGTTTCATTTTTTTTAAAATAAATTTGGATCTTTTATTTAGCATACCCAAATTTTAAGCAAAGATCCTTCTTTTCAAATTCAAAATATCAAAATCAAACACATTTGAACCTTATTTAGCATACATAATTTTGCTACATAAAGTTCTCATTTTCAAAAATTAAAACATCAAAATCAAACACATTTGAATCTTTTATTTAGCATACTCAAATTTGCTGAGTAAAGACCCTCTTTTCAAAATCAAAATCTCAAAAATCAAACACATTTGGATTCTTTATTTAGTATACCAAAATTATACCAAAATTTGCTAAGTAAAGATCCTCTTTTTAAAATCATAAAAATCAAACACATTTAGATTCTTTATTTAGCATACCCAAATTTTCTAAGTAAATATCTACTTTTCAAATTAAAAAATCGAACACATTTGGATCCTTTATTTAGCATACCCAAATTTGCTAAGTAAAGATCCTCTTTTTAAAATCAAAAATCAAATACATTTGAATCATTTATTTAGCATACCCAAATTTGTTAAGTAAAGAAAATCAAACACATTTTGATCCTTTTTTTAGCATACCCAAATTTGCTAAGTAAAAATTCTCTTTTCAAAATCATAAAAATCAAACACATTTGGATTCTTTATTTAACATACGCAAATTTGCTAAGTAAAGATCCCCTTTTCAAAATCATAAAAAATAAACACATTTGGATCCTTTATTTAGCATACCCAAATTTGCTAAGTAAAGATCGTCTTTTCAAAACATAAAAATCAAACACATTTGAATCATTTATTTAGCATGCCCAAATTTGCTAAGTAAAGATCCTCTTTTTAAAACATAAAAATCAAACACATTTGGATTCTTTATTTAGCATACCCAAATTTGCTAAGTAAAGATCTTCTTTTCAAAATCATAAAAATCAAACACATTTGGATTCTTTATTTAGCATACCCAAATTTGCTAAGTAAAGATCCTCTTTTCAAAATCACAAAAATCAAACACATTTGGATTTTTTCTTTAGTATACCCAAATTTGCTAAGTAAAGATCCTCTTTTCAAAATCAGAAAATTCAAACACATTTGGATTCTTTATTTAGCATACCCAATTTTGCTAAGTAAACATCCCCTTTTTAAAACCAAAATTCAAACACATCTAGATTTTTATTTAGCATACACAAATTTGCTAAGTAAATATCCTCTTTTTAAAAATCAAATAAAAAATATTTGGACTTTATTAAGCATACACAAATTTGCTAAGTAAATATTCCATTTCCAAATGCACACATGATTCACAAACAAGCAAAAGAAGAAAAAAATTTATTTTCAAATAACACATTTAGCATACCCAAATTTGCAAAATGAGCAATCCCAAACAAAATCAATTGAGCCTTTATTTTTACAAACTCAAATTTATTAAATAAAGGGTCCCTAAACACAAAAATCAAATTCAAATTTGAACTAATGGAAGCATCAAAAATCTCTTCAAAATATTTGAACCCATTTTTAACATATACAAATTTGTTGAAAATGGATTCTAAATTCAAAATTTCTTCTCCAATTCTAAATTCAAAATCTCTCTCCTAAATTCAAAGAACCCCACTTAGCATATTCAAATTATTATGTGTGGGTTCAAATTCTAAAAGAAAATCAAAGGAAAAAATCTGATTTGAGTTTATTTTCAAAAATTGTAGAATTTCAACTCAATGTCGTCAATTTTTCTCAAGTTTAGTTAAGAACTAATGGATGATCATAAGTATATCTTCACTTTCCCCTTTGGGATGGATTTGGCCTTAGATTGGGCCAGCCTCCCACAAATTGACTTTGCCCATCTGATTCACTTTGGCTAAGGATTTGAGGGGGCCAGATTCACTTGTGAGGGGGCAACCCTCACAAAAGAGTGAAGTGTGGGCTGGAAGAAGCTAGTCATTCTATTGAGATGAGATGATTATTTCCCTCACTAAGAGGAAGGTTGTAGCGGTTCCACAATAGTTTAGTGCCCATTCAATCGGTTTTTCTTGCTATGCTAGTACCACTCTTCTTCAAGGGAAGGCTACCCTAGCCAGGATAATCTCCCCACCTTTGAGATAGGGTCTAGTTCCCACTCTCCCGAACTCATGCATGGATGCCACAAGATCCAGTGGCATCATGTGCACATAGCCAAGGAGATGGAGGCAGTTTCTCAATTTGTAGTAGAGGAGTCACCCAGGATAGTTTCTTCTTTGATTACACAGAACAAGTTTCATCCTCTTTTAGGATCTGATGGAAAGGAAGATGTTAGGAGGTTTATAGTGTCACCTCCACCTACAGTTCACTATGAGGCACCTATCAGAGCTAGGAGGAGGTCCTATGTTGGCCTTAGGATAGTTTTGCACTGAGTTGGCGGGGCTTACGGATAGTCAGAGTTTGGTGCCCAATTTGATCTAGGATCAGTCATTCCTGGCAGCATAGGTGAGCATATTCGGCAGGAGATGGCCAGGGAGGCCCATGTATCAGTGCATGTCACTAGTAGGGAGAGGCGAAGGTATGCTAGATAGTCACCTTCCTCTGCCCTCATGAATTTCCACTCGTGCCTCATACGACATATGAGACCCATCATGGGAGGACTCCTGCATAGAGAGAGTGATCACCACTCCATTCCACATCGCCATTGCCACAAGTTCCATCTTCCTTTCTATCCCATGAAGGCGACATGGAAAAGAAAGCCCCACTAGTGATCCGGTTATGGCCAAGAGATCCCATTTCATCTAACCATCGATTGAGGTGAAGCCGAGCTCTGCTCGACCTCCTACTTTAGTTATGGTGAAGAGTGAGTGGCAACCTCGTAGCATCACATCACCACCTCAACAAATCATGGATGGATGTAGTAGGGGAGAAGGAGTTAGTTACTCCAATAAATCCTCCGGAGTAGCACTCCACCTAAGCGGTTGACGACCATGAGAACATTTCTTCTAGTGAGCTTATAGTTAGCTCTAGTAGAGAGGTTGGATGTATCTCTTCATATGATCCCACCTAGATCTTTTGTTGCCAGTTGGACCACCCCATGATATCGCATATCTCATTGAAGAAGAAAATCCTAGGGTATGGGTCCTAGAGGAAGAAAAGGTTAGCTTTGATCCCAATGAAGATGATTTGTTGAAAGACTCAGTAGAAGTGAAAATGGTTGATACCAAGAGTTCCCTCCTTCAGGATAACTAAAGTTTTGAAGGTGTTGCGGCCGAACAGGATGATACTGCCTATTCAACCCAACACCTTCTTCAACAACTCAAACAGAAGGATGAACAGATTAACAAGATGGGAAAGAGGCTTAAAGAGTTGCTAGCAACAATTTTGGCAAATTAAATCATATTGAACAAGTGGCCGGTTCGCATGTCTTGGATCAACCTAAGAGTTCACCTAGAGCATAGAAGACAGCTTGTATATGAAGGTAGTGGATAGTACCTCTGTACAAGAAAAGATATTAAACTCATGGTTCAATAATAAGTGAGAAAGGCATTGATGCACGCTCGAGGTGGTTCATTGGTTCCAAAGGGTACCTTACCCAAAAGAATTCGATGTTATCCAGTATCCTAAGGGTTTTGTGCCACCTTCTTTCAAGAGTTTTGATGGCAGCGGGAATCATCACACATAGCTTGGGCAGTTTAACATTGGTGGCGTGATGCACTATTGTTTCATCTTTTGATGGTTTAGGGCATAGACTTTGATTGGTATGAACTCCCAAATTTAGTGAAGACTTTTGCTGAGTTGGAGAAACTCTTTATTAAGAGATTTGTTGGAGCTCAGTAAAGGGTAACTGTGGGCGATCTCATTGTAGGACAATAACACCTGATGAGTCCCTCATTGATTATATTCTCAGATGGTGCAATTTGAGTATGAAATATAAAATATAGCTATTTGAACAACATGTCATTGAAATTATACTAAAGAATATTCATGGCCCGGTTGCCTTCATGCTCAAAGGTTTTACCATCAAGACATTTGAGAAGCTAATCAACAAGGCGGCCAGTCTATAAGGAGAGGCCAAACAGTTGCATTTTCAAGATCAGTCAACAAAGCTAAAGCCCCAATAAATTTATGAAAAGAAGCCAGGGATAGTAGCAGTATTGGACAAAGGGAAGCAACTGGCCAGAGATTAGTATGAGAGACCTCATGCTCTATAGCCATCACTTCCACCTCCTTTACCACCACCTAGGCCATCCTATAGCCAGTAGCCTCCATGCCTTATTTGCCTCCATACCTCACCATACACCCACACCATGAGGTAGCTATCATCCACCTACTCTTTTAGATAAACTAAACAAACCTTATCCATTTAAAAGGGAAGTAGTTAGGAAAATATTTAAGAACCTCTTAAAGAAACCTAATTTTTTGCTACAGAACTGGGAAGGAAGAGGTGGGAGTAATGATCCTAACTTTTGCCTACCCCGCATGCTAGGCTATATTTTGGAGGATTACTTTACATTTAAGGACTAGCTTGAGCATAGCTATAAGTCAGGCACCATAGTTATCCCTAAGGAACATCTAGTAGAACAACCATCCAATTCTGTTAGGATAATCCTTAGGGATACATGTCATCCTCTCAAAATAAAAGAAGGTGGTGATATCTCTCTATCCCAAACCTCTAAAAAGATTATTTCAAAAATAATAAACTTTCCTTGCAGGTGCCTGAGCAGCTCGAACCTCCAACATCAAGGAAGGTTCCCAAGCTACCAAAGATAACTTGGGAAGTAGGGCTGAGCGGCCCATACCCAGGATAGCCAAGTAGCACCAAAATTGCAGCCTCCATTCCATGGTTGGCTACTACCAGCACTTCTATTTTAGCTCTTCTTCTAGAAGACATCTTGTATCAGTGGATGAGGGCATCAAATCCCTCACCCGACTGACTTTACTAGATTTTTACTATGTACCTCCTTCTAAATATAAGAAATTGAGGAATAAAGCTAGTTTGAATTACATCTATGTCACTTCTGATGGGTTGTCTGATTCTACTCTTATAGAAAACTCTTCAACTCTAAATAATTATAACAACTCTGATCATCCTCTTTCTGATTCAGAAATGGACTTTCATTTTTTAAATACTACGGGTTCATCTCTTGAGATAGATTTTGGAATCATCTGATTCTAAGGGTCCTATAAGAGAAGTTATAGGTATGCCTAATGTGCAAGTATAATCTTCCACTAACCCAACATAAGAGATCACTGAAGTTAACCTCCGTAGTGGCAATGTAGGCAGCACCTCCAGATAAGGGAAAGTAAGTCATTGGTAATAATGAGCAAGAAGCTCCTCCACAAGATGCTCCACCCATGGATATGCTTTAGGAGGATCAGCCCAGAGTTAATTACAATGTCCTTGCTCACCTAAGAAAGTTTACAGGTAAACTAAGCATATATGATACCCTTATCTTATCCAAAGATATGAGGGAATCATTAATCAAGGAACTTCTTGATCCAAAAATATGCTTAGCATAGGGTGTCATATTCAAAGAATGAATAATGAGGAGGCACATTATTCAAGAGAAGCCTGGGTCACATTCACAAATGAAGGCCTTCTTTTGGGGGGACATGGAGCACAACCCCCTCATCACGTGGATATGGGCGATTAAGACTTTGGTTGATCCAGGTGCATTGGTAAATATTATGAGTCTAAAGACCCTTTCCTATTTGAGGATTGACATCTACACTCCGAGGAGATCAAATGATGTTGATAGGACTCAATGAACAGGGTGAGAAGGCTCTAGGCTCCATAGTGTTACCTTTGGAAATAGGCGACTGAAAGATTGAAGCCAAGTTCTATATAATTAATTCAAATACATCATTCACTACTTTGTTCGGTAGGCCTTGGATACACCAGAACAAGATGATTCCATCTTCCCATCATCAGTGTATCAAGTTTTGAAGGGATGGAATCGAATACTATGTTAAAGGAGATGAAAAGCCATTTTCAATTGGAGAGGTCAAGATATATGAAGATGCGATCTATTATCTTCCCAATAATCAAAACACCAAATTTGTCAAATTGCAAAAGAAAAAGAAAAAAGAAAATAAAAGAAGAAAAGAAGGTACAAATGAGTGAAAGGACACCAAGGAAGAGGTACACACATATGTTACATTCCACAGTTCATTTCACCATATGGACATATGGGTGATGACTCTCACTCTAGGCGGTAGAGAGGCGAATATATAAGAAATTCTAGAGAAGACCCCACAGTTTGGTGAGGGGTTATGTTCTGTTTACAAGGAACTACTATTCACATAGACTTGGAATCCAGGACTAGTCTCATGTGATGTGATACCATAACCCTAGCGGGTTTCATTGGAGGTGACCCTCGAGGAAGACAATGAAGAAGACCAGGCCTCCAAGAAAAGCACAAATGTATTAAAAAAAAGGTTTATGTAAAACTATTAGGCAATTAAGGAAGTCCCTAAGTCTTCCATGGATTTTAAGCCAAAGAGATTCCTATTAGGATTACCATCCTTAGGTCCAGAAGATGATGTAGAACTTGAGGATAATTCATATAAAGATTTAATGGAATTACCTTTTGATTGATACTTGCCTTATGTTCAAAATCTTGCAAAGAAAGGTTTGATTCCTTATACATGGTCCAGAGCAGAGAAGCGTGGAACAACAGGATGTACAATCAAGATTACTATGATTGATGGTCGATTGATGATTACTACTTAGTTGTCACCAATCATCATGGTGATATGTTCTTCTCAAACCACACTAACTCTTATGAGGAGGTGTGTTTAGAAACTTTGAATGATCCAAATGATCTCCAAATCAAAGATGCACCTCTAGAATTTGAAGAGGAAATCCATTCAACTATTAATAAGCTTAAAGAAATCAACTTTGGGATAGAAGAATATCCACATCCAACATACATCAGTTCTCGGCTAAATGAAGAAGAAAAAAAGTTGATTAGTTGATTGAAGTTTAAGGGGCTACTTTGAATGGAGCTATAAGAGATGCCGGATTATCTCCCACATAAAGTCCACAAACTAGAAAATAGACCTAACCTATTAAGCAAGCTCCTAGGCTCATGCAATTAAAAATTAAACAACAGGTCATTTATAAAATCAAGAAATTGATCAATGCTAGTTTCATCAGGGAAGAAAAATACCCTCCATGGTTTTCCAGTGTCATGCCAGTTAAAGAAAAAAATGGCCAAATTTGCATATGCGTCGATTTCAGGGACTTAAATAAGGCATGTTCTAAGGATGAATTTTCACTTCCTATACTAGAGTTAATGGTGGACATCACCTCATCATGCATGTATTCTTTTGTGGAGGGTCATCTATGACCAAATCAAGATGGCCCCGAGGATGAAAGAAACACTATTTTTGAACCCGATCTCTAATTATAAGGTCATTTTTTGCCTTAAAATAATGTTGCCACATACCGGGCCATGACTTCAATGAACTCATTCATCATCAAGTTGAATCTATTATATTGATGATCTAGTAGTCAAAAAAGAAAGGAAGACCATCTCTTTGACTTGAGTAGTTTTCAAATGGTTAAGATATTTAACCTCAAAATGAACCCTCAGTGTGTGCATTGGGTAGCTTAGGAAGTTCCTTGGGTTTGTTGTCCAACACCAGAGAATAGAGATAGACCCAAAAAAGATTAAAGCCATTTTATAAATGCCACCCCCTAAAAGTTTAACCCAACTCAGATCATTCCAAGGTTGGCGTTATCTAAGGCAGCTTCTCTCCATCTGAGAGATACAAGCCATTTTCAGCACTTGTCAAAGGATGATGCTAGTTTATGGGATGATAAGTGTCGCATGCTTTTGAAGACATCAAGCAAAGATTTGGTGAAGCCATTCTAGTACCTATCTCGCAAGCCACTTATCCTCTCATCTGCATTGATGACTCTCTTAGCTTATGTCACCAAACTAATGACAGGGCATGAGAATGTTTCTACTATCTCCCGTCGTTGATCCTCAGCAAAACTACCCACCTATTGAATATTGCCTAGTTTTAATCTTTGCATCCCAAAAGCTAACACTATATGCTTTCATGGTGAACTATCAAGAATCAATCCACGCAGATCTCACTAATGACATTATCTGATGTTGGTCCATGATTTTCTTGTAGTTTGATAATATATTTGTACACCTCCGTGTGGTGAAAGGACAAGCACTAGTGGATTTCTTAGTAGTAAACCCAATGCCTACTGACTCTCCGCTTAGTGATGACCTACCTGACGAACAAATCATGAACTTTGGGGAGGTTGATAATCGCCACTGGGAGATATATTTTGATGTTGCGGCTTCCTTTCAAAATGTAGAAGAATCATGATCTACTCTTCTAGAAATGGTAGGGGTTGGAATACCTCTTTAACCTGATGTGATGATGAGATTCTCATTCTCCAATCCATGCACCAACAATGAAGTAGTATGAGGCTTTGATTTCAAGAGTTAGCACGTGTGTCAAGAGCATCAACATCTACTGATTCACACATCAACTGATTCTAAGTCCTATGAGGTTCTAAAACCAAAGCTCACTACCAGAAATACCATGAAGTTATTGGCAAATCTCCAGGTCACCATATACAAGGTCTCGAGGAGAGAACGCATATAGATGCTTCAAACTTGCCAAGAATTGGTATGTCCGAAAGATGAGTCTATTCCACAAGAGTCCAAAATAGACAAGTCATCCCTTATTGATGCTCAAAAGATTCTCTCTTGAAGGGAGGTTGTTTGCCATAAAGAAGGAGATGGGATTGAGGCAACCATTCATAGATTACTTGAACACAAGCAACTACCTCAAGAGAAAATTACAAGCCCATCATGAAGCAGAGCTCTCTCCATGCTCATGGATGGCATCTTGTACCACAAGCCATCAAATATGGTTTGTACAAACATGAAGCAAGATCGCATGAAAGTACATTCGATATGGAGTACATCAATCCGCCAAATGAAAATAAAGATCAAGAGACTAGGATATTACTAGCCTTTGATGATCACAAACTGCATGAACATAGCTAAGAGATGCCATCAATCCAGTTCAAAGTTTGAACCCACTTGGGAAGGCCCTTTTGTCATATAGAAGGCTACAAAGGAGGATCTTATCAACTTATTGATTGTAAAGGGGAATACCCGATGCTTCTAATTAATGGGATCTATTTGAAGAAATATTACCCATAAAATCATGTTTAAAAATAATTATCTTCAAAATTCTATTCCAATTCATCAAAATATTCTTTCATTCAAGCTTGTTTACTTGTTTGCACCGCCATGATGTGTTTAGGTGTGTAAGAGAACCCAAGAGGCATCTATCCCTCTTTCACAACATGAACACAAATTAAACACAAATTCACCAAACTACTAATAGTGTGAGAAACCCAAGTGGCATCATATTTTGACCAAGATCCTAAGTTAGGTGTAAGTGAACCCAAAGATCCTTTCTAAGGATCACATCTACCATAGCACCATTTCTTCAACTAAACATATTTTAGGATATGGACAACCCAAGCAAAATCCTATCCTCTTTAAACATAAACACAAACATAAACACATATCTTTTATCTCGAGCAATTTTGATGTGGGAGCAAGCCCCCTGTGGCACTCACTCATTAGCTGCTCTAGGTCGGATAACATGTTGCCTTGCTAGTGTGTCACCCCATTGGTCACTTGATTGGAAGATGTGAATCCTCACGCTTTCTTTTTGACTTGGCCATTGAAAACTAATGAGCATCATATATTTGGTAGACCTCATTATGCAACTAGAAAGCTACCTCATGTTGACTTTGTTTAAGAAGATGTAAGTCTACACGCTTTCTTCTTGAACTAGCCATCATAAGACCATCGAATATATCTGGGGTTTAGATAAGAGAGCTCTTTTCCTCTTGACTACTTTTGAGTATAATTCAATAGTAGTCACCTAGGATAATACATATCAAGCCAAAGAATAGATATCCCAATAATCTAAAAGGATGAGTCCCCATGCTTTATGATTATTATAAAAATGGCACTTAAGTTTGGTTGATGTCTATGCCAAAGTGACTCACCATG
Organism: Cymbidium sinense; assembly: GCA_021442155.1. Taxonomy (NCBI): domain Eukaryota; kingdom Viridiplantae; phylum Streptophyta; class Magnoliopsida; order Asparagales; family Orchidaceae; genus Cymbidium; species Cymbidium sinense. The sequence continues at coordinate 132,851,318 of CM038220.1, forward strand.
GATACATCACTCTTGGTGATGTGATCACGCTTTCTCCTTCTTGAGTTGGCACCAATACCTATAGATATTATCTTCTTCAAGGTTTTGGATAAAGCCCTTAGTCTCCTAGGGCACTCTACTTGATTTCAGGACCCCATTTAGACACTCCAAGCTACTTTATATGGCCCCCTCCTTTCCAATAGCCACGTGGTTGAGAATTTATTTGAGATGCATAGATTCTCCTTGCAAAATCAAGATAGTCTAGGTCATAAGCCTCAAGATGATCCTCACAAATCAACAGGTCATGATAAACAAACAAATAAAATAAACAAATAAATCTATTCACTGGATTAGGAATTCAAGCCCCAAGCCCTTTCCCAAGTGCATCCTATCTTTAGGCGTTGGAAAACTCCATAGAATTTCCCACCAGCTGAGTTATAAGATAGTCCTCGTCACACTCTGAGTCACCTTTGTCTTCAATCTATTTTCCACAACTTGCCCTCATGTCATTTACTTTTGGAAGATGTAAGTCTACTAATGATTCTTTTAGCATGACTTCAAACCATCTAACATCGGACAACCTTTAATGTCACCCCAAGGTCTTATTTGAAAGATAAGTTCATGTGCTCTTGAATCCCTACAAAAAAAACCCTTTGTTTGGATAGTTCTCCCATGAAGCTACTCCTTGATTGATAAAAGAGTTCAAGGCTAACATACTCAAGCACCCATCAAACTGATGGATCCATCAAATATAACTAAAATGAAAATTACTTGACTATCTCAATTTAAGTCCCCCTATTCACTCAAGAAACCTTTCTTCAATATTTTGCCAAAGATCACCCTAGAATGATCCTACGAGGATGTTCACACGCTTTCATCAAATCCATCACAATGAAAACTTTGTTGATAGTCTACCATATGGTTGGTAGACTACCCTTGATTGTAAATTTAAAGCCAATATGGCCTACTCAGGCTCCATCACCCAGTGGTCCATCTCAAAATTTAAAATCAAAACAATCAATAATAGAACTAAATAAACAAATAAACCAAATCTTCCCCTTGAGTTAAATCTAAATAATCAAATCAATTCTCCTCAAGAGATGCAAATCTTCCAATCAATAAAATCAATCCAAATAACTTGCTCCCCAAAGGTTCACATTTTATCCCCATTCAAATTTTAATCCCTCAGACAAACCTCTCATCCCCAAAGAACTTGAACTTTCAAGTGGAATCACATACTCAATCCAGAATTCTCCTTTTCACTCTCTTTTGTCTTTCACATAATGAGTCACAACACCAAGATCTAACCTTACTCAGATCATTTATTATTGCTATGATCATTCAAATTGTTGATCATTCAACACTAATCATGTTGTCACACCACATGATTTGGACTCACTTTTGGAGTGAGCTTTCAAATTCTTTCATCTCATAAGATTCTAAACACTAAAGTTCTCAAACCAAAAACTTTAGTGCAAGCAACACTTGACCAAACCCTAGAGACTTAGAAATTCCATAAATATCATGCCTAATTGAAACTTGCACCTTTTAGCTGAACAAATCCTTCCAAATCCTCAAACATCAGCCAAATCAACTTTCAAATCAACTTCAAATTCAAATCAACTAAATCAAACCAACTCAAATTCAAATCAATTCAATCACCATTCATCAAATTTTAAATCTTCACCAAATTGATCCAAATCTAAATCAACCAAAATCTTTCCAACTCTTTGATTCCTAAACTTCAAGTCAAATCACCAAAATTAAAATCAAAATTTATATTCAAGCCATTTATATTCCAAATATAAATGAATATAAATTCAAATAACCAAAATCAAACCCCCAAACTCAAAACAATCCAACTTAAGTTCAACTAACTTTAAGTCAAACTTGAACTAAACAAATTAATCACAATACTCAAAACATGACCCATAATTCAATTTAACTTCCAAATATAATGAAATATATTTAAATAACTAATTCAAAACTCAATCCAAATCAACTAAAATCCAAATCAATACTTTTCAAGTCAATTTTTGAACTGCCAAACCATTCAAATCACAAATTGATTTTCTTCAAACAATATTCCTTCAATCACAAACCAAATATAAAACATAAAATGAATCACCAAAACCAAGTCAAAACCCATGTTCACCATTTGACTTTGAAATCAAATGAATAAAAATTTAACCAAATTACTTGACTATCATTTCAATATAAGTCATATATGAGTTCAACCAAACCAACCCCATCCAATTGACTCACTTATTTACTCACCAAATGACTAAGGACCTTTCCAAATTTCTCAAATTGATAACCACTCATCTCTCACCTTGATCAACAATCATCTAATGATCAATCACTTAAATTTGTCAAACCATAAAGCTTGACCAACTCAACCTCTATCAAATGAAACTCAAACTCCAAAATCCACTAAAGCAAATTGATTAAACCAAATCTAAATAATTTCCATCTAAATCCTCCATCTTCCAAACTCACCCAACCCATTTTGACTAAGTTGACCCAAGTTGACCTAAAAAAGTCAAAATCAAATTATCTCCAAATTGATTGCAATCACCATTTCAAATCACTTGTTGAACTTGCTAAAGCTAATTCTTTCAACTAGACCACCTCAATTAATTTGACCACCCAACTTGACCAAAAAGGTCAATCAACTTGAAACTAAAACCAAACCAAATTGATTGAAACCAAAGCTTGATACATTTCAAATGATCAACCATTTAAATCAAATTGACCCCATTAATAAATTATTCCATTTATTTGATTTGTCAATAATTCCAAAATATAAATCAAATGAACAACCAATAAATTATAGCTCATCATTTACTGACAAATCATTTAATTCATGACTCATAACCTAACCCAAATTGCTAAAATTGGTCAAATTTAAACCATCAAACCCAAATGAGCTAAATCACTATTTTGATATTTTTTAACATTTAGTCCCAAATCAAAATTAACTAAAAACCATCAATCAAATTAATCTGTAACCAAATCACTAAATTATTTCCCAATGTGCATCATCTCTGGTCCATTTGGACCCTAAAATTAAATTACCAATCATTAAATTAAATAAAAAATAATAAATCATTTTAAAGGTACTTAGAGGGGAATCCAATAAAATCATTCCTAATTGATTTTAAATAGTGAATTTTCCTTAATTAAGGTTTAGTTTAAAATTTAATTACCTTAATTACTTAATTGATTAATTCTAAATTTCTTAGATAAGTTTAGTGGATGACTTCTACCTCCCTTAATTTTCTTGGAATTTATCAATGAGTTAATGGAAATTAATTAATGAACAATCCCCTAATGTAATTATGAGTCTTAACAATAATTTAATCCCCTAATAATAAACATTGTTTAAGAGAGGTTTATGAATGAGTTTGAGATATTTTCCTAAGTCATTCTCAAACCCCTTTCTTCCTTAATCCAAATATACAAATTATTTTTATTCACTAACTTCAATCAATCTTAAAATCTCTAGATCCTTGTTCAACCTAAGGAAGTTTGAGAAAATCATATCCAACTCACATGTGTGGGAAGGTTATGAAAGTACTTAATGAAAACCCTTTAGCTTAATTAATCAATAATTGTGAGCCAATTGTATTAGGCCTCTTTATTTCTTAGGTGCATTGTTGATTTAAATTTCATGTGGTTACATATCATATGTTGGATCATAATTATTTGTTTAACTATGTTAAAGTGGTGTAGTAAGGGGTAATTAATAGATTTAATTCACACCTTAACCTAAATAAAACATAAAATAAACCTAATTATTCTAAAATTAAACTAAACCAAATTTATAGATGGGGGAAATGGGTAGGACTAGCAAACTCTTTTCACATTTCCAAAGTCAAATCTTAAAAAAAAAATCTCTTTAAAGAATTTTGATTCACTTTAAATGATCTTATTTCATAGGATTGTCTTTAGGAATTAATTAGGGTGAATAAAGTCTTATGCTTACATCACTTTATTTTTTTCTAAGCATGCTAAATGTTATTTTCCATATGAAATCATGCATTCATCTGCTTTGAAAAATCTCTTTAAATAAAAGGTTTTCTTTTAGGTCAAATTGCATGCTTTGGCTAAAGTAAGAATATGCTATTATCACTATTAAACCAAAAATTATTTTCAAAACTTGTAAAATCAAAGATTATAAATGAGGTGATGCTACTTATAAGTACTTATAAGCTTTCATGTGATTATAGCATAAGATATGTATTATGTGATTTTCTTCTCTTCTCTTAACATGGATTTGAATAGGATTTGCAAACTGTATAGTTCATTTCAAAATAATAAAACACTTGCTTAAATCTATTCGTATACACTTCTATGTTATGACTTAAGAAGGATCTTCACATTTACATGTACACAACCAAATCAAACACAAAAATCTTGCATGATTCTTCATCCATTTATTTCTTTTTTGTACATTTACATGTATTTAAGAAAAGTGGTATATTAACTGACATCGAGGTTGAAGCTTTAAGTAGCCCTAAGGTCTTGAACCTTACACCCCTGGTGTAGAAAACAACGGCGTCGTACTCACTTATATCTTTTATACATGTGGATGTGCATTTTGTTAATGGATAAAAGAATCCCTCTCTTTTCTACATAATAAAAACATGAATTCATGGAATATCCAAATTTTCTTAAACAATATCTCTTAGCATTCATCATCAAAGTGTGTTAAAACTTTGCATTGCATGTACAGATATGCTTAAGATTATTCATATGCATGTTATACATGGTGGAAAGAAATAAATGATTGTTTATTATGTGATAGTAATTCACCCTAATTAATCCTAAGATGTCTTTCTTATTGAATAAATTTATTTAGAACAAATCTAAACTTAGGGTTAATTAAAACACATAATAAAATATTCACTAAAGAAAAATCATTAATGAATCTACCTTAAGGCAAGGATGAAAGAGAAGTTCTCTTCTCTTTTCTTCTCTTTACAACATTTAGTAATTAAGTGTAGTTTCATTCAAACCAAATCAAATCATCAAATTAAATTGACAAATCAACTAAATCACTTAAAATGAAACCACCCTCTAAGTTGAACCCTTCACACATAAAAAAATTCCAACTTAAAGCCTAGCTAAGCCACACCTTAAATGACACACATTAGGCTAAGTCACCATTTCTTTCTCTATGTTAGGTGCATGGTTTGATGTCGAGTTTATTTTATGATGTAATATTTTAGACCGATGTTAGGTGCATGTAGATTGATGATAGATGATCTTAGTCTAATCATGTCTTCTATGAGATTGTTCTTAAGGTGCTTGTAATAAAAATATAAATGTTTTTTATGCGTTGCTTATACCCTAAGCATAATCCAAAATAGGACAAGTGGACTTGGTTACCAATGTGGGGTGCTAAGTCTAAATTATTCATATAATTGATTGGGTTGTGTGGTATGTTTAGTTAATCTCTATTTTGTAAGTTTAGTTAGATTTATCTTTCCCATTTTAATGTAAATTTTGCAATTAAGATTTGAATTAATGTTATGGGGGAATTAGGATGAACATTGGTTATAAGACCATGTCTTATGTACCATGTGAAGCCTTGGAGCAAACTACATCCCAAGTCTAAATAAAGAAATGAAGAAATAAAGAAATAAAGAAATGTAGAATGAAGAATGAAGACCCCTATAACATGAATTCTTTTTTTATTCTAATTATTCATTTGTAATCTGGGTTGTATAAGGGTAGAGCTCAGCTACCCAATTTTCTTTTCGGGTTTGTGCGGTGGAGCCCGACCAAATCGGCTTCTTATTCTTTATGCTAGCTTTATAAATATTTGATGTTTGTTTAGCTTGTGCATTAAGATGCATGATTTTCTAGTTTCTTAATTGCTTGATGGTTGTTGAATGGCCTGGATGCGATTAGACTCTTAGGAAAAATAAATTTTCTATCCAATTAATCAACTCAAAATTAAAATTAAATAACTCATAACCTCACCTAAAAAGCCTAGGACATAAATCAAGATAATAAAATATTTAGCAACCCCTTAGCTGGATGTTGTATGTTTCACATCATGCATAAAAACATATTGCTTCACTCTTGCTAATGGAGGGCTTCCACCTTTGCCAGAGAAAATGGCTTGACCTTTGAGAGCTATGGTAGAAACACACCTCCTTCTTGCTGGTTTTGGCCCATAACCAATTTCTCATGCATTAGGCATATGGAATCCCATAGCCTGTCTCAAATAAAAATGTCCAAAAATGAAAATAAAAATTTACAAAATTTTCATTAGATTAAGTCATTTATTCATGCTCTACATGATCTAGTCTCTCAGGGAGTGTGTTTAAGGACTTAGTCTTCTTTCTAAATAAACAATAGCCTAGTTATCTTGCAAAGCATAATACTTGCCTACATGTATTTAAAATTGTAGGAGGAGTTAGTTGGCGACCACCCCTAGGTGGTTGTAAGTCCAACAATCGAGTGATTTATCCTCTCTTATGGAGGTAAACCATATATCCATTTTTTGCCTTAGATTTTGGTCATGCTTTGGCCCTCACCAAAGCTCCCTAGATTTAGGTTCTAAGATTATATTTCTTTGTGGGCTACAAGCATAAATCCTCACCTCTTAGGCATTTCCATGATCTCATGTTGTGGAATTATAAGCCCTATATTTTTAATAAAAATTAAACTCAAACATATAATCCTCTTCAAATTTCAAAAATATAAAGCCCAACTATAGGATAGTTTAGGATGCTTACTAGGTCTCCTAGTATCATGAGCATCCCCTACTCATCTCCTTTTAGTTTTGATAATAACTCCCTCTTTTGATCAATCCCACTTGAATTTTCTAAAAAAACCAATTTATTGATAGTCCTATCTTTGAAATCTTTGGAGATAATGATCATTTACATTAATCTAGAGTATTCTTAAGGAATCGCATCCTTAAGATGTAATTAACTATGGGGACTTGCCTTTATAAGGACCTTAACGAACCCGATTTGAAATGAACCCTACTTTACTTTTCAATGTAAAGTAGGGGAAAGATCTAGGTACATTCGAAGACTCATTATCCTTAGGAGTCTTTATTAGGTGATTAGGTCTAGTGTAGGATGGTGACTTTTGTCTCTCGAGGTAGTACACCATTCCTCATTGTCGCATCGATCATCCGAATAAGTATATTTGTAGATCTATGTAGTGTCCCAACATATAGAACATTTTATTTTTCAAATTCCAAGAGTTTGAGAAATAAACACCACTCTCTCTTTAGGTTATTGAACACCCAAAAATCTACCCAATAGTTAATCAAGGAAAACAGATTAAATCAAATTAATTAAGTTCATTAATTATCTAATTAAATCTTAATTTCCCTTAATCAACAATATGAAATGGACTTAGGGAAAGAGAAAAAGAATGAAGTCTAAGTCTCAATCCTAAATCCTTTTAAATAGTTAATTAAAGTTCATATATGATTTAGATTTTAATTAATTTTGTTAATTAATTAATTATTTATTTTTTTTTATTAATTAATTTTTAAAGAAGGAATGATGATGATTAAAGGAAAGGATTGGAAGAAGTCTCAATCCATTTCCCTATGTTTCTCCATTGTTAACAGAGGTCATTAAGCTTAATTAATTAATCCACTATTCATTTGTTTAATTATCATTAAATAAGGTATGAGAGTAATTAAGGCTTAATCCATTGATTTCCCTAATTAATTGTCCAATAAATCCGAGAAAAATAGGGGAGGTAGAGGTCATCCTCCTAAACATCTCTGAAAAGTTTGAAATTAATTGGATAATTAATCAAAGAGTAATTAAGCTAATTAAATTTTAAATTAAACCTTAATTAAGTAGAAATTACTATTTAGAATTAATTAATAGAAATTTTAATGGATTCCCCTTTAGAATACCTTTAAAATGAGTCATCATTTATATTTTTTGAATTTTTTTATAATTAGTTATAATTTTTGGAAGTTTTAGCATTAAAAATGGATTAATTAACCTAATTAACCCCCTAATCCCATCGGCGTCATATGGCAGCTCACGCGGTGCGCATTCCACATGGTGCGACGGGATTAGTTATTTAAGTTATCACGTCAAATGCTGACGCTGATGGCGATGGAACGTATTTTTTCGTGGGCCGTCTAATCTAAGATTGGATAGTAATGATTAAACGTACCAATTATAGGATTAAACCAATGGATCTAAGTGTGATCATATCAGGATTGTCCGTTCTAATCATGTGGAATGGACGATCCATGATCTGTCACCTACCAAGGCACGAGAGATGGAGACCGTCCGTCGATCATGGCTTGGTATGAGTGCCTTCAGGGAAGCACAACAAACACATCCAATGGTGGAAATTACACGAAATAGAACTTTTCTTTATAAAGGACCAACCTGTTTTATGCTTAAGCTTAGTTTCAATGGCATATCTCACCGGAGCTTATGACCGTAGTCTCAATGATTGATGTTAAACTCACTTTTGGAGTGAGTTCTCAACTTCCTCATCATAGATCTAGGACTCTTATAGACACTAAGAGCTTCTTAGTCTTAAGACACTTCTAGTGAAGGTGAACACCTAACCTAAACCTAGAGACTTAGAAGGATTGGCCATGGGTATAGGTCATGCATTGGGGACCTAGGAAAACTTGCCTACCCTATGGCCTAAACCCAATCCATGATTTCCTTCTTAGACCAAACCTTAAATTCAAATATCAATTAAAACTCTAAATCATAAATTCAATTCTAAGTCAAATGATTCAATCCATGATCAAATCCAAATGCCAAAACCCTTCATAAGCCCTTTGATTTCATCTTATGGACTTAGCCTTAACCAAATTCAAATCAACCCCAATTCAATTGATTTTCTCAAATATTAATTTAATCTCTAATGAGATATCAAATCATAAATCAATTCTAAACCAAACAAATCAATCTCAAATTAAATCCAAGATCAAATTTCCCTCTTAAGTCTTATGAACCACCCTCATGAGCTTAGTCAAATATCAGTCCAAATTATCCCAAACTCAATTGATTTTTTTATAAATCAATTGTTCATTCATGTATAATCATAAATATAAATGAAATCCACCCTCCAATGACCAAAATTAAATCAAACTAAATCAAATTAAATCAATTCCCTACTTAAGCCCTTTGACCTACACCCATGAGCTTGGTCAAGTTTGCTTCCAAATCACTCCAAACTCAAGTGATTTTCTCATGAACTATTTATATTTTCATTTATATTCTCAAATATAAATGTAATATAAATCCAAATAGCCAAAATCAAACCCAAATCAAATCAAATTTCCAATTTTAGCCTTTTAGCCAATTTCTTGAACTTGGTTAAATGATACCCAAATCAATTCAAAGCCCATGAATTTCTTCATGATTCAATCATTCCTTCAATCATTATTCCAAATATAAAGCATAAACTATAATTATCAATTCAAATCAAGCTAACCCATGTCAAACCCAAGTTATCCCTTTTGACTTGAAATTGTCATATGAACCAAAATCCACATGGCTTCAAACCATTTGCAATTAGATTTATATTTCCATTTCAAACCCATTTATCAATACAACTAAACTTGAATCAAGCCATGATCAAGCTAATTGACCCATTTAGGTCCACTTGACTCAAAGTGACCTAAAAGATATTTTTGAGCCAAGTTCTAATCTAACTCAAATTGGATTGAACTAAGCCCATATAAACCTAACAAATTGGGTCAAACTAAGTCAACCTAGTCTGTTGACCAAGTCAACCTTTAGCCCAAATGAAACCTAAACTAGCCAAAACACACCATATGCCAAATTCACTGAAGCCTTTGATTAAAACTAATTCATAATCAATGATTAAACATGACCAAACCCTCAATTGAGCCGAACCAAGTCCAATTTATCATTTGGCCCAAGTTGACCCAAATTGGCCTAAAAAGCCAAAATTGGTCAAATCACAATTCAACCTAAATTGATTACAACCAATGGCTCAAGTTCATTCCAAATTGATTATTGAACTTGAACAAAGCCATGATTAAGCCCAATTTGACCAATTGGTCAACCTAACCCAACTTAGCCCAAATTGACCTAAAGGATCAATTTGGCCAAAATCTAAATTAAAAGCAAATTGAACCAAACCATTGACACCAATACACTGCAAATAGTCATGTAAACTTAACCCAACTCTTGGTTTGACTTAATTTGACAAATTGGTCAACTTGACCCAACCTAACCTAATTTAACATAAGTAGGTCAAGTCAAATCAAATAAGCTCCAAACCACTTGAAATTTAACCCACTTTTGACCCATCTCGAATCTACCTAAATCAAACCCATAGCCAAATGACCACTTTGCCTTTGGGTCTAGGTCATCCCATGAGATAATACACTTGCACTTTTGGTCATTTCCTCTCCTTGGCCACTTGGAACCCATTCATTGGTCCACTTAGGCACCAAGTACTATGCCTGACTTAACCCAAGAGTGGTTGGGTCGGCCATGACTCATGGGGAGGTAAAATCACCTCCCCATTCCCTTTGGAGCATTTCAAACCACCAAGGACACTCACTTCTCCCATGGCAACCACCTCCCACCCTTCCTCCACTCATGTGAGGCCAAGTGGAGTGATTCTTTGCCCAAACTGAGCTCCATATCACAACCATTGATCAAAAAAGTTAAAATCATCATCACCGTCTAGGCCAAGGGATGAGGGGGTATACCCCCCTCATTCTCACTCAAACACGCACACTCACACTTGATTCAACCCTAGCAGCCAAGGAGAGAGATCCCAAAGCTTCCCCTTGCATTTCTTGAGCTCCCCAAATTCCCCATTCTCGATTTTATGCAAAACAGAAATAGGGGAGGCCATCTCTGATTGCCATTTTCTCAAACCTCCACCAAAGTGCAATTAATTTTGCTCACACCATCCTTGGACATAGACGAGCCGAAATGAATAGTTTCCCAAACTTCCAGATGGCTGGAGGATGGAGTTCAATCAAGGTTGATTTCTTACGTGTCGTGGGTTAGTCTTCCGAGCAAACTACACCAAATCAAAGCTCGTATGCTCAACAAGGCTTAGTTTCTACCAAATGAAGCTTCCTCAATCGTCGGAACCACCAGTCATAAGCTCCGATGAGGTATGCCATTGAAACCTACCCTTAGCTTAAAATTGGTTGGTTCTTTATGAAGGAACTTTGCATCTCATGCGATCTCCACCATTTGATGTCTTTATTGTGCTTCCCCGAAGGTTTCGGATCAATTTGATCTCCATTCAAGCACGGGTGAGCTTGGATCAAGCGATGATCGACAGACAATATCCATCACTTGCCGTTTGGGAGGAGATAGATCACAGACCGTCTATTTCACATGATCGGTATGGATGGTCATGATCTGATCACCTCTTTTCTCCCTTGTAATTGCACATTTAATCGTGGTCATCCGATCTTAGATCGGATGGCCCACATAGAAAGCGCGTTCCACTGCCATCCACATCAGCATTCAACGTGATAAGTTAAATAGCCAATCTCATTGCATCACATGGAAAGCACGCCGCGTTAGTCGCAACGTGGCACCGATGAGATTAGGGCATTAATTAAGTTAATTAATATATTTTTAATGCTGAAACTTCCAAAATTTCTAACTAATTATAGAAAAATCCAAAAAATATAAATGAGGGCTCATTTTAAAGGTATTTTAGAGGAGAATCCATTAAAATTATTATTAATTAATTTTAAATAGTGATTTATGCTTAATTAAAGTTTAATTAAAATTTAATTAGGTTAATTACTCTTTGATTATTTATCTAATTAAATTTAAACTTTCTAGAGATGTTTAAGGGGATGACCTTGCCTCTCCTTTTTTTTTTTGGGATTTGTTGGATAATTAATTGGAGAAATCAATGAATTAAGCCATAATTACTCTCCTATCTTAATTAATGATAATTAAACAAAATAAATAGTAAATTAATCAATCAATTAAGCTTATTAACCTTTGTTAATGGTGATGAAGTTTAAGGAAATGGAATGGACCCCTCTTCTCTTCCAATCTTTTCTTAGGTCTTCTACTTTCCCTCTTAAATAATTAATTGATTAAAACCCATTAATTAATTAATTAATTAAATCAATCAAATCCAAATCATATCTAAACTTTAATTAACAAATTGAAAGGATTTAGGGATTGAGACTTAGGCTCCCTTCTTTGTCTCTTTCCCTAAGACCATTTCATATTGTTGATTAAAGATAATTAAGATTTAATTAGATAATTATTGACCTCATTTTTATAATGAGCTCTCAACCCCTCTATCTTAGACATAGGACTCCTCTTAGACTTTAAGAGTTTTTTAGTCTTAAGACACATCTAGTGATTAGGTGGACACTGAACCTAACCCTAGAGACTTAGAAGAGTAGCCATAGGAATAGGTCATGCCTTATGGGTGTTAAGAAAATTTCTTACCCTCAGCTTAAATTATTCCTCGCTTTCCTTCATTCAAGTCAAACTCCAAATCAATCTTAATTGATTTTCTCCAAAATCAAATCAACTACATATGATTAAAATCTATGTCTGAAACCCATGATCAAAATTCATCAAAATTTCTAAGTCCAAATCTTTCTAAGTCCTTAAGTCTCCCTTAAGGACTTAACCAAAATCATGATCTAAACCAAATCAAATCTTTGAGATTTTCTCATAATTAATTTTATATTCTCATTTATATTCACACATATAAATGAAGTATAAATTCAAACTAGTCAAACTAAACACAAAATTATAAACCAATTCATGAAATTTTCCATTAATGGGCTTAGACAAAATCAACTCTAAATCAACTCAAACCCATGGGATTTTCTCAAAACTCATTTATATTCTCATTTATATTCACATATATAAATGAAATATAAATATGAATCAATCAAATCAAATCCAAAAATTAATTTCCAAATTTCCAAATTTCCTAAGTCCTTTGAATTCCTTTTAATGGACTTAGCCTAAATCGCAATCAAATTATTTCAAATTCATGGGACTTTCTCATAATTCATTTATATCCTCATTTATATTCACATATATAAATGAAATATAAATATAAATCAATCAAACCAAATTCAAAAATTCAAATTCGAATCTCCAAAATTTCCTAAGTCCATTAAATCCTTCTTAATGGACTTAGCCTAAATCATGATTAAACCACTTCAAATCCTTGAAATTTTCTCATGATCCATTTATATTCTTATTTATATTCACATATATAAATGAAATATAAATTCAAACAATCAAAACCAATTCCAAAAATCAAACTCAAACCCATTCAAAATCCAATCTAAGCCTTTCAAGTCAAAATCTTGAACTTAGCCAAATCAATTTCAAATCAAGCCAAACTCTTGATTTTCTCTCATGATTCAATCAAACACTACAATTATGAACCCATATATAAATACAAACTTCAATCACTCAATCAAAACCCAAGTCAAAGATCAAAGCCAAAATTCCTTCATATTCCTTCCTTTGAATATGAAATTATCAAATGAATCAAAACCCATTTGACTTCAAACCACTTGCAAATGGATTTATATTTCAATCATAAGCTCATATACAAGATCAACCAAGTTCAAATCAAACTTTGACCAAGCCATTTGACCCACTTAGGCTCACTGGACCCAAAGTGACCTAAAGTACCCTTATGAGCCAAATTCTAATCCTAACCAAATTGGAGTAAACCAAACTCATCTATGCCTCTCATCATGATCAACAATCATCATGGGATGATCAATCAATCAAATTGCAAACCTAAGGATTGACCAAGTCAACACTTAGCCCAAAATTAAACCTAATATAGCCAAATTCCACCATAGGCTAAATTGATTGAAACCATTGATCTAAGTTCACTCATGACCTATGTTTGAACTTGACCAAGCCAACATTTGAGCCTAACCTAGCCCAATTGGCCACTTGACCCAAGTTGACCCAACTTGACCTACAAAGTCAAAATGAGTTAAAACTTGATCTAAGCCAAATTGATTAAAACCAATGGATCAAGTTCATTCCAAATCACTTGTTCAACTTGACCAAATTCTCAATTGGCCAACTAGACCTAACCTAGCCCAATTGACCTTAGACCCAACTTGACCTAAAGGGGTCATGTTGAGCCAAATTTGAACATAACCAAAATTGATTGGAAACAAAGATACCAATCTACTCCATATGACTAACATAACCTAAACCTACTCTTGACCTACCTCAAATAGGTCAAATGGGTCAAATAGGTCAACTTGACTTGTTTGACTTAAATGAAGTCATATGAGCCAAATTCAAAACTATACCAAATTGAATCAAACCAAAGTCACCAAAACATTTCAAATGGTTATATGAACTTGACCCAACCCTTAGTTTAACCCAATTTGACCAATTGGTCAACTTGACCCAAGTTGACCCATTTTGACCTAAATGGGTCAACATGAGCCAAACCTTATCAAATGAATTCCAAATCTCATGAAACTTGGCCAAACCTAGTTTCGCCACATACCCAATATATCCAAATATAAAAATTACCAAATGATCCTTCTACCCCTAGGCCATAGAACAAATTTTGACCTAATCCATAGGTAATTTGGTCATACCTTCTTCATGTCAACTTGATGCTTTCCTAATAGCTCAAGGTGACCTAATGAAGAGTGGTGCACCCAACCTAATGGGTTTTGGTTAGCCGAAATGGACCCAAGGCCAAACCTGACCCCATGGGTCAAATTGGCTCATTTCAAATCCCTCTTCGACTCAATTTCAAGCACTTGGGAGGTTGGCAATCCACTCAAGACCTCAAACTAACCATGTGCTAAGATCTAACTGATCAAACAAACTCTCCATTATGATCAATTGGATCAAAATGACAAGATAGCTTGCGATCATTCAATCCTTCAAGGGGGAGATATACTCCCCCTAATTCAATTCAAATTCATCATTCCTCATTTCAATCAAGCCCTAGAGAGTGTTAGGAGATATCAAAGAGCCTTCCTAAGCATTCTTATAGGAATTTGAATTTGAGATTTCTCAATTTTCTCTATTGAAAAATAGGGGAGCTCAATTCAATCTTAAACTTCTTCCACACTAAAAACCACTCCAAATCCTCTTGTACACTCCCTCTAAGGACCAATCTGAGCACACTCAAGCTTTCATTGGAGTTCCCACAACAAGGAGAGAAGTAATTGGATCAAAGTCAAGGATCATGAAGTGGTGTTGGTCCAGAGCAAGTTACTCAACCCCAAGGCCTAAGAATTTCAACAAGGGCTTTTCTCCACTAGACGAAGCTATCTTATCGATTTTGAGCATCGGTGATCACCTCCGGTGAGGTGTGGAATTTTTCGACCACCTAGCATAGGAGGTGTTCATCTTTTGTGAAAGGAATTTTCAATTCATGCAAATTCCACCATTAGATGTGTCGCTTATTAGCTTTAGATGGTGTGCGTTAAGTTTTGTTTCAATCCGAGCTCAATCGAGCTCAGATCTTCCCCTAGATCATGGATGGTCTCTATTGATCTAAGGGGAAGAACTTGGGAGATCTTGGTTGTCCATATGCATTTTGGATGGACGGCCAAGATTATTCCCACATTTAGAAAATGATTTATCCCTTTTAAAACTGTGAGGAGATCTTTGGTCGTCCAATCTTTGATCGAACGACAGAGATCAAATCACGTCCTGCCACCACGCCACCTTTGGATGTGATTTTTATTGGGGATGCTCATAGCGCGACGCGTGTAAAGCACGCTGACCGCCGTCGCCACGCATCGCACTGTGAGTAGAGGGATTAGTTAGAATGCTTAATTAATTTTGATTAATCTATAGGCCTTCTAAAATTTATATCTCCCTCAATAAAATTCAAAAAACTATGAAATAAATTTTTATGGAAAGATAATTCAACTTAGAATATTTTAAAATTAATTTTAATAGATTTTAAATTATGCTTTCCTCTGCTTTTAGGTTTTATTAGAAAGTTCATTTTTCTAATTACCTTTTAATTAAGCCTCTAATTAATCCTAAACTTCTTGGGTATCTTTTAGGGGATGACTTCTACCTCCCCTAATTTTCTTGGGATTTATTGAGGCTTAATTAGGAGAATGGCGTATGGATTTCCTAATTACTCCCTTAACCTAATTAAGAATAATTAAGGTGTGATTTGTGGTTTTGAACCATGATTAGAGTTGATTAAGGTCAGATCCAGTAGATAGAGGTTTAGGGAATAATTTTGGGGCATTTTTCCTAAGCTATTCCATAAACCCTCTTTTCTTTCATTAATCTTCTCTTAATTAAGGGTTAATTCATTAATTATCCCCTTAATTAATTTTTAAAATTCTAAAAACTTCCAAAACTTAATTAATCTACCTTGGGTAGATGCTTAGATGTTTAATAGCCTAAGTTCAATCAAAAAAATCAAAACCCAATTCATATGTATGAAAAAGTGTTTTGAAATTACTTAAGCTAAACCCCTTAGCTTAATTAACCTTTAATCATGAGCCAAATTACATTAGGCCTTTTTCTTATTAGGTGCATTACAAATTTAAATTCCTTGTGAGTTTTATGTCAGCTCATTGCCTCATTATTATTTGGTTAACTATGCTAAGGTGGTGTACGTAAGGTTAATTAAGTTATTTAATCCATACCTTAACCTAATTAACATAAAAATGAATTTAATCATCTAAAAATTAAACAAAAATATCAAACACATGTGGGAATGGGTTAAGAAAAGCAAACTCAACTCACCTTTTCAAAATTAAATCAAACTTAAAACTAAGAAAAAATCACATTGAATATAGTTTGATTTATTTTAAACTTTCTTATTCCATAAGAATGTCTTCAGGATTTAATTAAAGTGAATGTGTTTACATGCTTTCATTGCTTTGAGTCTTTCCCCAACATGTTAAATTTGTATTCCATGTGGTTTCATGCATTCATATTTTTCAAATTCAAATTTTAAAATAAAATTGTTTACTTTATGTCAAATTTGTATGTGTTAGCTAAAGTAGAAATATGAGTGGCTATTATCACTACTAAATTCAAATTATTTTCAAAACATATAAATCAAGTATCAAATCTGAAAGTATGCAACTTATATTTTAATTATAAGCTTGCATGTGAAAGAATATAAATGTTCATCTAGTATAGATTTTCCTTCTCTTTTATCATAGCATAGTTTTGAATAGGAATTAGTAAGATGTATGGTTCATTTGAAAAGAACCTAAAATTTACCTAATTCCATATCCTATTCATCCCTATCCTATCACCTAAGAAGGATTATTTATACTTGCACACATAAATTGCATAAATAAAATGAATCAACTAATATAACTTTTGCATTTTCTCTTTCCATTTCATTTCTTTTATACACATGTTCGTATTTAAGGAAAGTGGTATATTAGTCTGGACAACCCCGAGGTTGCGAGGCTTTAAGTATCCCTAAGTAGGTCTTGTACCTTACACCTCTCGTTAACAATGGTGTTGTACTCACTTATGCCTTTCCTACTTTCATGTGTGTATATGAAAATTTGGATAAAGAAACCCTTTTCTACTTAAGATAATCATGCATATTAAACTTCCAAATTCCCTTAAATGAATTACTTAGCATGCATCATAAAGTGTGTTAAATATTCTCATATGTATGTAGAGATATTTGAGGACTCATTCATATGCATGCTATACATGTTGGGAAAGAAATGAAGTAATGTGTGTTATGTGAATTTTGATTCATTTTATTTAATCTTAAAATGCCTTTCTTTTTGAATAGGTTTGTTTAGAGTTCATCTAAAGATTGATTAAACGATTTAATCAAAATATTCACCAAAACAAAACTAAAATGTGAATCTACTTTAAAATTTACTTAGGTTAGGGAAGGAAAGAGAAGTACTCTTCTCTTTCCCTCTCTTCATAACTTAGTAATTAGTAGTAGGATCCACTTGAACCAAATCAAAATATGAAATAAAATCAACCTAAAATAATTAAACAACTTAAATGAAACCCTCCTCTAAGTTGAACATGTTCTCACACTTAGAAAATTCAAACCTAAAGCCATAGCTAAGCATACTACACAAACCTTCAAAGCACACACATTAGCCTAAGTCACCACTTCTAGCTTTAGGTTAGGTTGCATGGTTTGATGTTTGTTTTATTTTGTGATATGTTTTAGACTGGATGTTGTGGGTGTATGTAGAATAAATGGTAGGATGCTCTTAGTCTAATCATTATTTATAGGGGATTGTGCTTAAGAGGCGCTATCATAAATAAAAATATAAATGCTTTTGGTTGTTGGTGTTTTATACCCCTGTTGACTTCATTTTTAGGATGAGCTCTCAACCCCTCCATCTTAAACATAGGACTCCTCTTAGACTTTAAGAGTTCCTAGTCTTAAGACAAATCTAGTAATTAGGTGGACACTCAACCTAACTCTAGAGACTTAGAAGAGTTAGCCATAGGAATAAGTCATGTCTTAGGGGTGTTAGGGAAAACTTCCCACCCTTAGCTTAAACCATTCCTCACTTTGCTTTTTTGAAGTCAAACTCTAAATCAATCTCATTTGATTTTCTCCAAACTGAAATCAACTCCATATGATTGAAATCCATGATTGAAATCTATGATTAAAACTCATGATCAAAATCCATCAAAATTCCTAAGTTCAAATTTTCCTAGATCCTTAATCTTCCCTTAAGGACTTAACCAAAATTACAATCAATACCAAATAAAATCTTTGAGATTTTCTCATAATTCATTTATATTTTTATTTATATTCACATATATAAATAAAGTATAAATTTAAACCAATCAAATTAAATTTAAAATTTGAACTCAATTCATGAAATTCTCCTAAGTCCCTTAATTTTTTTCATTAATAGACTTAGCCTCAATCTTGATCAAACCATTTCAAACTCATGAGATTTTCTCAAAATTCATTTCTATTCTCATTTATATTCAAATATATAAATAAAATATAAATCAATCAAATTAAATTTCCAACTTAAAAATTTCCTAAGTCCCTTAATTTTCCATTAAAGGACTTATCCAAAACCTTAATCAAACCATTTCAAACCCACGGGATATTCTCAAAACTCATTTATATTGTCATTTATATACACATATGTAAATGAAATATAAATATAAATCAATCAAATCAAACCCTCAAATTAAATTCTCAATTTCATAAAATATTTCCTAAGTCCCTTAATTTCCAATGATGAACTTAGCCTAAATCTTGATCAAACCATTTCAAAATCATGGGATTTTCTCATAATCCTTTTATATTCTCCTTTATATTCACATATATAAATGAAATATAAATATAAATCAAACAAACCAAATTTAAAAATTCAAACTCTAAACTCCAAAACTTCCTAAGCCGCTTAAATCCTTCTTAATGGACTTAGCCCAAATCATGATTAAACCACTTCAAATCCTTAAAATTTTCTCATGATAAATTTATATTCTAATTTATATTCACATATATAAATGAAATATAAATTCAAAAAATCAAAACCTATTCCAAAAATCAAACTCAAATCAACTTAAAATCCAATCTAAGCCTTTCAAGTCAAAATCTTGAACTTAGCCAAATAAATTTTAAATCAAGCCAAACTTTTGATTTTCTCATGATTTAATCAAACCTACAATCATGAGCTCATATATAAATACAAACTTCAATCAAACAATCAAAACCTAGTTCAAAAATCAAACCCAAAACCCCTTCTTATTCTTCCATTGAATATGAAATTGTCAAAAGGATCAAAACCCATTTGACTTCAAACCACTTGTAAATAGATTTATATTTCAATCATAAGTCAATATACAAGATCAATCAAGTTCAAATCAAGCTTTGACCAAGCCATTTCACCCACTTAGGCTCACTTGACCCAAAGTGGCCTAAAGTACCCTTATGAGCCAAATTCTAATCCTAACCAAATTGGACTGAACCAAACTAATCTATGCCTCTCATCATGATCAACAATCATCATGGGATTATCAATCAATAAAATTGGGTCAAACCAAGTCAAACTTAAGGGTTGACCAAGTCAACACTTAACAAAATGGAACCTAACATAGCCAAATTCCACCATAGGCCAAATTGATTGAAACCATTGATCTAAGTTCACTCATGATAAATGTTTGAACTTGACCAAGCCAACATTTGAGCCTAACCTAGCCCAATTGGTCACTTGATCCAAGTTGACCCATTTTGACCTAAAAAGTTAAAATGTGTCAAAACTTGATCTAAGCCAAATTGATTGGAACCAATGGGTCAATTTCATTCCAAATCACTTGTTGAACTTGACCAAAGCCTCAACTGGCCAACTACACTAACCTAGCCCAATTTACCTTAGACCCAACATGACCAAAAGGGGTCATATTGAGCCAAATTTAGACTTAACCAAAATTGATTGGAAACAAAGATACCAAACCACTCCATATGACTAACCTAACCTAAACCTACCCTTGACCTACCTCAAATAGGTCAAATGGATTAAATAGGTCAACTTGACCCATTTGACCAAAATGAAGTCATATGAACCATATACAAAACTAATCCAAATTGAATCAAACCAAAGCCAACAAAATAGTTCAAATGGTCATATGAATTTCACCCAACCCTTGGTTTGACCCAATTTGACCAATTGGTCAACTTGACCCAAGTTGACCCATTTTAACCTAAATGGGCCAACATGAGACAAACTCTATCAAATGAATTCCAAATCTCATGAAAGTTCCCAAACCTAGTTTCTCCACGTACCTAACATATCCAAAGTGTGGCTATTATCACTACTAAATCCAAATTATTTTCAAAACATATAAATAAAATATCAAAATTGAAAGTATGCTACTTATACTTTAATTATAAGCTTGCATGTGAAAGAATACAAAGTATGCTTAGCATAGGTTTCCTTTCTTTCTTATGTTGGTATAGTTTTGAATATGAATTTGATTAGGTGTATGGTTCATTTTAAAAGAACCTAACACTCACCTAATTTCATATTCTATTCATCTCAATGCTATCACTTAAGGAGGGTTACCTATACTAGCACACTTAAATAAACAAAATGAATTCATTAATGCAACTTTTGCATTCTCCTTTTCTATTTCATTTCTTTTATACACATGTTTGTATTTAAGGAAAGTGGTATATTAGTAGACAATGAGGTGAGAGACTTTAAGTAAAGTAGGTCTTGTACCTTACACTTTTGGTTGGCAATGGCATTGTACTCACTTATGCCTTCTTACTTTCATGTGTGTATGTGAAAATTTGGATAAGGAAAACCCTTTCTACTTAAGAAAAATCATGTATATTCAACTTCTAAATTTCCTTAAATGGATTACTTAGCATGCATCATAAACTGTGTTAAATACTCTCATTTGTATGTATAGATATGCTTAGGGTCAATTTATATGCATGTTATATATGTTGGGAAAGAAATGAAGTAATGTGTGTTATGTGAATTTTGATTCATTTTATTTAATTTTAAAATGTCTTTCTTCCTGAATAGGTTTGTTTAGAATTTTTCTAAACTAGGATTAATTAAAAGATTTAATCAAAACATTTACCTAAATAAAATTAAAATGTGAACTTACTTTAGAAATTACTTAGGTTAGGGAAGGAAAGAGAAGTTCTCTTCTCTTTCTCTCTCTTTATTACTTAGTAATTAACTGTAGGATCCACTTAAACCAAATCAAAACATGAAATAAAATCAACCCAAAAAAAACTAACAACTTAAATGAAACCCTCTTCTAAGTTGAACATGTTCTTCACACTGAGAAAATTTGAACATAAAGACATAGCTAAGCATACCACACAAACCTTCAAAGCACACACATTAGCCTAAGTCACCACTTCTAGCTTTAGGTTTGGTCGGTGTATAGTTTGATATTTATTCTATTTTGTGATATATGTTTTAGACTAAATGTTAGGGTGTATGTTTGTAGAATGAATGGTAGGACGCTCTTAGTCTAACTATTCTTTTCTGTAGGGGATTGTGCTTAAGGGGCGCTATCATAAATAAAAATATAAATATTTTTTCTTGCAGGTGCTTTATACCCCTAAGCATAATCCAATATGCCAGGTGGACTTAGTTACCCATGTGTGGGATGATAAGTCCAACATACATGCTTGGGATTTGTGTGGTTTGTTTTAGCTAACCTTTATTTTGCAGGTGTTAGTTAGATTTCCACTTTTCCTTTTCATAAATTTGTGTGATTAGAATTTTGGAAAGATTGTTATGGGGATTAGTTGAGCATTGGTCATAGATCCTATCTTATGCTCCATGTGAAGCCTTGGAGTACCCACCTTCCAACCATCCAAAAGAAGGAAACAAAGAAGAAAGAAGAAAAGAAAGAAGAAAAGAAGAAGAAAGAATAAAGAAGAAATGAAGCTTGAAGATCCCATAATAATGAATTCCTTGCTTAATTGTAATTTAATTCATTTGTAATCCAAGTTGTATAAGGGTAGAGCTTGGCTACCCAATTTCATATTTACGGGTTTGTGTGGTGGACAATGACCTTTTATTCTTTTTACGATTAGCTTTATAAATTGGTTGATGATTTGTTTAGCTTTTACATTAAGTGGCATGATTTTCTTAGTTTCTTCCTTGTTTGTATGGCTGGATGTGGATTAGGCTTTTAGGGAAAAATAAATCTTTTACCCAACTTAACAACTCAAAGAAAAAAATTAAACAACTCATAACCTCACCTAAAGCTTAGGTTTAAAATCAAGATAAAAGAATTAGAAACCCCTTAGCTGGATGAGCATTTCTTTTGTAATATCATGCACAACAATATCTTATTTCACTCTTGATTGGAGGGCTTCCACCTTTTCCAGAGAAATATGGCTTGACCTTTGAGAGCCATGGTGAAAACTCACCTCCCCCCTTCTCGCTAATTTTGGCCAATAAACTTTTTTCTTATGCATTAGTCATATGAATCCTTTGAGTCAAAATAATTATCCAAAATAAAAATAAAATGAAATTTGAATTACATTAAATTTAGGTCATTTGAAGCATATCCCTTTACATATCTAGTCTCTTTAGGGAGTGAGTTTAAGGACTTAGTCTCTCTAAATAAATAATAGCCTAACTATCTTGCATAAGCATAAAGACTTGCCTACATGTATTTAAAATCATAGGAGGAGTTAGTTGGTGGCCACCCCGTGGTTGTAAGTCCAAGTATGGGTTTTGTCCTTTATATGGAGGCAAACCAATTACCATTTTTTGCCTTAGATTTAGGTTGTACTTCTGGCCCTCACCGAAGCTCCCTAGATTTAGGTTTTGAGGTTGCTTCTCTCCTCTACAGGGCCATAAGCATAATTCCTCACCTCTTAGGCATTTCCTTAATCTTATATTAAGGAATCATAAATCCTAAATTTTTAATGAAAAATGCAACCCAAATAAACTAAATCAATTTCAAAAATGTAAAGCCTAACTATAGGATAGTTTAAAATGCTCGCTAGGTTTCCTAGCATCGTGGGCATCTCCTACTTATCTTCCATTTTATCTTTAATAATAACTCCCTCTTTTGATCAATCACATTTGATCTTCAAAAATGAACCAATCGATTGATAGTTCTTTCCTATTGAAATCTTCAAAGACAATGATCATTTATCTTAATCGAGAGTTTTCCTAAGGAATCCCTATTCCTTAGGATGTAATTAACTATTGCTCCTAGAACTTAATGAATGAATTTAAAATTATCCCTACTTTATTTTTCCATATAAAGTAGGGGAAGAATCTCTAGTACATATGCAGACTCATCGTCCTTAGGAGTCCTTATTGAGGTGACTAGGTCCATCAAAGGGTAGTGACTTCTATCTTTCAAGATAGTACACTATTTCTTGATGATGTACCCGATCACCTAAATAAGTACATCTGCAGATCTGCATGGCATCTTTAAAAAGATGAATTTCTATAGGTCTTGTCTCTTTCATTTCTCCTTAATATATTTGAAAGGTGACTCACTATAGGAATTTATTCACCATAGATTTTTTTAGGGACTCTGCTGAGGATGGTTCCTCTCTCCATCTTTGGTAAATGATCATTGTCTTTGAGTATTGATAGTGAGGTTGTACTTTGGTATGAATCCAAGACTATCCTTCTTTCTATTGGCACTTAGCTCATTTCATCCTTGAGTTGAGTTTGCCAACATCTTTAAATTTTAGGACTGCATTCCTTGTTGGTCTTAAAACCCTTGTTGGGTTCTTCAATGGGTAAAATGAAAAAATCTAAATAAAAAAAGAATCATCTTAAAGACTTCCTCCTTATAATTTTCATGATAAGTTCTAAAATAATAATGACAAAAATAAAACTTTCATAAGAACTTTGCTTTTCAAAAAGCACCTTCTCAAAAATGCACTTAATAAAATATTTTTCACAAAATTTTATCACCCACAATTAGCAATTCCCACAATTGTTACATGTAGGGACTTTTGATAATAAAACTAATAATATTTTCCAAAAGTACAAATGAACATCTTCTTTCAATTCACTTTGATGAAGATTTCATTTTCAAAATAAATGATCAATCATCTTTTCCAAAAATCACAATCATAATCATGAAGTTTTCAAAAAGCACACATGAATCTTTCTATTCAATACACGCACACTTATTGAATGGAAAGTTCATTTCCAAACAAAATTAAACTTTTCAAAAAGCACATATGAATATCTTCATTTAATATACTCAAATTTATTAAATGAAGATTTCATTCCCAACTAAAAAAATAAGCATGATTTAGGAAATCCCACTTGAACATATCTCACATATGTTTTAAGTTGGAATTCCTCTCTTTCAAAAAGCAACAATCACACACAAAATTTTACATTTCAAAAATAAGATTGATCTCCATTCTGCATATCTAAATTTGTTGAATGGAAGTCCTCTCTTTCAAAAAATTAAAACTTAAACAATCATACTATCAAAACATTTTCTAAACACATTTGGAACTTCATTTAACATACCCAAATTTGTTAAGTGAAGTCTCTAAATTCAAAATTTAAAATTTTCAAAACACATATTGGAACTTCATTTAACATACCCAATTTGTTAAGTGAAGTCTCCAAATCCAAAATTCAAAATTTTCAAATATATTTGAAACTTCCTTTAACATACCCAAATTTATTAAGTGGAGTCTCCAAATTTAAAATCCAACAAAATTTTTCAAACATACTTTTGGAACTTCATTTAGCATACTCAAATTTGCTAAGTGAAGCTTTCAAATCCAAAATCAAAAATCAACAATCATTTTTCAAAATTTTCAAAACATTTTTGGAACTTCATTTAACATACCCAAATTTGTTAAGTAAAGTCTCCAAGTCCAAAATTCAAAATTCTGAACACATTTTTGGAATTTCATTTAACATACCCAAATTTGTTAAGTGAAGTTTCCAAATCCAAAATCAAAAAAAAAAAAATTCAAACTACATTTAGAATTTCACTTAATATGCCCAAATTTGTTAATTGAAGTTCCCAAATTCAAAATCCAAAATTTTCAAAACATATTTTGGAACCTCATTTAGCATACATAAATTTGTTAAGTGAAGTCTCCAAATTCCAAAATCAAAATATTCAAGGACATTTGGAATTTCATTTAACATACCCAAATTTGTTAAATGAAATCTCCAAATCAAAAATTCAAAATTTTCAAACACATTTGGAACTTCATTTAACATACCCACATTTGCTAAGTAAAGTCTCCAAATCTAAGATAAAAAATTTTTAAACATATTTGGAACTTCATCCTTAGCATACCAAATTTGCTAAGTGATGTCTCCAAAATCTAAAACCAAAACTTTCAAGCACCTTTAGAACTCCCTTCCTTAGCATACCAAATTTTCTAAGGAGAAGTTTCCATTTTTAAAACCAAAAATGATATCAAAATTTTAAACACATAATTTGGAATTTCATTTAGCATTCTCAAATTTGCTAAATAAAATTTCCATTTCAAAAAATCAAGTGGGACTTCATCTTTAGCATATGAAATTTGCTAAAGTTGAGTCCCCACTTTCAAAACACATCAAAAACAAAATGAAACACTTAGGATTCCCTTAGCATACCAAATTTGCTAAGGATCCTACCTTTTCAAAAATCAAAACATCAAAACAAAATGAAACACTTAGGATTCCCTTAGCATACCAAATTTGCTAAGGATACTTCCCTTTTCAAAAATCAAAACATCAAAACAAAAATGAAACACTTAGGATTTTTTTAGCATACCCAAATTTGCCAAGAATCCTATTTTCAAAAATCAAACAAAACATACTTGGGTTCTTCACTTAGCACACCTAAATTTTCTAAGTAAGAATTTCAAATTTTTTCAAAATTAAAAAATTCACAAAAAGAAACAATCACTTTTCTCAAACACTTCACTTATCATACCTAAATTTGCTAAGTGAAATTCCAAAATAATCAAAAACAACACTTTACCTTGCTTTAACATACTCAAATTTGTTAAAGGAAAGGGTCCTCAAATAAAAAATTCAAATTTAAAACCAACATGAACCTATGGAATCATCCTTATCAAAAATTTTGAATCCACATTTCAACATACTTAAATTTGTTGGAATTAGATTCATATTCAAATTCCTTTTCAATCAATCTTCTCAAATCCATTTGAACCCCACTTAATACTTCTAAGTTGTTGAATGTGGGTTCAAATTTTCAAAATTTGAAATTCAAAATCTATGGAGACAAAAATCTGATACAAGTTCATTTCTCATTGCAGATCTTTACAAGTGCAGTACAGTTCAATTTCAGTCTATTACAACTATTGAAATGGCCAGTTCTCAAAAGTTTATCTTTACCTTCCCACATGGTATGGATCTAGCTTTAGATTAGGTGACTTCCCTTGTCTGGACCATACCCACCTGATTCAAATTTTAATGGATTCCCCTTTAGAATACCTTTAAAATGATTCCTCATTTATATTTTTTGGATTTTTTATAATTAGTTATAATTTTGAAGTTTCAACATTAAAAATGATTAATTAACCTAATTCTAATCCCATCCATGTGGCTGACGCGCATTATTCCATGGATATGATTAGTTATTAATTGTCACATCAAATCGACGCGATGATGTGGAATGTATTTTCTCGTGGTCCATCTAACCTTGTGGAATAACCTTCCAGTTCCATTAGGTAATCCTTTGGGATATAAGTGATCCTACCAAAACTAATGAATATTTCTTTGTCTAAAATCTCTAAGAAAATCATTTAGAAGATCAAGAAGCTTTCCTTGTAGGTGCCTCAGTCAGCTCAAACCTCCAACACCAAGGAAGGTTCACAAGTTGCCAGTGCCAACTCTAGGAAAGTGGGAGCTCAAGAATGCAGCATGTAGGATAGCCCTTAGCACCCATGGATCGTGTCCAACCTCCAACCTCCGCCAGCTTCCACACCGCAACTTCTTCCATTTCAGCTCTTCTATTTCTTCTACTAGTAGAACTCATCAAGGATAAGGGCATAAAATCCCTTACTCCACTCACTTTACTTGACTTCTACTTTGTACCTCCAAATAATTCCAAGAAATTAAAGAATAAAGCAAGTTTGAATTACATCTGTGTCACTTCTATTGGGTTATCTTCTTCTATTTCTAACGATAACTCTTCAAGTCTAAATAATAATTATTTTGATCTTTTTCTTATAGAGTTGGACTTTCCAACTCTAAATACTATGGGTTCACCTCTTGAGATAGACTTGGAATCATCTAATTTTGAGGGTCTCATAGGAGAAGTTGTAGTTGAGCTTGAAGTGCAGGTAGAACCTTCCACCACCTTATCTCAAGAGATCACCGAAGTCAACCTCCATAGTGGCAAGGTTCTACCTCCTAGGGTAGCACCTCAAGATAGAGGGAAACAAGTCATTGGTACTAAAGATCAAGAAGCCCTTCCACAGGATGCTCTGCCCTTGGATATGTGTATGGAAGACCAATCGAAGGTGAACTAAAACATCCTTTCTCATCTAAGAAAGTTGCCATCTAAGCTAAGCATATACAATGCCCTTATCATCTAAAGAGATGAGGGAATCACTAATCAACACCTCCTTGATCCTAAAATATGCTTACATCAACTGACCGCTATAGATAAGGAAGCACATTATGCAAAAGAAGCCCAAAGGATCACCTTCACAAATGATGACCTTCTTCTTGGGGACTTTTAGCACAACCTTCCCCTATACATCACAGTCTACATGGACAGGTTCAAACTTTCTAGGGTTCTCATTGATTCAGGTGCATCGATGAACATTATGAGTCAAAGACCCTTTCCTATTTGAATATCGACATCTCTACACCTTGAGTAGATAGGATGATGTTGAGAGGATTCAATGATCAAGATGAGTGGGCTTTAGGTTCTATAGTGTTACCTTTGGAGATCGATGATTGAAAGATTGAAGCCAAGTTCTACATCATTGATTCGAATACTTCATTCACTATTTTGCTTGGTAGGCCTTGGACACATCAGAACAAGATTGTTCCATCCTCCCTTCATCAGTTTATCAAGTTCAGAAAAGATGGGATTGAATACCATGTCATCAAAGATGAAAATCTATTTTTAGTTAGAGAGGTTGAGATCTATGAGGATGCACCAACTATCTTCCTCAAAACACCCTTTCTTGTGAACTTGGACAAAATTCAAATGCAAAAGAAAATGAAAATAAAAATAAAAGTCCAAGTACACAAGAAAGATGAAGAAGAAATAGATTTGCATATCAAATTCCACCCACAGTTCATTCTATCATATGGACATGTGGGTAGGATTGCCCAACCTCTACTAAGCATAGGTAGAGGTAGAAATAGAGGTAGTTCTAGAGGTGGGAGACCCCCCCTAGTTGGCCTTCAGCAAATACAGGTCATATTCTAGTTCAAAGGAGTACCCCCACTATTCACATAAACTTGGAATATAGCTCGGAGGATGATTCTAATGTGATTAGTATACCAACCCTCCTCTAATTTGAACATGTTCTCACACTTAGAAAACTTGAACCTAAAGCCATAGCTAAGCATACTACATAAACCTTCAAAGCACACACATTAGCCTAAGTCACCACTTCTAACTTTAGATTAGGTCGGTGCATGGTTTGATGTTTGCTTTGTTTTATGATATATGTTTTAGACTGGATGTTAGGGTGTATGATCGTAAATAAATGGTAGGATGCTCTTAGTCTAATCATTATTTTCTACAAGGGATTGTGTTTAAGGGGCGCTATCATAAATAAAAATATAAATTATTTTGCTTGTAAGTGCTTTATACCCCTGTTGACCTCATTCTTAGGATGAGCTCTCAACCCCTCCATCTTAAACATAGGACTCCTCTTAGACTTTAAGAGTTCCTTAGTCTTAAGACACATCAAGTGATTAGGTGGACACTCAACCTAACCCTAGAGACTTAGAAGAGTTAGTCATAGGAATAGGTCATGCCTTAGGGGTGTTAGGAAAAACTTCCTACCCTTAGCTTAAACCATTCCTCACTTTCCTTCTTTCAAGTCAAACTCCAAATCAATCTCATTTAATTTTCTCCAAACTTAAATCAACCCCATATGGTTGAAATTCATGATTGAAATCTATGATTAAAACCCATGATCAATATCCAAGAAAATTCCTATGTTCAAATTTTCCTAAATCCTTAATCTTCCCTTAAGGACTTAACCAAAATTACAAACAAATCTTTCATATTTTATAATAATTCATTTATATTTTTATTTATATTCACATATATAAATGAAGTATAAATTCAAATCATTTAAGTTAAATTCAAAATTCCAACTCAATTCATGAAATTCTCTTAAGTCCCTTAATTTTTTTTTCATTAATGGACTTAGGCTCAATCTTTTTCAAACCATTTCAAATTCATGAGATTTTATCAAAACTCATTTATATTCTCATTTATATTCACATATATAAATTAAATATAAATAAATCAATCAAATTAAATTTCCAATTTAAAAACTTCCTAAGTCCCTTAATTTTCCATTAACAGACTTATCCAAAACCTTAATCAAACCATTTCAAACCCATGGGATTTTCTTAAAACTCATTTATATTTTTTTATATACATATATAAATGAAATATAAATATAAATCAATCAAATTAAACCCTCAAATTAAATTCTCAATTTCATAAAAATCTTTCCTAAGTCCCTTAATTCTCCATTAATGGACTTAGCCTAAAACTTGATCAAACCACCTCAAAGTCATGGGATTTTCTCATAATCCTTTTATATTCTCCTTTATATTCATATATAAAAATTGAATATACATATAAATCAATCAAACAAAATTCAAAAATTCAAACTCTAAACTCCAAAATTTTCCTAAGTCCCTTAAATCCTTTTTAATGGACTTAGCCCAAATCATGATTAAACCACTACAAAACCTTGAAATTTTCTCATGATCAATTTATATTCACATATATAAATGAAATATAAATTCAAACAATCAAAACCTATTCCAAAAATCAAACTCAAATCAACTCAAAATCCAATCTAAGACTTTCAAGTCAAAATCTTGAACTTAGCTAAATCAATTTCAAATCAAGCCAAACTCTTGATTTTCTCTCATGATTTAATCATACCTACAATCATGAGCTCATATATAAATCCAAACTTCAATCAAACAATCAAAACCAACTTCAAAAATCAAGCCCAAAACCCCTTCATATTCTCCCTTTGAATATGAAATTATCAAAAGGATCAAAACTCATTTGACTTCAAACCACTTGTAAATGGATTTATATTTCAATCATAAGTCTATATACAGGATCAATCAAGTTCAAATCAAGCTTTGACCAAGCCATTTCACCCACTTAGGCTCACTTGACCCAAAGTGACCTAAAGTACCCTTATGAGCCAAATTTTAATCCAAACCAAATTGGATTGAATCAAACTCATCTATCCCTCTCATCATGATCAACAATCATCATGGGATGATCAACCAATCAAATTTGGTCAAACCAAGTCAAACCAGGGTTGACCAAGTCAACCAAAATGAAACCCAACATAGCCAAATTCAACCATATGCCAAATTAATTGAAACTATTGATCTAAGTTCACTCATGACCTATGTTTGAACTTGACCAAGCCAACATTTGAGCCTAACCTAGCCCAATTGGCTACTTGACCCAAGTTGATCCATTCTGACCTAAAAAGTCAAATTATGTCAAAACTTGATCTAAGATAAATTGATTAGAACCAATGGGTCAAGTTCATTCCAAATCACTTGTTGAACTTGACCAAAGCCTCAATTGGCCAACTAAACCTAACCTAGCCCAATTGACCTTAAACCCAACATGACCTAAAGGGGTCATGTTGAGCCAAGTTTGAACTTAACCAAAATTGATTGGAAACAAAGATACCAATCCACTCCATATGACTAACCTAACCTAAACCTCCCTTTAACCTACCTCAAATAGGTCAAATGGGTCAAATAGGTCAACTTTGATTTGACCTAAATGAAGTCATATGAGCCATATTCAAAACTATACCAAATGGTAATATGAACTTGACACAACCCTTGGTTTGACCCAATTTGACCAATTGGTCAACTTGACCCAAGTTGACCTATTTTGACCTAAAATGGTCAACATGAGCCAAACCCTATCAAATGAATTCCAAATCACATGAAACTTGGCCAAACTTAGTTTCTCCATATATCAAACATATACAAAGTGAAAAATTAGCAAAAATGATCATTCTACCCCTAGGCCATAGAACAAATTTTGGCCTAATCCATGGGTAATTTGGTCATACCCTCTTCATATCCACTAAAGGCTTTCCTAAAAGCTCAATGGGACCTAATGAGGAGTGGTACACCTAACCCAATGGGTTTGGTTCAGCCCAATTGGTCACTAGACCAAACTCAACCCCATGGGTCAAAATGCCAAATTCAAAATCCCTCTCCCACTCAAACTCAAGCACATGGAAGGTTGGCAATACACTCCTTGGCTCAAACTCACCATGTGCACACTCAACTAATCAAACAACCCACTTCCTATGATCAATTGGATCAAAATGGAAATTTCATGGATAGTCGTCCGATCCTTTAAAAGGGGAGATATACTCCCCCTAATTTAATTCAAAATTAACTTCCCCTCTGTTGATTGAAGCTAAGGAACTTAGAGCAAGCATTAGAGAGTATTCCCAAGCTTCTTAGAAAGGATTTGAAAACCCCATTTCTTGGTGTTTATAGTTTGAAAATAGGGGAAGTCCATTGAATAGCTAACTTCCTCTTCACTCAATTTTCATCCAATTGCTCTTGCATACTTCATCAAGGAGCTAAGTCAAGTGCACCCAAGCTTCCTTTGGGGTTCCCATAGTAAAGAAGAGCTGAATTGGATCAAGGCTGCAAGCTAGCTAAGGAGGAGTTGGTCCATATACCAATCCACTCAATCTCTAGTGCTCAAAACTTCAATAAGGCTTCATCTTAACCAGACGAAGCTTCTTCAAGGGAATCGAGCGCTGGTGATCACCTCCAGCGAGGTATGGGATTTTTGACCATTAAACTCAATGTAGTGTGGAGCTTTGGGAAAGAAATTTTAATCCCATTGATTTTTTATCGTTGGATGTGCCACTCTTTAGCTTTAGATGGTGTGGGTTGAGTTTGGTTTGAATCTGAGCTCAATCAAGCTCGGATCTTCCCCTTGATCATGGATGGTCTCTATTGATCAAGGGAAGAACTTGGGAGATCTCAGCCATCCATCTATGCATTTTGGATGGACGGTCGAGATAATTTCTCATGTTTATATATTTTATTCATTTTAAAACTACAGGGAGATCTCTGGCCATCCGATATTTGATTACGGGATCAAACTATGTGCACAGCTAGCTACCATTTGGGATTTGATAACTTAAGTATACCCCTCGGCGATATGTAGCGATGCGCCCGTGCCACGCATAGTGAGCTAGAGGATTAGTTTAAAATGTTTTAATTAATTCTAATTAACTTAGGGATTTTTAAAATTCATAACTCCTTCTAGAAAATTCAAAAAATTATGAAATATAATTTTATGGGAAGATAATTCAACCTAGAATATTTTAAAATTAATTTCAATGGGTTTTAAATTATATTTTTCTTTGAATTTAAGTTTTCTTAGAAAGTTTATTTTGCTAATTACTTTTTACTTAAGCCTCTGATTAATCCAAAATTTCTTGAGTATGCTTTAGGGGATGACTTCTAACTCTCCTAATTTTCTTGGGATTTACTGAAGGCTTGATTAAAAGAATTGCATATGATTTCTTAATTACCCTCCTTATGTAATTAAATATGATTAAGATGTAATTAGTGATTTTAATCCATTGTTTAGGTTGATTAAGGTTAGATCCAGTAAGTAGGAGGTTTATGAAATATTTTTAGGGCATTTCTCTTAAGCTATTCCCTAAACCCCTTTTATCTCCTTAATCTCCTATTAATTAAGGATTAATTCATTAATTATCCCTTAATTAATTTCCAAAAAAATTCTAAAAAGTTCCAAAACTTAATTTATCTACTTTGGGTAGATGCTTAGGTGTTTAAAAGCCTAAGTTCAATTAAGGAAATCAAAACCCAATTCATAAGTATGAAAGGGTGTTTTGAAATTACTTAAGCTAAACCGCTTAACTTAATTAACTTTTAATTGTGTGCCAAATTGCATTAGGAATTTTCCTTATTAGGTGAATTACAAATTTAAATTTCTTGTGAGTTTTATGTCATCTCATTGGCTCATAATTATTTGGTTATTCAAGGTGGTGTAGGTAAGGGTTAACTAAGTTACTTAATTCATAACCTAATTGCATAAAATGGATCTAATTATCTAAAAATTAAACAAAATATCAAACACATGTGGGAATGGATTAGGAACAGCAAACTCATCTCACATTTTCAAAATTAAATCAAATCAAACTAAACAAAATTACTTTGAATTCACTTTGATTTATTTTAAACTTTCTTATTCATAAGAATGTCTTTAGGATTTAAGTAAGTGAATTTACATCTTTTCATTGCTTTAAATCTTTCCCCAACATGTTAAATTTGTATGTCATGTGGTTTCATGCATTCATAATTTTAAAATTCATAGTTTAAAATGAAATTGTTTACTTTATGTTAAATTTGCATGTGTTGTCTAAAGTAGAAATATGAATGGCTATTATCACTACTAAATCCAAATTATTTTCAAAATATATAAATCAAATACCAAATCTTAAAGTATGCTACTTATACTTTAATTATAAGCTTGCATGTGAAAGAATATAAAGGTATGCCTAGCATAGGTTTCCTTTCTTTCTTATGTTGGTATAGTTTTGAATAGGAATTTGGTGAGGTGTATGGTTCATTTGAAAAGAACCTAACACTCACCTAATTTCATAACCTATTCATCTCAATTCTACCCCTTAAGGAGGGTTACCTATACTAGCATACTTAAATTGTATAAACAAAATGAATGCATTAATGTAACTATTGCATTCTCCTTTTTATTTCATTTCTTTTATACACATGTTTGTATTTAAGGAAAGGGGTATATTAGTCTCGACAACCCCGAGGTTGCAAGGCTTTAAGTAGCTCTAAGAAGGTCTTGTACCTTACACCTC
Source organism: Cymbidium sinense (assembly GCA_021442155.1). Taxonomy (NCBI): domain Eukaryota; kingdom Viridiplantae; phylum Streptophyta; class Magnoliopsida; order Asparagales; family Orchidaceae; genus Cymbidium; species Cymbidium sinense. Next base: position 132,885,842 of record CM038220.1, read on the forward strand.
TGGTTAACATCGACGTTGTACTCACTTATGCCTTTCTTACTTTCATGTGTGTATGTGAAAATTTGGATAAGGAAAACCTTTCTACTTAAGAAAAATCATGCATATTCAACTTCTAAATTTTCTTAATTGGATTACTTTGCATGCATCATAAAGAGTGTTAAATACTTTCATTTGTATGTATAGATATGCTTAAGGTCTATCCATATGCATGTTATATATGTTGCAAAAAAAATGAAGTAATGTGTGTTATGTGAATTTTGATTCATTTTATTTAATCTTAAAATGCCTTTCTTTTTGAATAGGTTTGTTTAGAATTAATCTATACCTAGGATTAATTAAAGATTTAATCAAAGCATTCACCTAAATAAAGCTAAAATGTGAACCTACATTAGAAATTACTTAGGTTAGGGAAGGAAAGAGAAGTTCTCTTCTCTTTCCCTCTCTTCATAACTTAGTAATTAATTGTAGGATCCACTTAAGCCAAATCAAAATATGAAATAAAATCATCCCAAAAAATTAAACAACTTAAAAGAAACCCTCTTTTAAGTTGAACATGTTCTTCACACCTAAAAAATTTGAACCTAAATCGATAGCTAAGCATGCCACACAAACCTTCAAAGCACACACATTAGCCTAAGTCACCACTTCTAGCTTTAGGTTAGATCGGTGCATGGGTTGATGTTTATTTTATTTTGTGATATATGTTTTAGACTAAATGTTAGGGTGTATGTTCATAGAATGAATGGTAGGATGCTCTTAATCTAACTATTCTTTTATGTAGGGGATTGTGCTTAAGGGGCGCTATCATAAATAAAAATATAAATACTTTCGCTTACAGGTGCTTTATACCCTTAAGCATAATTCAATAGGCCAGGTGGACATAGTCACTCATGTGTGGGGTGATAAGTCCAATATACATGCTAGGGATTTGTGTGATTTATATTAGCAGACCTTTGTTTTGCAGGTGTTAGTTAGATTTCCACTTTTCATTTTCATGTAAATTTGTAAAATTAAGATTTTGGAATGATTATTATGGGGATTAGGATGAGCATTGGTCATAAGATCCTATCTTATGCACCATGTGAAGCCTTGGAGCACCCACCTTCCAGTCATCCAAAAGAAAAAACAAAGAAGAAAAGAAGAAGAAATGAAGCTTGAAGTCCCCCTTAACAATGAATTCCTTACTTAATTATAATTTAATTCATTTGTAATCCGGGTTGTATAAGGGTAGAGCTCGGCTACCCAATTTGATATTTTTAAGTGTGTGCGGTGGTGCCCAACCACAACGACCTTTTAATCTTTTTATGATTAGCTTTATAAATTGGTTGATGATTTGTTTAGCTTTTGCATTAAGTTGCATGATTTTCCTAGTTTCTTCCTTGCTTTATGTATGGCCTGGTTGAAGATTAGGCTCTTTAGGGAAAAATAAATCTTTTACCCAACTTAATAACTCATAACCTCACCTAAAGCTTAGGTTTAAAATCAAGATAAAAGAATTAGCAACCCCTTAGCTGGATGAGCATTTCTTTTATAATATCATGCACAACAGCATCTTATTTCACTCTTGATTGGAGGGCTTCCACCTTTGTTAGGGAAACTGGGATTGACCATTGAGAGCAATGGTGGAAACTCACCTCTTCCTATCTCATTGATTTTGGCCAATAACCTTCTTTCTTATGCATTAGTCATATGAATCCTATTAGCCTGAGTCAAAATAATTATCCAAAATAAAAATAAAATGAAATTTTAACTACATTAGATTTAGATCATTTGAAGTATGTCCCTTTATGTGATCTAGTCTCTTTATGGAGTGAGTTTAAGGACTTAATCTCTTTCTAAATAAATAATAGCCTAGCAATCTTGCATAAGCATAAAGACTTGCTTACATGTATTTAAAATCATAGGAGGAGTTAGTTTACAGCCACCCCCAAGCGGTTGTAAGTCCAAGCTGTTGGGTGGTTTATCCTTTCTTATTGAGGCAAACCAATTACCCATTTTTTGCCATAGATTTAGGTTGTGCTTCCGGCTCTCATCGAAGCTCCCTAGATTTAGGTTCTAGGTTGCTTCTCTCCTCTGGGGGCCATAAGTATAATTCCTCACCTCTTAGGTATTTCCTTAATCTTGTGTTAAGGAATCATAAGTCCTAAATTTTTAATGAAAAATGCAACCCAAACAAACTAAATCAATTTCAAAAATGTAAAGCCCAACTATAGGATAGTTTGAGATGCTCACTAGGTTTTTAGCATCGTGGCCATCTCCTACTTATCTTCCATTTTAGCTTTGATAATAACTCCCCCTTTTGATCAATCCCATTTGATTTTCAAAAATGAACCAATCGATTGATAGTCCTTTCCTATTGAAATCTTTAAAGACAATGATCATTTACCTAAATCGAGAGTTTTCCTAAAGAATCTCTATTTCTTAGATGTAATTAACTATGGGGGCTTGCCCCTGTAGGGAACTTAATGAACCTAGTTTAAAATAAACCCTGCTTTACTTTTCCATGTAAAGTAGGGGAAGAATCTCTGGTACATATGTAGACCCATCATCCTTAGGAGTCCTTATTGAGGTTATTAGGTCCATTAAAGGGTAGTGACTTCTATCTTTCAAGGTTGTACATAATTTTCTTGATGGCGTACTTGATCACCTTAATAAGTACATATGTGGATCTGCATGGCATCCTTAGAAAGATGAATTTTATAGGTCCTACCTCTTTAATTTCTCCCCAATAGATTTGAAAGGTGACTCTTTATAAGAATTTATTCACCACAACCCCTAAGCACATCTAATAGGCTAGGTGGTGTTAGTCACCCATGTGTGGGATGATAAGTTTAATATACATGCTTGGGATTTATTTGGTTTATTTTAGCTAACATTTATTTTACAAGTGTTAGCTAGATTTCCATTCTTTTCCTTTTCATGTAAATTTATGCAATTAGGATTTTGAAATGATTGTTATGGGTATTAGGATGAACCTTGGTCATAAGATCTTATCTTATGCACCATGTGAAGCCTTGCAGCATCTACCTTCCAACCATCCAAAAGAAAGAACCAAAGAAAAAAGAAGAAAAGAAAAAAAATAGGAAAAAAGAAATGAAGCTTGAAGACCCCCATAACAATGAATTCTTTTGCTTAATTATAATTTAATTCATTTGTAATCCAGGTTGTATAAGGGTAAAGCTCAACTACCCAATTTGATATTTTTGGATTTGTGTGGTGGTGCCCCTACAACGGCCTTTTATTCTTTTTTTGCAATTAGCTTTATAAATTGATGGATGATTTATTTAGCTTGTGAAATAAGTGGCATATTTTTCCTAGTTTCTTCCTTTCTTTATGTATGGCCTAGATGTGGATTAGTCTCTTTAGGGAAAAATAAATCTTTTACCAAACTTAGCAACTCAAATTAAAAATAAAGAACTCATAACCTCACCTAAAGCTTAGGTTTAAAATCAAGATAAAAGAATTAGCAACCCCTTAGCTGGATGAGTATTTGTTTCACAATATCATGCACAACAGCATCTTATTTCACTCTTGATTGGAGGGCTTCCACCTTTGCCAAAGAAACTTGGCTTGACCTTTGAAAGTCATGATGGAAACTCACCTTCTCCCGTCTCATTGATTTTGGCCAATAACTTTATTTCTCATGCATTAATCAAATGAATCCTATTAGCCTGAGTCAAAATAATTATCCAAAAAATAAAATAAAATGAAACTTGAATTACATTATATTTAGGTCATTTGAAGCATGCCCTTTACATGATCTAGTCTCTCTAGGAGTGAGTTTAAGGACTTAGTCTCTTTCTAAATTAATAACAGCCTAGCTATCTTGCATAAGCATAAAGACTTGCTTACATGTATTTAAAATTGTAGGAGGAATTAGTTGGCAACCACCCCTAGGCGATTGTAATTCCAAGCTGTCACGTGGTATATCCTCTCTTGTGGAGGCAAACCAATTGCCCATTTTTGCCTTAGATTTAGGTTGTGCTTTCAGCCCTCGCCAAAGCTCCCTAGATTTAGGTTCTCAGGTTGCTTCTCCCTTAGTGGGCCATAAGCATAATTCTCCACCTCTTAGGCATTTCATTAATCTTGTATTAAGAAATCATAAGTCCTAAATTTCTAATGTAAAATCAACTCAAACAAACCAAATTAATTTCAAAATTATAAAACCCAACTATAGGATAGTTTGAGATGCTCGCTAGGTTTCTTAGCATCATGGGAATCTTCTACTTATCTTTCTTTTAGCTTTGATAATAACTCCCCCCTCTTTGATCAATCTCATTTGATCTTCAAAAATGAACCAATCAATTGATAATCCTTTCCTACTGAAATCTTTGAAGATAATGATTATTTACCTTAATTGAGAGTTTTTCTAAGGAATCACATTCATTGGGATGTAATTAACTATGGGGGTTTCCTCTATAGGGAACTTAATGAACCCGATTTAAAATAAACCCTAGTTTCTTTTCCATATAAAGGAGAAGAATCTCTAGTACATATACTCATCCTTAGGAGTCCTTATTGAGGTGATTAGGTCCATTAAAGGGTAGTGACTTCTATCTTTTGAGATAGTATACTATTTCCTTGATGACGTGCCCAATCACTTGAATAAGTATATCTGTAGATCTGCATGGTGTCCTGAAAAGATGAATTTCTATATGCTTGCCTCCTTCTCTTCTCACCAATAGATTTGAAAGTGACTCCCCTATATAGATATTTTTCTCCATAATAATTAATAAACTTAATTAATTTGATTGAACTTGCTTCTCTAATTAACTCTTGGGTAGCTCTTTAGGTGTTCAATAACCTAAAGAGCGATCTAATGAAATTATGTTTAGCTCACATGTGTGAGAAAATCATAAGAGTAATTAAATGAGCTCCTTTTTAAACTAATTGCATTAAGCCCTTTTTATTTCATAGGAGCATTGTCATTTACTTTCCATGTGGTTGTGTATTATATTAGCTCATAATTATTTAATTATTTACCTTAAGGTCACATAGGTAAGGGTTAATTAATTGATTTAGTCCATGCTTAACTTAATCAATCCATAAAATCAACCTAATTGCTTTTCATTGAATCAAATTAACTCACACATATGGGAATGAGATTAGGACCATCAAACCTCTTTTACATTTCATAAATCAAATCAAACACGAAATCAAAAATGGCTTTAAGAAACTTTGGTTTATTTTAAATAAGCTTATTTAATGTGATTGTCCTTAGGAACTAGTTGGATTGAATGAGATTGTATACTTGTGTTTCTTTATTTTTCCAATCATATTAAAATGTTGTATGCCACTTGTAGTCAAGCATTCATTCCTTTCAAAAATTAATTAACTAAAATTGATTTTCTTTATGTCAAATTTGCATGTGTTGACTAATTTAAAATATGTGTGGTTATTATCACTACTAAATCTCAAACATATTTTCAAAAGCTTTTTAATGAATAAGATTATGTATTGTGACTTTAGTTATATATACATAGGAAGTGTATGTGAATATAAACTTAGTATATGAGGTGAAGTTTCTTTCTTATATTTATATAATGATTTGCATAAGTATGAATGTTAGCGGGTATTTTAGTCTGGGCATCCGATAGATACACAACTTTAAGTAGCCCTAAAGAGGTTCCTACCTCACTTCTTTGGTGCAGAACAATGGTGACATACCTGCTTGATTTCATTCTTATGCTTTTTTGACATTAGAATTTATATAGAGCTTTAATTAATTTACACAAATAAATAAACTAAATTGAATCCAACTTTTGTATAGTTTTTCATTTCTATAGTTGCTTGCACATTCATATATATATATATATATATATATATATATATATATATATATATATATATATATATATATATATATATATATATATATATATATATATATAGTGGGTATATTAGTCGGTTTGGATGCACAACTTTGAGTAGCCCTAAGGAGGTTCCTACCTCACTCCCTTGGTGTGAAACAATGGCGTCGTACCTACTTAAAATTTTTACGTACATGTATGTGTGATATAACTAGTGGATGAAAACCATAATTTAATCAAACCTAATTCTACTTTGTATGATTCTCATTCTTATAGTTGTTTATACATCCATATGCATTTGAGGATAGTGGGTATAGTATAGACATCCCAGAGAAACACGGCTTTAAGTAGCCCTAAGGAGGTTCCTACCTCAGTCCCTTGATCCAGAACAATGGTGGAGTACTTGCTTAAAACTTCTATACATGTGAGTGTGCATTTGATTAATGAATTAAAATCCCCCCTTTTCTATTAAAAAGACATGCATTCATAATTTATTCAAGTGGTAGAATTGATTAATCATATAATTTGAAGTCTTTTTCTTATGCTTTTTGTATAAGAATTTAAATAGAAATTTAAATTAATATGACAAAATAATTCAATCAAATGAAACATCAATACCAAATTCATTTGCTTGCTTTCATCATTCAAGTATGCTAAGATATAAGTTGCATGTATAGGTCTGTTTAGGAGTTAACCATATGCATGCTATATATGATGGAAAGAAATAAACAAACATGTATCATGTGATGATAATTCATGTCAATCAATATTTAGATGTCTTTCTTATTGAATGAGTTTATTTAAGGTGAACCTAAACCTAGGATTATTTAAAGCATATAATAAGTCATTCACTAAAGAGAATTGTTTAATTAATTGACTTTAGAAATGACTTAATGTAAGGATAAAAGAGTGTGATTCTCTCTTTCTTTCTCTTTATAACACTTAGTTATCTTGTGTAGGTCAAATGAAAAAAAAAACATTAAGTTAAAACTTGCAAATCAACTATGCAACTTAAAGTGAAACCACCCTTTAAATTGAATCTTTCTACACTTAGAAAACTATAACTCTAAAGCCTAGTTAGGACATACCATACAAGCCTTAATATACACACATTAGATTAAGTCACTACTTCTAGCTTTAGGTTAGGATGGTGGTTGGTTTTATGTATGTTTTATTTTGTGATGTAATGTTTTATACTGAATGTTAGGGTGTATATTTGTAGAGCTGAATGTTAGGTCATTGTTAGCCTAATCATATTTTCTATAAGGGATTATGGTTAAGGGGCCGCTAAAAAATAAATATAAATTCTCTCTCTTTGTAGGTTTCTTAAGCCCATAAGCATAATCCAATTTAGGACATGTGGGCTTGGTTACCCATGTGCAGATGCTAAGTCCAAATTATAAATATAATTGCTTGGGTGGAATGTATGTTTAGCTAACCTTTGTCTTGCAGGTGTAATTAGATTTACTTTCTATTTCAATGTAATTTTGCAATTAGGAATTAAGATTAGTGTTATAGGAGAATTAGGATGAGCATTGGCTAGAAAGACTATGTCTTGTGTATCATGTGATACATTGAAGTGAGCCAAATCAAAGTAAAGAAAGAAAGAAGACATGAAGATTTGTAGAAGATGAAGACCCCTATATCATGTATTCATTCTTAATTATAGTTATTCTTTTATAATTCAGGTTGTATAAGGGTAGAGCTCAGCTACCCATTTTTCTTTTTGGGTTGTACGGTGGTACCCAATGACACCGGCCTTTTATTCTTTTACTAGCTATAAAATTGTTTGATGTTTTATTTTGCTTATGCATTAGAAATGGCATGCCTTTTCATAGTTTCTTTATGATTAGTGTTTGTTGTATGGCCTGGATACTATTAGGCTCTTAGAAAAAAATAAATTTTCTACCCAACTACAATTGATAATAAATTTTTAAATAACTCATAACCTCACCATAAAGTCTAGACATTAAATCAAGATAATTAAAAGATTTAGTAACTCTTAGCTGAATGTTGTATGTTTCACATCATGCATGCATATTTTTTTCTCTCTTGAAAATAGGGGATTTTCATCCTTGCACGATAGGGGAATGCTTGACCTGTGAGGGAATCCCTTGTGGTGGAAAATATCCCTTCTTGCTAATTTAGCCAATAATCTAATTTCATCATGCATGTAGACATATAAAATCCCAAAGCTTTTGTTAAAATGAAGAGTCCAAAATCAAATAAAATATGAAAAAAATTGTATACCACTCATTATCTAGTCTCTTAGGGAGTGGGTTTAAGGACTGAGTCTCTTTCTAAATAATAATAACCTAACCATCTTGCAAAATATATGACTTGATCACATGGTTTTAAAGTGAAGGAGGAGTTAGGTGGCTGCCACTCCAAGCGGTTATAAGTCCAATAATCTGGTGGTTTATCCTTTCTTATGGAGGTAAACCATATACCCATCTTTGCTTAGATTTAGGATGCTTTGGCTTATGCTGAAATTCCCTAGATTTAGGATCCGAGATTGTTGTTTCCTTTAAGCTACAAGCATAAATCCTCACCTCTTAGACATTTTCACAATCTTATGTTGTGGGATTATAAGCCCTAATTTTCTAATAAAGTATCAACTTTGATAAAATCAATCCTATCAATTTCAAACATATAAAGCCCAACCATAGATAGATTAGAATGCTCACTAGGTTTTCTAGTATTATGAGCATTCCCTACTCATTCTTTGTCTTCAATAATAAGTCTCTCCTTTTGATCTATCCTACTTAAATTTCTAAACATAGCCAATTTATTGATAGTCTTATCTTTGAAATATTTTAAGACAATAATTGTCTACTTTAATCGAGAGTATTCCTAACGAACTCACCTTCCTTAGGATATAATTAACTATAGGGGCTTGCCCCCATAGGGAACTTTAGAACCCAATTTAAATAAACCCTACTTTATTCATCCATGTAAAGTAAAGGAAAAATCTATCATATATTTGAAGACCCATCATGCCTTAGGAGTCCTTATTAGGTGATTAGATTTATTGTAGGGTGGTGATTTCTATCTTTCAAGATAGTGCACCATTCCTTGATATCATCCAATTACCTCAATAAGTACACCCTCAGATCTGCATGGAGTCCCCCATACACATGATCAAAAATAAACACCATAATTGAGGAAGCTTCATTTGGTAGAAATGAAGCCCTATTAAACTGCACGAGCTTTGATTTGGTATAGATCCCTCAAAATACCAACCCATGGCACATAAGTGATCAACCTTGGTCGAAGTCCACTATGCGGTCGAAGGTGATGGGAGGTGATTCATTTCAGCTCATCTCGATCCAAGGATGGTGTGTCCAAAGTTAATTGCACTTTGGTTATGAAATGAGGAAATGATAATCACTAGTATCCTCCCTTGTTTTAATTTCACATAAAATTAAGATTGGGGAATTTGGGAGCTCGGGAAATAATGGAAATGGCTATGGAAGGAGAGGAGAGTGTGATGGGGTTGAATCGAGTATGAGTGTTTTGGTTTGAGTGAGAAAGAGAATCAAAGGCTATTTTGGCTTTTTTAGATCAATGGTTGTGATGGGGAGGTCGGGGTTGGTAGAGAATCATTCCATTTGGCCTCTCATGAGTGGAGGAAGGGTGGGACGTGGCTGCCATGGTAAAGGAAGTGGGTGTCCTTGATGCAAAGTGCTCCACTGGGAATGGGGAGGTGATTTCACCTCCCCATGAATCATGGCTGACCCAACCACCCTTGGGTCATGTTATCTAGGGTCCTTGGTGCCTAAGTTGACCAATGAATGGGTGCCAAGTGGTCAAGGGAAGGAAATGACCAAAAGTGCTGTCTTACCTCATGGGATGCCCTACCAAGGGCAAAGCAGTTATTTGGCTATAAATTTGACTTGGGCGGATTTAAATGAGTCAAAAGTGATTTTGACCAAATTTTATGTCATTTAGAGTTCATTTGGTTTAATTTGGGTCAATTTGACCCATTTGGGCCAAATTGGGTCAAATTAGGTTAGGTTGACCAATTGGTTAACTTGGGTTGATCTAAGGGTTGGGTCAAGTTCAAATGATCATTTGGAGCATATTGGTTCAATTGGTTTCAATCAATTTTGTTTAATTTGAATTTAAATTTATATTTTGGCTAATTTGATCCTTTAGGTCATTTTGGGCTATGTTGACCAATTTTACCCAATTGACCAAATTGGCTTGAATTATGGGTTGGTTTGGGTTTGGTTGATCATTTGGAATATATTATGGGCTTTGGTTAAGTTCAATTTAGATTTGAGTGGGTTTTAGATTGATTTGACCCTTATGGTCAATTTGTGCTAAGTTTGGTTAAGTTGACCAATTGGTCAAATTAGGCTCAATTAAGGCTTTGGTCAAGTTCAATAATCAATTTGGAATGAACTTGAACTATTTGGTTGTAATCAATTTGGTTTAGGTTACAATTTGACTGATTTGGATTCATATAGGTTAAGGTTGACTTGTTCAACGATCTAGGTTGACTTATTTTGACCCAATTCATGACAATTGATTAACCTAGGATGATCAATAATCATGACATGAAGTTTGTATTGGCTTAATTCACTTTGATTTGGATTGAATTTGATTTTGGTTCATGTAGGTTAAATTGGACACTTTGGGTCAAGTGAGCCAATTGGGTTTAGTTGGCTTGATTTTGAGTTGAGTTTGATTTCATTGAGTTTATATATGGATTTGAGATTGCCATATAAATTCAGTTGCAATTGGTTTGGGTTCAAATGAGTTTTGGGTCATTTGAATATTTCAACGAATGGGCTAGGTTGGGTTTGACTTGAGTTAATTTTATTTGACTTGATGATTATAGTTTATATTTATATTTGGCTAAATGATTGAAGGAATGATTGATTCATGAGAAAATCCAGTGGTTTTTGCTTGATTTGGATAGGATTTGGCCAAGTTCAAAGAATTGGCTTAAAGGGTATAAATTGGATTTTGGTTTGATTTTGGATTTGGTTTTGGCTTTGAAGTTATATTTCATTTATATTTAGGAATATAAATAAAGATATAAATGATTCATGAGAAAATCACTTGAGTTTGTAGTGATTTTGAAGCAAATTTAACCAAGCTTATGGATGTAGGTCAAAAGGGCTTAAAAGAAAATTTGGTTGAGTTTGGATTTTATCATGGGATTGAATCATTTGAAGTTGGATTTGAATTGAAATTTGATAATTTGATTGAAATATTGAATTGATATTTGAGAAAATCAAATAAATTGAGATCGATTTGAATTTGGTTAAAGCTAAGTCCATAAGATGAAATCAAAGGGCTTAGAAAGGGTTTTGAATTTAATCATGAGGTTTTATGAAGAAATTTTGAGCTTGAATTTGATCATGAGATTGATTATGAGTCTTAAAATTTTTGTTTTAGTTTGGTATGAATTTGAGATTTAGTTTGAGAAGAAAAGCATGGATTGGGTTTAGGCTATAGGGTAGGCATGTTTTCCTAAGTCCCTAAGGCACAACTTATTCCAGTAGCTAACCCTTCTAAGTCTCTAGGCTTAGGTTAAGTGTTCACCTAATCACTGGAATTGACTTAAGGCTAAGAAACTCTTAGTGTCTATAAGAGTCCAAGATCTATGATGAGGAAGTTGAGAACTCACTCTAAAAGTGGTCAATAATCATTCACATGGCTATTCAAAACATTTCTCCGAATAATGAATAAGAGGCATCTTATAACAATATTCACTAATCAAGATCAAGCAATGGCGAGGCTATTGAAATTGCATTACCTCATACTCGCCATTGGTTGTGCCAATCACATATTTCTAAGAAATATCCTTCAAAAGTGCATTGCTTTAATAGTAATAAGATTGTTATTAACCTCACTTTTGGAGTGAGCTCTCAACTTCTCATCATAGATCTAAAACTCTTATAGACACTAAGAGTTCCTTAGTCTTAAGACACATTTAAGGTGAACACTTAACCAAACCCTAGAGAGTTAGAAGAGTTAGCCATAGGAATAGGTTGTGCCTTTGGAATTTAGGAGGACTTACCTATCCTATGGCCTCAACCCAATCATTGCTTCCTACTTCCAAACCAAATCTCAAAATCAAATCCAAATTCCAAAATCAAATTCAACTATCAAATGATTTAAATCCATGATTAAATTCAAACTCTAAATCCCTTCCTAAGCCCTTTGATTTTATCTTATGGACTTAGCCTTAAGCAAATTCAAATCAACCCCAATCCAATTGATTTTCTCAATTATCAAATTCAATCTCAAATCAAATTCCAAATCATAAATCAACTCCAAATTCAAGTGATTTTGTTATAACCTGTTTATATCTTCATTTATATTCATAAATATAAATGAAATATAAATTCAAATGACTAAATGATTGAAAATCAAATCAAATCAAATTCTAATTTTAGCCCTTTTAGCTAAATTCTTGAACTTAGCTAAATGATATCCAAATCAATTCAAAACTCATGGATTCATTCATGATTCAATCATTCCTATAATCATTGACCCAAATATAAACATAAACCATCATTATCAAACCAAACCCAAGTCAAGTCCATGTTGACCCTTTTGGCTTGAAATTATCATATGAACCAAAACTAATTTGGCTCCAAACCACTTCAATTGGATTTATATTTCAATCTTAAGCTCATGTGTGAGTTCAACTAAACTTGAATCAAGCCATGATCAAGCCAATTAACCTATTTAAGCTCACTTGGCCCAAAGTGGCCTAAAGAAACCTTTTTTGAGCCAAGTTATAATCTAACCCAAATTGGATTGAACTAAGCCCATCTAAACCTCATAACATAACAAACAACCACCCTAGGGTGATCAATTGCATTAAATTGGGTCAAACCAAGTCAAACTTAGACTTTGACCAAGTCAACACTTAACCCAAATGAAACCAAACTAGCCAAAATCCACCATATGCCAAATTGATTACAACCATTAATTCAAATCAACTCATAATCAATGATTAAACATGACCAAACCTTCATTTGAGCCAAGCCAAGCCTAATTGGCCATTTGACCCAAGCTGACCCAAATTGGCCTAAAAGCCAAAATCGGTCAAATAATGATTTGATCTAAATTGATTGCAACTAATGGCTCCAGTTCATTCCAAATCACGTATTGAACTTGACCAAAGTCATAATTGAGCCCAAGTTGACCAATTAGTCAACTTGACCCAACCTAGCCCAAATTGACCTAAAGGGTCAAATTATCCAAAATTCAAATTAAATCTAAATTAAACCAAACCAAATCCTACAATAATTTTTAATTAGCCAATTAAACTTGTCTCAACACCTAACCCAACCCAATTTGGTCAAATTGGTCAAATTGGTCGACTTGACCCATTTGACATATATGGACCCAAATGAGCCATAATCAAATCCAAAGCAAATTGAACCAAACCATGACACAATACACTCTAATTGGTCATGTAAACTTGACCCAACCCTTGGTTTAACCTAATTTTACCAATTGGTCAACTTGACCCAACCTAACCCAATTTGACCTAAATAGGTCAAATAAAGCCAAATCAAATCAAATAAACTCCAAACCACTTGAAATTTGGGCTAACCCACTTTTGACCCATTTTAAATATGCCCAAATCAAACCCATAGCCAAATGACCACTTTGCCCTTTGATCTAGGGCATCCCATGGATAATACACATGTATATTTGGTCATTCTCTCCCCTTGTCCACTTGGCAACCATTCATAGGTCCACTTAGGCACCTAGGACCATGGCTGACCTAACCCAAAGGTGCTTGGGTTGGCCATGACCATGGGGAGGTAAAATTACATCCCCATTTCCATTGGATCATTTCAAACCACCAAGGACATCCACTTCCTCCCTTGGAAACCACCTCCACACCCTTACCCAACCAAACCAAGCCACATCATCCATCCAAGGACCTCCACAACCCTCTGAAATGGCCAAATGATCAAGAAAAAGCTAAACTATCCATAGCCACCCAATCCATGGAATGAGGGGGCATACCCCTCTCATTCTCACTCAAACTCAGGGAGCCACATTTGATTCAACCCTAAAGGCATAGAACTCCATTCCAGAGCTTCCTCTTGCATTTCCCGAGCTCCCAAAATCATCCACTCTCAGTTTTATGGAAAACTGACATAAGGGAGGTCACCTACGATTGCCATTTTCTTAAACCTCCTCCAAAGTGTAATTAACTTTGCACACACCTTCCTTGAAGTTAAATGAGCAAGAATGAAATCGATTCAAGCTTACGCCAAAATCAAATCTTGTGTGGCTCAATAGAGCTTCATTTCTACTAAATGAAGCTTCCTCAGTCATTGGAACTGTTGGTCACAAGCTCTTGTGAGGTATGCCATTAAAACTGATCCTTAACTAAAAATAGGTTGGTCTTTTTTGAAAGAAAATTCTATGTCTTGCAATTTCCACCGTTAGATTTACTTGTTATGCTTCCCCGTAGGTGTGGGATAAATTTCTTCTCCATCCGAGCTTGGGTGAGCTCGGATCAAGCGATAATCACTGGACGTTATCCATCATTCGCTTAGAAGGAGATAAATCATGGACCGTCCATTCCATGTGATTGAAATGGGTGATCTTGATCTTATCATGTATAGAACCTCTGATTAATTTCTTTAAACTGCAAGTTTAATCATGGACATCCGATCTTAAATCAGACGGTCCACGGAGTTACCGCATCCATCGCCATCTGAGTCAACCTTAGATGTGACAACTTAAGTAGCCACTCCCATTATGCCATGTCAAAAGCGTGTGTCAGCTGCCACGTGGCCCGATGGGATTAAGGCTTTAATTAGGGTTAATTAATCTATTTTTAAGCCTGAAACTTCTAAAAATCATAACTAATCCTTGAAAAATCCAAAAAATACAAACTTGGGATCATTTTAAAGATATTTCAGAGTAAAATCTAGAAAAAAAATATTATTAATTGATTTTGAATAGTGATTTTGGCTTAATTAAGGTTTAATTAAAAGTATAATTAGCTTAATTACTCCTTAATTATTCACCCAATTGATCTCCAACTTTATATGGATGTTTGGGGGTATGACCTCTACCTCCCCCCATTTTTTAGGATTTTATTGGTTGTTTAATTAGGGAAATCAATTAAATAAAGTTTAATCACTTTTTTAATTTAATTAGTGATATTAGTGAATGAAAAGTGGTTTAATTAATTATTTAAGCCTAATTACCTCTGTTGATAAGGGAGCTTAGGGAATGTGGTTGTGATACTTTTCCTAATTCATTTCCTAAGCTTTCTTCACTTTTTGGAATTTGATTAGTTAAAGATTAATGAGGTAATTAATTGCTTAATTAATTAATTAATCTATAAGATAAGAATGAGAGCTTAATTGAGTGTTTAAGTGACTTAGGGTTAAGATCGAGGCCTTGTCCTTGTTCCATTTTCCTAAGTTAATTTCATCATTCTAATCAAAATATAATCAAAGAAATCAATCAATTAATTAACAAACTTGATTAACTCAATCTAAAATTCACGTCACATCTAAGCAACCCTTAATTAGTCTTGGGTAGCTCTTTGGGTGTTCAATAACCCAAAGTGGAAGATAATGAAATTATGGTTAGCTCACATGTTTGAGAAAACCATAAAATTGTTAAGAGAGATCCCTTAAGCCTAATTAACTATTAATCATGCGCCAATTGCATTAAGCCCCTTTCATTTCTTAGGAGCATTACAAATTTACTTTTCATGTGATTTCATATCATATTGGCTCATTATTAATAAGTTAATTAACTTAAGGTGATGTAGGTAATGGTTAATTAATTGGCTTAATTCATACCCAAACCTAATTAAACCATAAAATCAACCTAATTACTTTTTCATTAAACCAAATTAACTCACAAATGGGGAATGGGATTAGGATTAGCAAACCTCTTTCATTTCCTAAATTAAATCAAACTCAAAACTGAAAATGTCATTAAAGAACTTTGGTTTATTTTAAGTAGCCTTATTTAGTATGATTATCCTTAGGAATTAATTGAATGAATGAGATCATGTGCTTATGTTCCTTTATTTTTTTCCAATCATGTTAAATGTTTCCATGTGTAATCATATAATCATTTCTTTTAAAATTAACTAAATGGAATGATTTCTTTTATGTCAAATTGTATGTGTTGATTTAAATTAAAAATAGGTGTGGCTATTATTACTATTAATTTAAAAGTTATATTCAAAAGCCTACAAATCAATTGTAATATATGGAGTGATGTTAATTATAAATATCTATAAATTTGCATATATTGATAATATAAGATATGCAATATCAAGCTCTCTTTTCTTATATGGATTTGTGTGAGATTTATAAATGTATAGTTCATTTGAAAAGAATACAACATTTGCATAAATCTATTCCTATGCATCTTAAAGCTAAGACTTAGGAAGAATTTCATATCACATATGTAAATCATATAATCAAATCAAATCAAATCATATAATCATATCAAGTACTCACTTAAAACCCTTATACATATGTATGTATGATATGACCATTGAATAAGAATCATAAATCAAACACAACTTTTGCATAGGTTTTCCTATTCTTATAGTTGCTTACACATCTATATGTATCTAAAAAAAGTGGTATATTAGTCTGGACACCACGGGGCTGCGAGGCTTTGAGTAGCCCTAAGTAGGTCTTGTACATTATGCCCCTGTGTAGAACAATGGCATCATACTCACTTAAAAATTTTATACATGTGAATGTGTACTTAGCTAATGGATGAAAAATCCCTTTTTTTATTAAAAAGACATGCATTCATAATTCAATCAAAATGAAATATTTAAATTCCAAATACACTTCTTTACATTCATCATTTAAGACATACACTGTATGTATAAGTATGCTTAAGATTTAATCATATGCATGACATACATGATGGAAAGAAATGAATAAACATGTGTCATGTGATAATAATTCATTCTAATTAATCTTAAGATGCATTTCTTATTGAATAAGGTCATTTAGAGTGAACCTAAACTTAGGATTGATTAAAACATATAATAAGCCATTCACTAAAGGAAATTGATTAATTAACTTGCTTTAGAAGTGACTTAAGGTTGGGATGAAAGAGAGATTTCCTCTCTTTCTTCTCTTTATAACACTTAGTTGTTAAGTGTAGGGCATATGAAACAAAAGAAAATATTAAGTAAAATCTTCAAATCAAGTAAATCACTTAAAGAGAAATCAACCCTTTATAAATTGAATCTTTACACTTAGCAAAATTACAACTCTAAAGCTGTAGGACATACCACACAAGCTTTAATGCACACATTAGACTAAGTCACCACTTCTAGCTTTATATTAGCGTGTATTTTGATGTATGCTTATTTTGTGATGTATTAGATGGATGTTAGTATATGCATAATCTAGATGTTAGAGTGATATTAGCCTAATTATACTTTGCAGGGGTTATGCTTAAACATTGTAATAAAAATATAAATGCTTTTATTGGTTGCCCCTAAGAATAATCCAAGTTAGGATAGGTGGGCTTGGTTAACCAGGTGCAGGGTGCTAAGTCCAAATTATTCATATAACTACTTGGGTTGTATAGTGTGTTTAGCTAACATTTATTTTGCAGGTGTAGCTAAATTTATTTCCATTTTTTAATATAATTTTATATTAGGATTAGGATGAGTGTTATGGGGGATTAGGATGAGCATTTATTATAAGACCGAGTCTTATGTACCATGTGATTCCTTTTGAACAAGCACATCAAATCAAGCCAAAAGAAAGAAAGAAATAGAGCACATCAAATGAAGAAATGAAAGATGAATAAATGAAGATTGAAGAATGAGGACCCCCATAACATTCATCATTTATAATTATTCTCTTGTAATCCAAGTTGTATAAGGGTAAAGCTCAGCTATCCACATTTCTTTTAGTACGCACTAACCACATCCTTTTTATTCTTTAGGTAGCTTTATAAAATTATTTGATATTTATTTAGTTTTGTGCATTAGAAAAGCATGCCTTTTCATAGTTTATTTATGATTGGTGATTATTGTATGGCCTGGATGTGATTAGGCTCCTAGGATAAAAATTAATTTTCTACCCAAACTAATAACTTATAACTAAGCCTCTAAAATAACTCATAACCTCATATAAAATCTTAAGCATTAAATCAAGATAATAAAATATTTAGTAACCCCTTAGCTGGATGTTGTATATTTAATATCATACATAATCATCTTATTTCACTCTTGTTAAGGGAGGGCTTCCATCTTTGCGATAGTAAGGGCTTAACCTTTGAGAGCCTATGATAGAAGAACACCTCTTTCCCTTTTTATTTGGCCCATAATCAACTTCTCATTCATTTAGGCATACAAAATCCTATGTCCTATGTCAAAATAAAGAGTCCCAAATTAAACAAAATTTGATAAAAACTTGCATTAGATTAAGTCATTATTCATACCCCTCATGCTCTAGTCTCTTAGAGAGTGGGTTTAAGGACTTAGTTTCTTTTATAAATAATAACAAACACCATCTTGCAAAAGCATATGACTTACCTACGTAGATTTAAAGTGTAGGAAGAGTTAGCTGGCTACCACTTTTATGTGAAAATAAGTCTAGCAGTTAGGTGGTTTACTCTCTCTTATGGAAGTACCATATACCCACTTTCACCTTAGATTTAGGTCATGCTTTGACTATCGCCAAAGCTCCCTAGATTTAGAATCTGAGGTTGCTATTTCTTGTGGGCTATAAGCATAAATCCTCACCTCTAAGGCATTTTTATAATATTATATTATGGGATTATATGTCCTAGATTTCTAATAAAATTTTAACTCAAAAAATAAATCTCCTCAACTTCAAATATATAAATCCCAACCATAGGATATATTGGAGGGCTCACTGGGCTTCCTAGTATCATGAGCACTCCCTACTCATCTCCTTTGGTTTTAATAATAAATCTCCCCTTATGATCCATCCCACTTGATTTTCTAAAACATAACCAATTTATTGATAGTCCTATCTTTGAATTCTTTGGAGACAACAATCGCCTACTTTAATCAGAGTATTTTTAAGGGATTCATTTTTCTTAAGATGTAATTAAATATGGGAACTTCCCTTAAAGGGAACTTTAGAGCCCGGTTTAAATAAACCATATGTTATTCATCTATGTAAAGTAGGAGAAAATTTTCTAGTATATTCGAAGACCCATCATGCCTTAGGATAGGTTCATTTATAGGTTAGTGACTTCTATCTTTCAAGATAGTACACTATTTCTCAATGTCATACCCGATCACCTCAATAAGCACCCTCAGATCTACGTGGTGTCCCACCCCACACACACACACACAAACGAAACCAAAATTAAACACACAATATAAAGTGTCTTTTTATACATGAGTAAAGGCAGATCTAGAAACTTATTTTAGTGGGGGCACAATAAGATAAAAAAATAATTCACTTTTATATGAAATTAAAAATAGAGCATCTGATATAACAAAATAAAGAAATAAAATATCACAATGATATAATTTTTTTCACATTACATACCATTTATAACTTTTCCTTCCAAGTATTCATATTTTGAAATCATTGTACAATCAATTCTTTGTCAACACTCTTAAATATATATTTTTCAATAAATATAACAAGACAATCTTTCATGTAATAATCTCTCATTCTATTGCAAATAATTCTTTACAATATTCATTGCAAAAAATGCTCGTTCAATAGTTATTGTAGTGATTCACAATATTAAAGCAAGCTTTATTAGCAAATATACAACTGGATAAACATCAATTTTCTTTATCTCTACTAAATTTTGTGCAAGTTCTCCAATCCCTTTCAACTTCAAAAATGCATCATTAGATCTCATGTCAATAATATGATTCTCAAGTTGACTATTTAAAATAATAATGTCAACTTTTGAGAAATCTGCATGATAGAATTTTGCCAAATATATCAATTTTTTCTTATCAAAAGCTTGGAAAGAATCACATGGATTCAAGCATGCCACACATAAAAGTAATTCAGTATTGACCTCATCAAATCTGTTATTAAGCTCCTGAAGTTGCATGTTAATAATAGAATAAAATAACTCAACTTGATAATAGTAAATTTGTGATTCCTTAAGCATATCTTCTTGACCTCCCACGTATAATAAAGTTTTCACTCATATTTAGCACAATTATATTATTTTTCTCATATAATGCATAAACTTCTTCAAGTAAAATGTTCCAACCATCATCCCTCATATTTTGTAGTCTTTGTTTTGATACTTTAACCAAAGCCATGGCATTTATAAAATCTTGATCCTTTTTCTACAAAAGATGAGATAATTCATTTGTGATTCTTAATATAGATTTCATCAAGTGTAGATTGAAAACAAACTCAAAACATTGAATCAAATCAAGTAGAGCATTTGCTTCACCTCTTTGTTCACTGTTCAAACCATCTTCTATAACTATATTAAGAACATTTATAATAGATCCAAATAAATAAGAATATTAATAAATGCAGCATATTGTGATCCCCAATGCGTATCTCTAGCTCATTGAAGAGTTATTTCTTAATTTAAACCTCTGCCATCTTTTAGTTCTCCACTCCTTATTTGCTCAACAACTTTGTTTAATTATCTTTCAAATAAAATTTCTCTTCTTTTGCAAGAACTTTCAATAATATTTATCAAATTAGATATATTATTAAAAAATGTAGCAATTTGAACATGATTATTAGCCACAATAACTAGTGTTAATTACAATTGATGAGCAAAATAGTGAATGTGATAAGTTGAATTATTTTCTTTCAAGATTAAAGCTTTTAGTCCATAAAACTCACCATGCATGTTGCTTGCTCCATCATAAACTTGACCACGTATTCGTGATATACTCAATCCATGCTTTGAGAAAAGTGCTTCAATAACGCATTTAAGTGCTGGAGCATTTGTTTCACCGACATGTATGATTCCAAGGAAATGCTCAATAATACAACCTCTCTTGTCAACATAACGAAGTGTAATATACACTTGTTCTTTCATCGATACATCACGAGACTTGTTTAAAAGAATTGCAAAATAACTCATTACCCAAATCATTAATAATAGTGTTTGAAGTCTTAATAGTAGCTGTATGTGCAATATCCTTCTGAATTTCAGGAGCAGTTAATTTATTATTTCATGGAGCATTTTCAAGAACAACATTCTTAATACTTTCATTACACCAAAAGTGAAAAGTTCAAGAAAATTCATGATTTTAATCTGTAATTCATCATACCTATGAAAAGCTAATCCTTGGTAAAAGATAGCTTACACAATCAATCGTAGCACTTAATCGTATTTTGTATTCCCTTCAATTTTGATCAGAATGTCTTTCATAATGAAATGCAATGTGTTGATCTTGATTCATTAAATCTTCACACTTTCTTCCAGCAATATTATGTGCACTATTAACTTGACTAATATGAACTTCAAATCTATCTTTTTTTTCTAATTTCTAAATCCCTTAAAATCAAAACTATCACCACTTGCTTGTTCACCAATATCAAGTCTATAAAGAAAATAAAATAAATAATATGTTGCATCTTTTGTAATATTGTACTTTAACCAACCTTTACATTCATCAAACTATTTTAGATTAAATCTACATAATTTTTTTTATCTATGTTTGAGGAAATTCATGATCACGAGGCTGACATAGCCCTTTTTGAAGATATGATCTTTGGACTCTATCACAATCATTAGGATCATATTTTGAAATTTTTCTTCTTAATCCAAGATCTGCAAAAACATCTTCTAACTTGATTTCTGCGTGCACTTGTTTAGACTTTGTATTGCTACTTTTACTAATAATAATATGTGAATAGCTGGACTCATCTTGCTCAATCTTTCTCTTAAAATATCTCTCCATATCTAATTATAAGAATCAAGTAAAATACTAATGTAAAGTACTGAAGATTAATATGCATAAGAAAATTAAAAGACATACTTTCAATCATATTTCAAAAAAACTAAATAAATAATACACACCTTTTCTAAAGAAAATAATTTTCTCAAAATAAAGGCACACACGACTTCTAATCAAAAATAAATAATATTTCTTAATAAAGACACTATCGGTCTTTATTAAGAAATAACAAATCAATAAATTTTCAAAAAAAGGTACACCTTCCTTTTTTAAATAAAAAATATTCACATACCTTAATCAATTGTAAAAACTATTCCACTGAGAAATATTTTTGAATATTTTGCTCCTCTAAGATTTCTAATATAAATCATATAATATATAATTAATAAGTAAATGCAAATAAAAAAATTTAATATGATTTAAGACATAATAAATCTCAATATCACAATACAAAAAATAGGAATCATGAAAAATTTAACTTAAAAATATGAGATTTAGGAATCACAATACAAAAATATGAACCACATCACTCAATAAAGATATTCATTTTAGCTATAAATATGTATAAATTAAGAAAGAGTATGTGACACTTGAAGAGTATATGTACTAATAAAATACTTTGAGGCATTCACATTTTAAAATAAATTGTCCAAGTAAAGCATGAAGGTGATTCAATAAACACATGACTTACATAAAATCGACACTAAAAGTGACATGTTCACATAGATTTAAGTTTTGAAAAGAAAATTAACCTCAGTATACATATAAGTCACTCATTAACTTGGACTTTTCTTATGTTTTGGCAATATTATTTTCATGGGAAGTCAAAATTATTTATTTTTACTTATTAAAAAGAATTAACCAAGTTATTACATGCATCATGTCATATAAAACTTGAGTTAACTAATGTTTGGCGAAATACAAGTTTTCCTACCTTAATTTGGGTCTATAGTAAGTGGAGTTTGATTTATTTGATTTACACCCAAGAATAGTAACTATGTAGATTAATGGCCATATGCAAACTGACTTATTTTGTTGCACAACTTAGAGCTCGTGCAGTAATGTATTATTTTAATTTTGCCTTTCTAAAAGCTTATTTTATAACATCTAAGAAATGCATATTCCTTATGGAATACACATACAAATAGGATTTTGCAAATTTGAATTTAACTTGTGAAAGTAGCTTTAATTGGATTACAAAAGCAACCTATTTAACTTGTCCAAAAATATTATTTGGCTGAATTTAAGTTAAATTTGGCTAAAATCATGCTCAAATCCTACAGCCAAATAGCCCTGCTTTAATGGGATTACAAAGGCAGTGGATTTAACTTGTCCAAAAATATCGTTTGGTTGGATTTAAGTTTAATATGGCTTAAATCCTGCTCAAATTTTGTAGCCAAAACCGCTTTAATGGAATTAACTTGCCCAAAATATCCATTTATTTAAGTTAAACATGGCTTAAATCTAGCTCAAATTATGCAGCCAAATAGCCCTGCATTAACAAAATTGCAAAGGCAATGGATATAACTTGCCTAAAAATATCGTTTGGCTGCATTTAAGTTAAATTAGACTTAAATCCTGCTCAAATCCTAAAACCAAATCTTAACAAAAAGAGGCTTTAACGGATTACAAATTTACAATTTACAAAGGCAGAGATTTAACTCATCCAAAATATTGTTTGGATGGATTTAAGTTAAATCGCTTAAATCCCACTCAAATCCCAAGCAAAACCCATGGCACAAAAGTAGTGATTCTGATGTTGAGAGGAAATGAGTTACCTTGAGTGACTGTTCCTTCTTGACTGCAGAGTGGAGTAGAAGAAGAGGGTTTCAACGAGGGAAGGATTTATGGGATTTAGGCAAGCAAAATTGCAAGGAAGGTGGGATACTAGAAGCAAAGATGAGGGTTACCTTGACTGAGTTTGAGTCGGTCCGACAATGGATTCACAGGATGTAGAGAAGCAGAAAGGTGTCGATGGTGGGAGGAAAGCCAGTATTTTAACCTAAATAACACTAATTGTATCACATATTTGAACTTGTATCAGGGGCCAATGGGGGCACGTGCCCCCACTCTCCCTCTGCCCCTGTGCATAAGTAAATGTGATTTAGAGGAAGAGTTTAAACAGGCTTGGTCTAACATGCTAAAAGAAGTGAATTTGCATGATCATGCTTGGCTAACTGAGCTATATAGAATTATAAGCAAGTGGTCCACCACATTTAGTAAAGATTCATTTTGCATGAGTATTTTATCAATAGAATGCAGTGAATCCATGAATAATGTATGTCATGGAATCTCTAAACCAACAAGTTCTATCACCAATTATTTTTTGGGATTGGAGAAGGTTATGAACAAACAGCGATGGAATGCATATGATAAAGATTCCAAGCCTAACCAATCAGCAATTGTTCCAGTTGTTAGAATTAGTCCTATATTGAAGCAAGCAGCTATGTTTTACACAAGAAAGTTTTACTCATTTTTTTGAAAAAGAATTTTTGCATGGAGTGGGTTGATTTGTAGCAAATGTCTCTGATGGCAATCTCATAGAATATTTTCTAAGAAACTTAGAGAAAACCAGTATTTCCAAGACATGGACTGTTCATTTGGATAAGACATATCTAAATATAACTTGCAGTTGTAAAAATTTTGAAATGATGGGATTACTCCATGCCCACTACCTTAGAGTCTAGAATCTAGAAGATATTGTGAGAATTCTGGAGAAGTGTCTTCTCATGTGATGATCTTCTAGAGCAAAGAAGGATATTTACTTTTACAGTACTTACAAAAACTTGAAAGATTTAAAATTTAAGAATGGATGTTCTGTTGGCATCATTTTTTGGAACCAAATTAGTAGATATTTAGATCAAATAAGCATCAGAGCATAAAGTAATAAGGAAGCTAAGTAGTATATCTTAGATTCCTTAAAGAAATTATATGACGATGTTGATTCAATATTATGTGGGAAGTTCACCTCAAATGAGCATACAAAGAAGAATAAGAAGTCTTTCATAAGAGATTCCAATTATAATAACATACTGAAGGACGCAAATAAAATGCAACCGAAGGGTGTTTCCAATGCAAGATTGAAAGGATATTGGGAGAGAAATAAGAGAGTCAAGAGTACTTTCTAATAGTTTTTAATATTATAATCCTTAAATATTACTATAAAATTTTGACCCATTATGCTTTTTCTATTATAGAGAGAAATGAATAGGTTTCAACACCTGAGAACAAAAAGAGTCACCCATTACAACGCATTTTCTTGTAATGACATAGTGCTTTTCAGAGGTATGCAAGGTATAATACTATATTTCTGCATTTAGATTTTAGAAACTGATTTAATGTTCTTGTATATCAGGAATTTCACTCTAGCTCAATAGTAAGTCAACTGACAGAAGGATACACTAAGCTGATGATGAACATTATTAGAGGATACGTTATGATGCATGAAATAGAGAGTCAACCATTTTTTAATTACTACTTTTTATGTTTAGTTGAAGCCCAATTTTTATGTTCATATAAATGTCTAACTTTTTAGTTCAGTTTGATTGTAAGTATTTTACTCTATTGTTACTATGTTGTACTTTGAAGCTCAACTATTGTACTTTGATTTATGTTGATTATTGATTTTTGAGTGTACTAGTTTTGTACAACTGTGTGTAGCCATAAAATCAAGCATATTGCATAACCTGAAACTTTAAATTCAGCATATTAAAAACATCATATAATCCTTCTAACAGGCACTCCATAAAACACATAATATCATTTAAAACTATAATTTAAGTTAGTCACCCATTATTTAAATTTAAAAAATAGGTAGTACACTCGATAGTGTATAGAGTGTACTCCTAAAAAATAGATAAAAATTATTGGAATATTCTTAATTTCATATAAAACAGTTTATAATGTCATATGGATCCAAAATTGGGAGTAGACGGTGGTAAACCAATCAAAAAAGGGAATACACTTTAGAGTGTACATATTGTACTCTAAAAAAATAGATACAAAATAGCTCAAATCTTGTTGAAAGGCAATCCATACATCATATAATATCATTCGGATCCATAATTAGGTAGTCCCCCATTATTTACTTCAAAAAAGGGAGTATACTCTAGAGTGTACAGATTGTACACTTGGAAAATTGGACCAAAACTGATGGAATACTCTTAATTTCATTCAAATCCTATTGAAAAGCACTCAATGTAGCATATAATGTCATTTAGATCCATAATTAGGTAGTCTCACATTATTTAGATTTAAAAAAAGAGTACACTCTGGAGTGTATAGATTGTACACTCTGAAAAACTAAAGAAAAATTACTCAAATCCTATTGAAAGGGACTCCATGCAACATATAATGTCATTCAGATTCATAATTAAGTAGTCACACATAATTTAAATTTAAAAAATGGAGTACACTCTAGAGTGTATAGATTGTACTCTTGAAGAATAGAAAACATCCCAAATCCTCTTGAAAAGCACTCCATACAGTATATAATATCATTTAGATCCATAATTGGAAGCCCGTCATCATTTAAATTTTAAAAAAATGAGTACACTCCTGAGTGTATAGATTGTACACATAAAAAAATGAGCAAAATTACTTAAATCTTGTTGAAAGGCACTCCATGCAGCATATAATATCATCCAGATCCATAATTAGCTTGTCTCACATTATTCAGATTTTTTAAAAAAGGAAAACTAAAAAAATTTACTTAAATCCTATTGAAAGGCACTCCATGTAGCATATTATTTAATTCAGATCCATAATTAGGTAGTCCCATATTATTTAGATTTAAAAAAGGGAGTACACACTAGAGTGTTGTTGACCTCACTTTTAGAGTGAGGATTCAATCTTCCGTCATAGGTCTAGGAGTCTTCTAGACACTAATAGCTCCTTAGTCATAGGACACTTTTAGTGGCTAAGTGAACACTAAACCTAAACCTAAAGACTTTATGAGGGTTTGCCACAGAATTAGGCTAAGCCTTAGGACCTAAGGTGACTTAGCCATCCTATGGCCTAAACCAACTCATGCCTACCTTCTTAGCCAAAAATCAGATTAAACCCAAATTTAATGAAACTCAACATAAATATAAACCAAATATATTTGAATTGAAATCTAAATCCAATTGAGCTTGGGTTGAGTAATTGGGTTGATTAACTCAATTTACCCTTCTAAGTTCAAAATCACCTAAGTCCAAATAAAATTAAATTAAATCAAAATTAAACCAAATTAAATCAAATCAAAAGCACAGAATCAATACATAAACATAAATGAACTCAAAAATAAATTCAAAATGAGGTTCAAATTGACAAATAGGTCACTTGACCTAGAGTTGACCCTTGTGGGCCCAATTAAGTCAAAAGTCAATAAACAAAAAAATATCCAAATTAAATCACTCTGAAGGCTCAAAATCATCAAATGAATAGACTTAAACATAAAACTAGTCAAATTTAAATCAAATAAGATCTCAAATAGGCTAATCGGATCATTTAATTAAGCTTAATTTAGATTAAAATGAATTCAAATCAAAATTAACATCAAATCAAATGAAACTAATTACTCTAAATCATCATGATCACTTGATCAAAGATGATTGGAGCTTAAACACATCATTGGTTAAGTTAAATAAAATATTTAACTCAATTGAACCTGATTTGACCCATTTGAACTCAAAATGGGTCAAATCCAAATCCAAGCCAAATTAATCCAAATAATTGATCAAGAACATTCCAAATAAATCATAAAATATAATTAAAATATAATCTAAACATAAAATAACAAATTGAATTACATAAATCAACTTAACCAATTTTGGTCAAAGTTGGTCAAACTTGGGTCAAATTCAAAATTAATCCAAAATAAATAAAATTAATCAACCAAAACCATCATAAATGATCAATCAAACATAATTAAAGCAAATCCAAATCTAATGAGGCAAATCAGGTTGCTTGAACCCAACCCAACTCATTTGGGTCAACATGAGTTGACCCAATCCCAAATTAACCCCAAATTGGATAATAACATTTAAAGCATCATGTAAAAAGTTGAAATTCAACTTATATGGGGTGAAACCAAGAGAGAGAGAGAGAGAGAGAGAGAGAGAGAGAGAGGAAGAGAGAGAAAGAGAGGGAGAACCAAATCTTACAAAATCCCTTCATCCAATCCTCCCCATCTCTTACATTGATTGAGACTGACCTCACAGCCATAAGAGAGGACTTTGGGAGCTAAAATCCAAACTCTCCAATTAGCCATGGCCACCCAACCATCTCCCCATCACCATTAATGGTGATTTTCGGCCACCATTAAGGAATGGAGAAAAGAGGTACTAAAAGGATTCAGATTGTTGGATTAGAGAAGTTCTAGGAACTCCAGCAAGCAAGAGAAACCCATTCCCCACTTCCATTCGATAGAAAACCATTAAATCTAACTGGATTCGAGTGAAGTGTGGTAGAGATTCGTAACTACGATGTTCCAAGACAAGACAAGAGTCCAAATTCATTCCAAAGCTTCGTTTTGCATCCAAGAGTGTGTTCGAATCATCTCTACAGTAGAAAATCATCCTCGGCAGGGTAATTTTCAAATCCCGTAGCCGGCCATAGGATCTCTTATTTTTGATGATTTTTGTACAATTTTAGAAATTTCCCTTAGATATCTATTGCATCTTTCATTTTGAACAATCCTAATAAAAAAATATAAGTTTTTTGGTGAGAATAAATGTGAAATCGAAGCAACCCATTCCGTTTTCATGATTTTCGATTCACAATTGATTTCCATTGTTCCACTGTCACTTTCGCTGGAGGACGACTCAGCCATCCTATCTAACTCAATAGGGAGGATGGTGAGATTTGACACCGTGCAAAGATTTGATCGGATCAAAAATACCATCCCTTGGGGCTCATTTATCGCGTTAACATTGCGCCATAATCACGTGTTACCATACCCCATGCGGTGGAAAATGGCCCGGGCCAGACCGTGGAGCTAACTAGGTTAAGTAAGAAAATCGGATATTTTTTATTTTGAAAATTATTTAAATTGCCTGAAACTTCAAAAATTCATAAAAAATAAAATACTCAATGAAAAACCACAAATAAGGGCTCGGATCCCTTCCGAGAGGAATCCAATGAGACCAAAATCTCCTATTTTATTAGGTATTTTGACCTTAATTTAGTTTTTAGAAAAAATCAAATTTTATTAATTAAACCAAAAATACATATCAGATTGCTCAAAATTATTAAGGATTTAAATTGAAGTTAAAATACACCTATCAAAAAAATTTCAAGTCAAAAGAACTTTTGGATTGGGAGATATTAAATTTTGAAGCTCAAATTGTCTATTTTAATAAAATAAATTAAATAAAAATCTAGAAAATTTTAAAAAATCTTCAAAATAGCTTAAATCACTTCAGTTAACATCATTCTTAATACAATAATATGATCTTCTATAGCTTAATAAACCTAAAATAAATACTTAGGGTTAAGATTTAATAAATTAAAAAATTAATTAAAACTAAACTCATAATAATTCAAATGTTAAATCAAAATCAAAAATAGCATAACACATAAATGATTGTTAATCAAACCTCAAATCAGAAAAATATCACATAATCTTCAAATGAAATTAAATTAAACATAAACTTAAACCTAATTAAATTAATAAAACTCAATTAAATGATTGAATTTCAAATTAAACTCATAATTAAATAAATTAATGAAACTTTAATATAAATAAAACTAATCTAATTAAACTTATATCAAGCATTAAATCTTAATCATATAAAATCACTTAATAAATAAATTGAACATTGATTAATCATTAAACTCTAAATCAAATTAATTATAAATCTAATTCATCCTAGCTATTCACTTAATATTAATCAAATTAAACTAAATGAAGCTAAGGTAAACTTAAACAAATTAATATATAATTAAATCACATCTAAACCAATCCATTTGGAATATGATAACTAATTAATCATTAAATATATAAACCCAATAACTAAATTAAACATAAACTCATAATTAAAGTATTAAATGAAATTAAATAAACATAATAAATGAAAGAAATCAAATTAAACTCTAATCATAAATAATCAAACTTAATTGAAATAAAAATAAACAAGTAATTCACTTAATCTAATCAAACAATAACAATAATAATAATAATCTTTTAATCAATCAAATTTAATTAAAAATACTTAAATAAATCTACTAAATCAAATCACTCACATGTGGGCAATTAAGTCATTAATTTTTAATTAAACAAATCTTTAATTAATCTAATAATTTAAATTTCAATTATCCTTAATCAAATCTAATTAAATAAACATCTAATTAATACAAACTTATTGAATTAATCCATCATCTTAATAAATCAAATTGATTTAAATAAATCATATTAAAACTAATTCTTAAATCAAGCTTAAATCAAACACTTAATAAATCTAATAATTAATTTAATCACACCTCTTAATTAAACTAGTTATATAATTAAGTTAATCAAATTAGACCTAAGCAAACCCATAAACTAATAAAGGTAATCAAATCAAATTAAATTAAATTAAGATAGACTCTCATTAATTTAATACATAATCAAATTAAATATAACTCAACCTACTTAAATAAGATGAGTTAATTAACTATTAAATGTATGAAATCAAAACATAAACCAAACTTTAATAAACATGATAAATGAATGATATTAAAATAAAATTTTAATTATAAATAATCAAACTCAAATAAAATCAAAGCAAACTTTCAATTCATTTAATCATAATCATAAAATAAATAAATAAACCAAATATAAACTCTAAAGTCATCAAACCAATCCAATTTTCAATCAATATTAAAATAAGTGAAATAAAACTCAAACAGAATAAACCTGTTGAACTAAGATAAGAGATTAATCATCAAACTAAAGAAATAATCAATATATATAAACTAAATGACTAAATTTAAGAAATCAAACCCTTAAATGGAATTCAAATAAAAGAGCACAATAAACTTCAAATAAATCATAAGTTAATTGGAATACATTCACTAATCTAAACTGAACTTAAATGAAATAATAAAATCAATGAACCTAAACCACATCAAAATGATATAAATCTTAATATAAATTAAAATCTTAAATTAAAACCCAATAGAAAGGAAATTAAATATTAATTTAAAGGATATTGAATTATCAAAATTTAATTAAATCAAAACATCTAATTCAAAATTAATCAATCAAAATACATGAAATTAAACAAACTTGAGGAAATTAAATATTAATTTAAAGGATATTGAATTATGAAAATTTAATTGAATCAAAACATCTAATTCAAAATTAATCAATCAAAATACATATAATTAAACAAACTTAAACTTTATTAGATGTTAATTTAAAGGATATTGAGTTATCAAAATTTAATTAAATCAAAACATCTAATTCATAATTAATCAATCAAAATACATGAATATTAAATAAACTCAAATTTTAAAATCTAAATCAAATTGAATAAACATTAATCAAATCAGATAAATTACACAAATTCAATTATGCTAATTAAGATACTTAAGGGCCTTAGTTAGACTTTTAGGATGAAGATTTAGAAGTTATGATGTAGAATATGGTGAGTTCCATTCAAAAATAAATAAAATAGAATTCATCCTACTCTTCATTCTTGAAAACTAAACATCACTTTAACCAAATAAAAGTGAAATAAAATAAAAAAATAAATCATTAAATTATTTGAATTGAGATAATTTAAACAAATTAAAACTCCAAATTAAAACTTAAACTAAAGAAGCCTAGTAAAGTATTTTCACACAAGATCTCTTTTACATACACTAGAATACTAGGTCATCGACCCTAGAATTAGGTTAGGTCAGATGTGTTGATTGTATGTATGATATTGTGTTTTGTTTTGTGATGTAATATTTTAGATTGGATGTTAGGAATATGGATCGTAGACGGATGTTATGCCATTAATAGTCTAATATTATTTTATGTAGGGGATTGTGCTTAAGGGGTCACTATAAAAATAAATATAAATGTTTTACTTGCATGTTGCTTATGCCCCTAAGCTTAATCCAATTTAAGATAGGTGGGCTTGGTTATCCATGTGCAGGGTGCTAAGTCCAAATTATGATATAAGTGCTTAGGATTGAATGTATGTTTAGCTAACCTCTATTTTGCAGGTGTAGTTAGATTTATTATTTCATATAAAATATAATTTTATAATAGGAATTAGGATTAGTGCTATAGGAGATTAGGATGAGTAGTGGTTAGAAGTCTTAATTTTGGGGGTGTCCTGTGATGCCTTTAGAGCAAATCAAAAAGAAGAGAAGGACATGAAGAACTGAAGAAAAGAAGGCCCCTCATAGCATGTATTATTTTATAATTCGGGTTGTATAAAGGTAGAGCATGGCTACCCATCTTTTCTCTTTTCAAGAGCACGATGAAACCTGACCGCACAACCTTTTATTCTTTTACATAATTTATACATGTTTGATTGATGTTGTGTTTAGATTGCACATTAGAACATCATGTTTTTCATAATTTCTTAATGTTTGATGTTTGATTGTGTGGCCTGGATATGGTAGACTCTTAGGAAAAAGATTAAATTTTCTATCCAACTAATCACTTATAATTAAATTTTAATCAACTCATAACCTCATCATAAAGCCTAGGTTTTAAATAAGATAATTGAAAGATTTAGCAATCCCTTAGCTATATGTTGTATATCTTACATCACACATATCATATTCCTTCTTCCTTGAATATGAGGGATCTCCATCCTTACACGATAAGGGATTGCTTGACCTGTGAGGGCATCCCTTTTGGTGGAGAACGCCCTATTCTCATTGATTTAGCCAATAATCTCATTTCATCATGCATTTAGGCATAAATAAATCCCAAGCCTTTGTCAAAAATGAATGAGTCAAAAATAATAATATTTAAAAATATTTGCATTTTAGATTAAGTCATATTCTCATACCAATCATGCTCTAATCCCTTAGGGAGTGGGTTTAGGACTTTAGTTTATTTCAAATTAAATAACTATCCTAGCTATCTTGCAATACATAAGACTAGAATACATGGATTAAAAGCATAGGAGGTGTTAGCTGGAGGCAACTCCAGGCGATTATATGTCCAAAAATCGGTCAGGTTTACTCTCTCTTGTGGAGGTAAACCATTATGTCTATCTTTTGCTTAGATTTAGGTCATGTTTTAGCACGTGCTAAAGCTCCCTAGATTTAGGATCCAAAGTAAATGTTTCCTTCAGGCTATGAGCATAAATTCTCACCTCTTAGGCATTTCCACAATCTTGTATTGATGGATTATAAGCCCTAACAATCTAATAAAATTTCAACTCAAACAAAATAATTCTCCTCACATTCAAATATATAAAGCCCAACTATATGGTAAATAGGAATGCTCGCTAGGTTTCCTAATATCATGAGCATTTCCTACTTATTCCCTTTGGCTTCCAAAAATAAGTCTTCTCCTTGAACTTTCCCAATTGATCTTCCAAATATAACCAATTTTTTGATAGTCTAGCCTTTAAATCTTTAGAGACCATAATTACCTATTTTAATCTAGAGTGTTCTTAGGAAAGTTTATTTCCTAGGATGTAATTAACTATGGAGGCTTGCCTCCATAGGGAACTAAAGAACCTAGCTTAAAATAAACCCAATTTTACTTTTTCATGTAAAATTGGGAAAAGATCTCTAGTATATTCAAAGATCCATTATGCCTTAGTAGTCCTTATTAGGTGATTAGGTCCATTGTAGGTGATGTTTCTATTTTTTGAGATAGTACATCATACCTTAATGTCGTACCTGATCACTTCAATAAATATCCCTTAAGATCTGTGTGGTGTCCGATATCCAAAAATAAACACCACAAGTGTATAAATTGTACACTCTCAAAAACTAAAAAAATTACTCAAATCCTATTGAAAGGTACTCCATGCAGTATATAATGTAATTCATATCCATAATTAGGTAGTCCCACATTATTTAGATTTTAAAAAAAAGTACACTCTAGAGTGTATAGATCATACACTCTAGAAAATTGAAAAAAAAAACTCAAATCCTATTGAAAGACACTCCATGCAGCATATAATGTTATTCAAATCCATAATTAGGTAGTCCCATATTATTTAAATTTAAAACAAAATAGAGTACACTCTAGGGTGTATAGATTGTACACTCTAAAAAATTGAAGAATACTGACTCAAATCCCATTGAAAGGAACTCCATGCAGCATATAATGTTACTCAGATCCATAATTAGGTAGTCCCACATTATTTAGATTTTTTTTTAAAAAAAAAGGAGTACACTCTAGAACGTGTAGATTGTACACTTTGAAAAATTGAAAAAAAAAATATTCAAATCCTATTGAAAGGCACTCCATGTAACATATAATATCATTTAGATCCATAATTAGGTAGTCCCATATTATTTAAATTTTAAATAAAGGAGTACACTTTAGAGTGTATATATTGCACACTCTAAAAAACTGAAGAATACTGACTTAAATTCTATTGAAAGGCTTATAATACTATTTAGATCTATAATTGGAAGTCTCACAGTGCTTTAAAATTAAAAAATAAAAGAGTACACTCCAGAGTGTACAGATTGTACTCCTGAAAAATAAATAAAAAATAACCCAAATTCCCTTGAAAAGAACTCAAAATAACTTATAATACCATTTTGATCCATAATTGGAAGTCCCTCATCATTTAATTTTTTTAAAAAAAGAGAGTACACTCTAGAGTGTACATATTGTACTCCTCCTAAACAGATAGAAAATAGCTCAAATACTCTTGTCAAAACTCAAAGCAACATATAATATCATTTAAATCTATAATTAGAAGTCCCCCATCATTTAAATTTTTAAAAAGGGTGTACACTCCAATGTGTACATATTGTACACTTGGAAAATGAACCAAAATTATCCAAATCTCTTGGAAAGCACAAAAACAATTTACAATATCATATGGATCCATAATTGGAAGGTACACAGTGCTTTAAAAATTAAAAAAAGGGAGTACACTCTAGAGTGTGTAGATTGTACTCCTAAAAATAGATAGAAAGTAGCCCAAATCCTCTTTGAAAGAACTCAAAATAACTTATAGTACAATTTAGATCCATAATTGGAAGTCTCATAGTGCTTTAAAGTTTTAAAAAAGTAGTACACTCAAGAGTGTATAGATTGTACTCAAAAATTAGATAGAGAATACCCAAATCCTCCTAGAAAGGACTCAAAATAGCTTATAAAATCATTTAGATCCATAATTGGAAGTCCTATAGTGCTTTTTAAATTAAAAGGGAGTACACTCTAGAGTGTGCAGATTGTACTCCTCCTAAATAGATAGAAAACATCCCAAATCCTCTTGGAAAGAACTCAAAATAGCTTATAATATCATTTATATCCATAATTAGAAGTCTCACATTGCTTTAAAATTTTTTTTAAAAAGGAGTACACTCTAGAGTATATAGATTGTACTCCTAAAAATAGATAGAAAATAACCCAAATCCTCTTAGAAAGAACTCAAAATAGCTTATAATATCATTTAGATACATAATTGAAAGTCTCATAATACTTCAAAGTACTCCTAAAAATATATGTAGAAAATAGCTCAAATTCTCTTAGAAAAAACTCAAAATAGCTTATAATACTATTTAGATCCATAATTGGAAGTCCCCCATCATTTAAATTTTAAAAAAGGAGTACACTCAAGATTGTATAGATTGTACTCCTGAAAAATAGATACAAAACTACTCAAATCCTTTTTAAAGGCACTCCTTACAGCTTAAAACCTAAATTGGAGAGTACCTAGTGCAATACTTATTAAAAAGGAGTACACTCCAGAGTATTCAGATTGTACTCCTAGAAAAATGGTGTTATTTGACCTCACTATGCATCAAAATAATTTAAAATTACTTAAAATATGAATTTGATCTCACAAATATCAATACATTGTTGTATAAACATAAAATAAAATAGTACAACATTGATTGTACTAAATGTACTAAGCTAAAGGCTCTAAGCTTGAAAAGAGTCTAGAATAATACATTATATAGTTGTATTCGATGAAGGAGATGAGATGCTAATAGTCAAAACAAATATGAAAACCCTAAAATCTCTAAAGTTTAAGAATGAGTGAAATAATACCTCATGGAGTCATTTTGATGGAGAAGATGAGATAGTACCTCGAATTTTAATGTCTGAGAATTAACACAACCATAGAAAAATGTCGATGCTTATAGTGATGCACATTGAGAGGGAGCTAAATTCACACCGCACGAATGAACTCAATACAAATATGAAAATACTTAAATTTATCCCGCACTCAGAAACGATGTCCAACCGTGCTCAAAAATGATGTGTAGTGCAATCCCGTTGTTTTAATGGGTCGAGTTGGGTCCCAGTCACATTAACGCATCAGGTCCTACCATTACTATGAGGTGAAAGTAAAAATTCAATATTTTAAGCTTTGACACTTGTCCAAATCTGATTAGCATCCGAATGCAGAGCTACATTCGGACTCCGCACATAATATTTTCTCCAATGGAGGACTGCAATTGATCGAAAGTTATGCATTCTTATCAATTTATAATACCAATATTTAAATATTTATAAAAAAATTTACATGATACTACAACAACAATAACCTTTATTTCATTATATGTCTATTAAATATCAAATTCTTATTTAATTCTATTAAAATAACATTATTTTTTACTTCTTATCAACATTCATAATTAAAGCAAAAAGATATGGACTTAAAGCTTATCTTTGATGTAATCCAACTAAATAAAATAAAATACTTGATCAATCATCCTTTTGTTTGATCACATGTAATAGCTTAAATTTATATATCTTTAATGAATATAAAAAATATTAATCATTTCTTTTCTAGAACTCTCCAAAACACTTTTCTTGAAATTTTATCATATATTCTCCTTAATCTCTATATACTTCTCTATCAAACTTCTCAACAATGTTTAGCATCCATAGTAGAACCACCCAGCATTAAACCAAACTAGTTTTGAAAACTTTTGTATTATTTCGCAACCTATGCTCAATTATTCTCTCCCATAATTTTAAATGTATGGCTTTTTAACTTAATTTCTCTACCATTTGCATACTATTGTGTATCATTTTTATTCTTAAAAATAGGAATCAACTAACTCTTTCTTCACTCATATGGCATCTTCTTAGTCTTTAAAATAATATTAAAAAGATTATTAAGCAATGAAATTCCTTGATCTCCTAAGTATTTTCACACTTATATTGAAATATTACTAAAACTGAAGTTGGAAAGGCCTTAAAGAAAAGAAAGTGTGAAAAAGCACAACCTTTTTAATTTTATTATTTTATGTTAATTAACTTTAAATTGCATTATTTAATACATTGTACATCATAAGTTACATTAAAATGCCTCTCTTAAAAATGATCTTTCATGTGATGTAGAACTTGATTTGTAGAAGACATTTTTTTTCAAAAATTTAAATTAATTTAAAGCTTTTTGTAATTAAAGGAAAATAATGTATAATATATAGATTGACTGCAATATTAGATATATTTGATGAGCATGATATTACTTTTTTATGTTAACTTTTAACAACAACAAGAACAAGAAGAAGCTTTTATCCCACAAAATGGGGTCGGCTACATGAATCCTTTGTGTCCATTGTGTCATATTATGTGTCAAATTATCATTTAATTCAAGTATACTAAGGTCCTTTTTTATACATCTTAACCATATCTTTTTAGGACTACCTCTACCTTTCTTAACATAAGGCAAATCTAATGCATCTACTCTCCTAACCGGGTCATTGGACAGTTGACACTTTATGTGGCCAAACCATCTAAGGCGGCTCTTTCTAATCTGATCTACCACTAGAGCTACTCTGAATTTTTTCTAAACATACTCATTTTCCATTTTATCTCTAAGACTAAAGCCACTCATCCACTTGAGCATTCTCATCTCTACAACACTTAACTTACTCCCATGCTTCTCTTTTATTGGCCAACCCCCTACACTATAAATCATTGCAGGTCTTACCACCATCTTATACAATTTTCCTTAAGTTTAAGCGATACTTCTCTAACACACAATAAGCCAGATGCATTCCTCCACTTCAACTATCCAACTTGAATTCTACTAATAACATCTCCATCTATTCACCATCATTTTTAACAATAAAGCCTAAATATCTTAATCGCTCACTCTTTTTAATGACTTGTTCACCTAATATCACAACACTACCACTATAACTTCTACAACTAAAATTACACTCTATATATTCAATTTTAGATCTACTTAAATGAAAACCTTTAGACTCTAAGGTTGACCTCCATAATTCAAGTTTCTCTTGGACTCCATCTCTAGTCTTATCGACAAGAAGAATGTCATCAGCAAAATAACATACACCAAGGTGCATCTTCCTATAAATGCCTAGTAAGAATATCCATAACTACAGTAAAAAAAGTTAAGGGCTTAAAATTGATCCTTGATGTAATCCAACAAAAATAGGAAAATATTTTGTCAATCCTCCTTGTGTTTGGACTCAAGTAATAGCTCTAGTATACATATCCTTAATGACTTGAATAGAACTAATATTAACTCCATTCTTTTCTAGAACTCTCCAAAGAACATCTCTTGAAACTTTATCATAAGCTTTCTCTAAATCAATAAATATCATATGTAAATCCTCCTTGCTTTCTCTATACTTCTCCATCAAACCTCTTAACAAATGTATAGCATCCATAGTCGATCTACCTGGCATGAAACCAAATTGATTGTGAGAAACTTTTGTATCACATCTTACCCTATGTATTACTCTCTCCCATAATTTTAATGTATGACACATTAACTTAATTTCTCTATAATTTGCACACTCTTATGCATCACCTTTATTCTTAAATATAGGAGCCAACAAACTCTTTCTCCACTCATCTAGCATCTTTTTAGTCTTTAAAATAACATTAAAAAGATTTATAAGCCAAGAAATTTCTT
This sequence comes from Cymbidium sinense, assembly GCA_021442155.1. Taxonomy (NCBI): domain Eukaryota; kingdom Viridiplantae; phylum Streptophyta; class Magnoliopsida; order Asparagales; family Orchidaceae; genus Cymbidium; species Cymbidium sinense. Next base: position 132,924,547 of record CM038220.1, read on the forward strand.
GATCTCCTAAACATTTCCACACTTCTATTAGAACATCATCAGGTCCTACTATTTTTCCACATTTCATTTTATGTAAAGCTTCTCTAACTTCAGATTTACTAATATGATGATAAAAACAAAATTCTATATTTTTGTTTAGGGTATTTAGGTTACTAAAACCAATCATATTTTCAGATCTTTCATTGAAAAGTTTATCAAAATACCCCCATCCACCTATTTTCAATATCCTTTTCTAAGAAAAGCACTTTATGATTTTCATCCTTAATACACCTCACTTGAGCTAGATCTTAACTTCTCCTATCTCTTTGGTTAGCTAACTTATACATACATCTTTCACCTTCTTTGGTATTTAATCTATTATATAAATCACTAAAAGCTAATTATTTTTGCATCATATTTTGCTTTCTTATAATCTCTACATGCCACTCTATATTTTTCTCAATTCTCTGAGTTTTTACATTTAAACCAAGTTTTATAACAACACTTCTTCTTTTTTATCTTTTCTTGCACATTCTAACTCCACCACCAACTATTTTTATTAAAAGAAGCTTTTCCTTTTGATTCTCCAAGTACATTTTTAGCAACTTGCTTAATTTAACTTGCTAATTTTTCTCACATAATATTAGCTTCCTTATGAACATCTAAAATTCTAAGCTCTTATAGCTTGCTCTTAAAAATATTTTTATTAGTGTTCTTTAAGTGCCCCATCTAATCCTATGATAATAATTTGATTTATTTTTTATCTTCCAATGTTTCATCTTAAAATCTAAGATAAATAATCAATGTTGAGTATTTAAACTTTCACTTGGAATGACCTTATAATCTTTACAATCAAAATGACCTATTTTTCCTATTAGAAAATAATTGTGGTGTTTATTTTTATGTTGGGTGTGTTTGTGTGAGGTGACACCACACAAATTCGCAGATGTACTCATTAGGGTAATCAGGTATTACATTAAGAAATAGTATACTATCTCGAGAGATAGAAGTCACTACCCTATAATAGACTCCTAAGGCATGATGGGTCTTCAAATATACTAGAGATTTTTCCCCCTACTTTACATAAAGATGTAGGGGTTTATTTAAATGGTTCAAGTTCCTGTGGGCCTCCATAGATTTTATCATCCAAGAGAAATGAATCCCTTAAGAATACTCTCGATTAAAGTAGGCAATTGTTGTCTCTGAAGAATTCAAAGATAGGACTATCAAAGGGTTAATTGTATTTTGGAAAATCAAATGAGAGGGATCAAAAGGAAAGAGTTATTATTAAAACCAAAGAGGATGAGTAGGGAGTGCTCATGATACTAGAAAGTATAGTGGGCACTCCAATCTATCCTATGGTTGGGCTTTATATATTTGAAATTGAAGAAATTCATTTGTTTGAGTTGAAATTTTATTAGATTGTTAGGGCTTATAATTCATCAACACAAGATTATGGAAGTGTCTAAGAGGTGATAATTTATGCTTGTAGCCCCAAAAGGAGACAACAACCTCAGATCCTAAATCTAGAGAGCTTTGGCAAGGACCAAAATATGACATAAATCAAAGGCAAAAATGGGAATTGGTTCATCTCCATTAGAGAGAATGAACCACCTGACTGCTGGGCTTATTACCGCCTGGAGTGGTAGCCAGCTAACTCCTCCTACACTTTAAGTCCATGTGGATAAGCCATATGTTTTGCAAAATGGTTAGGTTGTTATTTACTTAAAAGAGAAACTAAGTCCTTAAACTCACTCCCTAAGATACTAGATCATGAAGGGCATGAGTAATGACTTAAATCTAATACAAATACTTATCAAGTTTTATTTGATTTTGGATGATTTATCTTAACATAGGCTATAGGATTTTATATGCCTAAATGCATGAGAAACTAATTATGGGCCAAATCAAAAGAGAAAGAGGTGTCTTTCCATCAAAGGCTCTTATAGGTTAAGCCTTTATTCTCTGGCACAGATAGAAGACCTCCCTTAGCAAGAGTGGAAGAATATGATATGCATGATATTATACATACAATCATCTAGCTAAGGGATTGCTAAATATTTTTATTATCTTGAGTTAAAGCCTAGGCTTTAAGTAAGTTTATGAATTATTTTAAAATTTTGGTTATGAGTTGTTAGTGAGATAGAAAATTTATTGTTTATCCTAAGATGCTAATTGAATCCAGGCCACACAGCAATCACTAATCATAAAGAAACTATGAAAAGACATGATGTTTCTAATGCACAAGCTAAACAAAACTTCAAACAATTTTATAAAGCTATAGTAAAAGAATAAGAATAAGAGGCTGGTGCAGTCGGGTACCAGTTACAACCTGAAAAGAAATGTGTGTAGCCAAGCTCTACCCTTACACATCCTAATATAAGGAAAGAATAATTATAATTATGAAATGATAAGTGTTATGGGGGTCTTCATTCTTCATCCTTCATTCTTCACTCTTCATCTTTCATTTCTTCATTTTTAATTAGCTCCATTTTCTCTCTTTCTTTGGGTTTGAGTGGGATGTAGTTTGCTCCTATGAAGAATAAATTCTTATTAGGAAGCCACCTTTCAAATATGTTGGTGAGAAAAGAAAGAGGAGACCTATATAAATTCATCTTTTAAGATGTCATGTAGATCCATAAATATACTTATTCAGGTGATTAAGTACGTCATCAAGGAATAGTATTCTATCTCAAAAGACAGATGTCACTATCCTTTAATGGACTTAATCACCTCAATAAGGACTCCTAAGGAAGATGGGTCTGCATATGTACCAGAGATTCTTTCCCTACTTTACATGAAAAAGTAAAGCAGGTTTATTTTAAATTGAGTTCATTAAGTTCTCTATAGGGGCAAGCCCCCAAAGTTAATTACATCCTAAGGAATGGGGATTCCTTAAGAAAACTCTCGATTAAGGTAAATGATCATTATCTTTGAAGATTTCAAGAGGGAAGGACTATCAATCAATTGGTTTTACTTTTGAGGATCAAATGGGATTGATCAAAAGAGGGAGTTATTATCAAAGCCAAAATGGAAGATAAGTAGGAGATGCCCAAGATGCTAGGAAATCTAGCAGCATCTCAAACTATCCTATAGTTGGGCTTTATATTTTAGAAATTGATTTAGTTTGTTTGAGTTCCATTTTTCATTAAAAATTTAGGACTTCTGATTCCTTAACATAATATTAAGGAAATGCCTAAGAGATGAGGAATTATGCTTATGACCCATAAAAGAGGAGAAGCACCCTCATAACCTAAATTTAGGGAGCTTTGGCGAAGGCCGAAAGCACAACCTAAATCGTAGGTGAAAGTGTGAAATTGGTTTGCCTCCATAAGAGAGAACAAATCACCCGATAGTTTGGACTTACAATCGCCTGGGGGTGGCCACCAACTAACTCCTCCTACGATTTTAAATACTTGTAGGCAAGTCTTTATGCTTATGCAAGATATCTAGGCTGTTATTTATTTATAAAGAGATTAAGTCCTTAAATTCACTCCCCAAAGAGACTAGATCATATAAAGGGGCATGCTTCAAATTACTTAAATCTAATGCAATTCAAATTTCATTTTTATTTTTATTTTGGACAATTATTTTGATTCAGGATAAATGGGATTCATATGACTAATGCATGAGAAAGAAGGTTATTGGCCAAAATCGTGATAAGGGAGGAGGTGAGTTTTCAACATGGCTCTCAAAGGTCAAGCCAAGTTTCTCTGGCAAAGGTAGAATCCCTCCAATCAAGAGTGAAATAAGATGCATTTGTGCATGATATTACAAAAGAAATGCTCATCCAGCTAAAGGGTTGTTAATTCTTTTATCTTGATTTTAAACCTAAGCTTTAGGTGAGATTATGAGTTCTTTATTTTTATTTTGAGTTGTTAAGTTGGATAAAATAATTTATTTTTATCTAAAGACCATAATCCACATCTAGGTCATATATAAAGCAAGGAAGAAACTAGGAAAAATATGTCACTTAATACAAAAGCTAAACAAATCATCAACCAACTTATAAAGCTAATGGAAAAAAGAATAAAAGGCCATTATGGTCGAGCACCACCACACAAACCCAAAAAATATCAAATTGGGTAGCTGAGCTCTACCCTTATACAACTAGAATTATAAATGAATTAGCTTATAATTAAGCAAAGAATTCATTATTATGGGGCTCTTCAAGCTTCATTTCTTCTTTCTTCTTCTTTGGTTCCTTCTTTTAATGGTTGGAAGGTAGATGCTCCAAGGCTTCACATGATGCATAAGATAGGATCCGATGACTAATGCTCATCCTAATCCCCATAACAATCATTCCAGAATCCTAATTGCACAAATTCACATGACAAGGAAAAAGAATGGAAATCTAGCTAACACTTGTAAAATAAAGGTTAGCTAAAACAAACCACACAAATCTCAAGCATATATATTAGACTTATCGCCCCACACATGGGTGACTAAGTCCACCTGGTCTATGGATTATGCTTAGGGGTATAAAGCACCTACAAGCAAAAGCATTTATAGTTTTATTTATGATAGCACCTTAGCAAGCACAATCCCTGAAAAGAATAGTATGAAGAAGCATACCATTCATTCTACGAGCATACAACCTAACATCCAGTCTTAAACATATATCACAAAATAAAATAAATCAAACCATGCACCAACTAACTAAAGCTAGAAGTGGTGGCTAATGTGTGTGCTTTGAAGGTTTGTATGCTTAGCTATGGCTTTAGATTCAAATTTTCTAAGTGTGAAGAACATGTTCAACTTAGAGGAGGGTTTCATTTAAGTTGTTTAATTATTTTAGGTTGATTTTATTTCATGTTTTGATTTGGTTTAAGTGGATCCTATAATTAATTACTAAGTTATGAAGATAGAGAAAGAGAAGAGAACTTCTCTTTCCTCCCCTATCCTAAGTAATTTCTAAAGTAGGTTCACATTTTAGTTTCATTTAGGTGAATGCTTTGATTACATATTTTAATTAATCCTAAGTTTAGATAAACTCTAAACAAACCTATTCAAAAATAAAGGCATTTCAAGATTAAATAAAATGAACCAAAATTCACATAACACACATTACTTCATTTCTTTCTGAATATATATAACATGCATATGGATGGACCATAAGTATATCTATACATACAAATGAAAGAATTTAATACACTTTATGATGCATGATAAGTAATCCATTTAAGAAAATTTAGAAGTTGAATATGCATGATTTTTCTTAAGTAGAAAGGGGTTTCCTTATCCAAATTTTCACTTACACACATGAAAGTAAGAAAGGCATAAGTGAGTATATTATTATTGTTAACAAGAGGTGTAAGTTACAAGACCTACTTAGAGCTACTTAAAGCCTTGCAACCTCGGGGTTGTCCAAACTAATATACCATTTTCCTTAAATACAAACATGTGTATAAAAGAAATGAAATAGAAAAGGAGAATGCAAAAATTGTTTAATGGATTCATTTTATTTATGCAATTTATGTATATTAGTATAAGTAACCCTCCATAATTGGTAGCATATAGATGAATAAGATATGAAGTTAAGTGAGTGTTAGGCTCTTTTCAAATGAGCCATACACCTCACCAAATTCCTATTCAAAACTATACCAACATAAGAAAGAAAGGAAACCTACACTAAGCTTACCTTTATATTCTATCACATGCAAACTCATAATTAAAATATAAGTAGCATACTTTCAAATTTGATATTTTATTTATATGTTTGAAAATAATTTGTATTTCGTAGTGATAATAGCCATTCATATTTCTACTCTAGCCAACACATGCAAATTTGACATATAGTAAATAATTTCATTTTAAAATTTAAATTAAAACATATGAATGCATGAAACCACATGGTATACAACTTAACATGTTGGGGAAAGGTTCAAAGCAATGAAAGCATGTAAACAAACTCACTTCACTTAAATCCTAAAGACAATCTTATAGAATAAGAAAGTTTAAAATAAATTAAAGTGAATTCAAAGTGATTTTTGTTTAGTTTGGAGTTTGATTTAATTTTGAAAAGGTGAAATGAGTTTGCTATTCCTAACCCATTCCAACAAGTGTTTGATATTTTTGTTTAATTTTTAGGTAATTAGATCCATTTTTATACATTAATTAGGTTAAGGTACCAATTAACTAACTTAATTAAACCTTACCTACACCACCTTAGAATAATTAACCAAATAATTATGAGCTAATGAGATGACATAAAACCCACAAGGAATTTAAGTTTGCAATGCACCTAATAAGGAAGTTGGCCTAATGCAATTTGGCTCACAATTAAAAGTTAATTAAGCTAAGGGATTTAGCTTAAGTAATTTCAAAACACCCTTTCACACATGTGAATTGGGTTTTGATTTTCTTAATTGAACTTAGGCTATTGAACACCTAAGCATCTACCCAAAGTAGATTAATTTAATTAAGTTCTAAAACTTTTTAGAATTTTTATAAATTAATTAAGAGAATAATTAATGAGTTAATCTTTAATTAAGAGGAGATTAAGTAGAGAAGAGCGGGTTTAGGGAACAGCTTAGGGGAAATACCCTAAAATTATTCTATAAACCTCCTACTTATTGGATTTGATATTATTCAACCCTAATCATAGGTTAAAATCACTAATCATACCTTAATTATGCTTAATTACATAAGGAGGGTAATTAAGGAAACCATATGCAATTTTTCTAATCAAGCTTTCAACAAATCCCAACAAAATTAGGGGAGGCAAAAGTCATCCCCTAAATCATACCCAAGAAATTTGGGATTACTTAGAGGCTTAATTAAAAATTAATTTGCAAAATAAACTTTCTAATAAACCCAAATTTGGGAAAAGCATAATTTAAAACCCATTAAAATTAATTTTAAAATGTTCTAGATTTAATTTGTCTTTCCATAGGATTTTATTTCACCTTTTGCTGAATTTTCTAGAGAGAGTTATGAATTTTAGAAGATCTTTAGGTTAATTAGGAATTAATAAGCATTTTAAATAACCCTAACTAATCCTCTGGCACACGACACAATGTGGTGGCGGCGATCAGTACGCTTTGCACCCATCACACCCTGAGGGATTACTTAAGTTGTCAAATCCTCAAAGGAGGCTGGGGGTGCACGTGATTTGATCCCTGCCGTCCGATCAAAGATGGCGGGATCTCCCAAAAATGAATGAATTATCTAAACATGGGAATTATCTTGGTCATCCATCCAAATCTGAATGGATGGCGAGATCTTCCAAGTTCTTCCCTTTGATCAATAGAGATCGTCCATGATCAAGGGGAAGATCCAAGCTCAATCTAGCATGGATTCAAACCAAACTCAACCCACACCATCTAAACCAAGAGAGCAAAAAATTCAACAGTTAAAAATCCATGGAGTGAAAATTTCTTTCACAAAGCTCCACACCACATTGAGTTTAATGGTCAAAATCCCATACCTCATTGGAGGTGATCACCAAAGCTCGATTCCCTTGGAGAAGCTTCATCTGGTTGAGACAAATCCTTGCTAAAGTTTTGAGCACTTGAGGTTGAGTGGATCTTCCTATGGGTCACCTCCTCCTTAGCTTGAGCTCAGCTTTGATTGAATTCAATCTTCCCTTGCTTCAAGAACTTGGAAGAGAGCTTGGGTGCACTCGACTTGGCCCTCGATGAAGCTTCAAAATGGAATTGAGTGGAGTTTGAGTGTGAGAAAGTTGGAGAATGGATTGAGCTCCCCTATTCTCAAAGTTTAAACTGAGAGATAGAGTTTTCAAACCCTCTCTAAGAAGCTTGGGAATACTCTCTGATGCTTGTTCTAAGTTCCTTAGCTTCAATCGATAGATGGGAAGTAATAATTGAATTGAATTAGGAGGAGTATATCTCCCCCTTGATGGATCAGATGGTGCAATGCACATGCCATTTTGGTCTAATTAAGCATAGACAGTGGGTTGTTTGATTAGTTAAGAGTGTGCACATGGATTTGAGCCAAGGAGTGGATTTCTAGCCTCCCATGTGCTTCAATTTGAGTTTGAGAGGTAGTTTGAATTTTTAATTTTGACCCATGGGTCAGGTTTAGTCTAGGGACAAAATGGGCTGACCCAAACCCATTGGGTTGGGTGCACCACTCTCCCCCAGGTCCCCTTGAGCTTTTAGGAAAGCCTCAAGTGAATGTGAAGAGGGTATGACCAAATTACCCATGGATTAAGCCAAAATTTATTCTATGGCCTAGGGATACTATGGTCATTTTGCTATTTTTTTTCACTTTGGATATGTTGGGTATGTGGAGAAACTAGGTTTGGCCAAGTTTCATGAGATTTGGAATTCATTTGATAGGGTTTGGCTCATGTTGACCCATTTAGGTCAAAATGGGTCAACTTGGGTCAAGTTGACCAATTGGTCAAATTAGGTCAAAGTAAGGGTTGGGTCAAATTCATATGACCATTTTAAATATTTTGGTGGCTTTGGTTTGATTCAATTTGGTATAGTTTTGACTTTGGCTCATATGACTTCATTTAGGTCAAATGGGTCAAGTTGACCTATTTGACCCATTTGACCTATTTGAGGTAGGTCAAGGTAGGTTTGGGTTTGGTTAATCATATGGAGTGGATTAGTATCTTTTTTTTCCAATCAATTTGGGTTGAGTTCAATTTTGGCTAAACATGACCCCTTTAGGTGATGTTGGGTCTAAGGTCAATTGGGTTAGGTTAGGTCTAGTTGGCCAATTGAGGCTTTGGTCAAGTTCAACAAGTGATTTGGAATGAACTTGACTCATTGGTTCCAAACAATTTAGCTTAGATCAAGTTTTGACATATTTTGACCCTTTAGGTCAAAATGGGTCAACTTGGGTCAAGTGGCCAATTGGGTTAGGTTAGGCTCAAATGTTGGCTTGGTAAAGTTCAAACATAGGTCATGAGTAAACTTAGATCAATGGTTTCAATCAATTTGGCCTATGGTGGAATTTGGTTATGTTAGGTTTTATTTTGAGCTAAGTGTTGACTTGGTCAACCCATAGGTTTGACTTGGTTTGACCCAATTTGATTGATTGATCATCACATGATGATTATTGATCATGATGAGAAGGATAGATGAGTTTGGTTCAATCCAATTTATTTAGGATTATAATTTGGCTCATAAGGGTACTTTAGGTCACTTTGGGTCAAGTGAGCCTAAGTGGGTCAAATGGCTTTGTCAAAGTTTGATTTAATATTGGTTGATCCTGTATATGGACTTATGATTGAAATATAAATCCATTTACAAGTTATTTGAAGTCTAATGGGTTTAGATCCATTTGATAATTTCATATTCAAAGGAAGAATATGAAAGGGTTTTGGCTTTGATTTTAGAACTAGGTTTTGATTGTTTGATTGAAGTTTGGTTTTATATATGAGCTCATGATTGTAGGGTTGATTGAATCATGACAGAAAATCAAGAGTTTGGCTTAATTTGAGATTGATTTGGCTAAGTTCAAGATTTCGACTTGAAAGGCTTAGATTGGATTTTGAGTTGATTTGAGTTTGATTTTGGAATTGGATTGTTTGAATTTATATTTCATTTATATATGTAAATATAAATGAGAATATAAATTGATCATGAGAAAATTTCAAGGATTTGAAGTAGTTTAATCTTAATTTGGGCTAAGTCCATTAAGAAGGATTCAAGGGACTTAGAAAATTTTGGAGTAGGGATTTGAATTTTTAAATTTGGTTTGTATGATTTGTATTTATATTTTATTTATATATGTGAATATAAATGAGAATATAAAATAATTATGAGAAAATCCCATGACTTTGAATTGATTTGATCAAGATCTAGGCCAAGTCCATTAATAGAAAATTAAGGGACTTAAGAAATTTTAAATTGAGAATTTAATTTAAAGGTTTGATTTGATTGATTTATATTTATATTTCATTTATATATATATAATTATAAATGAGAATATAAATGAGTTTTGAGAAAAGTTCATGATTTTGAATTTCTTTGATCAAGGTTTAGGCAAATTCCATTAATAGAAAATTAAGGGACTTAGGAAAATTTTAAATGAATTGATTTGGAATTTTGAGTTTAGTTTGATTGATTTGAATTTATATTTCATTTATATATGTGAATAGAAATGAGAATATAAATTAATTATGAGAAAATCTTAAATATTTGATTTAGTTTAGATCATAATTTTGGTTAAGTCCTTAAGGGAAGGTTAAGGACTTAGGCAAAATTTGGACAGGATTTTTTGATGGATTTTGGTCATGGGTTTCAATCATTGATTTCGGTCATGGGTTTCAATCATATGGAGTTGATTTGAGTTTTGGAGAAAATTAAATGGAATTGGTTTGGAATTTGACTAGAAGGAGGTGAGGAATGGTTTAAGCTAAGGGTAGGAAGCCTTCCTAACACCCCTAAGGCGTGACCTATTCCTATGGCTAACTCCTCTAAGTCTCTAAGGCTAGGTTGAGTGTCCACCTAATCACTAGATGTGTCTTAAGACTAAGGAGCTCTTAAAGTCTAAGAGGAGTCCTATGTCTAAGATGGAGGGGTTGAGAGCTCATTCTAAAAATGAGGTCAACAAAGTGTGCCCAATGGGTATAGTGTGACTGACAAGAAACACCACACATATTGGTGTTGACCGAAATGATCAACAACACTGAGAGATCACAAGCACTAACAGAAATAATCTATCCTTAACCCAAGGATTAGAAAGAATTTAGAGCTTAGTGCAATGTGGCTCTACTTATGTCCAAGACATAAGAGAGAGGGAAGAAATCCACTAAGGGATAGAATGTGAACCTTCCACTAGGGAAGCAGGTTCAAGTCATCCACAAGGGGATGAAAGGTTTGATTTGATTTGAGTCTCACTGAGGAGAAATCTCCACTCAGGGAGAAGGTTGAATTTGTTTTTGTTTTTGCTAAGTTTAGATTTTTAAGATGAACCCTGTTGGTTTGGGGTGGATTGCATAAGTAGGAACCATGGAGGCCAAGACCTAACTTAGATTTACCAATCCAAAGGGGTAGTCTATTAAACACATAGTAGGACTAACCAACCAAAAGGATGCCTTTCGGTATGCAGCAATTATACTTAGGAAGAAAGCGTAGTAGACTTACATCTTCTAAAGTAGAGACCACTCACTGGGTTAATCTATTGGCAAGATAATAGATTCAAACCCAACCTAGGACTGACTATTGAATGAATGCCGCTTGGGGGCTTAGATCAGCTCAAAGATGCCCAAGATTAATTTCATTTTTAGATTTGTTTATTTTGATTATGATCCCATAGGTTTACAATGAACTACACTGATTGGGGGGTATGAAAGCCCAGACCTAACTCAGATTTATCAATTCAAAGGGAGTAGTCTACCAACAACAAGGTAGAACTATCCAACAAAGGGAAAATACTTTTTGGTATACAACACATCTTCTAGAAATATAAAACAATTGGGGTGACTAGTTTCTTTGGGCAACAAATCAAACCCGACCTAGGGCTGACTATTGAGTGAATGCCACTGGGGACTTAAATCAGCTCAAGGATAGTCAAGGATTAATTTTCATTTTAAATTTATTTTGATGGATTCTGTCAGTTTGTGATAGATCATACTGAGAAGGAGCTTATAGAAACATAGACCTATCTCAAATTTATTGAACCAAAGGGAATAGCTTCCCAGCTGATGGGAAAACTATCAAACTAAAGGAGTGCCTTTTGATTTGTAATGATCAATTGAAGGGAAGAAAGCTTGGGGACTCACATCTTCCACTAGAAAAGACCACTAGGGTGATCAATTGCTTTGGACAACAAATCGAATCTAACCTATGGTTGTCTGTCAGTTTGCAACAATCATTCTAGAAAGAATGCTCATAGTCTTATATCTTTCAAAGCAAAATGATTGTCGGGGTAACCTGCTTATCTCAAAATAGATTGAACCCGACCTAAGAGGTGACTGAGTCACCGGGATTTATCTCAACTCGTGTAGTCGCAATTCTTATAGGGAGTTATCCGACACTGCCTAAAGATAGGATGCCTGCTTTGGGAAAAGGGCCCTTTTGGGGCTTGAATTCTAATCCACAAGCAATTAATTTATTTATTTTGTTTATTTATCATGGACCCTGTTAGTTTTGAGGGATCAAACTGAGAAGGAGCTTATAGTTAGCCTAGCCTATCTCATTTATCGAACCAAGGGAGAATTTATGCCAGAATAAATTCTCCAACCACTGGGTGGCTACTAGGGGGAACCGCCAATCCAAAAGTAACCCGGGTAGTGTCTAAATGGGGTCATAAAGGACTTGATCCAAATAGAGTGCCCACAGGGGATGGGGCCAAGGGCTTAATCCAACACCCTAGAGAAGATGACATGGCTAGTCATATATCAATAGGTATTTGGTGTCCAACTCAAGGAGAAAGCTCGGGGACTCATATCTGCCAAGAGTGGTGTACTCACCGGGTGAGTCATCAACATAGTGAACATCAACCAACCTAAGGTGCCCGGTTTGCAACAATTAGCCTAGAAGAAAGCTCAGACTCACATCCTCCTATACTGAACTGCTGGGATAGTCGCCTTGACGGTGTTATCCCACCTAGGCACACCGAGTGAATGTCACTGGGGACTTATATCAACTCAAAAGTAGTCAAGAGGAAAGGAGCCTCTAGGGGACTTATCCTAAACCTCAAATATACTCGACCTAGTTAGAGCATGATGGCTAGTTCAAGAAGAAAGTACGGGGACTCACATCTTTTTAAGCAAAGTCAACATGAGGTAGCTCACTAGCTGGGTAATGGAGACTACCATACTAATAAGGTGCTCGTTGGTTTGCAATGGTCAAGTTAGGATGAAAACATAGGGACTCACATTTTCCAAATAAGTGACCACTAGGGTGACATACTAGTGAGGTAGTATGTAGACCTGATCTAGAGCAGCTAATGAGTGAGTGCCATAGAGCTTTCTCCCACATCAAAATAGCTCAAGACAAAAGATTATGTTTGTTGTGCATATGTTAAAAGGAATAGGATGCCTTTGAGGGACTCTTACACCTATCTTAAACACACTAGGGGTTTCAATGAAAAGATGCCATAGATGGAAAATAGGATTCTCATTAAGAAAGGATGCAACTTGGGTTCTCTCAAACCTATCTTAGTTATGCTAATCAAAATAGGATGCCTCTCAGGTTCTCTTACACCTATTCTAAAAGCATTGGGAGATTATGTTTGTGTTGTGAAAGAGGGATAGGATGCCACTGGGGGACTCTTACACCTACCCTAAACACATCAGGCGGATTCGCAAGACAAGCAAACAATGCTTCTAAAGAAGAGAAGATTTGATGAATGGAATCAAAATTTTGCTCTTTTTATTAATAATCATTTTCAAACATGATTTATTTCATGGGTAATATTTATTTAGATAGTTCCCATTAATTAGAAGCATCGGGTGTTCCCCTTTATAATCAATAAGTTGATAAGATCCTCCTTAGTAGGCCTTCTCTATGACATAGGGGCCTTCCCAAGTGGCTTCAAACTTATCTCACATCTTTCTATGGGCAACAATTGGTATCCTTAATACTAACATAAGTTCTCCTACTTAGAAAGACCTAGGGCAGACCAACTTGTTGTGAGCTTGAATCATTTTTGGCTTTGTACAACTCGAGGTTCTGGCACACCTATAAGTGACTCTCCTCCAAACCTTTGAGCTCTTCTAACCACAACTTTGTGTTCTAGTCTGTAGTGATCTTGTTACCCAATGCTCTCCTTAGTGACTGGAGTTGAACTTCTAAAGGAAGAATGGCTTCAAACCCATACACTAAGGAAAATGGGGTAAAGAGTTGAGTTGGATGCGGTGCAGTAGGCTTCAACCAATTGCTCATTCCACTATCATTTGTGGTCATTAAAAGTCTTCTTTAGTATCTGGATGAGAGTGTTGTTGAATCCTTCTGCTAAGCCATTAGCTCTGGGGTAGTAGATGGTGGAGTATCTCCAATATATGTCATGTCTTCTGGCAAAGCTGTTGATCTTCGTGCTTTTGAATGCAGTAGCATTATCAGATATAATTCATTGAGGCCCCCAACTTATATACGATATGGTTTCTAAAAAATTGAAGCACATGGTGAGATGTGACCTCTCTGAGTGGAATGGCTTCCGCCCACTTAGAAAAGTAGTCAGTGGCAGCTAAAATGAACCGATGCCCCTTGGAAGAAGGAGGATTGATTGGACCTACAATGTCAGTACCCCAACATCAAATGGCCATGAAGCCAAAGTAGGGTGTAGAATGTTGGTTGGTTGGTGGAGGACCACACCGTGTACCTGACACTGATGGCATCTCCTAGCTATATCCATGCAGTTGGTGATCATTGAAGGTTAGTAGTATCCTAGTCTCTTGATCTCTACCTTCATCTTTAGATCGAATTGATCTCCACATGTAACTGAATATTATAATGCCACGGCTTCATGTTTGTCTAAACAATGTAACCATATTTGGTTAAAGGATTGGTATAGGTGCCATCAACAAGAGCGTAGGAGAGCTCTATTTCACTGATGACTTTCTTGAGGTAGTTTGTGTTCAAGTAATGAACGTTGCCTCCAATCCAGCTCCTTGTCCATTTTGGCAATGAAACCTCCCTTCAAGAGAAAGTCTCTGATGAGTTTAGAATCAATAAGGATAGGACTTATCTATTTTGGACCCTTATTGAAATGGACTCATCTTCCTGACATGCCAATTCGGTTTGGCCAAGGATCTTCTACGGTTCTCTCGGGAACCTTGTATATGGTGACTTTGGGAATCTAGGCCAACAACTTCGTGGTATACTCATAGTAATGACAAAGCTTGGGTTTGAGAACCTGGTAGGACCCCATCTTTGATGACCAACCGAGAATCCCAAAGATGTTGATGCTCTTGATAGTGATGGCTAACTCTAAATTGCAATCAAAGCCATACTACCTTCATTATTAGTGTAGGGTTTGGAAAGATAATATGAGAATCTCATTACATCATAGTTTGGAGTTAGAAGAACTATTCCTATCCCTTCCTTTTCGAGAAGAATAGATCATGGTACTTCTCCTTTGAGAAAAGAAGCAGCACTATCAAAATACATCTCCCATCGGTATTTACCAGCCTCCCCTAAGTTCATGATTTGTTCATCGGGGAGATCATCACTAAGCAAAGAATCAGCAAGAAGTGGGTGTGATGCTAAGAAATCTCTAGTGTCTGTCCTTTTACTACACGGAGGGGTACAAAAGTGATATCGAACTGTAAGAGAATCATGGACCAATGAGCCAAATGCCCGGATAGCATTGGCCATGTCATGAGATACTGCAATGGATTGGTTTTAGAGATCAAGTTCACCTTATGAGAAAGCATATAGTGTAATTATTTTTGAGATACAAAGATCAAAGCTAGGTAATATTTTTTTAATAGGTGGATAGTTTTTCAGGGTATCGAGATGACCGAGGTAGAGAAGCTCCTTCCTTCATCATTTGGCCAACAATCAAAGAGTCATCCAATGCAAGTAAAGGATGGCCCGCCGATGGGGGGCTAGAACTGGCAGCTTCACCAAGTACTCTTTGATGTCTTCGAAAGCATGTTGGCACTTATCATCCCACTTGAACTTGGCATCCTTTTGACAAGTGCTGAGAATGGCTTGCATCTCCTCGATAGTTTGAGATAAAGCATCTTAGATACGACCATCCTTGAAAGGATCTGAGTTGAGTTAAACTCTTAGGAGGTGGCATTTCTAAGATAGCTTTGATCTTCTCAAGATCTATTTCTATTCCCTAGTGTCAAACAACAAACCCAAGGAATTTCCCTAAAGTGACTCCGAATGCACACTTCAAGGGATTCATTTTAAGGTTATATTATCTTAACCGTTCAAAAACTACTCTCAAGTCAAAGAGATGGTCTTCCATTTCTAAGCTTTTAACTATTAGATCATCAACATAGCACTCAACTTGATGTTGGATGAGTTCGTTGAATATCTGAGTCATGGCCCATTGGTATGTAGCACTAGCATTTTAAGGCGAAAGGCATGACCCTATAATAGAAGATTCTAATCGGGGTTCAAAAAGTAGTGTTTCTTTCATCTTCAGGAGACATCTTGATTTGTTATAGCCAGATGACCCATCTATGAAAGAGAAGACTGCATGAGATGAGGCAATTTCCACCATTAATTTTAGTATATGAAGAGGAAACTCATCCTTAAGGCATGCCTTTTTTTAAGTCCCTAAAATTGATGCAAATGCAAATTTGGCCATTCTTCTTCTTAATTAAGATGACACTAGCTAACTAGATAGGATATTTTTCTTCCCTGATGAAACCAACATTGATCAGTTTCTTAACTTCAAATGACTTATTATTCAATTTCTAATCGCATCTAGAGCTTGCTTAATGGGGTAACATTACTATCTAGCTTGTGGACTACTATGTTAGGAGATAATCTGAGCATCTCTTCATAACTCCATGCAAAGTAGTCTTTAAACTTAGTTAATAGCCTAACTAAGTCATTGGTTTCTTCTTCATTCAGCAACAAATTGATGTATGTCGAGCTTGGATTTTCTTCAATCCCAAGGTTAATTTCTTTAAGCTTATCGATTATTGAATGAATCTCCTCTTCAAATTCTGGCAGCTTGGAGATCATCTGGATCATCTGAGCTTTCTAAAAACACATTCTCATAAGAGTTGGGATGTGAAGAACTATCAGACTCCAAATGGTAACAACTAGGCAATAATCTTCATCATCGACTGGACCCACTGTACCAAATCCTAATCCTGCTCTTGATTGTGCTTCCCTACCCGTGTTGTTCTATAGCTTTTCAAAGTATTCTAACCTGTGCTTGGACCATGTGTGAGAAATTAAACCTTTCTGTATAAGATTTTGAACACAAGGTAAGTAAAAGTCAAAAGGTAATTTCATTAATTCTTTAAAAGTATCTTCCTCAAGCACTACATCAACTTCATGGCTTGAGGAGGATGATCCTAAAAAGAACTTATTCTGATTCATGTTCATTGGAAGACTTAGGGACTTCCTTAACTACTAAACCTTCAACTTTCTGAGATGTAAGTGAGGTAAGAGCTAAGGTTCCCAACTACCTAATAGTTTCACATAAACTAGATTCGAATACTTTGCTTTGCTTGGAGGCCTGGTCTTCATCTCTATCTGATCAAAAGTCACCTCCAATGGAACCCGCTGAGAGGGGTTGGTATACTAATCACATTAGACTCATCCTTCGAGATTCCAAGTCTATGTGAATAGTAGGGTACTCTATGAATTGGAACAGACCTCTATTGGTGAAGGCCAACTAGGGTCTCCCACCGAATTGCCGCTATTTCTACCGCCTCTTGTGGAGGTTGAGCCATCCCACATGTCCATATGATGGAATGAACTGTGGGGAATGTGATATGTGATCTACTTCTTCTTCAATTCCCCTTTCTTGTTCACTTGAATTTCATTTTTTTCTTTTCATTTTCTTTTATCTTTCTTTTGCTTTATTTTCTTTCTTTTGTATTTGCATTTGAATTTTATCCAAGTTCATGAAAGGGTGTTTTGAGGAAGATAGTAAGTCACATCCTCATAAATCTCAACCTCTCTAACTAAAAATGGCTTTTCATCTCCATTGACAGATTCAATTCCATCTTTCTAACTTGATGCAATGAAGGGAGGATGGAATGATCTTATTTTGATGTATCCAAGGCCTACCAAGCAAAGTGGTGAATGAAGTATTCAAATTAATGATGTAGAACTTAACTTCAGTCTTCCAGTCACCTATCTCTAAATGTAACACTATAGAACCTAAAGTTTGCTCACCTTGATCTTTGAATCCTCTCAACATCACCATATCTCCTTGGAGTGTAGAGATGTTGATCTTCAAATAGGCAAGTGTCTTTAGACTCATCATGTTCACCGATGCACCAATCCAAGAACCTAGTGAACTATCCATGTCAATGTGATGTAGGGGATGTCTAAGTCCCCCCCTAAGAAGGTCTTCATCTATGAAGGTGATCCTTTGAGCATCTTTTGCATAATGTGATTCCTCACCTATAGCAGTCAAATGAGCTAAGAATATTTCACGATCAAGGAAGGCCTTGATTAGTGATTCCCTCATCTCTTTGGATAAGATAAGGGCATCATATATGCTTAGCTTAGATGGAAAATTTCTTAGATGAGAAAGGACATTATAATCCACCTTCGGTTGGTCTTCTGCAAGCATATCCAAGGGTGGAGCATCCTGTGGAAGGGCTTCTTGATCTTTAGTACCAATGACTTGTTTCACTCTATCTTGAGGTGCTCCCCTAGGAGGTAGAACCTTGCCACTACAGAGGTTGACTTCGGTGATCTTTTGAGGCAAGGTGGTGGAAGGTTCACGCACAGCTCACCTACGCTTCTCTATGGGACCTCAAAATCGATGATTCCAAGTCTATCTCAAGAGGTGAACTATTGAGTAAAAGTCCAACTCTAAATCAAAAAAAAGAGGAAGATCAAAATTATTATAGTTAATTAGACTTGAAGAGTTATCATTAGAATAGAAGAAGGCAACCCACGTGACACATGTAATTCAAACTAGCTTTATTCTTCAATTTCTTGGAATTATTTGGAGGTACAAAGTAGAAGTCAAGTAAAGTGAGTGGAGTAAGGGATTTGATGCCCTTATCCATTGATACAAGAGTTCTACTAGTAGAAGAAATAGAAGCTAAAAATGGAAGAAGTCGCGTGTGGAAGCAACTAAGGTTAGAGGTGACACGGTTATGTGCTAAAGGGCTATCCCGGGTGACACACATGCTACTAGCTCCCACTTTCTAGAGTTGACCGGCAACTTGCAAACCTTCCTTGGTGTTGGAGGTTTGAGTGACTGCACTGCAAGAAAGCTTCTTGATCTTGAATTATTTTCTTAGAGGTTTTGATAAAGAAATATCCCAACCTTCTTTAGGATCACTTGTATCCCCAAGGATTACCCTAATGGAACTGGAAGGTTGTTCCACAAGGTATTCCTTTGGGATAACTATAGCACCGGTCTTGAAACTATGTTCAAGCCAGTCCTTGAATGTGAAGCAATCCTCCAAAATGTGGCCTAGCATATGGTGGTAAGGGCAAAAGTTTGGATCATGACTTTGCCTACTCTCCAGGCTCTGTAGCTAAAATCAAGTTTCTTTAAGAGATTCTTAAAGATCTTCCGATTACCTCTTAAAAGAATAAGGTTTGTTTAACTTATCTAAAAGAGTAGGTGGACCATAGCTACAGGATATGCATGCTGTCAGTGGGTATGGTCGGTGATGCTATGTGGAGGCTGGGTAGGTCGCCTGGTGGTGGTAAAGGAGGTGGAGGCCGAGGTCATGGTCTCTGACTGATCTAGCTAGTCGCTTCCTTATCAACCGCTGCTACTACGCTTCTTTCATAAACCTTTTTCTACTTAGGCAACTGATCTTAAAAATGCAACTATTTGGCCTCTCCTTGTAGACTAGTTGCATTGTTGATTAGCTTCTCAAATATCTTGATAGTGAAGTCCTTAAGCATGAAGGCAACCAGCCATGGATATTCTTCAAGAGAATCTAAATGGCATGCTATCGTATCATGGGTTCACACTTCATACTCGTTATGCCATCGAGAATATAATCAACAAGTGACTCACGGTGTATATGCTACAACCAGATCACCTATAGTAACCCTTTACTAAGCTCCAATAAATCTCTTGATGAAGAGTTGCTCTAACTCATCAAATTTCTTTACTGAACCATTGGGCAAGCATACCAATCAAAAGCAATACCCATTAGGCTAACAAAAGGTGAAAGAGCAAAGCATCCACTCTGTTAAACAATGGCCAAATGTGCTATGTGTTGCCTTGGTTTCCACCATCAAAGCTTTTGAAGGAAGGAGGCATGAAATATTGGATAGCATCAATTCTTTGGGTAGGGTCTACCCTTTGGAACCGATGATCCTCCTTGAGCCAAAGCTTCCTTCACTTGTTGCTCAACCATGGATTTTATTTTTTCTTATATGGAGGTACTTTCCACTACCTTCCTATATGCTAGTGCTACCTTGCTCAATGGGAGGTAGAGTCTTGGTCGGGTCCAAGACATGCACTAACTCAGACTAATCGACGTAATGGATGAACTAAAGGGCTTATTTCAAGCACTAACACCGCTAACAAGTCCTATAATCGGTGCCATCCTATCAATGCTTCATCCTTCTACCTCATGTGAGGTGTTGCGATTTTATGGTGTCTCTTGATCAACCTCATCACCTTCCATGGCTTATTGTTCTAAGAAGAGATCCTCTAGTGTCAACCATGCATACTCTAGTTGAGTCACCCATCAAGTCATCTTCATGGATCTTCGACTTTCTCTTCTTCATTGACCATCATACCCAAGATCTCTTCTTCCATGAAATAATGTGCAACTATCTCATCTAAAGAATGATCCAACTCAAGTAAAAAATAGTTTAGAATGTGTGATCACTATTCGAGACCGCACTCTCATTGGAGAGTCAATCGGATTGTACTCACGGATGAATGACACTCAACTACCGCTATAAGAGGTAACAATCCTAGGATGTTCCACTACCACCGCAAGTTGAATCATATATTTGAATTGTCACCATCTCATATCCATGTGGAGTGAGGAACAACCATGATGCTTCAGTGTCGCCACTCCTTCCACGCCACCACTTGGGCAAAAGGTTGAGTAGGAGAGCTTGTCCCTACCATAATGGGTGGTCTAGGAGAGGAAGGATCCCTTGGCCATAGCTGGATCACCAACGGGTGCGCATTTCCCTGGATGTGGCCATCATGGCCTTAGATGGATTGGGAGATGCTGTAACCTATACTGTCGATGGAGGATGAGGGTAGAGTGGTGGGGTGGAGACACCACCGACTCTCTATGCACAGGAACTACCCTCCCCGGTGGTCAGTCCGTGAGAAGAATACTATCGCATGGTCGGTGGCGTAGTCGGAAAATCATCAAAGAAAAGCGCGAGCGGCGAACCTCCACTGCTAGTAACATGTGATGTATGGACCTTGCGAGCCCTCTCCTGATGAATCTATCTCTCTATACTGCTGGGAATAACAAATCAAAGATCAAACTCGTGACTTTAATGCTCACCTACCTGTAAAATAGATCGAGGGGATGACCTCCCCGCCTAAACGGGTAGATGCACCACTAGAGGAGGATGAACAAATCCTCCGCATCCTCTCTATGAGAGGATGAACTAGTTTTCATAACTGGGTGAAGTGATGGGAGACTCATCCATGGTGATCGAGCTACCTCTAACTCCTACTATCCGTGTGAACCGCTTGACCATCATGTGGTTCTTGTTCCCGGGTGGGTAGGATGGGAGGAGTGCAAGCTAGACCCATACTCAAATGTGGGGGAGGCAAGCTCTAAACTAGGGGAGCCTTACCTGAGGGGTACAGATGGTACTAGCCCTCACTGGGCAACATGAGCAACTCAGGATGAACTGCAACTGAGCCGGTACTACCATACTACTGCATCAGAACAATAAGTCTTGGTACGCCATAGCTTTCCTCTTCAAGGAGACGAATCAAGGTAAGTCTATTTGATGACCCCTTCACCTCCTTCTTGGTCCGCTAATGGTGAGGGAATGCCCTCACAAGTGATCCCGCTCCCTCAAATCTACCAAAGTGGGTATGGTCCATGGGGAAGTCAGATCTAAAAGCTAGATCCATGCCATGGGGAAGGTGAAGACAAACTTTGAGAACCGCCATTTCACTAATGTAAACTGACTGAATTGATACTATAGATCAATGAGAAATGAACTTGCATCGATTTATCTCCATAGATTTTGAATTTTGAATTTGAATTTGAACCCACATCCAACAACTTGGAAGTGTTAAGTGGGTTCAAATGGATTTGAGAAGTTTGATTGAAAGAGAATTTGAATATGAATCCAAACTTCAACAAATTTAGGTATGTATGGATTCAAAATTTTGATAAGTGATGCTTCCATAGGTTCTTTTGTTTGAATTTGAATTTTTGATTTGAGGACCCTTTCCTTTAACAAATTTGATAAAAAGTAAGGGTCAAATTGATTTTATTGATTTTGAATTTTACTTAACAAATTTAGTATGAAGTGAAAGTGATTGTTTCTTTTTGTAAATTTTGTTTTGATTTTGGAAAACTTGGAATTCTCACTTAGCAAATTTAGGTATGCTAAGTGAAGAATTCAAGTGTGTTTTGTTTGATTTTTTTTTTTTTTTTTGAAAATAGGATTCTTAGAAAATTTAGGAATGCTAAGGAAATCCTAAGTGTTTCATTTATTTAGAATGTTTTGATTTTTTAAAAGGGTAGGATCCTTAGCAAATTTGGTATGCTAAGGGAATCCTATGGTGCTTCATTTTGTTTTGATGTGATTGAAAGTAGAGAATTTACTTTAGCAAATTTGGTATGCTAAAGATGAAGTCCCATTTGGTTTTATGAAATGGAAATTTTACTTAGCAAATTTGAGTATGCTAAATGTAATTCCAAATGGTGTGTTCAAAATTTTTGATTTGTTTTAGTTTTTAAAAATGGAAACTTCTCCTTAGCAAATTTGGTATGCTAAGAAAAGAAGTTCCAAAAGGTGTTTGAAAATTTTGGTTTTGATTTTGGAAACTTCACTTAGCAAATTTGAGTATACTAGGTGAGGTTCCAAAAATGTTTTAAAAATATTTGATTTTGGATTTGGAAACTTCACTTAGTAAATTTAAGTATGCTAAATGAAGTTCCAAAAAGTTGTTTGAAAAATTTTGATTTTGGGATTTGAAACTCCACTTAGAAAATTTGGGTAAGTTAAGTGAGGTTCCAAATGTGTTTAGAAAATTTTGAAATATGATTATTGATTTTAAATTTTGGATTTCAAAACTTCACTTAGCAAATTTGAGTATGCTAAATGAAGTTCCAAAAATATGTTTTTGAAAAATTTTGTTGGCTTTTGAATTTGGAGACTTCACTTAACAAATTTGGGTATGTTAAATGAAGTTCTAAAATGTGCTTGAAAATTTTGAATTTTGGGATTTAGAGACTTCACTTAACAAATTTGGGTATATTAAATGAGGTTCCAAATGTGTTTTAAAAATTTTGAAATATGATTATTAATTTTTAATTTGGATTTGGAAACTTCACTTAGTAAATTTGAGTATGCTAAATGAAGTTTCAAAAATATATTTTTGAAAACTTTTGTTGGCTTTTAAATTTGGAGACTTCATTTATCAAATTTGGGTATGTTAAATGAAGTTCCAAAATGTGTTGAAAATTTTGAATTTTGATTTGGAGACTTCACTTAACAAATTTGGGTATGTTATGAGGTTCCAAATGTGTTTGAAAATTTTGAAATATGATTATGATTTTAATTTGATTTGAAACTTCACAGTAAATTTGATGTTAAATGAAGTTCCAAAAATATGTTTTTGAAAAATTTTGTTGGATTTTGAATTTGGAGACTTCACTTAACAAATTTGGGTATGTTAAATGAAGTTCCAAAATGTGTTTGAAAATTTTGAATTTTGGGATTTGGAGACTTCACTTAACAAATTTGGGTATGTTAAGTAAGGTTCCAAATATGTTTAAAAATTTTGAATTTGGAGACTTAACAAATTTGGCTATGTTAAGTGAAATTCTAAATGTTTTAAAAGTTTTGGAATATGATTGTTGATTTTGATTTTGGATTTGGAAACTTCACTTAGCAAATTTGATTATGCTAAATGAAGTTCCAAATATATGTTTGAAAATTTTTTGTTGGGTTTTGGACTTGGGGACTTCATTTAACAAGTTTGGGTATGTTAAATGAAGTTCCAAATGTGTTTTTAAGATTTTGAAATGTGATTATTCATTTTTGATTTTTTTTTTTTGATTTGGAAACTTCACTTAGCAAATTTGATTGTGCTAAATGAAGTTTCAAATGTATGTTTGAAAGATTTTTGTTGGGTTTTGGACTTGGAGACTTTATTTAACAAGTTTGGGTATGTTAAATGAAGTTCCAAATGTGTTTTGGAAGTTTGAAATATGATTGTTGATTTTTTGTTTTTTTTTAAAGGGGACTTCCATTCAACAAATTTAGGTATGTAGAATGGAGATCAATCTTTTTTGAAATATGAAAATTTTTTTTTTGTGTGTGATTGTTGCTTTTGAAAGAGAATTCCAACTTAAAACATATGTGAGATATGTTCAAGTGAGATTTCCTAAAATATACTTATTTTTAGTTGGGAATGAAATCTTCATTTAATAAATTTGAGTATATTAAATGAAGATGTTCATATGTGCTTTTTTGAAAAGTTTAATTTTGTTTGGAAATGAACTTTCCATTCAATAAGTGTAAGAGTATTGAATAGAAAGTTCATGTGTGAAAATTTATGATTATGATTGTGATTTTGAAAATATGATTGTTCATTTTATTTTGAAAATGAAATCTTCATCAAAGTGAATTTGAAAGAAGATGTTCATTTGTGATTTTTTGAAAATTTTATTAGTTTTTTTTTTGAAAATCCCTACATGTAACAATTACAGGAATTGTTAAATGAGGGTGATAAAATTTTTTGAAAAATATTTTATTAAGTGCATTTTTAAAAAATACTTTTTTTAAAAGCAAAATTTTTATGGAAGATTATTTTTTTCTTTATTATTTTAGGAATGAACCTTTCCTTTTCATGAACATGATAAGGAGGAAGTCTTTAAGATGTTTTTTTTATTTATATCTTTTCATTTTTCCCATTGGAGAACTCAACGGGGGTTTTAAGACCAACAAGGAATGCAGTCCTAAAACCTAAAGATGTTGGCTAACTCAACTCAAGAATGAAATGAGCTAAGTGCCAATGGAAAGAAGGATAGTCTTGGATTCATACCAAAGTACAAACCCACTATCAATACTCAAAGACAACAATCATTTACCAAAGATGGAGAGAGGAACCATCCCCAGCGGAGTCGCCAAAAAAAGATGTGGTGAATAAATTCCTATTAGAGAGTCGCCTTTCAAATCTGTTGGTGAGAAAAGAAAGAGAAGACCTATAGAAATTCATCTTTTTAAGATTCCATGTAGATCCACAGATGTACTTATTCAAGTGATCAAATACATCATCAAAAAATAGGGTACTATCTCGAAAGATAGAAGTCACTACCCTTTAATGGACTCACCTCAATGACTCCTAAGATGATGGGTTTGCATATGTACAGATTCTTCCCTACTTTACATGGAAAAGTAAAGTATGGTTTATTTTAAACCGTTCATTAAGTTCACATGGCAAGCCCCATAGTTAATTACATCCTATGAATGGGGATCCTGTGAAAACTCTCGACATAAGGTAAATGACATATCTTTGAAGATCAATAGGAAGGACTATCAATCAATTGGTTTTATTTGAGGATCAAATGAGATTGATCAAAAGAGTTATTATCGAAGCCAAAATAAAATATAAGTAGGAGATGCGATGCTAGGAAAAGCATCTCCTATCTATATTGGGCTTTACATTTTAGAAATTGATTTAGTTTGATTGAGTTGAATTTTCATTAAAATTTAGGACTTATGATTCCTTAAAAGATTAAGAAAATACCTAAAGGTGAGGAATTATGCTTATGGCCAAAGGGGAAAAACCTCGGAACCTAAATCTAGAGCTTGTGAGGGAAAAGCACAATAAATCTAAGGCAAATGGTAATTGGTTTGCCTCCCATAAGAGGACAAACCACCCATAGCTTGGACTTACAACCTTTGGGGTGGCTCCAACTAACTCTCGATTTTAAATACTTGTAGGCAAGTCTTGATGCTTATGCTTAGCAGTATTTATTTAGAAAGAGACTAAGTCCTTAAACCCACTCACTAAAGAGACTAGATCATGTAAAGTAACATGCTTCAAATGACCTAAATCTAATATAATTCAAATTTCATTTTTATTTTTATTTTAAACAATTATTTTAACTCGGTCTAAGTAGGATTAATGTGACTAATGCATGAGAAAGAAGGTTATTGGTCAAAATTAGCGAAAAGGGAGGAGGCAAGTTTCTAACATGGCTCTCAAAGGTCAAGTCAAGTTTCTCTAACAAAGGTGGAAGCCCTCTATTCAAGAGTGAAATAAGATGTATTTGTGCATAATATTATAAAATAAATGCTCATCCAGCTAAGGGGTTGCTAATTCTTTTATCTTGATTTTAAACCTAAACTTTAGGTGAAGTTATGAGTTCTTTATTTTTATTTTGAGTTATTAAGTTGGGTAAAAAGATTTATTTTCTCCTAAAGAGCATAATCCACATCCAGGCTACATAAAGCAAGGAAGAAACTAGGAAAAGAATGCCACTTAATGCAAAACCTAAACAAATTATCAACTAATTTATAAAGCTAATCGTAAAAATAATAAAAGGCTGTTGTGGTCGGGCACCACCGTACAAACCCAAAAAATATCAAATTAGGTAACCGAGCTCTACCCTTATACAACTCAGATTAAAAATGAATTAAATTATAATTAAGCAAGGAATTCAATGTTATGGGGGTCTTCAAGCTTCATTTCTTCTTTCTTCTTTTCTAATTTCTTCTTCTTTGGTTCCTTCTTTTGATGGTTGGAAGGTAGATGCTCCAAGGCTTCACATGGTGCATAAGATAGGATCTTATGACTAATGCTCATCCTAATTTTCATAACAATCATTCTAAAATCCTAATTGCATAAATTTACATGAAAAGGAAAAGAATAAATCTAGCTAACTCCTGCAAAATAAAGGTTAGCTAAAACAAACCACACAAATCCCAAGCATGTATATTGGACTTATCACCCCACACATGGGTGACTAGGTCCACCTGGCCTATGGATTATGCTTAGGGGTATAAAGTAACTGCAAGCAAAACATTTATATTTTTATTTATGATAGTGCCCATTAAGCATAATCCCCTACAGAATAAGATAGTTAGACTAAGAATATCCTACCATTTATTCTAGCATACATCTAAACACATATATACAAAATAAAACAAACATCAAACCATGCACCGGCCTAACCTAAAGCTACAAGTGGTGACTTAGACTAATGTGTGTGCTTTGAAGGTTTGTGTGATATGCTTAGCTATGGCTTTAGATTCAAAATTTCTAAGTGTAAAGAACATGTTCAACTTAGAGGAGGGTTTTATTTAAGTTGTTTAATTATTTTAGATTGATTTTATTTCATATTTTGATTTGGTTTAAGTGGATCCTACAATTAATTACTAAGTTATGAAGATAGAGAAAGAGAAGAGAACTTCTCTTTCCTTCCCTAAGTAATTTCTAAGTAGGTTCACATTTTAGTTTCATTTAGGTAAATTTTTTGATTAAATCTTTTAATTAATCCTAAGTTTAGATAAACTCTAAACAAACCTATTCAAAAAAAGGCATTTCAAGATTAAATAAAATGAACCAAAATTCACATTTTCTTTCCCAACATATATAACATGCATATGGATGGACCCTAAGCATATCTATACATACAAATGAAATTATTTAACACACTTTATGATGCATGCTAAGTAATCCATTTAAGTAAATTTATAAGTTGAATATGCATGATTTTTCTTAAGTTCAAAGGGGTTTCTTTATCCAAATTTTTACAAACACACATGAAAGTAAGAAAGGCATAAGTGAATGGAATGTCATTATTAATCAGAGGTGTAAGGTACAAGACCTACTTAGGGCTACTTAAAGCCTCACAACCTTAGGGTTGTCCAGACTAATATACCACTTTCCTTAAATACAAACATGTTTATAAAAGAAATGAAATAGAAAAGGAGAATGCAAAAGTTCTTTATTGGATTCATTTTATTTATGCAATTTATGTATGTTAGTATAGGTAACCCTCCTTAAGTGGTAGCATAGAGATGAATAGGACATGGAGTTAAGTGAGTGTTAGGTTCTTTTCAAATGAACCGCACACCTCACCAAATTCCTATACAAAACTATACCAACATAAGAAAGAAGGGAAACATATGCTAAGCATACCTTTATATTATATCACATGCAAACTCATAATTAAAATATAAATAGCATACTTTCAGATTTGGTATTTTATTTATATGTTTTGAAAATAATTTGGATTTATTAGTGATAATAGCCATTCATATTTCTACTTTAGCCAACACATGCAAATTTGACATAAAGTAAATAATTTCATTTTAAAATTTAAATTTGAAAAATATGAATGCATGAAACCACATGGCATACAACATGTTGGGGAAAATGTTTAAAGCATTGAAATCATGTAAACAAACTCACTTCACTTAAATCCTAAAGACATTCTTATAGAATAAGAAAGTTTAAAATAAATCAAAGTGATTTCAAAGTGATTTTTGTTTAGTTTGAGTTTGATTTAATCTTGAAAAGGTGAGATGAGTTTACTATTCCTAACCCATTGCCACATGTGTTTGATATTTTTTAAAAAAATTTTAGGTAATTAGATCCATTTTTATGCATTAATTAGGTTAAGGTATGAATTAAGTGATTTAATTAAACCTTACTACACCCAGAATAATTAACCAAATAATTATGAGCCAATGAGATGACATAAAACCCACAAGAAATTTAAATTTGTAATGCACCTAATAAGAGGCTTATGCAATTTGGCTCACAATTAAAAGTTAATTAAGCTAAGGGGTTTAGCTTAAATTTCAAAACACCCTTTCACATGTGAATTGGGTTTTGATTTTCTTAATTGAACTTAGGCTATTAAACACCTAAGCATCTACCCAAAGTAGATTAATTAAGTTCTAGAACTTTTAGAATTTTTAAAAATTAATTAAGGAAATAATTAAAGAGTTAACCCTTAATTAAGAAGAGATTAAGGAGAAAAGAGGGGGTTTAGGGAATAACTTAGGGGAAATACCCTAAAATTAGTCCATAAACTTCCAACTTATTGGATCTGACCTTAATCAACCCTAATCATAGGTTAAAATCACTAATATCCTAATTATGCTTAATACATAAGGAGGGTAATTAAGGAAACCATATGCAATTTTTCTAATCAAGCCTTCAACAAATCCCAACAAAATTAGGGGAGGTAGAAGTCATCCCCTAAATCATACCCAAGAAATTTTGGATTAATTAGATGCCTAATTAAAAATTAATTAGAAAAATAAACTTTCTAAAAAAATAAATTCATAGAAAAGCATAATTTAAAATCCATTAAAATTAATTTTAAAATTTTCTACATTTAATTATCTTTCCATAGGATTTTCTTTCACATTTTTATAAATTTTTAGAGAGAGTTGTGAATTTTAGAAGTTCCTTAGGTTATTTAGGAATTAATTAAACATTTTAAATAACTAATCCTAATCCTCACGGTATGGCGGTCGGTGCTTTACACATCACGTGGTGAGGATTAAATTATCAAATCCCAAATGGGTTGGCGTGCGATTTGATCCCATCATTCGATCAAGATGGATGGCGAGATCTCTCCGATTTTAAAATGAATAATATCTCATGGGAATTATAGTCCATCCAAAATTGGGATGGATGTTGAGATCTCAAGTTCTTCCCTTGATCAATAGAGATCATCCATGATCAGGGAAGATCCAAGCTTTAGCATGGATTCAAACCAAACTCAACCATCTAAAGTAAGAGCGGCCAGCATCAAAATCCATGGGGTGAAAATTTCTTTCATCTCCACAAATGAGTTTAATGGTTGTCAACTCAGGTAATCCGCGGCACTCAATTCTTGGAGAATCTTCATCACGGATGAGAAGCCTTCTGAAGTTTTGAGCACTTGAGGTTGAGTGGATCTTCCATGGTCACCTCCTCCTTAGAGCTTGACTTTTGAATTCAATCTCTCCTTGCTTCAAGAACTTGGAAGAGATCTTGGTGCACTCGACTTGGTCCTCTAATGAAGCTTAAAGAAGGAATTGAGTGGAGTTTGAGTGTGGAGAAAGTTGGAGAATGGATTGAGCTCCCTTAATTTTCAAAGTTTGAAAACTAAGAAATGGTGTTTTCAAACCCTCTCTAAGAAGCTTTGGAATACTCTTAGGTTTCTTAGCTTTCAATCGAGGAGGAGAATTGAATTAGGGGAGTATATCTCCCCATGAAGAATCGAAGGTCAATGCACATGCCATTTTGATCCAATTGAGCAAGTGGGTTCTTTGGTTTTTGCACATGGGTGAGCCAGGATGGATTACCTCCCATGTGCTTCAATTTGAGTTTGAGAGGGAGTTTGAATTTTCAATTTTGACCCATGGGGTCAAGTTTGGTTTAGGGACCAAATGGGCTGACCCAAACCTATTGGGTTGGGTGCACCACTCTCCCCTAGGTCCCCTTGAGCTTTTAGGAAAGCCTCAAGTGAATGTGAAGAGGGTATGACCAAATTACCCATGGATTAAGCCAAAATTTGTTCTATGGCCTAGGAGTAGGATGGACATTTTGTTATTTTTCCACTTCGGATATGTTGGGTATGTGGAGAAACTAGGTTTGGCCAAGTTTCATGAGAATTGGAATTCATTTGATAGGGTTTGGCTCATGTTGACCCATTTAGGTCAAAATGGGTCAACTTGGGTCAAGTTGACCAATTGGTCAAATTGGGTCAAACCAAGGGTTGGGTCAAGTTCATATGACCATTTGAAATGATTTGGTGGCTTTGGTTTGATTCAATTTGGTATAGTTTTGAATTTGGCTCATATGACTTCATTTTGGTCAAATGGGTCAAGTTGACCTATTTATTTGACCTATTTGAGGTAGGTCAGGTTTGGGTTTGGTTAGTCATATGGAGTGGATTGGTATCTTTGTTTCCAATCAATTTGGGTTAAGTTCAATTTTGGCTCAACATGACCCCCTTAGGTCATGTTGGGTCTAAGGTCAATTGGGCTAGGTTAGGCCTAGTTGGGCAATTGAGGCTTTGGTCAACTTCTACAAGTGATTTGGAATGAACTTGGCCCATTGGTTCCAAATAATTTGGCTTAGATCAAGTTTTGACACATTTTGACCCTTCAAGTCAAAATGGGTCAACTTGGGTCAAGTGGCCAATTGAGCTAGGTTAGGCTCAAATGTTGGCTTGGTCAAGTTCAAACATAGGTCATGAGTGAACTTAGATCAATGGTTTCAATCAATTTGGCCTATGGTGGAATTTAGCTATGTTAGGTTTCATTTTGGGCTAAATGTTGACTTGGTCAACCCTTAGGTTTGACTTGGTTTGACCCAATTTGATTGATTGATCATCCCATGATGATTGTTGATCATGATGAGAGGGATAGATGAGTTTGGTTCAATCCAATTTTGTTAGGATTAGAATTTGGCTCATAAGGGTACTTTAGATCACTTTGGGTCAAGTGAGCCTAAGTGGGTCAAATGGCTTGGCCAAAATTTAATTTGAAGTTGGTTAATCTTGTATATGGACTTATGATTGAAATATAAATCCATTTACAAGTGATTTGAAGTCAGATGGGTTTAGATCCATTTGACAATTTCATATTCAAAGGAAGAATATAAAATTATTTTGACTTTGATTTTTGAACTAGGTTTTGATTGTTTGATTGAAGTTTGGATTTATATATGAGCTCATGATTGTAGGGTTGATTGAATCATGAGAGAAAATCAAGAATTTGGCTTGATTTGAAAGTGATTTGGCTAAGTTCAAGATTTTTACTTGAAAGGCTTAGATTGGATTTTGAGTTGATTTGACTTTAATTTTTGGAATTGGTATTGATTGTTTGAATTTATATTTCATTTATATATGTGAATATAAATGAGAATATAAATTGATCATGAGAAAATTTCAAGGATTTGAAGTGGTTTAATCATGATTTGGGCTAAGTCCATTAAGAAGGATTTAAGGACTTAGAAAATTTTGGAGTAGTTTGAATTTTTTGAATTTGGTTTGATTGATTTATATTTATATTTCATTTATATATGTGAATATAAATAAGAATATAAAAGAATTATGAAAAAATCCTATGACTTTGAATTGATTTGATCAAGATCTAGGCTAAGTCCATTAATAGAAAATTAAGGGACTTAGAAAATTTTAAATTGAGAATTTAATTTAAGGCTTTGATTTGATTGATTTATATTTATATTTCATTTATATATGTAAATATAAATGAGAATTTAAATGAGTTTTGAGAAAATCTCATGAGTTTGAATTAATTTGATCAAGGTTTAGGCTAAGTCCATTAATAGAAAATTAAGGGACTTAGTAAAATTTTAAATGAATTAATTTGGAATTTTGAGTTTAGTTTGATTGATTTGAATTTATATTTCATTTATATATGTGAATATAAATGAGAATATAAATGAATTATGAGAAAATCTCAAAGATTTGATTTGGTTTAGATCATAATTTTGGTTAAGTCCTTAAGGGAAGGTTAAGGACTTGGGCAAAATTTGGACTTAGGAATTTTTTATGGATTTTGGTCATGGGTTTCAATCATAGATTTCAGTCATGGGTTTCAATCATATGGAGTTAATTTGAGTTTTGGAGAAAATCAAATAGAATTGGTTTAGAGTTTGACTTGAAGGATGGTGAGGAATGGTTTAAGCTAAGGGTGGGAAGCCTTTAACAGGCATGACTATTCACATGTCTCTAAGTCTAGGGCTGGGTTGAGTGTCCTAATCACTAGATGTGTCTTAAGACTAAGGAGCTCTTAAATTCTAAGGAGTCTTATGTTTAAGATGGAGGGGTTGAGAGCTCATTCTAAAAATGAGGTCAAGCTCTAAAGACATCACATGATGTATAATATATGGTCTTATAATCAATGTTCATCATTAATCCCCATAACACTTATCCTAATCCTAATGCAAAAATTATATTAAAAGGATGGAAAGTAAATCTAGCTACTCTTGCAAAATAAATATTAGCACCATACAACAGAGTTAGAAATAATTTAGCCCACACATGGGTAACCAAGTCCACCTATCCTAACTTGGGTTATGCTTAAGGGTATAAGCAACTTGTACAGTAAAAAGTATTTAATATTTTTATTACAGCACCCCTTTAGCACAACCCCATGTATAAAGCATGATTAGACTAATATCAGCCTAACATTTATACTATGCACATGCACCATAACATCCAGTCCAAAATAATACATCACAAAACCAAGCATTCATCAGACCATACACCACCCTAACATAAGGCTAGAAATGATGACTTAGTCTAATGTGCATGTGTTAAGATTTGTGTAGCATGTCATAACTAGGCTTTAGAGTTATGGTTTGCTAAATGTGAGGGATTTAATATATAA
Organism: Cymbidium sinense; assembly: GCA_021442155.1. NCBI lineage: Eukaryota > Viridiplantae > Streptophyta > Magnoliopsida > Asparagales > Orchidaceae > Cymbidium > Cymbidium sinense. Next base: position 132,957,615 of record CM038220.1, read on the forward strand.
AAGGTTGATTTCGCTTTAAATGGTTTAGTTAATCTAAAGATTTTATTTAGTATTTTCTTTTGTTTCATATGGCTTACACTTAGCAACTAAGTGTTGTAAAGAGAAGAAAAAGAGTGGGAGTCTCTCTTCCTCCCTACCTTAAGTCATGTCTAAGGTAAATTGATTAATGAATTTCCTTTGGTGAATGGTTTATTATGTATTTAATTAACCCTAAGTTTAGATTCATTCTAAATAACCCCATTTAATAAGAAAGGCATATTAGAATTAATTATTTATGGATTACTATCACATAACACACATTAATTTATTTATTTTCATCATGTATGTCATGCATATAATAACCTTAAGCATATATACACATACAATGTAAATCTTAGCATACTTAGATTATGAATGCAAAGAAATGTAAATATGAATGTTTCATTTAATGATTCAATTATGAATGCATGTTTTTATTATGTAGAAAAGAGAGATTTTTCATCCATTAACTAAACACACATTCACATGTATAAAAGTTATAAGTGAGTCATTATTTTTTACACAGGGGTACAAGACCTCTTAGGGCTACTTAAAGCCTCGTAGCCCCAAATGTCTAGACTAATACCACTTTACTTAGATACATGTAAATGTATAAATAACTATGAGGATAGAAGAATCCATGAAAAAAGTTATATTTTATTTGTTTAATTTTTGAATTCTTTATTCATTGGTCACATCACACATGCATATGTATGAGAGTTTTAAATGAGTATGGCACCATTATTTTATACACTAGTGGTGTAAGGTATAAGACCTACTTAGGGCTACTTAAAGCCTCGCAGCCCCGAGATGTCCAGACTAATATATCAGTTTTCTCAAATACACTTGAATGTACAAAAAGAACCAAATGGATTATGAATCATGCAAGAAATTGTGTTTGATTTGGTTGTATGATTTACATGTATAATATGAAAACCCTTCCCAATTCTTAACATAGAGATGCATATAAATAGATTTAGGCAAGTGTTGTGTTCTTCTAAAATGAACTATACACTTGCAAATCCTATGTGAACCCATGTTGAGAGAAGGAAAGAGAATTTTATAGTATACATTTTATGTTATCATCACATGCAAGCTTATAAATATTTGTACTAAGCATTACTTCATTTATAAGAATTGGTTTATAGGTTTTAATAGGAGTTTTTAGTTTAATAGTGATAATAGTCACTCATATTCTTAATTTTAGCCAAGACATGTAATTTGACATAAAAGGAAACATTTCATTTAATTAATTATAAAAAGAAATAAATGCATGATTTCATATTGCAAGCAACATTTAGCATGATTGGAAAGAAATAAATGAATGTAAATACATGATTTCATTCATCCCAATTAATTCCTATGGACAATCATATTAGATAAGGCTATTAAAAAAACCAAAATTCTTTAAAGACATTTTTTACTTTGAGTTTGATTTGATTTAGGAAATATGAGAGAGGTTTGTTAATTCTAACCCATTTCCCCATGTGTGAATTGATTTGGTTTAATGAAGAATGTTTAAGTTGATTTTATGTTTTGATTAGGTTAAGGTATGAATTAAATGAATTAATTATCCCTTACCTACATCACCTTAAGTTAATTAACTAATTAATAATAAGCCAACATGACATGCAACCACATGAAATGTAAAATTGCAATGCTCCTAGAAAATGAAAGGGTCATAATGCAATTGGCTTATGATTAATAATTAGTAAGATCTCACTTAATTATAATTTTCTCACACATATGAGCTAATCATAATTTCATTATCTCTCATTTTGGGTTATAGAACACCCAAAGTGCTACCCAAAAGTTAATTAGGTTGTTGTTTGATGTGAAGGAAATTTTAATTATGTTAGGTTCATTAATCCATTTTGATTAAGCATAAACATCTCCAATTAAGGAAATGAGATGGACTAAAGGAAAGAGATCAAGAAGAAGCCTTGATCTCAATCCTAAGTCTACACTTAATGACTTAGGCTCGATCTTTATATTTAAGCTTAATTAATTAAGAATTACCTCATTAATCCCTAATTAGATTAATTCCAAAAGTGAAGAAAACTTAGGAAATGAATTAAAAATACCTCAATCATTCCTAAGCTTTCTTACTTTGTTGAAAATTAATTAAGCTTAAATAATCAATTAAATCATTGTTCATTTATTAATTATCATTGATTAAATTAAAAGAGTGATTAAGGCTTAATCAAGTGATTTCTCCAATTAAGCCACCAATAAAATATCAAAAAATTAAGAAGGTAGAGGTCATCTCCCTAAATTCCCATAGAAAGTTTGAGATCAATTGAGTGATTAATTAAGGAGTAATTAAGCTAATTAAATTTTTAATAAAATCTAATTAAGCCAAAATCACTAAATAAAATTAATTAACAATAATTTTTTTAGATTCTACTTTAAAATACCTTTAAAATGAGCCTAAGTTTGTATTTTTAAAATTTTTCTACAATTAGTTATGACTTTAGAAAGTTTCAGTATTAAAAATAGACTTAATTAGCCCTAATTATATCCCTAATCCCACCGAGCCACGTGGCGGTTGAAGCGGTGCACTTTTCACATGACATGATGGGATTGGTTATTTAAGTTGTCACATATGTGCACTCGGTGGCGAATGCTTTCTCTCTGGGTTCCGATCTAAGATCGGACGGTGATTACTCGGTTTTAAGAATCACATCATCTAGTGAATTTGATCCCGTCCATTCAATCATGCGAATAGATGGTGCATGATTATTCTCTTATGATGAAAAGAACATTCATCTTTCCTCGTTCAATCTGAGCTCACCCGAGCTCAGATTGGGATTAAAATGATCCCACACCTTTGGAAGGAGGGGAGATGTAGATCCAATGGTCAAGATTGTATGGGATGATAATTCCCTTTGAAAAAGGCCAACTAGAAATTCTCTTTAGCTACGATTTTGAACAATTGCCTCACTAGAGGCTATCACTAATGCTTCTAACGACAGAGGTAATTTCATCTAGTAGATGAAGCTCACATTGAAGTGATCTTGATTTGAAGTGGATTGCTTTCAAAAGCTCCTCTTCAATGTGATCGATCTTGATCAGTTGCACTTCTTGTGGCTTGGGTGGCGGAAATGACTCGATCAAGCTCATGAGGTGAGGTATGGGTAAAGGAATTTGAGTTTGGTGAAGTGAGGAGAGTATTTCTTGGAATGGTGATGCCTATTTATTTGCACAGAGGAGTAATGCCGTCGAGGAGCTTGGGGAGGCCTTGGGAAAGCTCTGAATTCAAAATCATTAATGGGATTGAATTCTCACCTGATGAATTGAGGGTATATCCCTCAATTGAGCCAAGTGAGCAGGATCATTAGAATTTCACTTCACTTGCTGTCAAGTCATGGAGGGGTCAATTCAGGTGGCATGCCATGAGTGGCCAAAGTCATGTCGGTCTCAAGGCTTGATATGGGCGGTGGGAGGAGGTTCTCCTTACACCGTCACGGTTTTGGGCGGGGAGAGTGAGCTTGGCTTGGTGAGTTCTCTTTGGTCTAAGGTAAGTCCTAGGGTGCTTAGAGTGTACTATTGAGCTCTAGGGATACCTCATTTGGTAAAAGGGGGGCTGACATGGGGAGTGCAAAATGGATTTTGCCACTTAAGGTAGGAATCCAAGGTGGGAGCTTTGTCCATTGGGTAGTCAACTTAGGATGAGTTTGTTTGGCTTTTGGGTTAACTTGGGAGTAGCCTAAGGCTAGTTTGGGGTATGCTTTGGTCAGCCAATGATCTCATGGCTTGGTTTTAGGTCACCTGAGCTCATTTGGTCAAATGGATTAATTTAGGTTAGGTTGGGTGGGTTGACCAATTGGTCAAATTGGGTCAAACTAAGGTTAGGGTTAAGTTCATATGATGATTTGGGATGTTTTAGTTTAATTAATTTGGATTGATTTGGCTTAGGTTTGAATTTGACTCATTGGGATTCCAAAAGGTCAAATTAGTCAAATTGATCAATTTGACCAATTTGACCAAATTAGGTTGAGTTGGGTGTTGAGTCAAGTTCAATTGGTTGATTGAAAATGATTGTAGGCTTTGGTTTGGTTTAATTTAGAATTAATTTGGATTTTTTTGCTCTGTCAATTTGGGGTAGGTTAAGTCAAGTTGACCAATTGGTCAACTTGAGCTCAATCATGGCTTTGGTCAAGTTCAATAAGTGATTTGGAATGAACTTGAGCCATTGGTTACAATCAATTTGGATTAAATCATGATTTGACTCATTTTGACTTTTTAGGTCAAGTGGCCAATTAAGCTTGGTTTGACTCAATTGATGGCTTGGTCATGTTCAAACACTAATTATGAATGGGTTTGGATTAATGGTTTCAATCAATTTGGTATCTGGTGGATTTTGGCTAGTTTAGATTTCATTTGGGTTAAGGATTGACTTGGTAAAGGCTAGGTTTGACTTGGTCTGCCCCAATTTGAGGTGGTTAATCATCCTAAGATGATTATTGGTCAAGTTGTGAGGTTTGGATGTGCTCAGTTCAATCCAATTTGGGTTGGATTAGAACTTGGCTCAAAAAGATCTTTTAGGTCACTTTGGGTTAAGTGAGCCTAAAGTCAATTGGCTTGATCAAGACTTGATTCAAGTTTGGTTGAACTCATATATGAGTTTAGGATTGAAATATAATTCCAATTGCACTTAGTTTAGAGCCAAATGGGTTTTGGTTCATATGACAATTTCAAGTCATAAGGGTTGACTTGGGCTTCAATTGGGTTGACTTTCTTTGGCTCGATAATAGTGATTTATGTTTATATTTGGATCCCATGATTGAAGGAATGATTGAATCATGAAGAAATCTATAGGTTTTGGTTTATTTGGGTTTCATTTAGCCAAGTTCAAAAGTTTGGCTAAAAGGGCTAAAGTTTGGAATTTGATTTGATTTATGTTTGGTTTTGGTCATTTGAATTTATATTTTATTTATATTTATGAATATAAATGAAAGATAAATGGGTTGTGAGAAAATCCTTTGATTTTGGAATGATTTGAAAGCAAAGTTGATTAAGCTTAGGGATGTAAGTTGAAAGGGCTAATTTGGATTTCGATTTGGTTTGATTTATTTTGAGTTGGTTTGAATGGTTTGAACTTGGATGTCATTTATATTTGTGGATATAAATGAAGGAATAATTGATTTATAAAGAAATCAACTAAGTTTAGGCTTGGTTTGAAGGAGTTTTTTTGGCTAAGTATATGAGTGTAGTTCATATGACTTAGGATAGGATTTTGAGATTTGGATTTAATCATGGGTTTCAATAATTTGGTTTGATTTTGGATTAGAGTTAAATTGGAATTAGACTTGAGTCTTGAATTTGAAGTTGAATTTTGTAATTGAGAAAATCAATTGAATTAATTTGGAATGAGGAAGAAGGATAGGGTTTAGAAGAGTGCAAGTCCTCCTAACTCCCAGGCAAAACCTACTTATAACTCTTCTAAGTCTCTAGGGTTATGTTAAGTGTTCATCTAATCACTAAAAGTGTCTTAGGACTAAGGAACTCTTAGTGTCTACAAGAGTCCTAGATCTATGACAAAAAAAAGTTGAGAGCTCACTCCAAAAGTGAGGTCAACAATAATCAATATGTGTTTTACTAGATCCATTTTTATAAGTAATAATATATTCATCTCTTTTCTTAAATAAAATATTAGTATAAATCTAATATAATCATACCTTCTTCATTAGTCACTCCAAATCCATAACCACCATGAATACTTTTAAAATCTTCTACCACTCTACCAATATGTCCATTTAAATCTCCTCCAATAAATAATTTTCCTTCAAGAGGCATCTTGTGTATTAATCCCTCTAATTCATTCCAAAATTTTTCTTTTGAGCCTACATCCAAACCTACTTAGGAGCATAAGCACTTATAACATTGATAATCTTAGTATCAATAATAATCTTTAAAGTTATAATTTTATCTCCGCATCTATTAATATTTATAACATTATCCTTCAAACTTTTATCTATAATCACACATACACCATTTCTAATTCGACTTCTACTTGAATACATGTTGACCTCACTTTTGGAGTGAGTTCTCAACCTCCTTTTCTTAGACTTAGAATCCCCTAGGCATTAAGACTTCCTTAGTCATAAAATACTTCTAGTGATTAGGTGAATATTTAACCTAAGCCTAGAGACTTAGAAGGGTTAATCATAAGATTATGCCATTCCTTAGGGATTTTGGAAGACTTGCCCATCCTGTGGCCTAAACCCAACCTATGTTTACCTTCTCAAATCAAATCACAAATTCAATACAAGTATCAAAATCCAAATTCAAATCCTAAGCCAAATGATTGAAGCCCTAGATCAAATCCTTCCTAAGCCTTATGATCAGATTCCACGGACTTAGCCAAAAGTTCCATCCAATTCAATCCAAACTTGATTGATTTCTTCATGAACCAACCATACCTTCAGTCATCTTCACAAATATAAATCAAGCCTATAACCAAATAGCCAAAAATAAATCCAAGTCAAATTAAAACCCAAATTTGAACCCTTTGAGCCAATTCCTTGGACTCAACCAAATTACATCCAAGTCAAGTCAAAACTAGTGGATTTTCTCTTGAATCAATTATTCCTTCAATTACCTATCTAAATATAAATGAAATATACAATCATCAAACCAAATCAAAATCAACTCAAGTCAAACCCAACCTAAGCCATTTGACTTGAAATATTCAAATGAACCAAAACTCATTTGAACCCAAACCAGTCGTAATTGAATTTCTATATCAATCCCAAATTCATATATAAACTCAACTAAATCAAACTCAACTAAAAATCAAGCCAATTAAACCTAATTGACTCACTTGACCCAAAGTGGCCAATTTGACCTACATGAACCTAAATCCAATTCAATCCAAATCAAAGTGAATTAAGCTAATCCAGACTTCATGACATGATTGTTGATCATCCTAGGTTGATCGATTATCATAAATTGGGTCAAACCAAGTCAACCTAGCCCTTTAAACAAGTCAACCCTTTAACCCATATGAACAAAAACTAGCCAAATTATAACCTAAGCCAAATCTATTGAAACCAATGATTCATACCAACCCAAAATTAACATTTGAACATGAATTGAACTTTAATTTAGCTAAACCAAACTCAATTGGCCATCTTGACCCAAGTTGACCCAAATTGACATAAATAGCCAAAATGGATCAAATCAAAATCCAATTCAAATTGATTGCAACTAATGGCTCAAATTCATTTCAAATTGATTGTTAAACTTGACCAAGGCCATAATTGAATCTAATTTGGCCAATTGAACCCAATTGACCCACTTAGCCCAGATTGACATAAATGGTCAAATTAGACTAAACCTAATTTAAATCCAAATTAAATCAAACTAATGACACAAACACATCCCAAATGGTCATATGAACTTGACCCAACCCTTTATTTGATCTAATTTGATCAATTGGCCAACCTAACCAGATTTGACCAATTTGAACCAAATGAGTCAAATTGAACCAAATAAACTCCAAACGACATGAAATTTGAACCAACACACTTTTGACTCATTTTAAATCTGCTCAAATCAAATATAATGCAAAATGACCACTTTAGCCTTGGGCTAAGGGTATCATATAAGACAAAACACTCATGTAAATGGTCATTTCTCTTCCTTGGTTACTTGACACTCATCCATTGGTCCACCTAGGCTCCAAGGACACTGACCAATCTGACACAAGAGGTGGTTGGGCTGGCCATGACTCATGGGGAGGTGAATTCACCTCACCTCCCCCATTAGAACACTTGGCATCAAGGACCTCCACTTCCCTTTTCTATGACACCCACTAATTCCTCTTGACCAACCAAACTAAGCCACATATGATGATTCTCTGTCATTCCTTACACCCCAAACCATAGGACATCCTAGGAGTCAAAAAGCACCATTAGAGGGGATTTTCGGCAAAAACCAAAATCAACATAATAAAGGCTTCCAAAATCATTCTCCTACCCTCATTTCACTCTCCAAGGGCTCCCCAAGCAACCAGCATTCATCCCTCTACTTCCTTTAAGCTAAAGCCACCAAAAATCAAGCAGATTCTGGTGAGGAAGTGATGAATCTTGGTGGATACATTATTCTAAAGGGAAGCAAAAGCCTAGGTCCATCCAAAAGCTTCTTCTTGCATCTAAGAGCTTACTCGGATCAACACCGCCATCGGAAACCATCCCGTGATGAAATTTTCAAAGAATCATAGCCAGCCTTAGAGCTTTTGTTTGCTTCAATGTGTGCTCAATTTTAGAAATTTTTTTAGAAAATCCTTGCATCTTTCATTTTACATAATCCCAATGTGAAAATAGGAGTCTTCCGGTGATAATCGATGTGAAATCGATCCCATTTGAATGAAATTTCATTCAATTTTTTGAAAAATCCTGTAAAATAGCTCTTGGTTTACTTTTCCTTGTCACTTTCACCAGCTGGAAAGCAACAATTGTCTGATCCCACTTTAGGGAATCAGATGGTCTAGATTTTATGCCAGATCGCATGTTTCCAGCTATTTAGATCGTGGATCGGATCGGACGATCCGATTGTAACCTCGCACTCCGTGTGGTTTCCCGCTCAAGGGTTGCATCAGTACCGCATGGCCCAATTGCACAGTGTTGCATGCCATGTGGAACTGCGTAGTCCAATCATGTGGTATCATGTTGCCACATCAGCGTCGTGCGGTGTTGATTGGATTAAGTAGGAAATTCTGCCATTTTCAAATTTGAAAAATTATTTAAATCATTGAGAATTTAAAAAATTCATAGAAATAAAATACTCAATGAAAATTATAAATAAAGGCTCTTTGGATTCATCTTTCAGAGGGAAATCCAACAAATATAAAATAAAATTTCACTGAATATTTTGAGCTTAATTTGAGTTTTAGTGAAAATCAAACTTTAATAATTAAATAAAAAATATACATCAGATTGATTTAAAATTTTCAGAGATTAGAATTGAAGTTAAAATAAACCTAGCATAAAAATTTCAAGTCAAAAGAATTTCTAGATTGAGAGATATTGCATTTTGAAGCTCAAATAGTCTATTTTAGCAAAAATAAACTAATAGACTTTATAAAAATCATGAAAAATCATTTAAATTAGCTTAAATTTTGAAAATTATAAAAATTCATAAAAAAATCATAAAAATGCAAGTAAATATTCATTTTGAGGTATTTTAGAAAGAAATTTATTAAAAGATCCTTAATTAATTTTGAACATTAATTAGAGCTTAATAAAGGTTTAATTAAAAATTAATTACCTTAACTATTTCTTAATTAATTAATTAATTAACTCCATAATTTTTTGAGATTTTTAAGGGGTTGACCTCTACATTCCTTAATTTTTTTGGGATTTATTAGTTAATTAACTAGGAGAAGTATCTAATTGGGCCTTAATTACTCTCCTAACTTGATTAAGGATTAATTAATCACATGAATAGTAAATTAATTAATTAATTATGCTCATTTGTCACTATTTAAGAGTGAGGGGACTTTACCTCACTCCCTTGGTTTAATAATGGTGAAGTATCCACTTAAAACTTTTATACACTTGTATGTGCATTTATTTAATGAATGAAAATCTGCTTTTCAATTAGCTCACATGCATAAATAATTCAATTGAAAGAAATATAACTTTTGCATGATTTTCATTTGTACATTCATGTGTATTCAATTATAGTGGGTATATCTAGTCTGGATATTCTGTGGATGTGAGGCTTTAAGTATCCCAAAGGAGGTCTTTACCTCACTCTCCTAGTTAACAATAACAAATACTTACTTAAAATTTATACACTTGAATGTGCATTTAGCTAATGAGTGAAAAATCCTATTTTATACAAAATACACATATGCATCTTTCATTTAAAGCATGCAAAAAGAAATATGTTGCATGTATAGTTATACTTAGAATCAAGTCATATGCATGCTACATGTGATGGAAAGAAATAACTTGATATATGTCATATGATAGTAATTCAATTAAGTTAATCCTAAGATGTCTTTCATGTTGAATAAGATCATTTAAAGTGAACCTAAACTTAGAATTAATTTAAAATGTGTAAGAAGTCATTCACTAAATAGAACTAAATCAAATTAATATGCTTTAGAAAGTGGCTTAAGGTAGGGATGAAAGGAGGCAATCCTCTTCTTCTCTTTATTACACTTAGATTCTAAGTTTAGATCATATGAAACTAAATAAAACACAAATTAAAATTCTCAAATTATTTAAACAACTTGAAGTGAAATCATCATTTATGGTTAAATTAAATCTCTCTCACACTTAGAGAACTACAACTCTAATGCTTAGCAAGACTTGCCACATAAGCCTTAACACACACATTAGAATTAAGTTATTACTTCTAGCTTTATGTTTGGGTGGTGCTTGGTATGATGTATGTTTTATTTTGTGATGTAATATTTTATATTAGATGTTAGGGTTTATGTTTCATAGACTGGATGTTAGGTCGTGATTAGCCTAATCATATTTTCTACAGGGGATTGTGCTTAAGGGGTCGTTGTAAAATAAATATAAATGCTTTGCTTGTAGGTTTAATGAGCCCCTAAGCATAATCCAAGTTAGGACAGGTGAACTTAGTTACTCATGTGCAGGGTGCTGAGTCCAAATGATAAATATAACTACTTGGGATGTGCGTGTTGAGCTAACATTTATCTTGCAGGTGTAGTTAGATTTATTTTTCCTATTTTTAATGTAATTTGCATTAAGAATTAGGATTAGTGCTATGAAGGTTTAGGGTGAGCATTGGCCAGAGGGTTTTGTCCTGGGTGTCATGTGTTGTCTTGAAGTCTACCAAATCAAAAAGGAGCAAAGACATGAAGAAATGAAAGAGACATGGAGAATGAAGCCCCTCCAGACTTTTCATTTATAAATTGTAATTATTCTTTCATATTTTGTGTTGTATAAGGGTAGAGCTCGGCTACCCATTTTCTCTTCGGTTATACAGCATACTTTCCCGACCTTTTATTCTTTTATGTTAGTTATAAAATTGATTGATGTTTTGTTTAAATTGTGTAATAGAAATGACATACTTTTTCATAGTTTCTTTATGAATGATGATTTAATGTGTGGCCTAAATGCGATTAGGCTCTTAGAAAAAAATAAATTTTCTACCAAACTATAACTCATAATTAAAGTTTTAAATAATTCATAATCTCACATAAAGCCTAGGTGTTAAATCAAGATAATTAAAAAATTAACAACCCCTTAACTGAATGTTGTATGTTTAACATCATGCATTCATATTATCTCACTCTTGTTAAGAGAGGGTTTCCATCATTACACGATAGGAGAAGATTTGACCTTTGAGGGTCTCCTCTATGGTGAAAAATCACCTTTTCTCTCTGATTTAATCTATAATCTCAATTCAATGTGCATTTAGACATAAAAAATCCTATAGCCTTTGTCAAAATGAAGAGTTAAAAAAATTAAATAAAAATTAAAAAGATTTGCATAAGACTAAGTCATTACTCATACCACTCATGCTCTAGTCTCTTTAGGGAGTGAGTTTAAGGACTTTAGTCTCTTCTAAATAATAATAAACCTAACTATCTTGCAAAATTATATGACTTTCCTATATGGATTTAAAGCATATGAGGAGTTAGCTAGTGGCCACTCCAAGCGGTTGTAAGCCCAGCAATCGTGTGGTTTATCCTCTCTTATGGAGGTGAACCATATACCCATCTTTGCTTAGATTTAGGTCGCACTTTAGCTCTTCCTAAAGCTCCCTAGATTTAGGATCTGAGGTAGCTATTTTCTTCGAGCTACTAGCATAAATCCTCACCTCTTAGGCATTTTGTAACTTTGTATTGGTGGATTATAATCCCTGACAATCTAATAAAATTTCAATTCAAAATATATAAATCTCTTCAATTTCAAACATATAAATCCCAATCCATATGATAGATTGGAATGCTCATTAGGCTTCCTAGTATTATGAGCATTCTCTACTCATCTCCCTTAGCTTCGATAATAAGTCTTCTCCTTGAGTTTTCCCACTTAATTTTTTAATACAACCGATCATTTGATAGTCTAGATATTTGGAGCTCTTAATTTCTACTTTAATCGAGAGTATTCTTAAAGGATTTCATCTCTTAAGATATAATTAACTATGAGGGCTTACTTCCATATAGAACTTAACCAACCCGACTTAATATAAACCCTGCTTTACTTTTCCATGTAAAGTATGAGAAAATCTATGATATATTCGAAGACTCATCATGCTTTAAGAGTCCTTATTGGGCGATTAGGTCCATTATAGGGTGATGATTTCTATCTTTCAAGATAGTGCACCATTCCTTAATGTCGTTCCCGATCACTTCAATAAGTACACCCTCTAAGATCTATGTGGTGTCCCACATCTCAAAAATAAATATCACAATACCAGTTTAAAACCTAAACAATCAATCTCCTTGGCTTTCTCCCCAACCCATTTAGTTTCTTGAACACATAAAATATTTATCTTCTTATGAACCATAATATTTATTAATTCCATTAGTTTACATGTAAAGTACCTATATTCCAAGTTCCTAACCTAATTCTAGTTTCATGGACTAACTTTTTTGGCGCATCCATAATGTGGGAACCCCTTTATATTGCTCCAAAGTCGGTGAAGCCCTTGCACACTTTTTACTGTATCCAGGCTATACAATGTGTCACTTCTATGGGACGCCCTCGCATGAACACAATGTTATTAAGGATTCATGTCATAATTATTTCAACAAATTTTATGCTGGATGTCGACTGTCTATCGTAACCATTCACTTTTTACATCTGGACTTGGGGCTGGCAATGATAGTGTTAACTTTTAAATTTAAATGGTTTATTTTTATTTAGAGAATACTATTTTAATAATTTTGGAGATTCCTCCATTTTAAAACTGAACTCTAATGTTCTTTTAAAGTTTTGGAGGAATTTATCTTTTTTATTATAATTTCATAATATTGAATAAACTAAGTAGATTGGTGCATTTAATGAATGCTTCTTTTTTGGGACATTTTGGGTGAATTTAACAACAAATTCATACATACAATCTATGTGCGAAAACTTAAACTCAAGATCTATTGATTGATAACCTAAGCTCTGAAATATTAGGCTAATGTGCCTTATATTTAATGAACATGCCTTAACGTGAACTTTGTATTTCATATTAGCATAATAATATGTATTAAAAAATCCCATGCAATGCATGGGAGACTGAAATTATAATTATTTAAGATACTATTTGTTATATAATAATTTAAACAAAATTCAAAATTTTCTCATATTCATTGTATGGGATTATTTTAAGGGAATAAAAATGATAAATTTATGTTATGATACAAATTTGATACATTATAACAATTAATATCTATGATATTTTTAATATAATTAATTTAAAGTATCATATTTTGAATTAGAACAATACTAAATTTACATTTTATTTTATATTTTAATAATTAAAATTTTCAATTAAGATTAATTTAAGCCTTGTAATAATTATTTAATAGAGAATTCATTGTAATTTGATAATTGCACTACTTAACTATTGAATGCATTAATTAATTAGCCATATATAATAAGATATAATAAGGAGCTTTATCTTGAAATTAATCTTTCATATTATATAAAATTTTATTAAAGATATCATTTCTTATTTTTACACAGTGCCGACTAATGTATATGTATAATATATAAATTATAATAGGCATCATACATATCTGATGAATAATATTTAATTTTTTTTAATAAAAATTAAATTAAATTAATATTTTTATTTAAAACTTTAAAAATGAAATAGTTTGCGGAACCTTGTTGACCATCTTCTTCTCTTGACGTTTTGACAATTAAAATGTTAAGGGGTGGATAATGCAAATTCCTTAAATAATAAAAATAAATATATATATATATATTTTTTGAGGGTTGGCCATGCAAATTCTCTGAAGGGCAGTTTAGTCAAATGACATAAAATATCCCTCGGCAAACCCTAGGCAGACAGGTCTCTCGTTAAATGAATTTTCAGAAACATCATAAGCAGGTGAATCGTTGATCGAGCTCTTCGAAGATGTCGAAGCGCGGTAAGCTCGCTACCTTTTCTCGATAATCTTATTTCTAGATCCTTGTTCCAAAATCCGTGTTTTCTCTTGTTTTAATAATGCAATTGAGAAAGAAACATTTCTCTATTATGTTAAAAATCTCAACTTTGGTTGTTGATATGGCTATGCAGGAAGGGGAGGTTCGGCGGGAAATAAGTTTCGAATGTCGCTGGGTCTTCCTGTGGCGGCAACGGTGAACTGCGCAGATAACACTGGTGCGAAGAACCTCTACATCATTTCTGTGAAGGGGATCAAGGGTCGCCTCAATCGACTGCCATCCTCTTGCGTCGGGGATATGGTGATGGCCACCGTTAAGAAGGGGAAACCAGATCTAAGGAAGAAGGACATGCCTGCTGTTATTGTGCGGCAGCGCAAGCCCTGGCGCCGAAAGGATGGGGTTTACATGTACTTCGAAGGTGATATAGCTTTATTTCACTTTCTTTAGTTCATGATGTTTTATTTGCTCTTGAAAATTTATGTTTCTAATGGTCCAATTCGAACTAGAAATTTCGATTCATATTCAGTTTTGCTTTAATGGGACTCGATGTTACTTGTATCTAACTGGGAATTGAGTTTGAGATGACATGAGATTGATTTTTAATCCGACTTGAACTTGATTTCAATTGGATTCTAAGCATTTTTAAACAGAGTATAAGCAAGTTTTTGCTGCAGTTGAAGCCTATTAGAGTATAGTAGTAGCTAAATTGGTTGCTTGAAATTAGGAATCATGTTTTGAAAGAAGAGAACTTTATTATCTATGTGATAGTCATATTTTAGCTTTTTTTATTTATTGTATGGATGATAAGTGGTGAAATTATTTAGTTAAGCTTGCTGATTAAAGTGGAGAAGTACTTTAGGATTGCTATGCATTAGAGGGATATCATGTAGACTAAAAAGTGAATTTTATAAAATTTCAATTATACTAGTTATGTTGAATGTATTCAAGTATTTTGCAACAAAGAATTCATTTATATTTAAGCAAGCTTGGTTGAAATGAGAATGTTAAGATGGATGCGGTAAAGAAACTTGGAGAACTAAGTTAACGAATGATTATGTTGGAAGAACAATTAAGTAACATTTATTGAAGACAAGGGAATTAAAAAGAGACTTAGGTGGTTTGAGCATTTACAATAAAGAGTATAAATTGTGTTGATAAACTAGTGTCAGAGGAATTATGGATAGAAGTTGTTCAAAATGATTTGCAAAGAATAGATTTAATACCTTAGACAATAATGATCATAGATGAATGAATGAAAAATAGTGATTTAAAGCTAAACCCAAATAATTGGGACAAGGCTAATGATGGTGATTCGTTGATAGGTTATTTTGGTTGTTGATGATGGTGATGGTAGTAAGCATTAATAGTTGGATATTTTTTGAAGATAGCAGAAAAATGTGGCACTAAATTCTTAGCTGTACTTAATATCATAGTGTTTGGGTTTCCAAGTGTTTGAGAAGATAATGCCCTTTGGAAGTATTTGTGCCATAATTGAAAATCTAGATTAATTGATAACTTACATTGAATAGTATTTATCGCTTAACTTATCAATAGATCCTAATGTGATCAATCAGCCATTTTGTCAAGATCAAGTCACTAAACTATTTTTTTCTTCATATATACACATGATTATTTTTTTCTAAGGGTTAGTTTTTCTGATCTCAGCAACTCTGATATTGATAATTTATATGCTTATGCATATTGATGTTTAAATGATTACATAGATATTGTCATGTTATGCTGAGTAATTGTAAACTAGAATTTTTTTTATGCGTAAACTTATAAAGATGCAAATTGCAAAAAGTTTGATTTGTAAAATATTCATAAAAGAAGTCTGACCATGTTACTTTGACGTTGTTTATGCACTAATAGTTTGGCTAACGCTTCTATAATGATTCTGCTTTCTTTGAAATCTGCAGACAATGCTGGTGTCATTGTGAATCCCAAGGGAGAAATGAAAGGTAAAATTGAATCTCTTTGCTCTTTTCATGATATTAATTGGCTAATTGAATCACCTACAATCTTAAATACCTTCTGAACTTGGTTCCCTGGAGCTTGTGCCATCTTACCGGCTATTTGCTGGAATGAAACTAATAGCCATTTTATCTATATTATTTCATTCATGATACATCGTAGTTTGTTTATATATATATATATATATATATATATACACACACACTAGTAATATTGCACTTGCATAAAATGCACATGAATAATATTTTAAAAATAAAAAAATACTTTAAGAATTAATTTCTCTAAAAAAATTTTCTTTAAAATATTTTTTTTTTTGAGATAATTGCAAAGGTATGTCATATTACATGATTAGTTTGGATAATAAAATATTTTGAAATATTTTTATATTAGGATGATAAGTAAATATCTTTTTAATTCATAATAATATCTAAAGTTATAATTCAATATAATATTTAACTATATATAAATTTTATATAAAGAGAAATTGAGTTTATTATTTTTTGAACTTAAAAAATATATTTGCATGATAAGATGAAAATTGGTAAAATATAAGATCTTTTAAGATAACGAGTTAAGCATATATTAAATTAATAATCATCTATATTGTTCTAAATTTATTAGCGAAAATAAATTTAATTTTTTATTAGGATTTCATAAATAAATAATTTTATATATCTCATAAATGTTTGGAAATCATTTTGTTATCTCATGATTTTATGTAGTTTAATTATTAATGAGTATATCTAAAGTTTGAATTTTATATATCTTTCAACTTCTAAATTTAAGATTTAAGATGAAAGAGTTATTTATTAAGTTAATAATATTATGCAGTCTAAATGCTAATGAGTTATTATGAATAATTATTCATTTAATTGATCAAAGTAAACCCATAAAGTAAAAAGGAATTATCGTCTCGTAAGTTATTGATTATTAAATTAGAATATTAAATTAATAATAATCTATGGTGTTCTCAATTTGTAATATAAAAAAATATACTTTATTTACATGTCATAGGGTTGAATTAATTAATATACAAATTATATAATTTCAAATATTAGGATTTCATTTTATCTCATAATCTTGTGTAGTTTAAATATTGATGAGTATATTAAAAGTTAGAATTCTATCTATTTTCAATTTTTAAATTTATGATTGAATAATTACCTTTGTTGTTAATCATACTTTTTTATAATCTAAGTTTACTTTAATTATATATAGAGTTTATTCCTAAAAATTTTAAAAATAAAATATATAAATTATCCAAAAATGTTTAAGATATTTAACATTCATATGAATCAAAATAGAATTTTATGAATTGTGAAAAACTAATATCATGAAATTATGCGTGATTTAATTTAATCATGCATATAAAAATATAAAAGAATAAAAAATTAACAATATTATAATAAAATTAAAAAATTAATTTGCTAAGTGCAAAACTAATTGATGTAAAATCAACATTTTGACAAGAATAAAAATTTTATTGAAAAAAGATATAAATATAAGTGTGTTAAAGAGATATAAAGAAAATATACAATACATGAATTTTATTTAACTGGTTAAAGTGTTAAACTGTAAGAATAATTTCATATATTTTAAAACATGTTATTAACATGCAAAATAAATAATGTAGAAACTATGAAATTAAATAGAATTATTATTATTTTTATTATATTCAATGCCAAATTAATTTAATAAAATTTATAGTTGATTATAATTCAATGATAAGTTTAGGAGATGGTCCACTTTTCAATTTGCACAAATAATAGTTTAATGTTTAGGGAATAGAGAAAATTATAAGCACAATCTTTTGTAATTTAAATGTGATTCAAAGTATTAACCTTCTTAGGAGGATTCTATAATTGATTTTGTGATGATAAGTAAATATCTTTTAAATTTATAATAATATCCAAAGTTATAATTCAATATAATATTGATCAATTTATACATTTTATACAAAGAGAAATTTGAGCTTATTATTTTGAACACTTCATTAAAAAATATATTAAAAAATAATGGAATAAGAGTTTATAATATTGGTCTATATTCTTTTAAATTTATTATTCATAAGCATATGGTGCATGCATTATTATTTTGCAAAGATTATTAATAAAGATATATAAAATATTATTCTTACGTATATAATTCTTTCATGAATTAATGCTTTAATGTTTGATTTATGTAAAAATATTTTATATATGTGTTTTATAATGATATTTTGTATTTGATTTAATTTTATATTAATTATATATATTTCAATAATTAATATTAATCAAGTAATTATAAAATCAAAATGGTTGTAGCATATGGTATGTTTATAATTGAAATTAGAAAATCAAATTAATTTTACATTAATTATATATATTTCATTAAGTAGTATTTTTAAGCATTTATAAAATTAAGATGGTTGTTATACAATGTAGTTTTATGATTGAAATCATAAAAATAAATTAATAAAATTGAAAAGTTATATAATAAAATGAAAGTAGATCAATAAGATATAATAGTATCACTTTTATAATTTTAGAAGGAAATAATTTAGAATGTTGGAGAGAAAATTTGATTGCAATCTAAATGTTATCATAATTAAAGAAAAAATAAGAAGGAAATGATGAATAATTTCTTGACAAGATTGATGAGTAAGAGTGAGAAGTGGATAGAAAGATTGATAATTTGTATAGTTAATTATATAACATAATTTATATGGGACTAATAAGTGAATAGGTTAAATATAAGATTCTTATTTAAGTTAATAAGATGTAAAGATGATTATTAAAAAAAAATCATCCACGATGTGTAAGACTAAAAAGTAATTTGTTTATATCATATTGTCAAATTAAATAAAGATTATTAAAGCAAAATTATGTAATTATATTGCATGATGTAAGTACTAATAAGTTATTGCAAAGTTTACATAAATTTTATATCTCTTAAAAATTTGTAATTTGTGATCGAAGAATATTGCATCAATTATATCATATTAAGGTGATCGATTGAAGTGTTTTTAAATTCCAACTTAACCTTAATTATATTTATACTTTTTCTCAAATTTAGAAAAATTAAATATAAAAAATTATCAACAAATATGTAAGATTTTCAAAATGCATATCTATAAAAGAATGTTATTACAAATTGTAAATAAGAATATAAAAAATATATATATGTGACTTAATTTAATCATACATATATAAAAGTAAAAATAGATTCAAAAGAAAGGAAAGAATTATAAGATGTAAATGTTAGATAAGAATATAAAAGAACTTGAAAATATGGATTCAGGGAACTAAATAGATAGAAACATCTTTTGAAAATCAGTTGTTGCAACCTTTTAAAGCCAAAATAGAAAATTTTGCATACATAGCACACAATTCTTATGCATTTACATATCTAATTAATAAAATTTGAGATTTACAAGAACTATTCTTTTTCTATACATAAAAAAGTGCATTTAACTTTAAAAAATAATGATGGTGTTATTTTTATGTAATAATAGAAATTTGAGTACTATTTAAGTGAAAAATAAATATTTAGGTGGTAGATATGTAAATGTATAAGAAGTATATGCTTTATATGAAAATAAGGCAAACCCGTAACTTTCAAAAATAGAAAATTTTGTATACATAGCACACAATTCTTATGCATTTACATTCTAACCTATAAAGTTTAATAGTTAGAAAAATTACTCTTTTTCTATGCATAACAATGTGCATTTGATTTTAAAAATTAATAATGATATAAATTTTGATGTAATAATAGAGATTTGAGTGCTATTTAAGTAAAAAAATAAATATTTAGATGATAGATATGTAAATATATAAGAAATATATACTTTGTATATAAATAACACTTGCCTTTTCATATAAGACTCACTATTTGGACTTTTTGATTATAATCAATTGTAAAATTGTCACCTCACATCACTCACATCAAAAATGAATGGTCAGGATTTTCTATTGGAAGAAATACGAGTCACTTTTTAATAGTAATATAGAGATAGAGAGATATATATATAGTGTGTGCGTGTATTTTCATTGAATTCTACCTGATTTTTGAAATCATGCCCAAGTTTATTAATTACTTATTTTTTATCGGATTTAAGCTGCTGTGTTCGAACCTAACTAATTATATGTTTGATACCAATAATTCAAACATTTAACTTTACTACCCTTTGTAAATTATTTATAGATATTAATCGAATTGGCATAGTTCATCAAGTAGACAGCTGTTTGGTGAAGTTCACATGTTAATAAGAAGAGATTTTAATTCATATTTTTAGTTATTTATTTGATATTTCTATCATACTTATATCTCTCATTATATACATATTTTTTTAATTTAACAATAATAATGATACAGTAGTATAAAATAAGTAATCAAATAAGTAATTAAATAAATTAAAGAGCATCCATACTCAAGTATAAAAATGAACAAGTGAGTCAGTATTCAAGCTTGTTTCTTCATACGGCGAACTTTTAAAATGTTGTTCAAATTTGCTCAATTATATAAATACATGAACATAATTAACTATTGAGCTGTTCATCGAGTTCTCTCGCAATCACAGATGATAAATTTTTATGTAGCTATCTATGATTATAGCAGAAAGAAGCTTAGCATTCAATCAAACTGCCTTCTATTTCTCAGAGTGATGGTTAAATATGTTTATTGTAGTTCATGTTCTTGTTTTCAGGTTCTGCTATCACAGGACCCATTGGGAAGGAATGTGCTGATCTGTGGCCGAGGATTGCTAGCGCTGCCAATGCAATTGTGTGACAAACCTGATGCTGTTTATTAGCAGCGAGCCTTCGAAAGAGTTTGTTATTAACTACACTGAAGTGTTGGTGTTGATGGCATTTCTGCTATTTCATTTTCTTCTCAGTTTTTTCGTGATTTGTATTTGCTGAACATTACCTTTCTGCTGAGTTATTATTACTGCGGAACATCCGTTTAGCTTTGATGAAATAAGCTGTGTGGTTTGCTTCTTTTATTTCAATTTAGAAGCTCAATTCTTGTTCTCATTCTTCTCTCTCTCTCTCTCTCTCTCTCTCTCTCTCTCTCTATAGTAATTCTGATTTCATTGATTTGATTATTCTACTGTTTATTTAGACGTTTAATTTTTGACTATTTTATATACTTATTTTAAGATATAAGGAGCTTTGTTTAATAATATTTGTAAAATTTTAAAACAAGAAATAATATTTTTGAATGAGTTTTGTATTGAGTTTCAGTGTTTGATAGTTTCAATTAAATTTATTCTATCGGATCAGAATCATTCTCGATCCAAACATATTATTTTAAAATTTTAAACAATTAAGTGTAAAATTTACTGGCATTTAAAAAAAAAAATGGAATTTTTTCTTTGTTAATGATCATTCAGATATGCTTTCTTTAGTTAAAGCCATATGATATTTATGAAAAAAAAGTAATAATTCAAATTCACAAAGACTATCAAATAATATTGTATCACTACCAACATGACAGTTGTACCTTATTTATCCACTTTAGATACAATATAAAATTACAGTTGAACTTAAAAAGATAAAATTTTTAAAATAAATATTAATTAAAATATAATTAGTAATTTAAATATATTAAAAAAATTAATAAAAGTATAGTTGCTTGATTAATGGGTGATTTTTGTCACCAAAGATTTGATGTAGCAAACAATTCGTCTCATAGTCGGATTATTATATTTATAATTATATTTTTTTAATAGAATTAAATTATTAATTAATATTTATTTTAAAAAATTTGCCACCTAAAAATGGAGTAACTTTTCTTGATACTTAATTAGCTTTCTCTTAACTTACTGTTGCTGGTAATTAGGACTGTAAAAAAATAAATAAATAAACTTATTTATCGTAATTGCTAACTATTAATTTAAATTTGATAAAAAATAATAGAAAAAGTACATACGTTTATTATTACAAAGAGTATCGGAAA
Organism: Cymbidium sinense; assembly: GCA_021442155.1. Lineage (NCBI taxonomy): Eukaryota > Viridiplantae > Streptophyta > Magnoliopsida > Asparagales > Orchidaceae > Cymbidium > Cymbidium sinense. Next base: position 132,979,646 of record CM038220.1, read on the forward strand.
AAAGAAACATGCACGTGACAGTTCAACGTCAGCATTGGCTGCTAACAAATTCAGTTAGTTAGTATGCAATTTTCAAAATATTTTAGAGAAACATGCAAATTATTAATCGCCCTTGCAGCCGTTAGCGCTAGACTAGTCAGCCCGTCGGGTCGGCCCGAAGAGCATGCCAATCGGCCCATCAAATTTGATCTCTAATTGAGTCGCATTTTATTTTTAATTAAATCCCCATCAAATTTAACTTCAAATAGTTTAATATTTATTTATATAAATTATTTTTATATTAAAAAAAAAGGTTTAAGTGCGATATATTTACATCATGATATCTTGTTACAAATTCACAGAAAATGTCAAATAAATAGATATTAATTCTTATAATTTCTCAATACAAGAGGTCTACTTTGCTATATTAAGATGAAATCTGGCCTAGATCTTGTATACAAAAATTTATTTATGCATGATTTTGTATAAATTTGGTATAAGATATGCAGTTCTTTTTGTTTTGTGCATGAAACCTAATGCTTAAATAGAGAACTGCATCATTCCCTTAAAATTTAGGTCCTCTGATCAGATGCTGATGCTCAAAGGTGACTATTTACAACCTATTTCTTTTGGGATTCAAACCTTACAATGAACTAAAGCCATTTCTCCATAGTTTCGCATCTCTTTATCAAGACTACAATGAAGGGATTTCTTTGTTATGCGTTCGACAATTATTGTTGAAGAATCGGATGAGGCAGTTGGTAGCCAGAGGCTTTCTTGAGAACGCTTATCACAGCTGCTGGTGATCGTCGAAGTAAGAAGCAACAAACTTTCCTCAATCTCCCATCAGTGTAGCCGACGAAAGAATGGTTCTTAGATTTAAAACTCTTGATATCAAAGTAAGAGGAGTTGTTATGTGCTATGATTTTGTGAACTATTGATAGTCATCATTGCCTCATTATAAATGAAATGAAAAGAAATTGTAAATAAGATTGAATTTGAAGTTATTTTGCTCTAGTAACAGTTGAACAATCTGAATAGATGTATGCTTCAGAGCTTCTTTTTTTCTTTTCTTTTTTTTTTGTAGTACTGTTTTTTAGCTATGGATGAAAACTAAAGCCAGCTATTCTGTCAAACTTTATGTTTACTTTGCTTCAAGCTTGAACCTGCTTACTTTATATGAATATGTGATATGAAGATTGAAGCCATCTAAGTTAGAAACAGCTGAAGTTCTGACATTGCACAAAGCATTGGCATTCAGAATCATCATCTAGAAGAACTTTTTATTTTGGGGCAGTTGATCTGCTAAATGTTTATGAAACTCATATTTAACATTGATCTGCTAAATGTTTATGAAACTCATATTCATTCAGATCTGTCTTCATAAGCTTTGCATGCTCCTACAATGAAGCTTTAGAATTATTTTGGGGCAGTTGCAATTTTTATTTAAAAATATTTATAAAATTGTAATGAAAAAATAAGATTTTTTATTTATTTATAAAAAAGTGCTGTAGGTATAAAAACATTTTTTTTTCTCTTCTGAAAAAGTTGGATGTCAACTTTCAACTAATATCAACAGTAAATTATAAAATAAACTACGAAAAATAACTATAAATTGTTGTCAAACATATATAAAATAGCGATTTATAAAGCAAAATTGTGAAGAAGCTATCTCTAAGATAATCTCAGTTGCTAAGTTTTATTTGAGAGTTATCCTCCACAGCAGAACATATCTTGGAGTGATTAAGCAGTTCATTTCCTTTGATTAATTTATTTTAATTGCTAAAGTAACTATCAAAAACAAATTCAAATGATCTCAGTTGAATCTATAGAACACTGCATCAAGGAATCAAGAGTAGATAAGGATGGGCTTCTCTGAAACTCATTAATTATCTTTAAAAGAAAAATCAGAATGCAGACTCTAGATTTTATCAACTTTTAGTAATGATTACTTAACTAATACATTAATTACAGGACTAATGTCTCTAGTTAATGGCTCCATGAAACATTGTTTTGAGGTAGCAGGTTCTGAAGAATTAACTCACAACTACACCTAGCACTGGTGTTTTATATTTTCAATGACAAAATTAGAATTTCAAGTAAAATGGAAAGCAAGTTGTCTAACACTGACAAACATAAAATTAAAAAGAAGATTAATATATAAAATAAATAAGTAAATTTCACTATGATTATGATTGTGGAGTTTTACATCTCTAATATCTTAAGTATATAACTTAATAATGATGCCGTTTAACTAGTCCGGTTGATAAGGACCTTGAAAGTTATTATCAAGATCTTAAATTTAAATTCTGCCTACACCATAATAAACTCTCACATTATGGACTTGAGTGGGAAAAAAGTACCTAATAATGATGGCGCACTTAGGAAAAGCTAGAACATTCTTAAAATATAGTGAAATTTCTTAAACAAACATCATTATAGATGGCATTATGATGCCAAGGTCGCCTCATAATTGGGTCTACATAAGATATTTTTAGCTCTGCAGTATAATAGAAGAGAATTTAAATATAAAATTTTTATATTATCTATAATTATATAGGACTTTCCTCAAATCTATGAAGAGCAAGAGTCACATCCAACCGCTTCTTGGTTCAACATCATATTATTTCAAATATAGAGAAGGTGAGTGCATTATTTTAGTATTTTACAAGAAATTGATGAAAGAAAATTGTGTACTCAGAGATTTGTTTGAAGATGCCCTGTTTCTATTTTACAGCTTTATAGGAAGTAACAGCTGAATTTAGTCTCTTAGCTACAGCTGATGCATCATTATATCAACTCACTTTTATTTATCTTGCGCTATTTATTTAATCATGATTCAATATAAATTTTGCACAACCTATATATATATATATATATATATATATATATTATTTTTATTTTTCAGAAAACCTGGTGCTCATTGAAATATAAAAATATATAATTCCTCTGCAATTTAGGTGTTCCAGAATAATGGTGGAATCATAAGAGGAGCTTTAGGTTGCTCTCATGCTTCAATATCGGAGATGGATCTTCTCTTTCCCTTTTCTTCGACCCATGGTACAATGGTATATCCTTATTTGAACTTATGGGTGGTGAATGCTTCTCCCTTTTTGATAAACCCATTAATGCTGTTTTAAAATCTATTAATATTATGTGGTCGGTGAACATTCCTACTGGTTTGCAATCTCGGTTCCCAAATTGTTTTAATGTTTTGCTTGGTCTCATCCCTAGCCAGCTAACTGGTGTTGCTCTATGGGAAAGATCCACTAAGCTTTCATCCAAGCTCATCCTCAATGCCTTGTTTGAGCACACTCCCAAGGTAAACTGGCATAGTGAAATATGGTTTAAAGGATATGCTCTCAATTATGCGATCTTCTATTGGATGGCATATTTAAAAGACCACAAGACTTCAGATTTATTTCAATCTAGAGGGTTGGGTTCTATTCATATTTTCTTCTTCTGTAAATTAATGTTGGAATCCCATTCCCATCTCTTCTTCGAATGCACTGAATCTATGAGTCTTATAAGGAAAATCTTGCCTTATAATTTTCCCTGCATGCTACCTCCCGGTGTTGAGTGATATGAGTATATTGGTATTTATTGCTAGGTTATGCTACTTAATCATCTCTGTCTCTGTGTATATTATTTGGAAGGAGAAGAATCATCGATTCCATAATCAGGTTGCTAATTCGTCTGCTTGGATGGAAAGCCAAATCAAATCTATTGTAGCGCATAAGCTAAGACGCTGGACTTTTAAGGATCATTGGCCCGATGACATGCTTATAACTCTCCACAAATGGAAGCTTCACGATAGCTCATGTGTGGTGTTTATTTTTGGATGTGTATGTGTGTGTGTGTGTATGGGGAGGGGGGACACCACGTAGATCGTAGGAGATACTTATTGAAGTGATCAGGTATGACATTAAGGTATGATGTACTATCTCGAAAGATAGGGACATCACCCTTCAATGGACCTAATCACCTAAAAAGGACTCCTAAGGCATGATGGGTCTTCGAATATACCATAAATTTTTCCTCTGCTTTACATGGATGAATAAAATATGGTTTATATTAAACTAAGTTCTAAAGTTCCCTATGGAGGAAAGCCTCCATAATTAATTACATCTCAGGGAATGAAATTCCCAATACTCTCGATTAAAGTAGACAATTATAATTTCTAAAGATTTCAAGGTTAGACTATCAAAGGATTGGTTTTGTTTGGAAAATCAATTAGAAAAGTTCAAGGAGAAGACTTATTTTTGAAATCCAAAGGGAGGAAGTAGGAAATGCTCATGATACTAGGAAGCCTAGTGAGCATTTCAATCTATCCTATGATTGGACTTTATATATTTGAAAGTGAAGAGAATTATTTATTTGAGTTGAATTTTTATTAGATTACTAGGACGTATAATCCACCAACAAGGTTGTGGATATGCCTAAGAGGTGAGAATTTATCTTTGATAGGAAACAACAACCTCGGATCCTAAGTCTAGAGGGCTTTATCATAAGCTAAAGCACGACCTAAATCTAAGCGAAGATGGGCATAAGGTTTAACTCCACAAGAGAGGACAAACCACCCGACTTCTGGACTTATAACCGCCTAGAGTGGCCACCAACTAACTCCTCTTATGATTTTAAAACCATGTAGTTCAATCTTATGAATTGCAAGATAGCTAGGCTAGTTATTTAATTAGAAAGAGGCTAAAGTCCTAAACCCACTCCCTAAGAGACTAAAGCATGAGTGGTATGAACATATGACTTAATCTATAAATGCAAAATCTTTTCAAATTTTATTCCATTTTATACACATCATTTTGACAAAGGCTTTAAGATTTTGATGCCCATATGCATGATATAAAGTTGTTGGCTAATCAACGAGAAAGGGGGGATGCTTACACTGGTCAAGCATTCCCATATCGTGCGAGGATGGAAATACCCTTTTTCAAGAGCCAAACAATATGCATGCATGATGTGAAACATGCAACATTCAGCTAAGGGGGTGCTAAATATTTTAATTATCTTGATTTACATCTTAGGCTTTATGGTGAGGTTATGAGTTGTAAAAAATTTTAGTTATGAGTGATTATTTGAGTAGAAATTTATTTTATCCTAAGAGCCTAATCGCATCCAGGCCACACATTAAAGCATCAATCATTTAAGAAACTAAGAAAAGCATGTCATTTCTAATGCACAAACTAAACAAATCATTAAACATTTTTATAAAACTAACGCAAAAGAATGAGAGGCCGATGCGGTCAAGCACCGTCGTGCAACCCGAAAAGAAAAGATGGGTAGCCGAGCTCAACCCTTATACAATCCAGAATATGAATGAGGGTCTTCTTTCTTTTATCTATTCATATTTTCTTTCTTCCTTCTCTTGATTTGGATGTGCTTGCTTCCTTGAGCCTTCAGACAAAAGCCACTCATCCTAATCCCCATAGTACTAATCTTAATTCTATTGAAAAATTACATTAAAAATAGAAAAAGTAAATCTAACTACACCTGCAAGATAGAGGTTAGCTAAACATACATATAACCCCAGTATTTATATTTATAATTTAGACTCAGCACCCTACACAAGGTAACCAAGCCCAGCTATCCAAATTTGGATTATGCTTTGGGGTTTAAGCAACCTGCAAAGAGAGCATTTATATTTATTTTAAGCATCCCTTAAGCACAATCTCATATAGAAAATAATATTAGGCTAACTACGGCCTAACATTCAGTCTACGAAGCATACATACTAATATCCAGTCTAAAACAATACATCACAAAACAAAACATACATCACATCATGCACCGTCCTAACATAGAACTAGAAGTGGTGACTAAATTCTAATGTGTGTTAAAGCTTGTGTTGTATGTCTTGCCAGGCATTAGAGTTATAGTTTTCTAAGTGTAGAAAGATTTAATTTAACTTCAAGGGTAGATTTTATTTGAAGTTATTTAATTGATTTGAGAATTTTAATTTGTGTTTTCTTTTACTTCATTTGAGTGTTATAAAGAGAAGAAAGAGGATTTTCCTCTTTCATCCCTACGTTAAGCCACTTTCTAAAGCATGTTAATTTGATTTAATTCTCTTTAGTTAATGGCTTATTAAATGATTTAATTAATCCTAAGTTTAAGTTCACCTTAAATGATCCTATTCAATATGAAAGGCTTCTTAAGATTAATTTAATTGAATTACTATAACATGACATATATTAAATCATTCATTTCCATCACATGTAATATGCATAAAATTTTTAATCCTAAGGGTATCTATACATACAACATGTTTTAGCACACTTATATGATGAATGTATGTGTATGCTTAGAATTTATATTTATTTGATTGGATTATTTAAACATATTAATTTAAAGTTTTATCCAAATTCTTATACAAAAAGACATAAGAATGAAATTAAATGGGTACGTGTCGTTGTTAAACCAGGGAAGTAAGGTAATCAAATGACCTTCTTGGGGCTAGCTAAAGCCTCGTATTTTCAGGATGTCTAGACTATATAATAATTTGCATTCAAATATATGTAAAGTCTTAACATGAACATAGAAAGTAAACTCCAAATCATATGGCTAATTAATTCAACCACTGAGTCAATTATGAATGCATGCAATTTTAATATAAAATGGGATTTTCATTCATTGATCACATGCCGTTGTTAAACTAGAGAAGTGAGATAATCAAATGACCTCCTTGGGGCTAGCTAAAGCCTTGTATTCTTGGGATGTCCAGACTATATACTTGCTTTTCTTAAATGCACATGAATGTATACATAAATGAAGGAAAGAAAACCATGCAAAGATTATATTTTTATTTGATTGAATCATTTATATATGTGAATTAAAGCTCTACCCAAATTCTAATGTTGAAATGCATAAGAATGAAATCAAATGGGTACGTGCCGCTGTTAAACCAGGGAAGTGATGTAATTAAATGACCTCATTGGGGCTAGCTAAAGCCTCATATTCCCGTGATGTCTAGACTATATACTCATTGCCATTCAATCTTATATAAATCAACACATGAATAGAGGAAAGAGAACTTAACATTCACACACTTAAGCTACAAGCACAAGCAAACTTATATATGTTCATAACTACTATCACTCTAACCAATGTAATAAATTTATAAACTTTAGAAAAATAATTTAAATTTATTAGTGATAATAGCCACAAATATTATAAATTAATCTAACACATGCAAACTTAAATAAAGAAAAATCATTTGATTTAATGAACTTTGAAAAGATGAATGCATGATTTCAAATGTCATACAACATTTAACATGATTGGAAAGGAATAAATAAACATAAACACATGGTTTCATTCAATTAGATTAATTCTTAAGGACAATCATATCAAATAAAACCATTTAAAGCAAACCAAAGCTTTCTTAGCATCATTTTTAATTTCATGTTTTGATTTGATTTGAGGAGGTGAGGGATGGTTTGATGATCCTAACCCATGATCATATTTGTTAATTCATTTGGTTTAATGAAATGTGATTAAGTTGATTTTATGAGTTAATTAAGTTGTAATATGCATTATATTCATTAATTAACCCTTTCCTATGTTACCTTAACATATTTACCCAAATAATTATGAGCCAACATGATATGCACATGCATTGGGAATAAAATTAGCAATGATCCTAAGAAAGGAAAGGGGCTAATCCAATTAGCATGCAATTAATGGTTAATTAAGCTAAGGAACTTAATTAAGTACTTTTATAATTCTCCCATACATATGAGCTAATTATAATTTCCTTAAGATTTCCTTAGGTTGTGAACACCTAAGGTCTACCCAAGACTTAATTAATTAAAGTCTAACATGATTACTATTTTAATTTAATCAATTGAACAATTTAAGTAATTAATTAAATCTTAATTAGTTTGATTAATGGAATGAACTTAGGGGAAATGGGCTGAAGAGGAAGCCTCAACCTTGTCCTATAGGGTTATTCACTGTTAAATAATAGTTAACCACTTAATTAATTAATTTGTTATTGTTCATGGGATTAATTAATGGTTAATTAACTTAAAAAAGTAATTAAAGCTTAATTAGTCAATTTTCCTAATTAACTAAGCAATAAATCCAAAAAAATCATGGGAGACAGAGGTCATCCCATTAAATTAACCTACAAAGTTTGGGTTTAATTGCTTAAGTAATTAAAGAATTAGTAAGCTAATTAATTTTATAATTAAACCCTAATTAAGCCTAAATTACTATTCCAAATTAATTAAGAGCATTTTTAATAATTCTCCTCTAAAATACCTTTAAAATGAGTTTTTATTTATACTTTTGATTTTTCTACAATTAATTATGATTTTAACAAATTCCAGCCATTAAAACACATTAATTAGGCCTAATTAACCTCGAATCCCAACGGCGCCATGTGGCGTGCTTTTCACATGGCACTGCTGTATTTAAACATAATCCTAGTCAGCGCTTACGTGATGGAATTGAAACACGCTTTCGTACGTTCGTCGATCTTCGATTAATCTTCTTGTGATGCTAAAGGATTAAATAAGATAATTCTAATGGATATAATCACGACTGTCCATTTCGATCAAGTAGAATGGACGGTGCATGATCTATCATCACGCAAGCGAGAGAGAACGGAGTCTGTCTGCCATTGCTGGCGTGATCCGAGCTCACCCGAGCTCAGATCAACTCCAAATGGATCCCACACCTTCACGCGAAGGATCCAAGGGGATCCAACGGCTAAGATCACACAAAATGAAAGTTTTCTTCAAAAAGCTCCTACAAAATTTTTCACCCAAGGTTGGTTTCAACAGCCTACCTCACTAGAGCTCAAGACCAGTGACAAATATGATTGAGGAAGCATCCACGCTGCTTTGCGTGCGCGCCCCACTGGCTGCACACATCCGTTCCTTTCCCACAGGTATAAAATAGCTTGCTTGTGGGTGTATAAGTACCCGCACATGCTTTTCTTGGTGTAGCGGGAAAATCTGAGTTTTCTGATAGGTACACGAAGAGCCTATGCACATTTTTTTAGACTAGTAAGTTAGGAGACTCACGGCCGTGGTGTTGCAAAAAATCACCCATGTGCATCTTTTTAGATAAGTGGGCAGACCTAGTTTCTATAGAAATCCCCCGACTATAGGAGATGCTACCAAAATTTCATCAGAATCCAGAATGCTGAGGAACGATAAAGAAAATGATGTTTGGAATCTAGCTCAAGAGCAGGTATATATGTACACGCCTTTCTTGGCGTGGCGGAAAATATGTGTTTCATGCAGGTACCTTAGAGCCCCATACATGCCTTTCTTGGCATGGTGGGATGGCACATTTAGGTTGTGGTTTATACAATGCATACACATCTTTCTTGGCATGGTGCGTGCATATAGACCCTATATGTGGGCGAATCCAGATGTTGTAAATCTTTGTCAAATTTTCACAAATGCCAATTAAAATAAAGTCAGCCATAAATATAAAATTGCTATTTAAACTGATATTGCAAGTATATATATACACCGCCTGGCGTGGAAAAATCTTACATGTAGGTGTTTTAAAGATTCATACATGCCTTTCTTGGCATGGTGGGATTACGCATTCAGTCATGATGTTTACACCACCCATACATGCATTTCTTGGCATGGTGGATAGGTCCAGCCCCCATTGTAGCCCCTTATACGGGGACGACGCTGGAGGCTGCCAGAATACTGTTAAAATTTTATCTAAAATCTTATAAACTTGCAATGAAACCCAATCAAAATAAATAACATCATTCAAATCCCTTAAGCTTAATACAATACTGAATTAACCGCATGAGCCCCGACACTATGTTGAATGCTTAAACTTAGTGTCAGGGATCTTCGGGTTGATTCTGTTGGATCTCGGGGTCGGGTTAACAAAACCTAAAAATATAATAATAATATCATAAGAATTTCAACTTAGTAAAATATCTAAGAAGCTAATTATGTCACTTGATAGTAGATCGATTCTCTATTATTAAATTAATAGAGCCGACAGGATCTGAAACAATAAATTAAATGACCAAGCAAACTTATACACTCCAGTGATGGCTGAGTTTATTGGAGATATCAACCGGAGGGGTCATCATTATAAGTATATCCAAAATATTTATTTTCAATGTTTTAAAATTCAAAATTATCAAAGTATAAATCTAGATCTGATCCTTTATAATTAAATTAATAGAGTCGATAGAATGTGAAATAATAAATTAAATGATTAAGATGATTTATATACCCTAATGATGGCTGCGTTGAATGGAGATTTCAACCGGAGGGGATACTTACCATCAAAATGCTTGCAAGCTCAAATCAAATTAATAAAATTCAAGTATCAATACATATAAAATTGGATAAATTACTAAGTGTTAAATTCTTAAATGAAATTCAATCTTTAAATGCTTAAGGAAAACTCCACTCAATCCACCTTTTGCAATTATTTGTTGGAGGAACTCTAGCTCACAAAGAAGTCAATGTCAAGTCAAGTATATTTCTATATTCACTCTCAAATAAACTCATGCCCCCATATCCTCTGTCTATGTGGTTTGACCAGTAGACTCCACATATGATGAGGTTACAACCAGAGTCCTCTGATCGGGTGGCTGTCACCAAATAACGCCATTATATTATAGTCACGACTGTAGCTCATATGTTCTCCAATGGCTCTGCCCCCCTTGAGTTGTGAACTATATGGTGCACCAGATAGGGAAAAAGGCTCTCTGTCAAATAAGGTGGACTTAAGCATGTCTCCTTAGACAAACACCACCCCAGATCTACAAGGTTTTCTTGAATGACGCAACTCATAGCTGCTGATAAGATCCTTTGTTGACCTCTATGTATGCACCATAAGTCAATTCGAGCTCACAAGATGAATTCGACGGATTTCAGAAGCAATAGCGTGCAAATCAAGGTTGAAATGCACTAGACATTGCCTAAATCAATTAAAATGACCTCCGATCAACGAACAGACTTCGCCATCAAGTTCAGAATGTCAAAATTGATTAAAATATATATATTGCACAATCCGACGATTGATAGCTCAAGAAAGAGGACTGTCAAAGCGCCAACATGCATATCAGAGTCGGGAGGCTGGGATAATGCTCGAACGACCTCCGTTCACAAAATTGATCATGATGATAACTTCGAAACATCAATATCTATCAAATGAGATTTTCTGTGATCAATTCGGACGAGTCTACGTGAATGTCGAATGATCAAAAGTGATAATATGTATTTTAAAACTAAAATTGATATGATTCAATGATAGCTTGAACCGAACGAACTCTGATCACGAAACGGACTGAGCCATTGCATCTGAAACATCGAAATCATCTAGAATCGACATCCATATTTCCTTGGATCTTGCCAAAAAAAAAATCTTTAAAATAGACTTACATTTTAAGAGAATATGCAAATTTAATCCTACAAATAAATTCATGGCCACTTAACTCCCATTAAACTCACATTTCAGCCTATTTTCATATACAATAGCCCCCACTTGTATTTATATAATGTATAAAATATTAAAGTTATCTTACTGCAACCGCCCAAAATCCCTTCCCCATAACTTGTTCACATGGAAACCCATGCTATGCTCATTTAATGGTGGTTGCTAGCTCTTGTCTTATTCACTTATTAAATAAATAAAGTGCAGCTGATTTTCCCCATTCTCCATTTCAGATCACACGTGAGCAGATCCTCTCCCCATTATTCTAGCCTTCATTCCCTTCTCATCTCCGACACCTCCGAGACCGAACCGGCTTCATCTCTTCCAAAAATCGAGCAGCTCTCATGACCAGTCTCCTCTTCATCTCTTGCTGGCGAACCGTCCAGAGCAGCACCCTCCCAACTCGCTGTAGCAAGTCATCACTCATCTCCCACTCTATCTCACCTCCTCCCAATTGCAAGAGTCGCAAAATATACTAGCTGAAGCTCACAAGTGACATCTCTTCTCCTTGTTCTCTACTTTCTTCGGTCAGTTTATTAAGAGGAGAGAGAGCCCATGCTCCATTGATGAACTTCATTATATAGCTGTTGGAGGGTTATTGATCTCATGACATTCTTGGACATGAGGTTCTGCATATACTAGTGGGAATCTATAGTTAAACAGTCTTATTAGAGAAAAGCTTCTTTAGAAGCATTAGTTCTTATTTGCAAATTTTTTTTTTGAAAGAAATGGATGTTATGAGCACAAAGTTGTTGGATAGTGTTGGAGTTATTTATAACAATGCTGAGGGGAATAGAATGCCCTCTTCTGCTCCTCACTTCTCTGGCGTTGGTCGTGGACGTGTAACTAATCCTTGCGAAGATGATTGTTTAAAATGTTGCAAATTGATTAAAGCCAAGGAATCTTTTCCTACCGAACAACATACTATTAGAAACTATTGCAACTTTATGAAAAGTGGCTTGCCTCATCGGCTTTTGTTTTACAAGAACAATGAATGTATTGATTTTGCTGCAGATGTCATTGGTCTGATGCGTAATGATTTCCATGCAAAGAAGGCTATTACAGAAGTTACTTGTCAAAACAGTAACTTTGTCCTACATATAGATACAAAGACAGGTCTCAGTAAGCCATTGACATGGATTGATGAACATGAAATTTTTTTTTTCAGAAATATATTCTGAATTTTGTGCACCACATAGTCATCTCTTTGGAGGAAATGTGCATGCACTTGTGTGCCAAATGGTACGCTTGAACTTGATTGCCATTTGGTTTCCTTTTCTAGTGCTTCAGAAAACTCAAATTCAAGCTACTCTCCCTTTAAGGATAAACATACTAAACATGGAAAGCTTATTTTAGAAAATGATCCTTTGGCTTTAATGGGTGAGGTAGTGGGTGAAAATGATCTATGCCTTCCTATTTAATCCAATATAATTATTTCTCGAATGGAGCAGGAAAATGCAACTACGGGAGTTAGTAGCCAACTTTCTTGTTTATCTGTCTAGAGATTCTTTCTGTCTGGATACTGATATGATCCCAAATCATATAATTGCCAATATGGAACATACAACAATAAGAATTACGGATACGAATCATGCAGGAAAGATAACCAAAAACAGAGGAATGATTCAGAATAGGTATACGAGGCATGCCAGCTTACAACAAAGAAGAAACACCGAGCAGTGGGAAGATTAATTATAGCAACAAGAATGGTAGCCTTTCAATAGAACATTGCACAGTAAAGCATTACAGAAGTTCCCTCAAGAAAACTATTCAAAGATAAATCAACAAAAGCTAAGCTTGATAAACCATATACAACAGAGAAGCTGCTCAAAACAGGTAAAGGAAAGACCTTCCAATACATAACAGAATTAACGGCCAGAGAGATTAGTAAAACAGAAGACTAATAACAAGAATCAAGAAACCTAGCAATACACAGGCAAGAAAATTAGAATAGCAATCAGTTCTGAGCAAAGCGAAAACTATAAATAGAGATCAGAGAGGAATGAAAAAGGTTGAAGAATTTATCTCAAGACTTCTCTGTTCTCCCTCCTCAGTCTCCTTCTCCTTTCCCTAGGCTCTCTCTCCCCCTGCAGCTCAAATCCCACGGTGGAAACCGGAAAACCCCAAAGCAGGAAATCCCAGCTTCTCCAAACTCTCTCAAGGCTGGTTAGGCATCCTCGGACATTCCTACGGTGGATCTTCTTTGGATATATCTTCTCGGTGGGATCTCCTCCTTCTCCCTCCGATCCCCTGAAACCCTAGGGCGCAGAAGCCGAAAGGAATGAAACAAATGAAACGAAAGAATTAGGTTATTCAAATCTAAATCCCCATCCAAAGATCAGCGTTTTTGTGCATCATTTCCCGATCAAGCGCGCACCAAATAACACCGAATCCACTAACCAGAATCCGAACCACATGATCGGCAGATCCAATGGCGTAAGATAAGATCCGCTTCCAAGAACAAGAAAGACCAATCCAAGGGAGCCCATCCAACGGAGAAATAGGCTAGATCCTACGGATCGAGATCACCGATTAGCTTCTTCTGGGTTAACTCAATTGGAAAGGGTTTAACTCTTGTCTTGACTCAACTCACCCAACGAATTGAGCGTAAATAGAGCCGAATGCAATCCGAAGGAATTAATCACCCAAGCTCATCATCAAGCTAATTACAGTTAATCACCCTAAGCGTAATTACAGATTTTAATACTTATCATTGGTGCTCTTGCTGATTCCCACAACTCACACCTACAACACTCGAAAATGGCGTAAGGAACTAGAAACAATGCCAAAACACTTGAAGCATGTGTTTGATTGAACAACAATGAGCGAAATGACCTCAATCACTATGGCATTGAATGAAATATCAAAGAGATTGACATCAATAGTTAGAAAACGACCAAGCCGTATGTGATGCATCCCTTGATGAATCCTATTCTCCAAACATACCACATACACACACACCCATATCAATGCCTTTTAAAATAGATATGCCCATTTAAGGAGAAGACCCTAGAGGATGGATATTTAAAGCGAGCAATTTTTTCAAGATATCAATCCTCGATGATCGAAATTTTAATATCCTCAATATACATGGATGGACCGCATTAAGTTGGTATCAATAGATGCAACAAATAAACAATTGCATTCTTGGCCACATTCAAAGAACAAGTCTTTGCGAGATTTGGCCCTTCCTCTACACATTTAAGAGGAGAACTAGCTAAGCTTCAACAACAAACAAGGTACTGCTTTTATCTTGAGTTTGAAGACCTAGCTAATGTCGATATCCCACAGAATTGCTACAAAGTTGCTTTGAATCGTGGCTTAAACCGAAATTAGAAGAGAAATTAGAGCCCTACAACCTACTTCATTGCAACAAGCATTTCAATTGGCCAAGCTAATGGAGGATAGGCTATCGATACAGATACAAAAATACAAGAGTAAACAGCAAAAGAACACCTACACTACCTAATCCACCACATGGCATATAGCAACAAACACCCTTAGCCAACTTATGTGCATGAGTGTCAATGAAGAACAAGAATATCAACTACTGACATTATAGTCAACTGAAACTCGGTGGATACAAGAGAATGCCTTAGAACCAAACTTCAAATATACCATTCAATCCAATCAGATAAGGCAAATGACACAAAGATTGTATATAAGTATACACATTATAAAGACTTATAACCACTAACTTAGCCTAGATTTTAGGTCGATATAACCCAATGATATAGAATAAGATAGATAGTCCATAATAAGTCGGTGGCACCAAATCCTTTACCTACACACATACAAAGGAGGATTCTTTTTCGATAGTTGACGGACCATCTAAATCACGAAGCTCACAAACAACATGAAACAAATGGTCGATAATAGAAGAGAGCTTCAATCCAAAGACTTAGACAATGAGACATGCTTTTACATTACGTAAACCTTAAAACAATGGAAAGGAAATTTTAGCCAATGTTCCTTATATGCCAAATAAAGAAATATAGAAAGCATCCCCAGAATTTTGACCTTGAGGACAAGGTCAGTGTGAGGAGGGGAGTAATGATATGATCCCAAATCATATAATTGCCAATATGGAACATACAACAATAAGAATTACACGGATAATGCTGTACAGGAAAGATAACCAAAAACAGAGGAATGATTGAATAGGTATCTGAGATGCCAGCTTACAACAAAGAAGAAACACCCGAGCAGTGGGAAGATTAATTACAGAACAAGAATGGTAGCCTTTCAATAGAACATTGCACAAGAAAGCATTACGTGTTCCCTCAAGAAAACTATTCAAAGATAAATCAACAAAAGCTAAGCTTGATAAACCATATACAACAGAGAAGCTGCTCAAAACAGGTAAAGGAAAGACCTTCCAATACATGTAATTCAGAGATTAGTAAAACGTAAGACTAATAACAAGAATCAAGAAACCTACTCAATACACGAGCAAGAAAATTAAAATGTAATCATCGCCAGTGCAACGAAAACTATAAATGAGGAGAGGAATGAAAAAGGTTGAAGAATTTATCTCAAGACTTCTCTGTTCTCCTCCTCGCCTCCTTCTTTCCTAGGCTCTCTCCCCTGCTCAAATCCCACGGTGGAAACCAAACAGACCAATCCCCAGGAGCTCCTCAAACTCTCTCTCGGTTCCGCATCCTCGGGACATTCTACGGTGGATCTTGGATATATCTTCTCGTGATCTCTCCCTCCGATCCCTCTCGAAATCCTAGGGCAGGAATGAAACAAATGAAACAGAATTAGGTTAGCAATTCAAATCTAGATCCAACGCCAAGATCAGCGTTTTCATTCCACTGATCAATTTCGTCAAGCACGCAAATAACACCCATCCACTAACAAAGACCGAATCAGAACCACATGATCAAGAAACAGATCCAATGGCAGAAGATAACACAAGGCAATCCAACGGCTTCCAAGAAGCACAAGAAAGACCAATCCAAGGGAGCCCATCCAACGGCCGAGAAATAAGGCGCTAGATCCTACGGATCAGATAACACCCGCCCGATTAGCCTATTAACTCAGCCGGGTTAACTCAATTGGAAAGGGTTTAACTCCGCCTTGACTCAACTCTCACCCATGACGAGCCGTAATGCAATCCGTAGGAATTAATCACCCAAGCTCACTGTATCAAGCTAATTACAGAAGTTAATCACCCTCTAAGCTGTAATTACAGATTTTAATACTTATCAGATACATTGATGCCAAGGACATTGCCAACATCTCAAGAGTGCCTTTATTTGATCAATCGGGAAAATTTCTTTTCAGTAGTTTCAAAGCATGGAGGTAACAAAAAATGGTGTTGCTAACGTGGGTTTATGCGCACCGCCACTAAGTCGCAAAAGATATGATCGCATGGAGTTATGAGGATTGAGAAGCAGCGTGGTAGCACATATGGTCTTGGTGTTCATCTTGCACCTGAACTACCCAAATATTTGTCGCCTATTCGAGTGTTGATGAAAGTGGTCTTTCATATATGATGCTATGTCGCATCATTAGGGGTAACAAGAAGCAGTGCCTTCTGATCATCAGCAAGTAGAACCAGCGGTGGAAGGGACAACACAGGATTCTAATGCTAGTAAATCAAAATCAGTCCCTATTTCAAGCTGCAACCTTGGCTGCTAAAATATATGAGAATTATTTTGTTCGTCTTCCAATAAACCAATACATTTGGTGTTTAAAGACCTCGTTATTCTTAGTAGAGCTAACGGGTTGAAGATCACGCGTGCGTATACAAGATCGTTATGCTTAGAGGGCGGGAAGGTCGAATAGCCTCCGATGTAGCCCCCTACACGGGGATGACATCGGGAGGCTACCGAATCTCATTCCAAACAATTACGTATATGATTATTTAGTATATTAAACTTATGTACTTATTGTTTCAATATAATTATAAATATTTGCTATATCTAAGTACTTGTGCATGCTTCTTCAGCATAGCGAGAAAACCAGGATGTCTTTTACACAGGTGTTAAAGAATACACATTTTTTTAAGTGGGTGGGTTTAGAAGACTTCTCAAGCCGTAGTATCATAAGACATTAACTATGCACAATTTTTAAGCGTGGTAGGAAGGCTCTAACACTCCCAAAGTAGCCCCCTATGCAAGGACAATACCGGGAGGCTGTCGAATTTTGGACTGACGGGAGACTTAAACAAAAAATAAATAAAAGTGTTGAGGATCTTAAATTAAACTTATTTGAAAATGATAAATTAAAGAATAACGGGGAAGGTTATGCTAAATAGAGCTGACGGGGAAGGTTGAGTAGCCCCTGATGTAGCCCCCTATGCAGGGATGATGCCGGGAGGCTGCTGAAATTTAAACTGATGTGGGACTTAAAGATGATTAATTAGATTTGAATTGAACATAAATTAAATTTGAACTAAACATGATGAACTTCTGAAGAATCAGAAGTTCAACAATAAGAATAAATCAAGCTTCATCAAAACTTATAAATTCAATGAATTCCAAATTAAATGTAAAAAATATGGATGTTACTTCAAATAATTGAACAAAAGTAAAAATATCTTATGCTATCGGATCACATTAATGCTAGTAGATAGAAGGCGTCAGCTTAAATTCTAAATAGACTTCAAATGTATTAATTTTACATAATTTATGGAGCCAACTATCACCCAATTTAAGTGCTTCAGAATAAGTGCAATTATTTGAAAGAAATAAATTCATGTGCAAAATATAAAACAATCGTCAATTAAATTTGATCTTTCCAAATTGCATAAGTATTCTAAATGATCACGCATACACCCGACTTAAACTTGAATCAGGATGTCGCCAAGTTGATTCCCAGTTAGATTTGGTGGGTTGTTAACAAAACCTAAAAATTCAATAATAATATTATAAGAATTTCAACTTATTAAAATATAAGAGAAGCTAATTTTGTCATGTGACAGTGGATCTGATCCTCTATTATTTAATTAATAGAGTCGATAGGATCTGAAATAATAAACCAAATGGTCAAACAGACTTATCACCCCAATGATGACAGAGTTGATTGAAGATATCAAGCGGAGGGGTCATAACTATAAAAAATGTGTAAGACATTTATATTTAATATTCTCATAATATAAATTTAGATCTGATCCTCTATTATTAAATTAATAGAGACGAAAGGATCTAGAACAGTAAATTAAATGATTAAGCTAACTCATTTCCCAATGATAACTGAGTTGATTGAAGATATCAACCAGGAGGGGTCATAACTATCAAAAATGTGTAGGACATTTATATTCAATATTCTCATAATATAAATATAGATATGATCCTCTAATATTAAATTAATAGAGTCGACGGGATCTAGAATAACAAATTAAATGATCAAGCTAACTCGTTCTCCAATGATGGTTGAGTTGATCGAAGATATCAAATGGAGGGGTAACTATTATCAAAATATTTAAGATATTATATTCAATATTCTCAAATTCAAAATCCTCAAAATATAAATCTAGGTTTGATCCTCTATTATTAAATTAATAGAGTCGACAAGATCTAAAATAATAAATTAAATGATTTAAGCACCCTCATAGACCCCAACATAGCGTTGAATGCTTAAACTTAGTGTATGAGGATGATACGTGGGTTGATTCCCGGTTTGTTCTTAGGACCGGATTCGAGTAAACAAAATCTAAAAATCTAATAATTATATTATAATATTTTTAATCTAATAAAATCTCTGAGAAGCTAATTCTCTCATATGACAGTAGATCTAATCCTCTATTATTAAATTAATAGAGTCGACAGGATCTGAAATAATAAACTAAGTAATCAACACGCCGATGATGGTCATGTTAATTGAATATTTCAATCGGAGGGGTTCTCATAATAATAATAATAATATCTAATAAAACTCTAATGTTAAATCATTATATATTCAAATTCAAATCAATCATAAAGTGATCAAATATTCAAATAAAAAAAATGTATAAATTAAATGAAATTAATTATTTAAATTTAAAGTAAAATCCATCCACCCATCGACAACCGTTTATCGAGGGTGAGAAATTAAGAAATTTTTTGCTCACAGAGATCTAATGTCAAATCAAATACATAATTATTTTCACACTCAAATAATCTTAAGCCTGCAAGGATGTGACTAGTGTCCTCTATTTGCGTGATTTTGCCACAAAATGACACCACATAAATGGCGGTTATAACCATAGCCCTCTGACCGGGTGGCTTGTCGTAAAATGACACCACTAAATTACGGTCACGGCCGCAGCCCGTATGTTCCTCAATGGCTTTACTCTTTGACCTGTGAATTATTTAATGTATTTTAATTAGGCAAAAAGCTCTATGTTAGCTAAGGTTGACTTGTATTGTCCCCTTAGACAAACTCCACCCTAGGTCTACAAAGATTACTTGAACGACGTGACCCATGTGTTGCTGACAAGGATCCTTATGTCGTTGGGTCTACCTCCTCATTAAGTAGGGCCACAACCTGGATGACGGAACCATGGGATCTAGATCGGGCACATCATTATTCTCCCAACCATCCGCTTTAAGCTAATGATGATGAATTTCATAAATTCTAAATCTACATTCTAAAACTCTGCAAGCTGCTACTATACACTATGCATTTAGTGATATAACCTAGCTCGAATGGATGTTCTCTCAAGATTGGGAGGTAATTAACTATAGGTGCTTTGCTTAGAAAACACTGAACCAGATCTAAAGTCCTCTCAAAATAAGGGTGAAATCTGGGTAGTGTCTTCTCACACTAACTTCTAAAAATATTTTCACTTTAAATCATCTCTTCGAGAGAGGTGCAAATTTTGGAGCCTGATTTTTGGCTCACTAGGTATAGGTTTCACTTTTCATCTTTGGCTAATCAAATTTAAGCTATAGTAATAGTGGAGTGTGGGATCCAAAAATTCGCCACCGACCTCTTTCGGAATAAAAAAAAGAAAAGAGTTGTTTAAGTGTGATAATTTCGTAAGGCGATGAATAGTAGATAAGACACTAGATTTCATTCTCATTTAGTGAGAACTTTTATCTCCGGTTTCCTATAGGCAAGCCTATTAATTACCCTCCCAATACCGAGAGCACTTTCAATTAAAGGCTAATCAATCGTTAAAGAACGAGTATAAAATTGCGTGAGTGGAGTTTAGAACTTATAAAATTTATTATTTTAATTTAAAACTTTTGTGGGGAACGATGGCGATCTAGATCCCATGATTCCGTCATCCCGGTGGTGGTCCGCTTAGTCGAGGAGGTAGTCGAACCCGAATGATCCTTGTCGACACATGGATTATGTCGTTCAAGGTGTCCTTGTGACTGGTGGAGTTTGTCTAAGGGGACAAATATAAGTCAACCTTCTAACATAGGGCTTTTTTCCCAACCAAATACATTCTACATTTCACAGCTCAAAGAGCAAAGCCGTTGGGGAACATTCAGTACGGACCATAATTTAGTGGTCATATCATATCGCTAACCACCCTGGTCGAGGGCTCAGGTCGTAACCGCCACTTATGTGGTGCCATTTCAAAACCACCGACGAGGACAGTCATGTCCTTACGGGCTTTAGAAATATTTGAGTATGAAGGTAGTTATGTATTTAATTTGACATTAGCTCTTTGTGAGCAAAAGTTTTTTTAATTTGTCACCCCAAGACAAACAATTACGGAGGGGTGGATTGATTTTTTTTAATTTTTAAGTTTTAATTTAAATAATTCATTTCATTTTTATTTATATTTATTTTGCTATTTTATTTGGAATTTGATCATTTTATGATTGATTTATATTTGAATATATGATCATTTATCATTAAAATTTTAATTGTAATTACCCTTCTCGATCATAGGGCTAATATCAATTGATAGACCTTGTCTACTCTGTCTGGTTTTCTACAGAGGATCGGGTCTTAATTCATTATCTCAAGAAGTATAATCCTTCAAAATCTTGTCCACTCTAGCTTGAACATAGAGGATCAGGCTTGGGACTTTTCTTCTTGAGGGTTTGAATTTTAGAAGCTATGTCAGTTGATTCATATATTGTATTATATGGCAATTAGCTTCTAGATATTAGTTTGAAATTCTTATAATATCACATTTGTAGGTTTTGTTAACCTGGACGGTCAAGACCAAACCGGGATAGACCTCTCGACTATCTTCTTGCAGAGGATCAGATTTAGATTAATTATTTCAAGATCTATAATTCTCCAAACCTTGTCAACTCTAGATTGTACATAGAGGATTGGGTTTGAGATTTTTCTTCTTGAGATCTTGAACTTGAAAAGATTCATTAACAATGATGCCAATAAATTTATCTTTTGTTATTCTATGATAGAATTAGCTTCTAAGATTTACAATATCATCATTAGATTTTTAGTTTTTGTTAACCCAGACCCAGTCCTAAGACCAAATCGGGAAGGTAGCATATGTTCTTTCATTTCATTTGATTGCTTGCATATGTCTATTTAAGCATTTAAATTATGAATACTTCAACATGCATACAAGTGTTCTTTTAAAATATTGTATGGACATATGAATGTCTAAGTTGAAGTTTTGATGTTTGACATGGCATAGATGTCGAATTATAAGCATAGGCTTTGATACCTAACATTGTAAATCAGATATAGATCTGTTCTATCAAATATGAATTTGACCATTTTAAGTGTTTATCATAGATCAGGTAAAGGTCTGTTCTATAAGACTATATACCACGAGTTGACTCTCTCAACTATTTTTCATGAGTCAAGTATGGATTTATCTATAAGATATGCATTGAATCTTTCATGCATTTATCGGTGAGAGTCTATTCTATAAAATATGAATGCTGCAAATTAAGTGATTGTCTGTTCTAGATGATATAGGCTTAGTTCTTTCAACCACTTATCATAGATCAAGCATGTGTCTGTTCTTTAACAAATCAAGCATGTATTTTATAGAGTATGAATTTGATTCTTTCAAGTATTTGCATGAATCAAATGGTTAAGCAAAAAGAACATTGCTTCATAAAGTCATTCATTTAATTTGTGCATATTAAAGATATTCAAATTGAATAGAATGAGATAACACTTTGAATATGCACACTGAATCATTTCACTTAAGCATTTTAGCATGAAGCCCTTGCCATTTGTTTCCTAAGTGACATATGACATGCACTTGTATCTTTCCATGCATTGAGTGTCACATTTTCATTTCTCACCCATTCATATGGCATAATCACCACTTAGGCAAAATGAATTTGAACTTTAAATAAGTAATTGTCATATGCTATGAAGATTCAGGTAACAACTAAGCTAAGCATAAGTAAGCATACTGTAATTGTCATATAATATGATGAATGAGCTAAGCATGAATAATCATATGCATGTACCTTCCTTTTTCAAACACTTGACATTTCAAATTTTTATTTATCAAAATTTTCGGCAGCCTCCCGGCGTCATCCCGCATATGGGGGCTGCTTCGGGAGACTAGGCCTTCCACCAAGAAAGGCGTGCATGATGGTAAGACACCTACCCAGATTTATTTGCCCACCAAGAAAGGCATGCATGGGTTGCACAGCACAGCATTTCCTTGTCACGTTGGAATAATGTGAGCAAGTACTTATATCATAACAAATTTCCCTGCCACGTTGGAACAACGTGACTTAAATTCTGCCACATTGGAACAATGTGAATGGGTACTATCGCAAACATATTTCTCGCCACATTGGAACAATGTGAGCAGTACTATTACGCTTCCCGCATTAGAACAATGTGAACGGGTACTTATCGGAAATATATTTCCCTGCCATGTTGGAACAACGTGAACAGGTATTTATTAAAAGTTTTCCCGCCGCATTGGAACAATTTGAACAAGTACTTATCGCAAGTATATTTCCCTGTCACATTAGAACAACGTGAATAGGTACTTATCAAAAGTTTTCCCTCCGCATTGGAACAATGTGAACTGGTACTTATAGCAAAGAGCAATAAATTTGCATTCACATGTATATGAAATTAAACTTTAATTGATACCCCATTGCCATAGCATCATTTTCATCGCCATTTCACTGAATTTTGCATTTGACATATGCAATAGCTATAACATAAGCTTTTAATTACATGTAAGCACCTTTCTAAATCTGAAATTTCATATTTCAGATTCATATTTCATTTGCGTGTTAATAAAATATCAAGTGATAGAAATAGGCAAGTATGCAAGTGAGAACATGCTCAAAAGCCGCATATTTTTATCATTCAGCACGTTGGGCATCAAAGATGTTGCATAATTTGACAAGGAATGGATGAAATGTAAATTAGTCACTAGTCTCCATAACCATGCACTCATGAAACTTGAAACCATATCTCACAATTTGCATAATCTAACTTGATAGAGAGGCTAATTTCACTTGATAGAGAAGCTTTAATCTATCACCAAAAAGTCTTCCAATTCTTAGATACGACAAATATGTAAACACAGTTAATCTGCAAATATGAAATAACATGAAGCAAGTGCACGGCAGCAACTATAGCATACAGTGGATTTCAGCAAAAGAAATGTTGCAAGTGCATGGCACCAACAAAGTAACAAATACAATCGAGGAAGAAAAGCAAGATGTCACGAGGATAACCCCATCTTTCCTCTTACTCTCTTTCAGTGCTTTAGTTTATACAAATCACAAATCACCACCAATGGACTTATCAAATTCGATTTAAGGCAAACGGAGGAGAAAGAAAGCAAAGCTTATAGCGTAAATCCAACATTTTATTTTCATGTTATTGCAAATCCAAAAAAGAAGTCCAACCATAGAACATATGCGGATAAACATAAATCATCTCCTCCAAGGCAAACCGAAATAATAAAATATAACTTAAGATTGAAATGACACAACACAGTTTCCAGTTGCAAGAAGGAAGAAGGAAAGGTTCTGGTTAGGGCTCACGAAGGCATGAGAAAGGAAGAACAAATCTACGAGGGAGGCGTCGGTCGGCTCAACAACCAAAGGAAAGGGATGACGGCTTTGATCGAGCCTCGATTTTGCCTCCTGTCAGGATGAGATGAAGGGAAGAGAAAGAGCACAGATGAGTGTGAGCAAAATGAGAGAGGAGTTTTCGTGAGGGAGTGTAAGCGTAATCAGCAACGGAGTCTCGTGGCGTAAAGGTGGCAACAAGAAGAGGAGCGAGAGAGAATTCAAGAGAAGGAAGGAGAGTCGAATGAGAATCAACGTGAATGAGTCGTGAGAGAGATTACGGATAGCGTGAGGAGAATCGAGGATAGCCCTCGTTTTAGCCTTTAAATTGCCGCTTTGATTGTCATTTTGGCATTAATAGGGATTGATGTCTTTTCTTATTGAAAGCTTGGGCAATTTGGGTTAAGATAAGGATTAATAGGATTAGTATATTATTAATTAATATTCAAATTAATAATAAATTGAATAATTCTAGCAATATGAGTGTCAATTTTAGGTATTTCTGTTGTGCCGAACGCAACGGCGAGATCGATTTTGTGATCAAAGGCTATTCGGACAACGTCAGCGATGGTCAAAGTGAAATTAGATTTAAATTGTGCAACGTCGCATTTAAATTGATCGACGTCTGCGTACACTTTGCCGAATCGACCGTGGGAGGCATTGTTTGATAGAATTCAATATTTTAGCGACAACGACGCAATCTATTTCACGAACAGAGGTCGTTTGGATGTCGTCGTGGCTTCCTGACTTTGATATGCACGTAGTTTCATTAAAAATTAATTTTTAATTATTTGATTGATCATTAATTAATTCTATATTTTTCAATTAATTAATTTTAATATTTTCGACGCATTACAAAGTCGAATTTTCAAATTGAAGCGAATCTAATCGATTTCGATCGCAATTAAGGGGTTTTAATCTCGATCTCATTTATTTAATTTCAAGTGGCACATAGTTGTAGGTCAACAAATGCCCCCCAACAAACATGGTGCTTGGAGAACCGTGTTTGTTGCACACTAGATTGACCTTGATCTGAGATCTTGGATGTCTGTCGAAGTTATAATTTTAACAACTTTTAATAATATTTTATCAACGCCTTCTTTGAAGTGAGTATAACTCTCGTGTTGGACAAGCATTTGCATTTCATCGGGCAGCTCATTGAAGCCGTATTTGTTGTCATTAATCCAATGCTTTGTGCTTGATTGACTAGATGAAAGAGAGCTTTGACTTGCCATCATCAACTTGTCAAGGGAATTTGGTGCATCTTCAGTCCTTGGCTTTTGTGCTCTGGCGAACTCGTTGAAGACTTCCTCCTGAGAGTTTGAAATTTAGATTTTTCTCTTGTCCTAGCTTTGTGCCTTAACGGACTTGATGGAGTTGATGATTTGTTGGCAAGATGATAATGTCTTCGGTCCTGTGCTTTGTGCTTTGACGGACTTGTTGAAGACTCAGTCTCGAGATTTGGAATTTGTATTTTCCTCCTATCCTGGCTTTGTGCGACTTGGAGTTAGTGAGATGAGAATGTCTTGGGTCTTTACTTTTACTTATTGAAGATTTCATCTTGAAATTTGGGATTTGCATTTTCCTCCTGTCCCGGCTTTGTGCCTTGGCAGACTTGATGGAGTCGGTGAGATGAGAATATCTTCGGTCCTGTGCTTTGTGCATTGACGGACTTGTTGAAGATTTCATCTTGAGGATAAGTATCTTGTGCCTCCTTTTATCCTGGCTTCATGCCTTGATGGATTTGATGGAGGAAAGTCCTGAATTATCTTGGAGATTTGTCAGAAATACTACCTTCTACGCTTTTGTAGGCTTGTAGAAGGATACATGCCGACGACCTAGCTCTCAGAGCTTGTATTGGGTCAATGACAAGAAGTCATCAGTCCTGTGCTTTGCACATATAATGGACAGTTGATGACAAAACTCCCTTAGTTCAGCTTTTAGCTTTGTACTAACATTGGGATGGCTTCTTGTCCTATCTTTTGCTTGATTGGACTTACTAAAGAAGAATTTCCTTGATCTTTGCTTCTTGATAGACTTATTGAAGGAGTTGATATTTCACATTTGTATTTGATTTCAAACTCGGCTGCCTTCTTCTTGAGTAAGATATATTTTTGTTGTGAATTTTGAAATGACCTATGACCAATAGGGATAATCTCAGGTGTGTTACTTGAACTCACCAAGTTGGAGAGATTTGAGGATTTGGATGCTCTTGTCTTTGAACTAACTTGGTAGGAGGGCTCCCTTACACGGCCTTTGGCATGTTGATGGCAGATGTTAGCGACTTTTTTCGTGTTGAGTCCACCTTATACACTACTTAAGTCATGGATTTGAGCAATTGATAGTCCGACCTTATACACCAACCGAGCCTTTAGATTTGAAGTGGGATGATAAATGTATATCCAACTTGGTTTGTTGAAATTTGCAGACTTGAAAATTTTCTTCTTTGATCAATAAGACTTTTAAATTTGAGAATTTGAACACATAATTTTGAGTATGCATTCGGGGATTTTGGCACTAGGCATGATGTCAACCCACCAGTCTTACTAGGAACGTCTGACATTTTACTATAAAACTTAAAAAAATGCCCCTTGCCTAACAGGGGGATTTTTATTTTATTTTGGAAATGCATTCTTGTGTTACAAGAGAATTTCCAATGAAAATTTCCATATGTGTTTGGCCATGAAGATTTTCAAATGCAGGATTTATCCAATCACACTTTCATGTGTAATATTTCTTTAAATACCGACCGTTGATTGGCGACATTGGTCTTTTACCTTTGAAGTCAATGAGCTAGTAGGCTCCCCCTTGATATACTTTTTCAATAATGAAAGGTCCTTCCCAATTAGGTTCAAATTTACCGCCATTTTATGATGATGAATGGTCTTCTTCAAAGACCAAGACCAATTCCCCCAAAAGCTCGGATGTAATCAGATGATCGAATGCTCGACATCCGATAAACTTCTAGATTTTGTCGAGCTTGGAGCCTAACCTCATCGATCAAGCTCTTCCATCCAGTAGACGAGCATTCTCATCTTGGGTAAGATTTTGTTGAATGGTTACCGAGCAAGGTAGTTCAACTTCGAGTGACAAATCGCCCCAAACACTAGCATAGGGGTAGACTTTGTAGAGTCATGTGGTGCAGAAGCCCATAATGCTTCCACAAGCTTGTATGCCACTCCTTTTATTTCTTGTGAGAATTTTTCTAAGTAATTTGACTAGTATTTTATTAAATGCCCCCAAGCCATTTGCTCTGAATTATAAATTGAGAATATCGCCAATCAATCTTATGTCGACGCAAATTTATAAACTTTAGTACTTTTGAAGGTCGATTATCAAATGATTTGGCATGGTACACCAAATTTATAGACAATATCAGAAGAAGTTAATCACTTCACCAGAACTTTTAAATGGTTCAACCCACTTAGAAATAATGGTCGCTAAGATGAAGCGGTGACCATGATGATGATGGATCAATTGGTCCACATACATCCCCCAAAGACTCAAACGCCAAGATGCTATCGTTGGGTGCAACGATGAGGTTGATGAATTATGTTACCGTGGACCGCATTCATGGCATCTCTGGCATGATTGATACAATCTTTACCATGTACCAATAGTATCCAATTCTTTTAATTTTGAAAGCCATTTTAGACTCGATGCACCACAAAGTCCTTGATGGATTTCAACAATTACTTTGTTGGCTTCTATTCCCAAACATCGCACATTTGCTCAAGGATCTACGATATGTAGTACCAACCAACATATTATAGTGAAGCCTTTTCTCAAGTTGGTATATCGACTTATTACTTGGTAATTTGCCTTCCTTGAAGTAATGTAAGGGTTATCTCCTTCTCTCTTCTACTAAGAATTTCATTGTGTGGTTTTGGCGCTTCCCGTTGAGGCTTTCTTCTTGAATGAGTGGGTTTGTCTTGTTGACTTTGATAAGTAATTCGTAAGGGAGTGTGAGGAGCAACATGAGCTGTACTGTTGATTTGCGTTTGATGACCCCTCTTCCAGCGGGGATTTTAAACTTGTCGGCTCTAAGACTCGAGGGCAAACACTGATTAGTATATAATCGTCATCGTCCATACTCGCCATTTCTTTAGCTAATTTTAGCTAACCGCTTTGCTATTCTTAACTCGAGACTCGAGTCATAATGACATTTTTCATAAGCTCGAGAACTCGCTTGTGATAGTAGGCCAATTCAAGCTTGTTGATTTTGTAAAGGCCCAACACTTGATTGATGACGAGTTGAGAATCGCCATAAATTTGCATGACTCCATGGAAATGGCTTCCTCTAAACCGCCACCAATGCTTCATATTCGCTTGTTGGTTCTGGTTGAGTTAATTTATAAGAATATCTCATTATGCCACCTTGTGATCAAGATGAGAGATACCGCCGATTGGGAGATTTGAGGGTTGAGTATATTTGATGGATGAAGCTCTATCAAAATACAATTCTCATATTTGTTGCTTTTTTTTTCATATATGTGCATGATTTGCTCATCAGGAAGATCATCGTTAAATGAATGTGGGGATGGGATGAAGAAAATCGCTAGAATTTTCCCTTCACGCTTTGGGGAACATATGTAATATCAAATTGTAGCGTAAGGGTAGCCCATCGTGCTGCAATTGCCAATGTTGGTCTTGTCATCAAGAACTTCAACGGATCGATCCTTGAGATAAGGGTAATTTTATGAGATATCATGTAATGATGTAGCTTTGAAAAAAAATTAACACCAAACAATGCTTCTCAATTGGAGAATAATGCCACTCCTATTAGTCTTCTTACTAATGTAGTATAGCATTCTCCTTTCCTTCCTCAGCCAACAAAGCACCTAGAGATTCTTCGGTCGCTATGTACAATATGAGAGGCTTTCCGGGATTGGAGCCGCAAGAATGGTGGATTCGATATTTCTTGATACTATCAAAGCCTCTTGACATTCTTCAGTCCCACTTGAAAGGAGTATCTTTCTTCATTAATTTTGCAAAGTGGTCGACATCCGCTGAGATTTGATATAAATCTTCTAATGAATGCGAGATGCCCCTGATGGAGTGAAGTTGATGAAGACTCCTTGGAGGAGGCATTTCGACAATCGCTTTGATTTTGTTGGGATCGATTTCAATCCTCCATGGCGCACAACATATCCAAGGAACTTTCCCGAAGAGACTCCAAAGGAGCACTTGAGAGGATTCATCTTGAGATCATATTTTCTGATTCTTTCAAGGACGGTCCTTAAATCATCGAGATGATCTTTGCGATCTATACTATTGACAACGAGGTCATCAACATAGCACTCTACTTTTGATGAATCAACTCGTCAAAGATTCGTGTCATAGCCCTTTGGTATGTAGCTCCAGCATTCTTCAAGTCGAAGGGAATGACTGTGTAGTAGTATATACCAATTGGTGTCCTAAATGAGGTATGCTTCTCATCTTCAGGAGCCATCTTGATTTGATTGTAACCTGACGATCCGTCCATAAATGAGAACATGTCATGGTTTGAAGTGTTATCCAATGCCTTCTAAGAAGAAAGTCATCCTTTGGACATGCTTTGTTTAAATCCTCACATGATACAATCAATTATTCTTCTTTTCACGGGACAATATTAGCTATCCAGATAGATATTTTTCTTCTCAAATAAAACAGCTTCAATGAGCTTTGGTTTCGCAATTACCTATTCTTCAACCTCCAATCTCATTCGCCTAGACTTGCTTGACCGGTGTGATCACTTGATTGCTAATTTATGAACTACATATAGGGATAAGCGGCATTTCAAAGATATGTCCAAAGCAATCCCCGAATTCAGAGCAAAATTTTTAATTCTTCCACTTTATCTTCGAAGTAGAGCATCGATGAACGTTGGGCAGGATCCTCCCCGCCCCAAATTAATTTCTTTAAGTTCATCCATAGTAGCGCCTCCCACCATCTTCAAGCTCTTGGCCTAGTCTACTACTTCTTCATTATTTGTGAGACTAATTAAGAATGACATTCTCATCTTCATCATCACTCTCAACTTCTATTCGTATAGCAGTGTATATTCTTATGGACCATTATCTTGGATGAAACCAAGGCCTTTGGTAGTGTGTTTATTTCTCTTACCAATGGTTTGAGAACCTTTGGGTACCACATCATTTCAAAGAGCTTAGTCCTTGCTTTGCTCCACTGGACCCCATGCTTGCGCATCAAATTTTGCATCTTTGGAGAGTAATATTTTGGTATTCTTGTGGGCATAGCTTCTTCTTCTTCAGATAACTGCATTACCCAATCGATCTCTTCTTGACACCCCTCGATTTATAAAACAGCTTCCGTTTTCCGTGGGAGAGGAGGTACATAAGGTCACCGCCTCGACTTTGTGAGTTTCTCGAGGGTGATTTCTTTAAAATGTTGGGAGGAATGAGTGACTACGTGTAGTCTCGCCGATGGATCTATGATTATTTTTTTAAAGTAGTGCATTGCACCTTACCTTCAAAAGCAGATTCAAACTCATAATCAGAGTCAAACTGATTTTCCTCAATCAGTGTTTTACTGAAGATTCGCATGGACCTTTGGATTTAGAAGGAACACATTCATCTTCTTCAAGATCACGCTAGATGAGGACAAGTTATTGATTTTAGATGTTCTTTATATCCCTAGGATATTTGGAACAATCTCTTTTCCTTTATTCTTTTTATTTCTCCCTTCTTCTTAACTTGTTCTTTTATGGGTTTTGAAGTAGATGCATTTGCTAATTGTTTTGTAGCTTTGATTCCTTCTAAGGAAGTAACTGCATCTTGATAAATCTTCATTTCATGCAACAAGGTTGTCACGTCACAATTTGGCATTCTTCTCCATCCTTTGTATATTTCATACATTGATGCAATGTAGATGGGACAATGCCATACTTATGAAGCCATGGTCGACCCAGAAGAGCTCTGAATGAAGTATCTGCATCGATCACATGAAATTTGGCTTATGTGTAGAGGTCTCCAAATTTAAGAGGGAGGACAAATGACCCATAGTTTTCTGTCCCTTCTCATTGAAACCTTGAACCATGACTTTATCTCGTCCCAGATGTTGTACATCTAGAGATAGCCATCTAAGAGTTCTCAAGTTCATAAGATTCACTGAGGAACCGGATCAATTAAGATCCATATATATAATTTCATCACTTTCACCGTAACATACGAGGGCAATTGTGCTCGCAGCCCCAGCATTAGATCATCTTCAAAAATGTGGGTTGGAGGCTCTTGAACATGCAAGGTCTCCGCTAGACGCTCAAAAATATGCTTCAACTTCTCCGCTCTCGAGAGCTTCAATTAAGGTGTTATGAGATCTTCATTAGAAGTGCTTCAGATACACTAAGTCACCGAATTTTCCTTAGATGGGATAGAATATTAGTATCCCTTTGATGAAGGCTTCTTATTTGAATCCTTAGGGATAACTTTTTCATTGATTTCAATTTCTTTTCCTTTATCCCTATTCATTGGCTCTTTCCTCTGTTGGGATGGTAGCACTCGACCACTTCTCAACTGTACTTGAGCTACTTCATTTGCATCTGAATCTTCAGATGACTCAGTTGCTTCAGCATCTGCTTCTGCCCCATCTAATGATAGACTAGAAGATTCAGAATTACTGCCCAACTTTACATTTTTATGTCTGTTAATATGGTGAGCTCTGATTCATCTTCATTTGGGAAATAGAGTTCTTCTAAGTCGTTATCATGCATCATCAAGCGACTCGCAGGAAGTTCTTCGCTTTTCCCCTCTTTCTTCATTTGAAGATTTGTAATGAATTCGCAAGGCGTGATAGGTCGCCTGATTGTATATAATTATCCATATTATTGATGATCCTTTGTGTTACTCGCCATCCATAGTAGTGGTAACATTTGCCTTCTTCTTCTTTTTCTTTATTTATTCTCGCATGGCTTCTCTTCCCTTGTGATATTTGGCTAGATGTCTCTCATGAGATGAACTAGCCTTCCCATAACTTGGTTTTGTTTTAACTCGCGCTCAAGTGGTGATTTCCACTAAATACCTAACACATCCAATTTCAACATTTTACGCCTTTTAGAGAGACTTTCCATCCTTCATCATCGACCAATTTCTCTTTGCCTTTATCTTTGTTTGATGGCTAAGATGAGGTGATTACTTTTGTGGATTCTTTCTTGGACGCACCAATACAATATTATGATATGTGAATTCTCCATTTCTATATTTCGCTCTAGCCAATCTTTGTATAGTAATCTTCAATAGGATGGCGCACCGATGATATGGGCAATAATTTGGGTTATCAGCTTGTCTAACCTCTCGCCTTTTACACTCTGGTAGGAGACCTGCTTTGAGTGCATGCTTAAATAATTTAGCCACACTTTCCCTCTTAAAAGAATACTCTTTGTTCAACTTTTCTTTTAGGGTTGGGGCCATTGAGTCATTAGCTCCTTTTGTTTGCTTTGGTCGCACCTAAGAGGCCCTGAGGCACATCATTACCTCTAAGTATGAGCTTGGTTTGTGGAGCGGATTAAAGCCTTGGTTTTCTTAATAAATAGGTAGCCTTTCTTTGTCTACATTATAGACTAACCGCTTACCTGTATCCTTCTTGAATGAGGTGAAATGTGTTTCACCCTTCTTCAGATCCAGAGCTTTTGCTCTTTTAGATTTATCTTGGTGGCTATCAGAGTGTGATAAATTTAATTTTTCAAATTTAGCCACCCTATCAAGTAGCTCTTGAAATGTGGTAATTGAAGCCATGCAAAGATAAGGCACCATCTTGTCATCAATGTTGTCCATCAACAATTGGATCGCATGCTCTTCTTCTAACTGTTGCTCACATTTCATACTCATATTTCACCAATGTGATATACGATTCATCTTTCTTCCTCAAGAGCGAGAATTGTTGTCTTTTTTTGCAAGTGAACCTTTTAACGAACATATTTTTCAAGTTCAAAAGTCTTGACTGAGTCATTTGATAACTCAGCATACCATTCAAAAGCAAAGTTAAACTACTGACGAACTGGCAGAATAATAATGCATCATTACCCCCTGTGTTATCGCAGGATGCTTTGAATTGGGCTAGATGCTGCTTGGGATTACCATTCTCGTCGAATAGATTGAACTTTGGCATTGAATATCCCTTTGGATATGGAATTTGATCATACTCCATGGGATATACACTCACCAATTTTACGCCGCTCAGTATAAGCCTTTGATCTTCTCATTCAAGATAATATCAAGTTGAGAGGTCGCCATGGCTTCATATAGTTTGTATATTCGAGGGTTCTTGCCGACTCATTTATTTCAATCCTCGCTTCAGGCTTAATTTGGACCCTTGAAGCATGTGAGATCAATTTTATTGGAGGATTGTCATTACTAAAGGCTTGATGATTATTTTGGGGGACAGGTGTTGGACTGCCGCGATATTTCTGCATTAATCGCATCATCAGCATCATCATTTTGCTCATTTTTGTATTCAACTGAGCGATTTCTTTATCCTTGGCTTTCATATGGCGCTGAATTTGTCTCTGCACTTCTGCCAAAGTGGTAGTATCGGCGAAGGTGGGATTTTCTTCCCTTTCTTCTTCTTCTTCTTCTTCTTCTTGTTGTTCCTCTCCTGAAGACTCGTGAGGATGCTTCTATTTGAACATTTTGTTGTTCTTGAGAGGTACTTGTGGCTATGTTGATATTGACACACACCAGATGGCTCACTGATTTGTTGTATCATGTATACTATTTCAACAGTTGTAGCATCCTCCTCTTCTTCTTCATCCTCTTGGACACAAATTTGACACATCTCCAATGGACTTGATTCAAGTGTGGAATTTCTTCAATTAGAGGGCTTGATCAAGTTAACCTCCTCGATGGGACGGAATTGATTGACGATCCCGGAAGATTCTCCAAGGTGTCTATCACAAATTTTATCATTGGGGCCCTCTTTAGGCTCCCATCATTGATAAATTTGAGTTGGAATTCACAATGTCACCGCTTTTGCTCTAAAGTTTTTTTTTGAGGCCTAGCCTCTATATCCGCTTACCTTTCCACTGACCTTTCATTCTGACGGGTCCAAGTGTCACACCGATGCTCACCGTGTGACATGGATCTATTGGCATCCATTTGAGTTATGGGATGAGGTCTCGAGGAGAGCCTAGCATCCTTGATAACAGACTGTATCTTCTTTTCATCGGCCCTCTCTAACTTGGAGAACCCGATGCACTTGAAATATAGGGGTTTCCTCACGGAGGAGCGAACGACGCTGGGTCGAAGCTTAAGTGACCAGAGAGTTATTCGCTTTAACCCACTTAAATCGACAGGAACACTCACTATGGTTCCATGATTGTGCAGGCCGACGATAAGTGTTGAGCATCAAGACTTCTTTCTTCTTGCCTCCTGCAAGCTTGCTTCAGATGAAGAAGCTTCAGCATCATGCCTCCCCGGGGCGAATGGTTCAGGCGGGATTGATTGTTCGAGGGACTAAGGAGACCCAATAATAGCCCTCTCTTCATGATTGGTTCTAAGGCCGAGCCTCAAAGACCGATTTTGAAGTGACCCTACGTAGTGGGGTCACAATTTGCCTTTTGAGATTGCATATGGTTGGGACGAGTTTGAACTTGAAGTTAAGGCCTAGCAACTTGCTCATTCAAGATGGCTGGAAATCCACGCTACCAAACTGGATGGTAGCTCCGTTTCAGATTGATGAGTTGGCCAAGGATGTTGGCGCCATTACCAAGAGTAGGGATGTGTGTTGTAATGTCATTCTGGAGTTTAAAGGTAAAAATTAGCAATTAAAAATAGCTATACTATCACCTTACTTCCAAAAATATGGGTACAATAAGACAAAACGTACCAAGCATATGCACTAAATAAAATCTCAAATGACTTAAGACTTTAAGTAGCAAGCTTTTAAGTTGTCAAATTTAACTTATCATTTCCCATTTTATTTTCATTTCTTATTTCATTCATTTTTTTATACCCCACTGCAATTATAACTTAGATTTGACTAGCCAAAGATGGAAAGAGAAACCTGTCCCCAACGGAGTCGCCAGAAATTTGTCGGATCCGAAATTCGCCACTGACCTCTTTTGGAATTAAAAAAAAGAGTTGTTTAAGTGTTAGTGATAATTTCAGAAGGTAGATGAATAGTAGATAAGACACTACCCAAAGATTTCATTCTCATTTAGTGAGAACTTTTTATATCTAGTTCCAGGTATCCTATAGGCGCAAGCCCCTATAGTTAATTACCCCTTCCAATACTGAGAGAGAACTTTCGATTAAAGCTAGTCAACGAATCGTTAAAGAATGAGTATATAATTACAGTGAGTGGAGTTTAGACCTTATGAAATTTATTATTTTAATTTAAAACTTATTGTGGGGGGAACGATGACGCTCCCGATCTAGATCCCATGGTTCCATCATCCTGGGTTATCGTGGTCTGCTAGTCGAGAGGAGAGGTAGTCGCCCAACCCGACAAGGATCCTTGTCGAACACATGGGTAACGCCATCCAAGGTGTCCTTGTAGACTGGGTGGAGTTTGTCTAAGGGGACAAATATAAGTCAACCTTAGATAACATAGGGCTTTTTGCCCAACCAAATACATTCTATATTTCATAGCTCAAACAGCAAAGCCGTTGGGGAACATACGGGTTACGGCCGCGATCGTAATTTAGTGGTGCCATATCACCAACCACGGCCGAGGGCTCAAGTCGTAACTGCCATTTATGTGGTGCCATTTCACGGCAAAATCACACGGATAAAGGACACGGGCCACATCCTTACGGACTTTAGAAATATTTGAGTAGTAGTTATGTATTTAATTTGACATTAGAGCAAAGTTTTCTTAATTTGTCACCCCAAGACAAAGCTATGGAGGGTGGATTGATTTTTTATTTTAAGTTTTAATTTAAATAATTAATTTCATTTTTATTTATATTTATTTTGCTTTTTTATTTGGAATTTGATCATTTTATGATTGATTTATATTTGAATATATGATCATTTATCATTAAAATTTTAATTATAATTACCCTTCTTGATCATAGGGCTAATATCAATTGATAAACTTTGTCTACTTTGTCTGGTTTTCTACTGAGGATCGGGTCTTAATTCATTGTCTCAAGAAGTATAATCCTTCAAAACCTTGTTCACTCTAGCTTGAACATAGAGGATCGGGCTTGGGACTTTTCTTCTTGAGGGTTTGAATTTTAGAAGCTATGTAATCTTCATTGTATTATATGACGAATTAGCTTCTCAGATATTATTAGTTTGAAATTCTTATAATATCATATTTTTAGGTTTTGTTAACCCAGACCTGGTCCGAAGACCAAACCGGGATGATAGACCCTGTCAACTCTGACTATCTTCTTGCAGAGGATCATATCTAGATTAATTATTTCAAGATCTATAATTCTCCAAACCTTGTCAACTCTAGATTGTACATAGAGGATCGGGTTTAAGATTTTTCTTCTTGAGATCTTGAACTTGAAAAGATGCATTAACAATGATGCCAATAAATTTATCTTGTATCATTCTATGATAGAATTAGCTTCTAAGATTTACAATAGCATCATTAAATTTTTTAGATTTTGTTAACCCAGACCCGGTCCTAAGACCAAACCGGGAAGGTAGCATATGTTCTTTCATTTCATTTTATTGCTTGTATATGTCTATTTAAGCATTTAAGCTATTGAATACTTCAACATGCATACAAGTATCTGTTCTTTTAAAATATTGTATGGACATATGAATGTCTAAGTTGAAGTTTTGATGTTTGACATGGCATAGATGTTGAATTATAAGCATAGGCTTTGATACCTAACATTGTAAATCAGATATAGATCTGTTCTGTTAAATATGAATTTGACCATTTCAAGTATTTATCATAGATCAAGTAAAGGTCTGTTCTATAAGACTATAAGACACGAGTTGACTCTCTCAACTATTTGTCATGAGTCAAGTATAGATTTATCTATAAGATATGCATTGAATCTTTCATGTACTTGCATGTATCAAGTGAGAGTCCGTTCTATAAAAATGTGAATGCACATTGCAAACTAAGTGATTGTCTGTTCTAGATGATATAAGCTTAGTTCTTTCAATCACTTATCATAGATCAAGCATGTGTCTGTTCTTTAACAAATCAAGCATGCATTTTATAGAGTATGAATTTGATTCTTTCAAGTATTTGTATGAATCAAATGGTTAAGTAAAAAGAACATTGCTTCATAAAGTCATATATTTTATTTAACTTGCATATTTTAATTACATGTAAGCACCTTTCTAAATCTAAAATTTCATATTTCAGATTCATATTTCATTTGCCTGCTAATAAAATATCAAGTGATAGAAATAGGCAAGTATGCAAGTGAGAACATGCTCAAAAGCCGCATATCTTTATCATTAAGCATGTTGGGCATCAAAGATGTTGCATAATTTGACAAGGAATGAATGAAATATAAATTAGTCACTAGTCTCCATAACCATGCGCTCATGAAACCTGAAACCATATCTCACAATTTGCATAATCTAACTTGATAGAGAGGCTAATTTCACTTGATAGAGAAGCTTTAATCTATCACCAAAAAAGCCTTCCAATTCTTAGATACGACAAATATGTAAACAGTTAATCAAATATGAAATAACATGAAGCAAGTGCACGCAAAGAACTATAGCATACATTTCAAAGAAAAGAAATGTTGCAAGTGCATGGCACCAACAAAGTAACAAATACAATCGAGGAAGAAAAGCAAGATGTCACGAGGATAACCCTCATCTTTCCTCTCACTCTCTTTCAGTGCTTTAGTTTATACAAATCTCACAAATCCACCTACCAATGGGACTTATCAAATTCAGGATTTAAGGAAAAATGGAGGAGAAATAGAAAGCTTATAGCATAAATCCAACATTTTAATTTCACGCTATTGCAAATTAAAAGAAGTCCAACCATAGAACATATGGATAAACATAAATCATCTCCTCCAAGGCAAACCAAATAACAAAATATAACTTAGATTGAAACAAACAACCTGAAGTTTCGTTGCAAAGAAGGAAGAAGGAAAAGGGTTCGCTAGGCGACGAGAGAAAGGAAGAACAAAACGCATGAGGGAGCGTCGGCCGCCGATGGCAACCACGAAGGGAAAGGGAGACGCTTTGATCGAGCCTCGATTTCTCCTCGCACCAATCGGATGATGAAATGGAAGAACCGAGAGAGGAGCACGGATGAGAGTGTGAGCAAAATGAGAGAGGAGTTTTTCGTGAGGGAGTGTGAGTAGAATCGCATCAACGAGAGTCTTGCGTGAGCCGTAAGGGGAAAATGAGAACAGCCAATAGGAGTAGAGAGGGGTCGTGCGAGAGAGGAAGGAGAGTCGAATGAAGAGAATGTCGTGAATGAGGTCAACGTGAGGGAGAATGCCGAGAGGATAGCCCTCGTTTCAGCCTTTAGGTCGACCGCACGCTTTGATTGGCTATTATTTCGATAGCCAATAGGGATTAGCAATCGGCTTTTCCTATTGGAGGCTTGGGCGGTTTGGGTTAAGATAAGGATTAATAGGATTAGTAGATTATTAGCTTAATATTCAATTAATTAACCATAATTGTGGAAATTTTAACGAATCAACTGAATAATAAGCTCTAGCAATATGGGTGTCAATTTTAGGTATTTGTTGTACGCCAATGGCGAATCGATTTTGTGATGAGGCTTGGACAACATCGGCATCCAGTGAAATTAGATTTAAATTGTGCGATGTTGCGTTCAAATTGATCGATGTCTGCGCACACTTTGCCGAATCAACCGCGAGAGGCATCATTTGATAGAATTGATGTTTTGACAACGTACGATCAATTTTATAAATAAGTCGTTGACATCATCGAGGCTTCACTTCGATATGTAGTTTTTTTAAAATTGATTTTAATTATTTGATGATCATTAATTGATTCTATTTTTCCAATTAATTTTAATATTTTCGTGCATTACAGTCAAATTTTCAAATTGAAGCAAATCTAATCAATTTTGATCGCAATTAGGGGGTTTTAACCTCGACCTCATTTATTTAATTTCAAGTGGCACATAGTTGTAGGTCAACATAGAGTATAATAAAAATTGAAAAAAAGAGAACCAATTATCAATGAAACTAAATCTAAGCTAATTATGTCATTATGACTAATCTGCTTGTTCTTTATATCGATGGATCTTTAGAATACACCGTTCATCATGCAGCTAGGTCATGAAGCCAACATCCGCTTGGCTAATGTTGTAATCAATACTGGAGATGTTTGAGATACCATTCAATTTGGTAGTGTAGACTTCCCAGCCATTTCTATTGCAAATAATCCTCTACTTGAAGCAATAGCATATTCTATGCACCAACCTGTGCAATGGGAGAGGACAATTGGAATGACCACTACTGCTAGTGAGGTTCTTCATAAGAAAGCTTTTATATTCAAAAGATTGGGTCATTCTGAGATGCAATGATGAAAAGAATCGTCATTGGATAGAAAGTTTCAATCATGCCAGTGTGTACAACTACTCTACTAGTTAAACCATTTGCCCCGGGAAGGCACGATGCATCATCTTCTTCATCTAGAAGCAAACTAACCCTGAGGCAGCAGAGAAAGAAGGAATGTTAAGTTGCGAGCTCATTAGCTCTTATATAGGCCATCTGTTACACAATCAACCTTACAACTAGAAGCGAGTATTCTTACCAGCAATAAATTTGAAATTTTAAAATGGGTGAAAAGGAATAGCTCTACTGGTGATGTTAAGAAATTTTTTGGGGCTCAACAACAATGAGCTCTAATCCTTTAGAAGAAATAACTTGAAACTCTATTTGCTAGAGTACATAGAGTCTTAAATGTTGTGAAAGAAAAGGTCTTATGATTAAAGTATACCAAAGGACATTATCTGAGAAGCTGAGAATGCTCCACTACAAAAGCTATCATCAGTGATAGTAAGAACTCAAGATCATTCTAAACAAGCCCTGCACGGTGAGCATCGGGGGGTGACACATGGACTGCATGTCCAGGAATCTACCGCTGAAAGGTCCTAAAAAAATAAAAATAAATATGGAGGCTGAAACTTCGAGAAGAAGTGGCGATGCAAAAGCTTCCTCATTTGGAAACAAGCTAACCCAGAGGCAGTAGAGAAAGAGAAACGCTGAACTGCGTGCTCAACAGTCATTGTTCAAACAAAAGATTATACAACCAACTATGAAACTAGAAGCGAGTGTTCAAACTCATAACAAGTTTGACATCCTAAGATGGGTAAAGTGGAGCGACTCTCGGTCAAATCAAACAATCTTACCGACAGATCGTTCCAACTTCTATAGTGAGGAAACTCAAAACTATATATGCATAGTATATCGAGTCCTCAAAGTTGCTAAGAAGAAGGGATTGATGAAAGAAAATATCAAAGTTTCATCATCAGAGAGGCTAGAGTTGCTCCTCCAAGGAGACCTGCTCTTACAACCTTAGTAGGATGCCAACCAATTTAAGTCCCGCACGGTGACTATCGATGCGTTACACTTGGTCCACTAGTCCAAGAATCTACCGTGGAAAGGTCCTAGTAAAAAGGTAAGTAAATTTAGAGGCCAAAGCCTCAAGTGAAATTTTCTTAAAGAAAGACAACGACGTGACATCTAAACTTTACTCCCACAAAATCCACTCTTTATGCACAAGTATTTGGAGCTGAATCAGTCTTGCCACTTGAAGTTGAATTACCTTCACTCCGAGTAGTGATTCAACACATTCTCACTCAAGATGAGAATATTCATTTATGAATGGAAGAGCTTGACGTGCTTGACGAAGTTAGGCTCCAAGCTTAGCAAAATGTAGAAGTCTTCGAGCAATGACGTCCAAAGCATTCAATCATACAGTACGTCCTCGAGCTTTTCAAGAAGGGGAATAGGTCATGGTGTTGAGAATACCAATTATTCTTCACCATCATTACATGTGTAAGTTTGGTTGAAAATTCTCTTGTAATACAAGAATGCATTTCCAAAATAAAGCAAAAATCCCCCTATCATACAAGAGGCATTTTTAAATTTTACAATAAAATGTCAGGCTCTCCCTGTGAAACAGGGGGCCTTTCTATTGTATTTGGGTTGGCATTATTCCTAAGGGTGATATCCCCATATATGTATTCAAATTATATATTCAAAGTTCACAAGTCTCAAAGTCTTATCGACCAAAAAGAGAAATTTTTAAGTCTACAAACTGCAACAAATCAAGTTGGAAACACATCTTCTATCCATACATCAAATCTAGGGCTCAAGTGGGTGCATAAATTGCTAAATAGCGAGTGTGCAGTTTGCCTCAACACACCACAAAGGCCATAGTAAGAGATCCTCCATCTTGTTAGCGTGATGATAAAATCCTCCATCAATTGGTCAAGTCCAAGACTCAAGTGGGTGCATAAGGTTAGACTAAACATGCTCAAATATGGCCGAGTCACTGATAGGTCTGCTTACTTAACATGCCACAAAGGTTGCAGTAAGGAATCCTCTTACTTCGTTAGTTCAAAGACGAGAGCATCCAAATTTCCAAATTCCTTTAACTTAGTGAGTTCAAGTGGCCAAGACTAGGAAATCATCCCTAATGGTCATAAGGTCATTTTTCAAAATTTAATAAAAAATATTCTCACTAAGAATACACTAAGTCAAGTTTAGTATTAATGAAAATGTGAAATCTCAACTCCTTCAACAAGTCTATTAAGAAGAAAGCAAGGACCGAAGGAAACTCTTCTTCAGCAAGTCTAATCAAGCAGAAACAAAATGACTAAAGAAGTCATCTCAATGTTCATACAAAGCTAAAGGCTAAACTAAGGGATTTATGTCATCAACATATCTGTTACACCCAAAGTGTGGGACTGATGACTCTTTGTCATTGACCCAACACAAGCTTTGAAGGCCAAGTCGTCTGCTGGCATCCTTCTATAAGCCCACGAAAGCAGAAAGCTAGGGAAAAGGTTCGTATAATCTGACAAGTCTTCAAGACAATTCAGGGAATTCCTTCACCAAATTTGTCAAAGCATAAAGCCATGATAGAAAAAATATGAACCATAAAATCTTGAGATGAAGTTTTCAATAAGTTCGTCAAAGCACAAAGCATAAGACCAAAGTCATTCTCATCTCATCAACTCCATCAAGTCCACTAAGGCACGAAGCCATGATAGAGGAAAATACAAATTTCAAATTACGAGATTGAATCTTCAACAAGTCTGGTACAATGCATAAGACTGAAGACATTATCATCTTAACAACAAGTCATCGACTCCATCAAGTACACTAAGACACGAAGTCAGGACAGGAGGAAAAATACAAATTTTAAATTTCAAGATTAAATCTTTAACAAGTCCGTCAAAGCACAAAGCATAGGACCAAAACATTCTCATCTCAGCA
Source organism: Cymbidium sinense (assembly GCA_021442155.1). NCBI lineage: Eukaryota > Viridiplantae > Streptophyta > Magnoliopsida > Asparagales > Orchidaceae > Cymbidium > Cymbidium sinense. Next base: position 133,022,366 of record CM038220.1, read on the forward strand.
ATAAATCATCAACTCTATTAAGTCCACCAATGCATAAAATTAGGACAGGAGAAAAATACAAAATTCAAACTCTCAGGAGAAAGTCTTCAACAAGTCCAATAGCACAAAGCATAGGACCAAAGACACTCCAAATTCTCTCAACAGTTACTGCAAAATCTCTATGTTAGACAGGGGGCATTTTTATATATTTATCTGAGTTGATATCGTATACAGGCCGAGATCCTTAGATAAGTATATATGATGATTAGAATAAGGCTCCTGTAAGAACAAAATGAATCTACTTCAACACATGAAAAGAAAAAAGTTTCCCTCCAAGATTTGTCAAATTATGAAGATCGACTTAGAAGAACTCTCAATTTCAAAAGCTTCAATTAACTAAATTAAAAAAAAAACATCAACCTCTACATATTCAAGTCTAGGACACGGATGGGTTCTAAAGTCAAACTCAATAAGCCCATAAATGGCCGAGTTGCTGATGCTCTCCTCACTCAATAAGCTGCAAGAAAAGGCCGCAGTTAAAGAGCCCCCATTCGTCAGTCTGATGAAAAGACCACCAAGCCATCGCAGCTTAAGTCAAAGAATCGAGTATGTTCTAAAGGTCGGACTCAACAAGCCTACAAATGACCGAGTTGTTAACGCTCTCCTCACTCAACAAGCCATAAGAAAAGGCCGCAGTGAAAGAGCCCTGCTCGTCTGTCCAATGATGATAGTTGTTTAATCTCAAACTAGATCCAGCTTAGTGACTACAAGTAACCAGATCTAACAGATATTTCTACTTGATCGATACACTAAGATCATCTGAGAAAACAACTCTCAATTTAGAGTTGCCTCAAATCAATCTCCATATTGCCTGAAAGGTGATATCTAGATCTCTCTTCAAATGATCTGATCAAGCTTAAAGCTAATTTTCTCATCAAGTCTGCCAAAGCAGAAAGCACAGGATAGAGGAAGTAATTCTACAGTTCATACGAAGCCAATGACCAAACTAAAGGGATTTAATGGTTATTCAATCCATTAAAACACTCATTGTTGGATTGATAACTCAAGATTATAGACCTAATATAAGTCAGAAGGCTAGGTCATTTATATGCACCCTTCAACGAGTCTGTCAAAGCAGCAAGCATATGACTAAGGGCATACATGCACTTTCTGACATGTCAATATAAAAAATTAGGTCAATCCTTCTTCAAGTCCATCAAGCTTAAAGCTAGGACAGAAGGAATTTTAAATCTCAAAAAAAAAAAACCAATTCCTCCATCCAACCCGATTAAGCATGAAGCTAAGGTCAGAGGAAATTCAAATCAATAATAATATAAAAGAAAAAGGTCTTCAACAAACCCATTGAAGCAAGAGTTGATGGTGGAAGAAACTCTTATCCATTTGACAAGTAAATCAGGAGAAATCAATCAATCATTTCATTTAGCTCATTCAAACACAGGGCATTATATTAAGGACAAATCCTATCAAATCTCCATAAACTATTGAAATTGAAGCTGAAGTGATCCAAGACTCACAGTCAGCCCAAAAGGTCAACTAGTTTTCAATAAATATGACTCGCTCCATGCATGAATCACATTTGTTGGGGGGGGGCATTTATTGACCACCATGTATGCACCATAAGTCAATTCGAGCTGACAAGATGAATTCGACAGATTTCAGATGCAATAGCTCATAAATCAGGGTTAAAAAGCACTGAACATCACTGAAATCAATCAAAATGATCTCTGATCAACAAACGGACTTCTTCATCGAGTTCAGAATGTCAAAATTGATCAATATATATATATATATATATATATATATGCATAATTCGATGATTAACAGATCAAGAAGGAGGACCGTCGAAGCGCTAACATGCATATTAGAGTTAGGAGGCTGCGACAATGCTTGAACAACCTTCGTTCATGAAATCGATCATGTTGTTAACTTTGAAACATTGAAATCTATCAAATGAGATTATCCGTGATCGATTTGGATGAGTCTACGTGAACATCGAGCGGTCGAAAGCAATAATACATATTTTCAAACTAAAATTGATATGATTCAACCCCGCTTGAAATAGACGAACTTTGATTGCGAAACAGACTACGCCATTATGTCTGAAATATTGAAATCATCTAAAATAGACATCCATATTTCCTTGGATCATTGCAAAAAATATATTTAAAATAGACTTACATTTTAAGAGAATATATAAATTTAATCCTACAAAAAAATTCATTGCCACTTAACTCCCATTAAACTCACATTTCAGCCTATTTTCATACACAACAGCCTATTTTCATACTTGTATTTATATAATGTATAAAATATTAAAGTTATCTTATTGTAGCCACCCAAAATCCCCGCCCCATAACTTGTTCACATGGAAACCCATGATGCTCATTTAATGGTGGTTGCTAGCTCTTTTCTTATTCACTTATTAAATAAATAAAAAAGAGTAGCTGATTTTCCACATTCTCCATTTCAGATCATGTGTGAGCAGCTCCTCTCCCCATTACTCTAGCCTTCATTCCCTTCTCATCTCTGACACCTCCGAGAACGAACCGACTCATCTCTTCCAAAAATTAAGCAGCTCTCATGACTAGTCTCCTTTTCATCTCTCGCTGGCGAACCGTCCAGTGCAGCGCACCCTCCCAACTCGCTGCAGCAAGTCGTTGCTCATCTCTCACTCTATCTCACCTCTTCCCAGTTGCAAGAGTCGCAACCTATACTAGTTGAAGCTTGCAAGAGACATCTCTTCTCCTTGTTTTCTACTTTCTTCGGTCTGTTTATTAAGAGGAGAGAGAGACCATGCTCCATTGATGAACTTCATTATATAGCTGCTGGAGGGTTATTGATCTCATGACATTCTTAGACATGAGGTTCTGCATATACTTGTGAGAATCTATAGTTAAATAGTCTTATTAGAGAAAAGATTCTTTAGAAGCATTAGTTCTTATTTGCATTTTTTTTTTGAAAGAAATGGATGTTATGAGCACAAAGTTGGTAGATAGTGTTGAAGTTATTTATAATAATGCAGAGGGGAATAGAATGCCTTCTTCTGCTTCTCACTTCTCCGACATTGGTTGTGGACGTGTAACTAATCCTTGCAAGGATGATTGTTTAAAATGTTGCAAATTGATTAAAGCCAAGGGATCTTTTCCCACTGAATAGCATATTGTTAGAAGGTATTGCAACTTTATGAAATTTCGCTTGCCTCATCGACTTTTGTTTTACAAGAATAATGAATGGGTCAATTTTGCTGCAGATGTCATTGGTCTGATGCGTAATGATTTCAATGCAAAGAAGGCTATTACATAAGTTACTTGTCTGGATCAATAGTTTTTACTGGACTTTGTGCGTATCCTACATATAGATACAAAGACAGGTCTCAGCAAGCCATTGACATGGATTGATGAACATGAAATTTTTTTTTCAAAATATATTCTGAATTTTGTGCACCACATAGTCATCTCTTTGGAGGAAATGTTCATGCACCTTGTGTGCCAAATGGTACGCTTGAACTTGATTGCCATTTGGATCCCTTTTCTAGTGCTTCAGAAAACTTAAATTCAGGCTACTCTCTCTTTAAGGATAAACATACTAAACATGGAAAGCTTATTTTAGAAAATGATTCTTTGGCTTTAATTGGGGAGGTAGTGGGTGAAAATGATCTATGCCTTCCTATTTAATCCAATATAATTATTTCTTGAATGGAGAAAGAAAATGCAACTGCAGGAGTTAGTAGCCAACTTTCTTGTTTATCTGTCCAGAGACTCTTTCTGTCTAGATAAGTTGATGCCAAGGACATTGCCAACATCTCAAGAGTGCCTTTATTTGAACAATCTAGAAAATTTCTTTTTAGTAGTTTCCTAAAGCAGATTGAGGTAACAAAAAATTTTCATGATATTGCTAATGTGGGTTTTGCATGACTGCCTGCCACTAAGTCTACTGCAAAAGATATGATGCTGCATGGAGTTATGAGGATTAAGAAGCCCGTGCATGGTAGCACATATGGTCTTGGTGTTCATCTTGCACCTGTGAACTACCCAAATATCTGTGTTGCCTATTCGAGTGTTGATGAAAATGTTCTTTCATATATAATGCTATGTCACATCATTAGGGGTAACAAGTAGTGCCTTATGGTCATCAGCCTATAGAACTGGCGGTGGAAAGGACAACATAGGCTTTTAATGCTGGTGTGGTATAACAAAATCACTATCTATTTCAAGCTGCAACCTTGGCTGCCAAAGTATATGAGAATTCTTTTGTTCATCTTCCAACAAACCATTACATTTGGTATTTGAAGACCTTGTTATGCTCAGTAGAGCTAACGAGTTGAAGACCACGATCATAGTGTCACAAGACACTGATTATTATGCTCAGTAGGGCTGACGAGAAGGTCGAATAGCCTCTAATGTAGCCCCGTACATGGGGATAATGCCGAGAGGCTGCCGAATCTCATTCTAAACAATTACGTATATGCTTGTTTAGTATATTAAACTTATGTACTTATTGTTTCAATATAATTGCTAGATCTAAGTACTCGTGCATGCTGCTTCAATATGGAGAGAAAACCAGGATGTCTCTTACACAGGTATTGAAGGCCTATGCACATTTTGTTAAGCGTGGTGGATTTAGAAGACTCCTAGAGCCGTAGTGTCATAAGCCATTAACTATGCATACTTTTAAGCGTGGTAGGAAGGCTCTAACACTCCCAGTAGCTTTCACGACAACGAGGAGGTCAATTTTAGGCGATAGAGACTTAAACAAAAAACAAATAAAAGTGTTGAGGAGCTTAAATTAAACTTATTTGAAATTGATAAATTAAAGAATAAACCTACATATATATTCTTTTTATGCAGGTGTTTGAAGACCCCATTATGCTTAGTAGATCTAACGGGTAGAAGACTACAACCGTAGTGTCATAAGACACTGGTCGTTATGCTTAGTAGAGCTGACGGGAAGGTCGAATAGCCTCGATGCAGCTCCTTATGCGGGATGACACCGGGAGGCTGCCAAAATTCAAACTAATATGGGACTTAAAGATGATTAATTAGATTTGAATTGAACATAAATTAAATTTGAACTAAACATGATGAACTTCGAGGAATCAGAAGTTCAATAATAAGAATAAATTAAGCTTCATCAAAACTTATAAATTCAATAAATTCCAAGCTAAATGTGAAAAATATGGATGTTACTTCAAATGATTGAACAAAAGTAAAAAATATCTTACGCCACCGGATCTGCACCACATTAATGCTAGCAGACATAAGACATTGGTTTAAATTCTAAATAGAATGCAAATGTATTAATTTTGTATAAATTATGGATCCAACTATCCCTCAATTTAAATGCTTCAAACTTTGTGCAATCATTTAAAAGAAATGAATTCTAGTACAAAATATAAACCAATTGTCAATTAAATTTGATCTTTCCAAAATTCATACAAGTATTCTAAACGATCACCCGCATGAGATCTGACACTACACTGAATGCTTAAACAAAGTGTCTGAGGATGTTGAGTGGGTTGATTCCCGGTTGGGTCTTAGGACTGGGTCTAGTTAACAAAACCTAAAAATCCAATAATAATATTATAGGAATTTCAACTTATTAAAATATCAGAGATGCTAATTTTGTCATATGACAGTGGATCTGATCCTCTATTATTAAATTAATAAAGTCGACGGGATCTGAAATAATAAACCAAATGGTCAAACAGATTTATCACCCCAATAATGACTGAGTTGATTGAATATATCAACCAGAGGGGTCATAACTATCAAAAATATGTAAGACATTTATATTCAATATTCTCATAATATAAATCTAGATCTGATCCTCTATTATTAAATTAATAGAGTCAACAGGATTTAAAACAATAAATTAAATGATCAAGCTAGCTCATTCCCAAATGATGATTGAGTTGATTGAAGATATCAACTAGAGGGGTTATAACTATCAAAAATGTGTAAGACATTTATATTCAATATTCTCATAATATAAATCTAGATTTGATCCTCTATTATTAAATTAATAGTATCGTTAGGATCTAGAATAATAAACTAAATGATCAAGCTAACTCATTCTCAAATGATGGCTGAGTTGATCTAAGATATCAACTGGAGGGATAACTATTATCAAAATATTTAAGATACTATATTCAATATTCTCAAATTCAAAATCCTCAAAATATAAATCTAAGTCTGATTCTCTATTATTAAATTAATAAAGTCAATAATATCTAAAATAATAAATTAAATGATTTAAGCACCCGCATGGGCCTCAACATTGAATACTTAAACATAGTGTTTGAGGATGCTACATGGGTTAATTCCCTGTTTGGTCTTAAGATCGGGTCTGGGTTAACAATAATTATATTATAATATTTTTAATCTAATAAAATCTCTAAGAAGGCATTCATTTGTATGATAGATCGATCCTATTATTAAATTAATAGAGTCACCAGGATCTGAAATAATAAATTAAGTAATCAACACCCGATGATGGTCGTGTTAACTGAATATTACAATCGGAGGTGTTTTCATAATAATAAAAAAAATCTATTAAAACTCTAATGCCAAATCATTATATTTTCGAATTCAAATCAATTATAAAGTGATCAAATATTTAAACAAAATATATATATATATATATATATATATATATATATATATATATATATATATATATATATATATATATATATATATTAAATGAAATTAATTATTTAAATTTAAAGTAAAATCCATCCACCCATCGACAACCGTTTGTCAAGGGTGACAAATTAATAGACCCTTTACTTACAAAGAGCTAAATCAAATCAAATACATAATTATTTTCACACTTAAATAATCTTAAGCCTGTAAGGATATGGCCCGTGTCCTCTATCCGTGTGATTTTGTCTCAAAATGGCACCACATAAATAGTGATTACGACCAGAGCCCTCTGACCGGGTGGCTTGTCATAAAATGACACCACTAAATTACACTCACGACCGTAGACTGTATGTTTCCCAATGGCTTTGTTCTTTGAGCTGTGAACTATATAATGTATTTTGATTGGGCAAAAAGCCTTATGTTAGCTAAGGTTGACTTGTATTTGTCCCCTTAGACAAACTCCACCTTAGGTCTACAAATATTACTTGGGCGACGTAACCCATGTGTTGCTGACAAGGATCCTTCTATTAGGTTGGGTCGACTACCTCCTCTTACTAAGTAGACTAGGGATCACAACCCGGGATGATGAAACCATGGGATCTAGATCGGGCACGTCATCATTCCCCCAACCATATGCTTTAAGCTAATGATGATAAATTTCAAAAATTCTAAAACTCTGCATGCTGCTACTATATGCTATACATTTAGTGATCTAACGACTAGGATTAATTGAAAGTTCTCTTTCAGTATTGGGAGGGGTAATTAACTATAGGTGCTTGTGCCTATAGGAAACTTGGAACTAGATCTAAAGTCCTCACAAAATGAGGGTGAAATCTCTAGGTAGTGTTTTATCTACTATTCCATCCACCTTCTAAAAATTTCACTGACACTTTAAATCACTCTCTTCATTAAGTGGTCAGTGGAAAATTTTTGGAGCCCACATCCTTCAGCCAGGTTGGGTCTACTACCTCCTCTGACTAAGTAGACTAGGGACCGTGATAGCCCAAGATGATGAAACTATGGAATCTTGATCAAGTGCATCATCTCCTCAACCATCCATTTTAAGTTAAATGATGATTAATTTCATAAATCTAAATTCCAAGACTCCATATGCTGCTACTATATGATACGCATTTAGCGATCTAATGACTAGCCTTAATCAAAGTTCTCTCTCAGCATTGAGAGGGGTAATTAACTATAGGTGCTTGTGCCTATAAGAAACCTGGAACCAGATCTAAAGTCATCATAAAATGAGGGTGAAATCTCTGGGTAGTGTCTTATCTACTATTCCATCTACCTTCTGAAAGTTTGTGCGACATTCAATTCACTCTCTTCATCGAGAGGTCGATGGCAAATTTTTGGAGCCCACAGATTTCTAGCGACTTTGATGGGGATAAGGTTCTCTTTTCATCTTTGGCTAGTCGAATTTGAGCTATAATAGCAGTGGAGCATGATACAAATTAAAATTTAAAATGAATCATTAATGAAGCTAAATTTAAATTAACCATATTCTTATGACTAATATGTTTGTTCTCTATATCAGTTCGCTCTATTGTATATTTGCATTATGAAAGTGGGGGTGATACATCAATTACTGATTACCAATCCACATCTTTCACTTATAAAGTTAGATCTTGAGCACACCATTCATCATGTAGCTAGGTCACGAAGCAAATATCAGTCTGGCTAATGGTGTTATCAATATTGGAGATGTTGGAGATACTATTCAATTTGATAGTTTAGACTTCCCTACATTCTTTGCAAATAATCCTTTGAAGAACTTGTATATTGTACACACCAACATATGCAAGAGAGGAGGACAATTGGAATGACTGCTACTGCTACTTAGGTTCCTCTAAAGAGAGCCTTTCTATTCAAAAGATTGGGTCATTCTGAGGCACCATTCATAAAAAAGAACCGTCATTGGGTAGAAAGTGTCAATCATACCTGTGAATGCGACCACTCTGCTAATTAAACCTTTCGCATTAGGAAGGCATGATACTAAAGCCTCCTCTTCTAGAGAAAAATTAACTATAAGATAGAGTATAAGAAGGAATGCTGAGCTGCAAGCTCAACAGCTCTCACCTAGGTCATATATTACACAACCAGCCTTACAACCAGAAGCAAGTATTTACCCCATAATAAATTTAAAAATTTTGAGATTGGTGGAAAAGAATAGCTCTACTAGTAATGTTAAGCAATTATTTTGGGCTCAACAACAGTCAGCTCCAACCCTTCAGAAGAAATAACCTGAAATTTTATTTGCTCGAGTAAATAGAGTCTTAAAGGTTGTCAAGGAAAAAGATCTTATGAAGAATGGGTATCAAAGACCAATTATCGAAGAAGCCAAAAATGTTTCTTGCAAAGCTACCATCAGTGGTAGTAAGAACTCAAGATCGTTTTAAACAAGCCCTGTACGGTGTGCATCGGGACGTAACACCTGGACTGGCACATCCTTTTCAAATTAGATTAACTCATATGAGTAGGTGTACTTAAAAACTTTATATGCTCTAGATAATTTTAAAGTCAAAGACACAGCCATAGTTTGAAGAACATATCAAGCCAACCATCGATGAGCTCAAAGAAATCAACTTAGGGACTGAAGACAATCCACATCTGGCATATATCAGTTCCTTATTGAATGAAATTGAAACCAATGACTTAGTTAGGCTATTGGCTGAGTATAAGGACTAGTTTGCATGGAGTTATGAAGAAATGTTTGATTTATCTTTTGATATAGTAGTCCACAAACTAACAATAGAGCCTAGTATGAACCTTATCAAACAATCTTCTAGACGTGTGATTAGACATTGAATAATATGTCATTTTTGAAGTTAAGAAATTGATCGATGCTAGTTTCATCTAGGAGAAAAAATACCCCACCTGGTTAGCTAGTGTCATCCCAGTTAAGAAAAAGAATGGCAAAATTCGCATATGCATCGATTTTAGGGATCAAAATGAGGCATGTCCAAAAGATAAATTTTCACGACCAATACCAGAGCTGATGATGGAAATTATCTCATCTCATGCAATCCTCTCCTTCATGGATGGCTCATCTTGATATAACAAAATAAAGATGGCCCTGAAGATGATAAAAATATTGCCTTTCAAATCTCGATCACAATATATTACTATAAGGTCATGCCTTTCGGTCTCAAAAATGCCGGTGCCACATACCAACAAGCCATTACTCAAATCTTCAATGAACTCATTCATCATTAAATCGAATGCTATGTAGATGATCTCGTGGTCAAAAGTAAAGAAAAGGAAGACCATCTCTTTGACTTAAGAGTAGTTTTTGAATGGCTAAGATAATACAACCTCAAAATGAATCCCTTGAAGTGTGCATTTAAAGTAGCTTCAGGGAAATTCCTTGGGTTTGTTGTCCGATATCGTGGAATCGAAATTGATCCGGTGAAGATTAAAGATCATTCCAAGGGAGGTTGGCATATCTAAGATGCTTTATATCCAACCTATCCGGAATATGCCAACCATTCTCGGCAATTGTCAAGAAGGACACTAAGTTCAAGTGGGATGAAAAGTGCCAATATGCTTTTGAAGACATCAAGCAGTGCCTGATGATGTAGCCAGTTCTAACAGACCCTATCTCGAGCAAGCCTTTGATTCTCTACACTACTGCATTAAACCCTCGGTGCTTTGTTAACCCAAGCAAATGATGAAGAGAAAGATAGCACACTCAACTATCTCAGCCATCGTCTAATCCTTATTGAAGTAAATTATCCACCTATTAAGATGCATTGCTAGCTTTAATCTTTGCATCTCAAAAGATATGACAATATATGCTTTCTCATAAAGTCAATTTGATTTATAGAATTAATCCACTATAATATCTCATGACACGACTAATGCTATCTAGACGGTTGGCACATTGATCCATGATTCTATCATAATTTGACATGACTTTCATACCCCTTCGTGCTGTGAAAGGATAAGTACTTGCAGATTTCTTAGCAGCACACCCACTTCCTGCTGACTCTCCACTCAATGATACTCTCCCCGATGAACAAATCAAGAACTTAGGGGACACTAGCATTTTCTGCTAGGAGATGTACTTTGATGGTGCGGCTTCCTATCAAAGAGGAGAAGAACCACAATATACCCTTCCAGGAAAGGCAGGGGTAGAAATAGTTCTCCTAACTCTGGATCATGATGTGATGAGATTCTCATATCATCTGTCCAATCCTTGCACCAACAAAGAAGTTGAATTTGAGGCTTTGGTTGCCGGTCTAGAGTTAGCCATTTCACTAAGCATCTAGAATATCAGCATCTTTGGGGATTCTCAACTAGTTATCAACCAAATCGTTGGGTCACATAAGGTTCTAAAGCCTAAACTCAATCACTGCCACAAGTACACCATGGAGTTGTTAGCCCAAATATCAAAGGTTACCATTTACAAGATTCCTCGAAGAGAAATTGCCATAGTGGATGCTTTAGCTAAGCTTGCCAAGGAGTTGACATGTCTGGAAGATGACTTCACATCAATAAAGGTCCAAAATAGACAAGTTTTATCTTTTATTGGAGGGGATGTTGCCATTGCCAAAAATGATGAAGAGTTGGATTGGAGGCAACCTTTCATTGACTACCTAAATTAAGAAAAACTACCTTAAGAGAAGTCTCAAGCCCATCAAATCAAGCAAAGTACACTTTCCTACTCTCTCGTGGATGGCACCCTATATCGACGGTCCTTCGATCATATGTGGTTACATGTTTAGACAACCATGAAGACCGTATGATCATGATCGAGGTACATTCAGGATTATGCAGAGCTCATCAATCCAATCCTAAGATGAAAGCCAGAATTAAGAGATTTGGGTACTATTGGCTGATGATTATTATAGACTACATGGATGTAGCTAGGCGATGTCACCAATGTCAGGTGCATGGAGTGGTTCTGCACTAACCACCCAACATTCTACATCCAACATTAGCCACGTAGCCATTCGAGTGTTTGGGCACTAACATAGTGGGTCTAATTGATCATCCTTCTTCCAAAGGTCATCGGTTCATCCTAGCTGGTACGGACTACTTTTCCAAATGGGCGAAGGCGATTCTGCTCAGAGAGTTTATAACTCAGCATGTGCGCTAGTTTTTTGGGAACCATATCATATATCGGTTTAGGGTGCCTCAACAAATTATATCTAATAATGGTACTGCATTTAAGAGCACCAAGATCAACAACTTTTCCTTGAGACACAACATAGATTGGAGATATTACCATCTATTGCCCAAGGGAAAATGGCTTGGCAGAAGCCTTCAATAAAACTCTCATCCAAATATTAAAGAAGACGCTTGATGACAACAAACGATAGTGGCATGAGTAGTTAGTTGAAGCCTTGTGGGCCTACCATGCCACATACATAACTCCAACTCAGTCTACTCCTTTCTCCTTAGTGTATGGGTATGAAGTCATTCTACTATTAGAAGTCCAACTTCCATCATTAAGGATAGATGTGGATAGTAAGATCACAACGAAGTAGAATGCCAAGTTACGGTTAGAAGAGCTTGAATGTTTAGAGGAGAGATGCCTACAGGCATGCTAAAACCTCGAGTTGTACAAAACCAAAATGATTCAAGCTCACAACAAGTTGGTCCATCCTAGACCTTTTCAAGTAGGAGAGCTTGGTTTAGTTTTAAGGAGACCAATTGTTTCCCGTTGCAAGATGGGAAGCAAGTTTGAACTCACTTGGGAAGACCCTTTTGCCATAGAGAAGGCCTACCAACGATGATCTTATCAACTCAAAGGAGAGCACCCGATGCTTTCGATCAATAAGTTCTACTTAAAGAAATATTATCCATAAAATCATGTTTGAAAGTAATTAACATCAATAAAATTCTATTTCAAATTCAATCTCTTCAAATTAAAAGCATTTTTGCCTGCGAATCCACCACGACACATTTAGGATAAGTGTAAGAGAACCCAAGTGACATCATATCCTTCATCAACATAAACACAAACTATACAATTCTCCAATGCTATTAGGATAGGTGTAAGAGAACCCAAGAGGCATTTTATTTCGACTAGCACAACTAAGTTTGGTGTAAGAGAACCTGAGCGTCATCCTTCCTTAGTGGAGTCACAATGCCCTTGTGGCACCATTTATTCCATTCCATGATGTGTTTAGAGTAGGTGTAAAAGAACCCAAGCAACATCTGATTTTCTTTAACATGACACAAACTACTCACAAACACATAAGCAAACACAAATCTTTGGTCACGGGATACTTTGAGTTGGGATAATGCCCCTAGTGACACTCACTCAGTAGGGACTCTATGTCGGGCTAACGTGTTATGCTGCTAGTGTGTCACCCCAATAGTCTTCTTGCTTTAGAGGATGTAATCCTGCTACGCTTTCCTTTCTTACTTGGCCACTACACTCCGATGAGCGCCTTGTTTGCATGGTAGACCTTATTGCACGGTCAGTAAGCTATGTCATGATGGCTACATTTAAGAGGATATAAGTATGGTATGCCTTCTTCTTAAACTAGCCATCATGAACTAACTAGGTATATTATATTTGAGGATTAGCATAAGTCCCCCAGTAGCTCCTTTCCTCCTGACTACTTCAAGTCTAGGTCCAGTCCTTCTTTGTGACTCCTTACTTAGTAATCACCCTCAGGTCGGGTTGACTTGTTGTGCCAACAATGGGTCACCCTAATAGCTTTTCTTGCTCTGAAGATGTAAGTTTACTATGCTTTTTTCTAAGCACAACCATTACACATCGACGGACAGCCCTAGGTTGAATAGCACATATCAAGCCAACAACATACTATCCCGATGATCAGTTCTGCTTTAGGGAGATGTATGTCGACATGCCTTCTTTCTAGACTGATCATCGCACATCGACGGGCACCTTAGGTTGATTGGTTCTTGCTATGCTGACAACGACCCACCTGGTGAATATGCCACTCATGGCGGATGTAAGTCTGCTATGATTTCTCCTTGAGTTGTCCACCGTATACCTACATGCATTATTTTCTTCTTAGATCAAGATAACACCCTTAATGACGCCTCCCCTATAGGCACTCTACTTGGATCACATCCTTTGAGACCCCATTTAGACACTACTTAGGTTACTCTTGGGTTGGACAGTCCCCCTTTTTTGGTAACCACCCCTGTGATTGGAGATTATGTTCCACTGATGCGTAGATTCTCCCTTGGTCCAGTAAATTTGAGATAGGTCAAGGCTGACATAGCCTCTTCTTAGTGTGGTCCCTTGCACGCCAACAGGGTCCATGATAACAAACAAACAAAATATATGTTTGCTTGTGAACCTTTCCCAAGAAGGCATCCTATCTTTAAGGCAGTGTCAACAAAACTCCCTATATGAATCGCCTGACTACTTTTGAGTTGAGATAAATCCCCAGCAGCACTCTCTCAGTAGTCACGCTTAGGGCGGGTTTGACCTATTGTGCCACCAACAGGTCACCTTAGTGGTCATCCTTGCTTTGAAAGATGTATGCCTGCTACGCATTCTTTCCACCACGATCGTTGCACACCGATGAGCAGCCTTAGGTCATGTTTGATTAGTTGTGGTACTAACAGGTCACCCCAACGTCTATTTTTACTCAAGAAGATGTAAGTTTGCTATGCTTTCTTTCTAGCACAGCTGTTGCACACCGAAAGGCACCCCTTAGGTCGGATAGTCCTACCCTTCGGCCAGTAGACTACACCTTTGGATCGGTAAATCTGAGATAGGCCCAGACCTACATAGCCCTTTCTCAGTGCGGTCCATCATACACCAATAAGGTCCATCAAATTAAAATGAAATTAATCCTGACTACTCTTGAGCTGACATAAGTCCAGTAGCATTCACTCAACAGTCATCTTAGGTCAAGTTTCATTTGTTGTACCATGAACAGTCACCCACGGCATTGCACTGCAGAAGATAACCCTTAGGTTGGTCAAGGCCTTTTTTATAAACCCACCATCTCATCCATCAAATCAATAAATATACTAAATACCAAATCAAATCCAATGAGATTAAAATGAAAAACACGACTACTCTTAAGTAGTTATAGCAGTTTGACTAGTTGTGCTACCAATGGGTCACCCCAATGGTTATTTCCCACTTTGGAAGATGTAAGTCTATTATTTTTCTTCTAGCATAGCCATTGCACACCGAAAGGAAACCCTTAGGTTGGATAGCCCTACCTTTTGGCAGGTAGATTATCCCTTTGGACTTGTAAATCTGAGATAGGTCAAGACCTACATAACCCCTTCTTAGTGGGTCCATCACTCACCGATAGGGTCTACAACATAACACACCAAATAAAATCAAATAATATCAAGTCAAATCAAATTAAAATGAATTTAATTTTGACTGCTCTTGAGTTGAGGTAACATCCTTAGAGACACTCTCTCTACAGTCGCCCTAGGTTGGGTCCGATTTATTACGCATCCAACAGACCATCCCAATGACTATTCTTTGCTCAAGAAGATGTAAGTCTGTTATGCTTTCTCCCTAACACAGTCGTTGCACACCGAAAGGCAACCCTTAGGCTGGATAGCCTTACCCTATGGAAGGTAGAATACCCCTTTGGACTTGTAAATTTGAGGTAGGCCAAGGCCCCCATAGCTCCTCCTTAATGGGTCCATTGCACACCGACAGGCTCCATAATAAATTGAATTTAACAAACCAAATCAATTAAAAGTATACCAAACCCAAATCAAATTAATCTCCCAAAAAAAAATAAATAAATTCATAAAATAAATCCAATCAAAACAAATTCAGTCTTGATCCCTAGTGGATTCAAGCCCATATCCCCAACAAAAATGCCTCAAATTAAATCAACCAAATAAATTAAACAAACTCAAACTGGTATTCCCAGTGGATCCCCCTTTCACAAATTAAATCAAATCTTCATCCCCGGTGAATCTTCCTCCTAAAAAACTCAAATATATCAATCAAATCTTAATCCCCAATGGATTTCCCCTACTTTTATGCCCTTGGAATAAACATATCACAAATCAAATCCAATTCATGTGTGATTCCCCAACGAATCTCTCTTCATGTCATTGACATAAAACTTATTCATACCCAAACTCCTTGCCTCTTTTATGCCTTGAGCATAAGATGAGTTGCATTGCACTAAGATTTTGATGTTATCTACCTCTTGGTTTAGGAGTAGATGGTCTTTAGCTTGCATTCCTTTGGAGATTATTGAACATCTCGATTAATGACAATATGTGATGTGCCTGTCAATTACATAACACATATTGGGGGTCCTTTTATTGACCTCACTTTTGGAGTGAGGATTCAATCTTTCTATCATAGGTTTAGGAGTCTTTTAGATACTAAGAGTTCCTTAGTCATTGGACACTTCTAGTGGCTTGTGGTGTTTATTTTTAGGATGTATATGGGGGGACACCCTGCAAATTTTATGGGGTACTTATTGAAGTGATCAGGTACAACATTGAGGTATGATGTATTATCTCAAAAGATAGAGGCATCACCCTTCAATGGACCTAATCACTTAATAAGGACTCCTAAGGCATGATGGGTCTTCAAATATACCAGAGATTTTTCTCCTACTCTACATGGATGAATAAAGCAAGATTTATATTAAACCAAATTCTAAAATTCCCTATGGAGGCAAGCCTCTATAGTTAATAACATCATAAGGAAGGTGAATTCCTTATGAATACTCTCGATTAAAGTAATAAATTATTGTCTCCAAAGATTTCAAGGCTAGACTAATGAAAGATTGGTTATATTTGGAATTCAACTGTGAAAGATCAAGTAGAAGATTTATTTTGGAAGTCAAAGGGAATAAGTAGGAATTTCTCATGATACTAGAAACTTAGTGAGCATTTTATCTATCTTATGGTAGGCCTTTATGATTTTGAAAGTGAAGAGACTTATATGTTTTGAGTTGAAATTTTATTAGATTACTAGAGCTTATAATCCAACAATACAAGATTATGAAAATGCCTAAGATATGATGATTTATAAGATTGAGATTTGGTCTTCAAAATTTTTAA
Organism: Cymbidium sinense; assembly: GCA_021442155.1. Classification (NCBI taxonomy): domain Eukaryota; kingdom Viridiplantae; phylum Streptophyta; class Magnoliopsida; order Asparagales; family Orchidaceae; genus Cymbidium; species Cymbidium sinense. Next base: position 133,039,012 of record CM038220.1, read on the forward strand.
CATCTATAGGAATTAAGCCTAACATCCAATCTACGAAACATACACCCTAACATAAAATAATACATCATAAAATCAAACATATATTATACCATGCATTGCCCTAACATAAAGCTAGAAATGGTGACTTAGTTCAAATGTGTGTGTTAAGGCTTTTGTGGTATGTCCTAACTAGGCATTAAGGTTATGGTTTTCCAAATGTGAAAGAGCATTTAATCATAAGAGGTTAATTTTATTTTAAATGGTTTAATTGATTTGAGAATTTTACTTAATATTTTCTTTTGTTTCATATGGTTACACTTAGCAACTAAGTGTTATAAAGAGAAGGAAAAAAGAGGATTGCTCTCTTTCATCCCTACTTTAAGTCATTTCTAAAGCATATTAATTAATTAATTCTCTTTAGTGAATGGCATATTCCACATTTTAAATTAATCCAAAGTTTAGGTCCACTTTAAATAATCCTATTCAACATGAAAGGCATCTTAAGATTAATTTGATTGAATTACTATCACATGACACATGTTCAACCACTCCTTTCCATCACATGTAACATGCATATGATTAAATCTAAGTATATCAACACATACAATATATTTTAGCACACTTAAATGATGGGTGTGAATATGTATATTTAAAGTTTATATTTTTAATTTGATTGAAATATTTTTATCATTTTAATTTAAAGCTCTATCTAAATTCTTATACAAAAAATACATTTGGATGAAATTAAAACGTATGTCATTGTTAACCAGAGAAGTGAGGTAATCAAATGACCTCTTTGGGGCTAACTAAAGCCTCATTATTCCATTCATACCATTACATTCAACAAAATGTAAATTTTCATACATGAATCATAAGAAAGAGAACTTCAAATCACATGATTAATTAATTAAATCACTTGAACAATTGCAAATGCATGTATTTTTGGATAAAAGAAAAGTCATTCTAATTCCATAATTAAATACACACACACATGTATAAGAGACATAAGCTAGTACATGTCATTATTAACCAGGGAAGTGAGGTAATCAAATGACCTCATTGGGTAACTTAAAGCCTCATATTCCTGAGATGTCCATACTAAATATTTTCTTTTCACAAATACATATGGATGTATACACAAGTAAAGGAAGTAAAACCATGCAAAGATTATACTTTTACTTGATTGAAACATTTATGCATATGGATTAAAGTTCTTATTCAAATTCAAATATTGAAATACATGTAAATGAAATCAAATAAGTACTTATCGATGTTAACCAAGGAAGTGAGGTAATCAAATGATCTCCTTGGGGCTAACTAAAGCCTCGTATTCCTGGGATGTTTGGACTATATACATATTAACATTCAAATGCATGTAAAGCTACACATGAATTAAATAAAAGAAAACTTCAATCCATACACTTAGGGTGTAATCACATACATTTCCTATATATTTATAACTAGCATTCATGGCATATGTAATCATTCATTTATAAGCTTTAAAAAATACATTTGGATTTAATAGTGATAATAACTACACATATATAAAATTAAATCAGCACATGCAAGCTTGACATAAAGGAAAACATTTAATTTAATTAATTTTGCAAAATATGAATCCATGAATCAAATGGCATACAACATTTAACATGATTGGAGAGGAATAAATAAGCACAAGCATGTGATTTCGTCCAACCAAATTAATTTCTAAGGACAATCATATCAAATAAAATTATTTAAAGCAAACCAAATCTTTTAATATCATTTTTAATTTAATGTTTGATTTGATTTAAGGAAAGAGAGAAAGAGAGAAAGAGGTTTACTAATCCTAATCACATCCCATGTTTGTAAGTTAATTTTATTTAATGAGAAGGTAATTAGGTTGATTTTATAGATTAATTAGGTTAAGGTATGAAGTAAATTAATTAATTAAACCTTACATATGTTATTTTAAAGTAATTAACTAAATAATTATGAGCCAATGTAATATGCAAATGAAAATAACTTGCAATGATCCTAAGAAATGAAAGGGGCCTAATTCAATTAGCTCATAATTAATAATTAATTAGATTAAGGAAACCTAATTAATTACTTTTATGATTTTCCCACACATATAGACAAATCATAATTTCATTAAATCTCTTTAGGCTATTGAGCACCTAAAGATCTACCCATGAATTAATTAGGTTCTAATGTATTTTAAGCATTAATTAAACTAATTAAGTAATTAATTAATCCATTAATCCTTAATTAATTTCTCTTAAAAGTGAAGGAAACTTAGGAAAAAGATTAGGAGAGAAGCCCCAATTCAAGTCCCTAAGCCTCCCCGCTATTAAACAATGATACATGAACCAAATTAATTAAGCAAATTACTATTCATATGATTAATTATCACCTAATCAAGTTAAGAAGGTAATTAGGGCTTAATCAATCAATTTCCTAATTAATGTCAATAAATCCCAAGAAAAAATGAGGCGGAGGTCATCCCCCTAAACAATCTCGAAAATTTGAGGTTAATTGGTTAATTAATTGGTAGGAGTAGTGGGTAATTAACTTTTTAATTAAACTTAGATTAAGTCTAAATTACTAATCAAAATAAGGATAATTTTAGTAGTTCTCTAAAATAGGCCATTATTTATTTTTTGGATATTCTATAATTTTTTAATTTATGGAGTTTTGACCTTAAAACTAATTAGTGTAACCTAATTGAAGCCTTAATCCATGTTGTATGCTAACGCTTGCTTTCCATGTGGCTCCACAAGATTGGTTATTTAAGTCACATCCGGACCGGTAAAATATTGATCTCTGCCATCTAATCTGAGATCGGATGGTGATCAAACTCACGGTTAATAATGGTCTGAATCAATGGATCTAATGTGATCTGATCAAAGTCTTTCATTCCAATCATGTGGAATGTAATGCGTAATCTCTTTCTCGAATGGCGAATGACGAGTGTCGCCATGGATCGATCTAAGCTCACCCAGTCGATTCATTCCAAAATAACCCCACACCTTCACACGAGGGATCCACGGAGATCCAATGGCTACGATCAGCTCACATGTAAGTTTTCTTCAAAAATCTCCAACCCATTTTAAGCTAAAGCTCTTAGAAAATACCTAGGAGCTAAGACTCGGTTTCTAAGGAAACTTTCCTAGTTTGAGACAAAGCCCTATTGAATTCAATTGGATTGGTTCTGAGTGGATTGCTTGGTTGGCCAAGAACAGAGCTTTGGATGCTCGGCTTTGATCAAATTCCATCCTCTGGTTGATTTGGACCATGGGAAATGGCTTGGGTAGCTTTAACAAGGTGTGTGGAAGGTGTATGTAGGAGGAATTTGATTTTTGTTGAGAAATGGAAAAGTTGGAATCGAAGGTGAACTCCCCTATTTTAGCTTCATACAAGAAGAGAACATCTGAAGTAAGAAGGGCTTGGAATCACTTGAGAGCTTGTTGGGATTTGGGAGCTGGAAGCAATAGTGTGATTTCAGAACAAGGTGTATGGATGGATGGGATTGCTAATTTGGAACCACCAAAGCTTTGAGGGTCACAATCAGTCCGGGCACACCATGAGTGTAGAAGGCATGGAGGTGGCTCGAAAATGGCTTCTTCCTGATGGGTTCTGCTTTGGGAGGTAGAGTTAGCTCACCTCTCTTGGTCCATGGAGCTTAGGGTGGGCTAAGTGGCTTAGGTGATGCCCCATTTGGGCGTTTGATGACTTCCAAGAATGAGAGGAGAGTTGACTTTTCCAATTTTGGCAAAATCCCACATGGGGAGGCATATCCAATGGTGTTGAGTGGCTCTAATGGGTTTATTTTCGCCCTAGGATGGGTTTGAGTTAAGAGTCTCAAAGTCCCATGGGTTGGTTTCATGGGTTTTACCAAAAATGGGTTAATTTGAGTCATGTTGGGTTAGGTTGACCAATTGGTCAAATTGAGTCAAATCAAGGCTTGGGTTAGGTTCAAATAATGATTTGAAGTATTTTAATTCAAGTGGTTTTAATCAATTTGGCTTAGGTTTAATTTTAGCTCATTTGGATTCATATGGTTTTAATAATTTGACCAAATGGCCAAATTGTAGTCTTGGTTCAATTCTTAAAATGATTGTGGGCTTTGGTTTGAATCAATTTGGATTTAATTTTGATTTTGGCTAATTAGACCCTTTTAGGTCAATTTGGGCTAGGTTGGGTCCAATTGATCAAATTGGAACTTTGGTCAAGTTCAACAATGAATTTAGAATGAACTTGAACCATTGGTTGCAATTAATTTGAGTTGGATCATGATTTGACCCATTTTAGCCTTTTAGGTCAATTTGGGTCAACTTGGGTCAAATGGCTTATTAGATTTGGTTTGGATTAAGTGGTGGTTAAGCCATGTTCAATCACTGATTATGAGTTGGTGTGAATTGATGGTTTCAATCAATTTGGTGTATGGTGAGTTTTGGCTAATTTGGGTTTGTGGTATTTTTTTTTTTCGATTATGTGTATGGGGGACACCACACAGATCTGAGGGTGTACTTATTGAGGTGATCGGGTATGACATCAAGGAATGGTGTATTATCTCGAAAGATAGAAATCACCACCCTATAATGAACCTAATCACCTAATAAGGACTCCTAAGGCATGATGGTCTTCGAATATACCAGAGATTTTTCTCCTACTTTACATGGATGAATAAAGCAGGGTTTATTTAAACTAGGTTTTAAAGTTTCCTATGGGGGCAAGCCCCCATAGTTAATTACATCTTAAGGAAGGTGAGTTTCTTAGGAATACTCTCGATTAAAGTAGGAAATTATTGTCTATAAAGATTTCAAAGATAGGACTATCAATAAATTGGTTATATTTAGAAAATTAATCGGGATATATCAAAAAGGAGAGACTTATTATCGAAGCTAAAGGAGATGAGTAGAGAATGCTCATGATACTAGAAACCTAGTGAGCATTCCAGCATATCCTATGGTTGGGCTTTATATGTTTAAAGTTGAGGAGAATTATATGTTTGAATTGGAATTTTATTAGAAAGCTAAGACTTATAATATCACAACACAAGTTTGTGGAAATGCCTAAGAGGTGAGGATTTATGCTTGTAGCCCGAAGTAAACATTAATCTCTGATCCTAAATTTAGAGAGCTTTAGTGGGAGCCAAAGCACTTCCTAAATCTAAGCAAAGATAGGTATATGGTTTAGCTCCACAAGAGAAGATAAATCACTCTACTGCTATACTTATAACCACCTGGAGTGGAAGCCAGTTAACTCCTCCTACGCTTTGAAAATAATGTGGTCAAGTCATATGATTTTGCAAGATAGTTAGGTTATTTTCTATTTAGAATGAGACTAAATTCCTTAAACTCACTCTCTAAGAGACTAGAACATGAGTGGTATGAACAATGACTTAGTCTAATGCAAATCTTATCAATTTTTATTTAATTTTTGACTCTTTATTTTGACAAAGGCCATAGAATTTTTATATGACTAAATACATGATAAATAAGGTTATTGGCTAAATTAGAAAGAAAGAGGTATTTTCCACCACAGGAGAGACCCTCATAGGTCAAGTCTTCCCCTATCATGCAAAGATGGAAACCCTCTCTCAAAAGGAATGAAATAATATGGATGCATGATATTAAACATACAATATTCAGCTAAGGGGTTGCTAAATCTTTTAATTATCTTGATTTAATGCCTAAGTTTTATGTGAGGTTATGAGTTATTTAAAAAATTTAGTCATGAATTGTAGTTGGGGTAGAAAATTTATTTTTTCCTAAGAACCTAATCGGATCCATGAAGAAACTAGGAAAAAGACATGCCATTTCTATTACACAATTGTAAATAAAACATCAAATAATTTATAAATCCAACATAAAAAAATAAAAGATCGGTGTGGTCAAGTACGACCGTACAACCCGAAAAGAGGAATGGGTAGCCAAGCTCTACCCTTATACAACCAGGTATATGAAAGAATAATTACAAATATACAAATGAATAAATGTTATGGGGGTCTTCGTTCTTCATATTTTCTTCATCTCTTAATTTGGTTTGCTTGCTTCAAAGGCATCACAGAGGGGCCTCCTAGGACAAATAAAGCCTTCTACCCACCATTCATCCTAATCCCCCATAACACTAATCCTAATTCATAATACAAATTACATTAAAAATAGGAAAAATAAATTTAACTACACCTGCAAAATAAATATTAGCTAAACCCACCATACAACCTAAGCTGTTATATGAATAATTTGGACTTAGCACCCTGCACATGGTAACCAAGTCCAGTTGTCTTAACTTAGATTATACTTAGGGGTTAAGCAACCTAAAAGAGAGCATTTATATTTATTTTAAGCACCCCTTAAGCACAATCTCCTATAGAAAATATGATTAAGCTAATCACGGCCTAACATCCAATCTACAAAGCATGCACTCTAACATCCAATCTAAAATAATACATCATAAAATTAAACATAACATAAAGATAAAAGTGGTGACTTAATTCTAAAGTGTGTGTATTAAGGCTTGTGTGGTATGCATTAAATAGGCTTTGTTATGATTTTCTGAGTATGAAAGGATTTAGTTATAAAGGATAGTTTCACCTTAAATGATTTAGTTAATTTAAGAATTTTTACATAATGTTTACTTTTATTCCACTTGACATACTCTTAACAACTAAATATTATAAAAAAATAAAAAAGAGGATCACTCACTTTTATCCCTACCTTAAGCCACATCTAAAGCATTATAATTAATCAATTCTCTTTAGTGAATAATTTATTACATATTTTAAATTAATCCTAAGTTTAGGTTCATTTTAAATAGACTTATTCAATAAGAAAGGCATCTTAAGATTAATTGGAATTAAGTACTATCACATAATACATGTTTATTCATTTCTTTCCATCATAGGCAACATGCTTATGATTAAGTCCTAAACATATCTATACATGCATTATGTCTTAGCAAACTTAAAAATGATGAATATGAACATATATATTTAAAGTTTATATTTTCTTTTGATTGAATTATTTTTATCATATTAATTTAAAGCTCTATCTAAATTCTTATGCAAAAATGCATAGGAATATAAGAAAGAAAGCTTTTGATCACATGATTAATTAATTCTATCACTTAAACAATTGCAAATGCATGTATTTTGGTACACACACACACACACACACACACATGTATGAGAGACATGAGCTAGTATATGCCCTTGTTAACCAGAGAAGTGAGATAATCAAATGACCTCCTTGGGGCTACTTAAGGCCTCATATTCTCGGGGTGTCCAGACCAACTATTTGCTTTTCTCAAATACATATGGATGTACATACAAATAAAGAAGAGCAAACTATGCAAAAGTTGTATTTTTATTTGATTGAAAAGATTTATGTACATGGAGTAAAGTCTTATTTAAATTCTAATATTGAAGTATATAAGAATGAAATCAAATGGAATACATGTCATTGTTAACCAAGGAAGTGAGGTAATCAAATGACCTCCTTAGGGCTACTTAAAGTCTCATATTCCTGGGGAGTCCAGGCTAAACATTCTTACTTACATAAATCAATACAAATGAATGAAAGAAAAGGACTTTACTTCATACACTTAAGTTATAATCATTTGCATTTCACATTTATAACTAGCATTTGTAGCATATGTAATCACTTGTTTATAAGATTCAGAAAGTAGATTTGTATTTAATAGTGATAATAGCCACACATATATTAATTGAATCAACACATGTAAACTTGACATAATGAAAATCATTTATATTTACTTAATTTTTAAGGAAATGAATACATGATTCAAGTGGCATACAATATTTTAATATGTTTGGGAAGAAATAAAGAGACACAAGCATGTAATTTCATTCAATCCAACTAATTTCTAAGGACAATCATATTAAATAAGCTTATTTAAAATAAACCTAAGTTTCTTAGTGTCACTTTTAATTTTATGTTTAACTTGATTTAAGAGGTGTGAGAAATAATTGCTAATCCTAATCCAATTCCCCATATGTGTGAATTAATTTGATTTAAGGAAAAGAAATTATGTTGATTTTATGGATTAATTAGGTTAAGGTGTAAATTAAATCAATTAATTAAACCCTTGCCTATGTTATCTTAAGATAAGTGATTAAATAATCATGAGATAATGTAATATGCAAATACATTGAGAAGTAAATAGCAATGCTCCTATGAAATGAAGGGGGCCTAATGCAATTAGCTCATAATCATTTACTAATTAAGCTTAAGGAACTATTTTAATTACTTTCATGATTTTTTCACACATATGAGCTAATCATGATTTCACTAACCTCTTTAGGTTCTTGAACACCTAAAGCTCTACCCAAGATTAAAATAAAGAAATAATATTCTTAATTAGATGATTAATCCATTAATTTATTTCTCTTTAATTACTTAACAAAGTTAAACAATTATCTTGAAAATGAGATGGGCTTAAGGGAAAAAGATAAGGAAAGGGGTCCCAACCTAATTCCATAAGCCACCTACGACCAAGCAATGACTTAATGATTTGGATTTTAGCTTAGCTAATTAAGCTATTAATTAATTAATTAATCATTAATTAGCATTTTAGTTGAAAAGAGGAAAATTAGGGAAAAGGATTAGGAGGGAGTCTCCAATCCACTTCTCAAAATCTCCTTACTATTCAACAGTGATTAGAGAGCCCAAATAATTAATTAATTACTGTTCATATGCTTAATTATCTCTTAATTAAGTTAAAAAGGTAATTAGGGGTTAATCAAGCAATTTCCTTAATTAAGTAACTAATAAATTCTAAAAAAAATAGGGGAAGCAGAGGTCATCCCCCTAAACATCCTCAGAAAGTTTGGAATTGATTGGAATCTTAATTATGGAGTAATTAAGTTAATTAAAATTTTAATTAAACTTAATTAAGCCAAAATTACTATTTTAAACTATTTAAGAATAATTTTAATGGATTCCCTCTAAAATATCTTTAAAATGAGCCATTATTTATATTTTTTGGATTTCTCTATAATTAGTTATGAATTATGGAAGTTCAACCTTAGAAAATAAATTATTAATCCTTAATTAAACCTAATCCCAGCCACGTGGTGTGTTGATGCGGCGCACTTTCCATGTGGTGTTGCGGAATTGGTTATTTAAGTTGTCACGTTCGTGCGCCGAGTTAGCTGGCGGTGGACGCGCTTTCTTGTGAGCCGTCCGATCTCAGATCAAACGACCACAATCAAATATGTGGCTAAGGAAGGATTAAATTACGGATCTAACATAACTTGATCATGATCGTCCGTTCCAATCATGCAAAATGGATGACATATGATCCTTCTTCCTGTGAGTGACGAATGATAGCATCCCTCCACCATGGGTCATTCGATCTGAGCTCACCCGAGCTTGGATGAACTTCAAAATCAACCCACACCATCAAGGGAAGGAGACGAGCACATCCAACGGTCAAGATCGCAGGCAATGAGAATTTTCTTCAAAAAAGATCAACCAAATTTCCATATATTTATGGTTTTGAGGAATTACCTCGTTGGAGCTCAAGATTGATGATGTGGGATCGATGAAGGTAGCTTCGTCTATTAGAGATGAGACCCTGTTAAGAAGCAATCAAACCAATTCCACTTGGTTCACTCGGTTGGCCAAGAATGGAGGTTTGGAGCTTCGATCTTGATCAAAGTCCTTGCTCTGGTGGGTTTGGAACTTAGGGGAAGCTTTAGGCAGCCTTGACAAGGTGTGGGGAAGGTGTAGGAATGAGCAATTGAAGTTTGATGGTGAATTGGAGAAGTTGAAATCATAAGTGGCCTCCCCTGCTTTGGCTATGCACATGAGAGGAAAATCCAAAGTGGAGAAGACTTGGGATCGCTTTATAACTTACAAGGAAGCTTGGGATTGTCTTCTGAGCTCGCACAAAGTGAATTGGTGAAGTTCTCATTTGATTTGGGGGAGTATACCCCATGATGTGCTAAGTTGGATGGACGGGATGGCCTCCCATTTTTCTGTCGGCCAGCCACTGTTAGAGTGTCGAGTTGTCTCAATCGAGTCCACGTGGCTCAATTGGGTTGGAGGAAGCCATGGGAGGTGGCTCAAGCTCTTATATGGGGAGATCTCTTGGCAGATCCATGGGGTTCTCGGCTTGTATGGGAGGTGAGTCAACTCATCTCCCATTAGTCCATCGCTAACCTAGCATGGATTAGGTGGCCTAGGTGGGTTAGGTGCACCCTAATTTGGAAGTTGGATGGCTGCTAAGGTGATGGGAGAGTGGACTTTGCCACTTATGGGTGAAATCTTATGTAAAGAGGGCTTAACCAATGGATTATGGCTTAGGTCCATTTTGCTTTTGGGATGACTTTAGGCTGACCTATGGTCAATTTGGGTCAGGTTTGCTCAGCCATCAAAGTCCCATGGGTTAGTTTTATGGGTTTTGGCTTCATTTGGTCAAATGGTTCATGTTGGGTTGGGTTGATCAATTGATAAAATTGGGTCAAACCATGGCTTGGGTTAAATTCAAATGATGATTTGAAGAGTTTTAGTTCAAGTGGTTTTAATTAATTTGGCCTAGGTTTGATTTTGGCTTACTTGGATTCATATAAGTCAAATGGGCTAAGTTGACTCATTTGACCAATTTGACCAAATTGGGTTGGGTTAGGTGTTGATTCATGTTCAATTGGTTAATTTAAAATGATTGTAGGCATTAGTTTGAATCAATTTAGATTTAATTTTGATTTTGGCCAACTCAAACCCTTTAGGTCAATTTGAGCTAGGTTGGGTCAAGTTGATCAATTGGTCAAATTGGGCTTAATTGTGGCTTTAGTCAAGTTTAATAATCAATTTAGAATGAACTTGAGCTATTTGTAATTAATTTGGGTTAAACTATGGTTTGACCCATTTTGACTTTTAAGCCAATTTGGGTCAACTTAGGTCAAATGGCCAATTAGACTTGGTTAGGCTCAATTGGGGATCAAGTCATGTTCAAACATTGATCATGAGTTGGTTTGAATTAGGAGTTTCAATCAATTTGGTGTATGGTGGATTTTGGCTTGTTTAAGTTTCATTTAGGCTAAATGTTGACTTGGTCAAAGGACCAAGTTGACTTAGTTTGACCGAATTCAAGGTGGCTAATCTTCCTAGGGTGATTGTTGATCATGATATGAGATTTGGATGGGCTTGGTTCAATTCAATTAAGGTTGAATTAGAACTTGGCTCAAAAGGTCCTTTAGGCCACTTTAGGTCAAGTGGACCTAAATGGGTCAATTAGTTTGGTTTTGGCTTGATTAAAGTTTAATTAAACTTATATATGAGCCTAGAATTGAAATATAAATCCAACTACAATCAATTTGGAGTCAAAATGAATTTTGGCTCATTTGAAGTTTTTAAGTCAAAGGGCTAACTTAGGCTTGACTTGGGTTGACTTGAGTTTGGTTTGACAATTGTAGGTTTCATTTATATTTGGATAAACGATTGAAGGAATGATTGATTCAAGAGAAAATTCATTGGTTTTGTCTTGATTTGGATAGGTTTGGCCAAGCCTAAGAAATTGGCTTAAAAGGCTTGAATTAGGTTTTGGTTTAATTTTAGATTTGGTTTTGGCTATTTGAATATATATTTCATTTATATTTGAGAATATAAATGAAGATATAAATTATTCATGAGAAAATCACTTGAGTTTAGAAGTGATTTGGAAGAAAATTTGACCAAGCTAAGGATGCAGGTCAAAAAGGCTTAAGTAGGAAATTAATTTATTTTTGGTCATTGGAGGGTGGGTTTCATTTATATTTATGAATATAAATGAAGGAGTAATTGGTTTATAAAGAAACTAATTGATTTTGGGTTGATTTGTATGAGATTTGGCTAATCTTATGGAGGCGGGTCCATAAGGCTTAAGAAGGGATTTAATTATATTTGGATTTAGTTTGATTTAGTTTTAGCTATTTGAGTTTATATCTCATTTATATTTGTGAATATGAATGAAGATATAAATGATTCATGAAGAGATCAATCAAGTTTGGGTTAAATTGGGTGGAGATTTGGCTTAGTTTATGAGAATGGGTCATATGGCTTAGGAAGGAATTTTGGAACTTTGGAATTAATTTTGGGATTGAATTATTGGTTTGGAATTTGGATTTGGATTTGGTAAATGATTGACGGATTGAATTGATCTTTGAGAAAATTAGATGAATTGGGATTGATTTGAATTTGGATTTGAATTTGGTAAATGTTGATCTTGGATTTGAGAATGGGTTTCAATTATTTGGTTTGGAATTTGGATTTAAATTTGGTGTTTGAGTTGGATTTAAGGTTGGGTTTGAGGAGGAAAGCATGTATTGGGTTTAGACTATAGGGTAGGTAAGTCTTCTTAAGTCTAAGGCATAACCTATTCCTATGGCTAACCCTTCTAAGTCTCTAGGTTAAGTGTTCATCTAATCACTAGAAGTGTCTTAAGACGGAGCTCTTAGTATCTATAAGAGTCCTAGATCTATGATGAGAAAGTTGAGAACTCACTCCAAAAGTGAGATCAATAGGATTTCAAATGGGCTAAGCGTTGACTGGGTCAAATGACCAAGTTGACTTGGTTTGACCCAATTTAAGGCAATTTATCATCCTAGGGTGATCAATGATCATGGTATGAGATTTGGATGGGCTTGGTTCACTCTAATTTGGGTTAGATTATAACTTGGTTCATATGGGTTCTTTAGGCCACTTTGGGTCAAGTGGACCTAAATGAGTTAATTGGCTTGATTTTGGTTTGATTTATATATGAGTTTAGGATTGAAATATAAATCCAACTACAATCAATTTAAGCTATGATGGGTTTCGATTCACTTAAAATTTTTAAGTTAAAAGGGTTAAGTTGGGCTTAACTTGGGTTGATTTCAATTTGGCTAGTTGATTGTAGGTTTCATTTATATTTGAATAGATGATTGAATGAATGGTTGATTCAAGAGAAAATCCAATGATTTTGACTTGATTTGAATTGGTTTTGGCCAAGTTCAAGGAATTAGCTTAAAGAGCTTGAATTGGGTTTTGATTTGAATTTGGAATTGATTTTGGCTATTTGAATTTATATTTCATTTTTATTTGTGAATATAAATGAAAATATAAATGACTTATGAGAAAATCACTTGACTTTGAAGTGATTTGGAAGCAAATTTGACTAAGCTCATGGAGGTAGGTCAATGAGCATAAGGAAATCGATTTAGTTTGATTTGGTTTTGATCATTGGAATATGGGTTTCATTTATATTTGTGAATTTAAATGAATATATGATTGATTTATAGGGAAATCAATTGATTTTAGGTTGAGATTTGGTTAAGCTCATGAGGTGGGTCCATATGGCTTAAGAAGGGTCTTGGTTTAGTTTGATTTAGTTTGATTTGATTTTGATCATGGGGGTTTATATTTGTAAATATAAATGATGGAATGATTGATTTATAAAAAAACCAATTGATTTTGATTTGGTTTAAAGGGGATTTTGGCTAAGCTTATAAGAGTGGATCATAAGGCTTAAGATGGATTTAGGAGTTGGATTTGATTTTGGGTTTTAATCATTTGGAATTGATTTTGGACTTGATTTTAATAAAAGATTGAGGGATTTAATTGATCTTGGAGAAAATCAATTGAATTTGGCTAAGGTTAAGGCCATGGAATTCAATCATAAGGTTTAAGAATGGTTTTGAGCTTGGATTTGATCATAAGATTGATTGTGAATTTTGGAAATTTGATTTCGAATTTGGAATTTGGAATTTAGGGTTTGATTTGAAAAGGAAAGCATTGATTGAGTTTAGGTTATAGGGTAGGCAAGTCTCCCTAAGTCCCTAAGGCATAACCCACTCCCATGACTAAACCTTCTATGTCTCTAGGCTTAGGTTAAGTTTTCACCTAATCGCTAGAAGTGTCTTAAGACTAAAGAGCTCTTAGTGTCTATAACAATCGAGGTCTATGATGAGGAGATTGAGAACTCACTCCAAAAGTGTGGTCAACACACATGCAAACTTACATAAAAGAAAACCATTTGATTTTTTGAAAAGATGAATGCATGATTTCTAATATGATTAGAAAGGAATAAATAAATATAAGCACATGATTTCATTCAATTAAATTAATTCTTAAGGACAATCATATCAAATAAAACCATTTAAAGTGAACCAAAGCTTCTTTAATGCCATTTTCAATTTCTTGTTTTGATTTGATTTAAGGATAAGAGAAAGAGGTTTGATGATCCTAACATATTCTCTTGTTTGTTAATCAATTTGGTTTAATGAAATGTAATTAAGTTGATTTTATCAGTTAATTAAGTTATGGTATGCATTAAATGTATTAATTAACCCTTTCTTATATCACCTTAAAGTAATTAACTAAATAATTATGAGCCAACATGATATGCTTGGAAAATAAATTTGCAATGATCTTACAAAATAAAGAGGCCTAATGCAACTAGCTCACAATTAATGGTTAATTAAATTAAAGGATTTATTTAATTACTTTATGGTTTGCCCACATATGTGGACTAACCATAATTTCATTAAATTCTTTTAGGTTAATAAACACCTAAAGATCTACCCTAAGATTTCATTAATTAAGGTATGATATGATTATGATGTTAATTTAATAAATTAAGCCATTTGACTAATTAATCAAATATTAATTGATTTGATTTTAATTGATGGAATGAACTTAGGGAAAGAGATTAAGAAAGAGGTCTCAACCCTATTCCATTAGTCCATCACTGTTGGATAGTGATAAATGAACTTAATTAATCAATTTATTACTATTCAAGGGATTAATTCACCATTAAATGGATTAAGAGAGTAACTAGGGCTTAATTAGTCAATTCTCTTAATTAAGTAAGCAATAAATCCCAGAAATCATGGGAGGCAGAGGTCATCCCATTAAATTAACCCATAAAGTTTGGGATTAATTACTTAAAGAATTAATACTAATTTTGTAATTAAATTTTAATTAAGTATCAATTGCTATTCAAAATTAATTAAGAATATTTTTAATAAATTCTCCTCTGAAATACCTTTAAAATGAGTATTTATTTTTATTTTTTTTATTTCTCTACAATTAGTTATGATTTTTACAAATTTCAGCCATTAAAACACATTAATTAAGCCTAATTAACTCTTAATCCCATCGACGCCATGTGGCGCATTGATGCGGCGTGCTTTCCACGTGACGCCGCTGGATTGGTTATTAAAAATAATCCTAGTCAGAGTTTGCGTGGTGGCGGCAGACGCGCTGTCTTGTGCGCCATCCAATCTAGGATTTGACGGTTATGATTAATCCTGCAATGCAATAGAGTTAAATCAGATTATTATATCGATCTAATCACAATCGCCGTTGATCACGCTAATGCATCGCGTGATCTATCGCCACTTCGCAGGGGAATGGAGTCCGTCCGCCATTGTTCGCGTGATCCGAACTCACCCAAGCTTAGATCGACTCCAAACAGATCCCACACCTTTGCACAAAGGATCCAAAGGGATCCAACGGCTAGGATCACATGGGATAAAAATTTTCTTCAAAAGTCTGGCAAATTTTCACCCAAGGTTGATTTTAATGGCATACCTCACTAGAGCTCAAGACCAGTGGCAAATCCGATTGATGAAGCTTCGTCTAGTAGAAAAAAAGCTCTACCGATTAGCATGAGCTCCAATTTGAGGTGGCTTGCTCGGAAGACCAACACCCAAAGCTTGGGAGGTTGGCGTTGATCAAAGTCCACCATCACCAAGCTTATGATTTTATTCGATTAGCTCCAAGGATGGTGTGTGCAAAGTTAATTGCACTTTGGTTAAGCCTTGAGCAAGTGGGATCGAATGGGGGAGTGCCCTATTTTAGGATGGACAGGAATGGCATTTGGGAAGCTTAGGACAGCTTTGGAACTCTAGGAAGAAGCTCTGGCGTTTCATCTTAAGTGATCATTTTGAGTTGGAATGCGGGGGGGGGTATACCCCTCCTCCTTTTGATCGAATGACTTGCCTTGATTTGGGTTGTTGTGATCGTCTGGCCATCTCAGGGCATCGTGGGTGGCAAGGAGGTGATGAATTGGCTCGGTTTGGTTGCCCATGGCTTAGGAGGTGGCTGCCAAGGGGGATTAGTTGATGTCATTGGTGTTTCAAGTGCACTAATGGGGGAGGTAAGGTAATTTCACCTCCCCTTGGGTCATGGCCGACCCAACCACCTTTGGGTCGTAGTGTCAGAGCTAGGTGGACCAATGGGAGAGTGTCAAGTGGCCAAGGAATGAAAATGACCACTTCCATGGGTGATTTGTCTCATGTGATACCCTTAACCCAAGGGTAGGATGATCATTTGGCATTGGATTTGATTTGGGTAGATTTGAAATGAGTCAAAAGTGGGTTAGCTAAAATTTTAATTCATTTGGAGTTAATTAGGTTCGATTTGGCTCAATTTGACCCATTTAGGTCAAATTGGGTCAAATCACGTTAGGTTGACCAATTGGTCAAATTTAGTCAAACTAAGGGTTTGGTCAAGTTCATATGATCATTTGGGATGCATTGGTGCCATTGGTTTGGTTTAATTTGGCTTAAGTGCAATTTGGCTAGTGTGGGTTCACATGGGTTAAGAGTATGGGCTTGGTCAAAGGGCTAGGTTGACTTGGTTTGATCTTGGATTGGCTAGATGATTGTAGATTTCATTTATATTTGGAGGGATGACTGAAGGAATGATTGATTCATGAGAAAATCAATTGATTTTGGGTTTTGTAATGAAGGAATTTGGCTAAGTCCATGGAGTTGGGTCATGTGGCTTAAGTTTGGATTTTTATTTAGTTTGATTTAGTTTTGATGGCATAAAAATATATTTCATTTATATTTGTAAAGATTATTGAAGATATCATTGATTCATGAAAAAATCAATTGAGTTTGAAGTGATTTGGGTTAAAATTTAGCTAAGCTCATGTGATTGATTCATTGGCTTAGGAAGAGTTTTGATTTAATTTGATTTGGTTTGGTTTAATTTAATTTAGCTTGATTTATATTTGATCATTTGAATGTAGATTTGATTTATATTTAGAAATATGATTGAAAATATAAATTTATTACGATAAAATCAATTGAGTTTGAAGTGATTTGGGTTAAAATTTGGCTAAGCCCATGGGATTGATACATATGGCTTAGGAAGGGTTTTGATTTAATTTGATTTAGTTTGATTTAGTTTTAATCATTTGAATGTATATTTGATTTATATTTAGGAAGATGATTGAAGATATGATTGATTCATGAGAAAATTAATTGATTTGAAGTCATTTGGGTTAAGATTTGGCTAAGTTCATGAAAGTGATTCAAAGGACTTAGGTAGGATTTGGTATGATTTTAGATTTTGGAAAATTGGATTTGGGATTGAGTTTGATAGATTGATTGAAGGGTTGAATTGATATGTCAGAAAATCACTTGAGTTTGGATTGATTTGAATTTGGCTACAACTAAGTCCATAAGATAAAATCATAGGACTTAGGTTGATTTTAAATGGATTTGATCATGAACTTCAATCATTTGGCTTGGAATTTAGATTTGAATCTAGGTTTGAATTCAGTGTTTTAATTGAACTTGAGGTTCGGTTTAGGCCAAGGAGGTAAGCATATATTGGTTTAGGCTATAGGGTAGGTAAATCTTCTTAAGTCCTAAGACATAGCCTAATCCTATGATTTACCCTTCTAAATCTTTAGGCTTAGGTTAAGTGTTCACTAGGTGCTAGAAGTGCCTTTCGACTAAGGAAGTATTAGTGTCTAGAAGACTCCTAAATCTACGATGAGGAGATTGGGAACTCACTCCAAAAGTGAGGTCAACAATAAGTACATCTTAGTTATTTTTGGAAGGCAAATAGAATGCGACTAATACTTATACTAATGTTTCATATCACATTCATGTTGTCGCCTATCTCGATGGAAAAATATGTATACCTCATAAGATACTTGGACTAGCTTATTATTTTTTAGAATTTTATTGACATGTTTTATTTATTTATTCCCCATGCATTTAATATTTTTTTACTTTAAAAATTTAATAAGCTTTATGATTTGATGACTAACTTGCACGTAGGACCTAGAGTACTTTCCAAGATTTTTATTTTTATAAATCTGTCTCTGCCAACTTACATTCCACCACCTTGACAAATTTTCAACTTTGCACCATAATAACAGAGTTATTTAAATTTTAGTTTTAAGGGAATAGTTCTTTTGGAGGGAATTGATGTATCATAACTCATAATGTATTTTTTTTTTTTTTTTTTTTTGCATGGATGTAGTCTTATTTCTCCAAACTTCAATAATGAAAGTTATAAAATTTAGTTTCCCATGTTTTTTGAAAAGCCACCGACTTTATTTATTGTACACTATTGTTATTTTTAATATAATTGATATATAATTAAGCATAAAAACCACATTTTTTGGAAATTTTAATAAGTTAAATAATACATATAAAATCATGTAAATTGTAAAATAAAAAATGCTTAATTAAAATGTTATGATATTGTAATTAAGCTTAGTTTTTTTATTAAATATATTAAAACATAATCAATAAAACAGACCTAAATCAGTAAATATAATGAATATAATACAAAATTAAGATCAAGTAAATTTGCAAACAATCATATGTGATAATTGATCTTATGATAAACAAATTAAGCATATGATCACAAAATAAAATAAGATCTATAAGTAAGTAAATTTGAATTAAATCACTTGAAAAAACATCAAATTAAATCTCTAAAGAGTATAGAATCTTTTTTTATGCTCTATATTTTGAATATATCTAAATAGGATTTAATCATTTTTAATTGTATTCATCTCCTTCGGGATTTCTAAAAAATCTATTCAACTAATTTATAGTGAAGTCTAAGAAACATGGTCACTAAACTAAATAACACCTTTTGGCACCAAGATTTTTCATTTGAGTAATGTTGACTTCACTTTTGGAGTGAGGATTAATCTTTCTCATCTTAGACTTAAGAATCTTATAAGAACTTGGATTTCCTTAGTGATAAGACACTTTTAGTGATTAAGGGAACACTAAACCCAAGCTTAGAGATTTAGGAGGTATACCCTAAGCCTAGGATATGCCTTAGAACAAATAAGGTCTACCTATCCTATGGCCTAAACCAAGACCCATGCTTGTCAACTCATCCAAACCTAAACTCATATAAATGAAACATAATCAATGTCAAGCTTATTCAATTGACCTCAATTGAATTTATTTTATAATCAAAGCTCCAAGCCAAATTGACTTAGACCTTAACCTAAGTTAACTCCACCATGATTCTATGAACCAAACTCAAACCCATTCAAGCAAACTATATCCAATTTGATTTTTTCAATCACTCCAACCATTCAATAGATCATTTCAAACTCATCCAACACTTGTAATCAAACCAATCGAATCAAATAAATTCAATCAACCTAAGTTAGCCCATTTGCCCCAAAATAAAGTCCAAATGAGTCAAAACCCAATCAAGTCCAAATCAATTGCAATCAAGGTCACTAATAAACACTAAATCCATCATTGAACCCCTCTCAACACCTAATTGACATCAACTCAACCCAATTCAACCCAATCAACCCAATTTGGTTCACTTGACCCAATGTGACCTAAATGACTAATTTGATTCAAACTTTAATCCAATTTAAATTGAATTAAATCAACTCATCCAATCCCTTCCATAATGATTATTGATCATCTTTGATTGCTCAATTGTGATCAATTGGATCAAACCAAACCAATTTGACCTACCCAAGTTAACCCTTTAAGTCAAATTGGGCCAAATCTCATTCCAACTCGAAATGATTACAACTAATGCCTCTAATCAATCATAAATTGATCATTGAACACCCTACAATCATCAACTAAATCCAATTTGGTTAAGCCAACCCAATTGACCCACTTAACCCAATTTGACCTAAATGGTCAAATTGAACCAAATCATTCCATAATCCATATTAATTCAAACCAACACCTACAATTTGACTATAAATGAACTAGTGCACCGTTGAACTACTCGAACTCAGCTGATTAATGCTTATTCATGTTTGTTCAAATTAATAAACATAAGCTTGAATATTTTTTGGAAACTCGAAGGTTAAATAAACTGAACATGAACTTGATCTTACTCGCTTGTTTATGATCATGAACATACTCGTTTATTGTTCAACAAGTAACATATTAAATAATTGATACTTAAGCTTGGTGATAATTCATTTATTATCTTAAAATTTTGAGTAAATATAACTTATAAAATTTTTAATTATATATTTAATAAAAATATATTATAATTTAGTAGTATATTTTATAAAATATATTATACATTTAATTAAATATTTATATAATATAATTAAGATTATAACTTTATAAATTATAGGATAAATTCTCAAAGTAAAAAAATAAAAAACACATATATGAATTATAGAAATGTTTAACTAAGGCTAAAAAATTACTTTTAAATTGGTGACCAGACAAACTCAAGTCACGATTCACAAGTTTAGCACTTAGTTAGAAGCTAAGTCATGGATCTCATGATTTTTTCTTATTCGCATTTGCTCATGCTAAACTATTTCATTGAAGCAAAGCTCTTTCTTAGCGACTTTCACTATTAGCATGTCTAAAGTGATATCCCAGAGGTAGGATATCACTTTAGACTTATAACTCCTCATACAAGATGTCTTGGGACCAAGCTGTTTATCACTTTAAACAGGATATCACTTTAGACAGTATCACTTTAGACATGTTTTACTGTAATTCTTGAAGACATTGTCTTCCACGGACCATTTCCTTGTCTTCACATTGACTTCCGTCAGTCGCATCATATTATTAGAACATTTAACTCTTAATTTTTATATATGTTTAGCCAATTTATCCCTTATTAAATTTTTCATGATTTAATTTCTTTTTTGAATCTAGATTTTGTATTGTATGGAAAACTTGCATGAGATTTAAGAGGATAACTGTAGCAAAATATTAGAGAAAACTTAAGCACTCATTTAAAACTTATTAATTAAAAATATTACATATTTGTTCGATTATTTCAAATAAGCCAAGTGTAAATCAAGCTTGAACATAAATAAAATTAAGCAAACCAAGTTTGAACATCTATGCAAAAGCTCGGCTCGAACTCGAACTGAACATGAACAATTTTTAATTTATTCAAGGCAAGTCGAATTCTATAAGTACTCAGCTCGGCTCAGCTTGATTACAGCCCTACCTACAATCATTTCTAAGTGATCAATCAAACATAAACCAACCCTCCATTCAAACCAATTTGGCCAATTTGACCAAATTAGTCAACTTAGCCCATTTGGCCTAAATGAACCAAACTCAAATCCACTCCAAATTGAATCAAACCAATTGCACCATTGCATTCCAAATGACCAATTGAACTCAGCCAAACCCTTGGTTTGACCCAATTTGATTAATCGGTCAACTTAACCTAATTGAACTCAAATTAACCCATATGGGTTAAATTGAGCCGAACCCAATCAAACAAAATCTAATCCCGACTAAACTTGGCATGACTCATCCTTGGGTCACCATGGGCCTGCCCAAGTGGACCCAACTCATGGTGAACCCAATTTGGGTCAAACCCATTGAATCAAGCCCTCCAAATAGGACAAAATCCCCATTTGGATGGGTTCTCCACACCCTTACCTCTTGACAACCACCTTTGGCTCTTCTTGGGACCACTAACCCAACCTAAGCTATTGGCTCATCCTTTGGCCATGAGATGGTTAGTTCACCCATGACAATCCATTGGTCCACCTAAAGAGGTCTGCACACCCCATGCCAACCTATTCAACTCTCTCAGCCTCTCACCCTCAGCCACCTCAGTAGTCCACTACCACCTCCGACCACCTACCCCGGCCGGATGGTTGTTAATGGATGAATCAATCTTAGCCCTTGGTTTATTGGGGAAGAGAATATACTCCTCCCCATCCATTCAAACTTCGTACACACCTTCCTCAAAGCATTCTCCACAGTTCAAGACCTTCCCTTGAGCCCCTGGTGTATTCCGCCAAGACCAACCCCAAGTGAAATCGAGATCCACGTCCGTCCAAACTTCTCAAAACTCCACCAAACCCAAATTAATTCTTCCCACACCTTTGCCTCCCTCCGACAAGTCAAAATGAATCATTTCTTGAGTGATTTGATCACCAGAAGGCATCCCTAGACCAACTCCAGTGAGTTTCACAGTGGTGTTTGGTCCACAGAGAGAACGGTGAGGAGGCAACTCTTGATCTTCTCAATATGGCTTCGTCTCTTCAAGACGAAGCTACCTCTATCGATGGACCGCCAGTCTATAGCTTCGACGAGGTAAAAATTCAACAACCATAGATTTTCCCCTTAGGTGTTGGTCTTTTTTGAACTAAAGTGTGATTTCATCCAATTTCCACCTTAGGATCCCTTTAGATTTCCTCCCTAAACATTTTGAAGCTGATTTCACCGCCGAACGAGCTCGGATCGAGCGACGAAAGGCCGACGATGTCCATCTTTCAACGCTTGAAAGATGACAGATCATCGATCATCCATTCTGCATGATTAGAATGGATGATCATGATTAATTATGCTAGAATTTTTTATATAATCCTTTCAAAACCATAGGATTAATCTCGATCGTCTGATCAGGCATCAGACGGTCGGGATGAAATCGCGTATGTCACCGCTGAGTCAATTATTGTCTTATACATTTTAAATAACCAATCTCGCGGCACCACGTGGAAAGCTCTGCTAGGTCTGCATCCATGTGGCTCTCACGGTTTAAGTGATTAATTAGGCATTAAAAATGTAGTTAATTGGCCAGTGCTTCAAAAAATCATAACTAATTATAGAAAAATCCAAAAAAAAATACAAATAAGTTCATTTTAGAAAAGTTAAATAGAGGAGAATTTAAGAAAAATAAAATCCCTAATTTTTGTTTAATGAATAATGCTTAATTAATATTTGAAGCTTAGGCTAATTACTTTAATTAAGGCTTAATTACTTGGCTACTTAATTCCAAATTTGATGGATGATTCTATGGGATTTCCTTTGCCTCCCATAGTTCTTGGAATTATTGGCCATCTAATTTAAAGAATTTGAAATTTTGATCCTAACTACCCTCATAAATCAATTTAATATTTATTAAAATTACTAAACAATGAAAATTAAATAATTAATGATGATTAATCATTGTAAATAGTGGGAATGGAGAATAAAAATAATTAGGACATCTTTCCTAATTATTTTTCTAAATGCAATTTCATAGGAGGGTTAGTTAACACATGTAATAATTAGGGATTAATTAGAAAATAATGATAAGATAAAAAATCAAATTAAACTAATGATTGATTCAGATAATTCAAATATAATTCATGGGTTTCTCCTTTATTTGTTTAATAACATAAAGTCATTAAGGAATTTATGGTTGACCCATTGGTATGGAAAAACCATAGAGTACTTAATTTAGATTTTTTTTCTTAATTAGTTTAATTAACTTTTAAGCATGTCTTTCATGTGCATTGCAAATTTTTAATTTCTTATAAGCATTTCATTGAATGCTCATGATTTAAGTAGTTAATTAAATTAAAGAAGCTTTGGGAAAGGTAATCAAATTAATTGCTTAATGACTTGAACCTAATCAATTTATAAAACCTACTTAATTACTTTTCTTAAATATATTAAGTCACCAATGTGAGATGGGGATAACACTAAGTGTCTTTTCTCCTCTTTAGGTTTTAACAATTCAAACACCAAAAATTAAATTTCATAAAAACTTTGGTTACTCTTAAAGAGTTTTATTTGACTTAATTATCCTTAGGAATTAATGTAATTGAATGTATTATGTGACAATATTTAGTTATTCCTTTTCAATCATTATAAATTTGTATGTCATTTGTGTCATATATTCATGTTTTCAAAAAAAATCAAAAGGAATATGATTATATCTAAGTTGCATGTGTTGGATAAATATTATTATATGGTGTGTCTATCATCACTAATAAATCTCAAATTATTTTTAAAGTTATAAGCTAATGATGAAAATCTAAGTTAAAGTTGGCTAAAAATATTCAATGAAACTTACATTTACTTTTAACTTAAACATGACAAAGGATTATTCTATTTTTATGATTCATGTGTATGTTTACATATGTTTGGAGTTAGCAATTATATAGTCTAAACATTTCGAAAATATGAGACTTTAAATAGCCCCAATGAGGTCTTAGATAATCTCACTTTCGTGATTTAACAACGACATGTACTTGTTTAATTTCATTTCATGTGTATACATGTGCTAAAATTTGGGATATAACTTTGCTTTACATGAATAAATGGTTTGTTGTTATACAATCTTTGCATAATTTTCATTTTCATGCTTGCATATATGCTTACATGTATTTAAGTTAGCAAATATACAGCCTAGATATCCTAGGAATATGAGGCTTTAAGTAGCCCCAATAAGGTCTTAGATAATCTCACTTTTCTTGTTTAACAATGGCACGTACTTGCTTTACTCTTTAATACATGTGCACATATGTTCAACTAAGGGATGAAATCTTTCTTTTCTACCAAAATGCATGCAATAAGAATCATCAAGTGTGAAAAAATATAAAAATATATTACATGTATAAATATGTGTATTAAATCAAATATCATGAAAATAAAGAAATGTGTATGTTATTGATGATGAAAAGAAGTAATGGAATGTTATCCATGTGATAGTAATTCAATTTTATTAATTCTAAGATGCCTTTCATATTTGGATAATATTCTTTAAGGCTAACCCAAACTTTGGTTTAATAAATATATTTAATAAACCATTCACTAAAGAAAATAGTCATAACAACACACCTTTAGAAAGCAACTTAGGATAAGGATGAAGGGAGGTCAAACCTCTTTCCTCTCTTTATAATAACTATATGTTAAATAGGCATCAAGTGAAACAAAAGAAAAATGCAAATTAAAATTGACTAATTCTTTCAATAATTATAAGTGAAACCTCCCATAATGAGTAATTTAAACATTTGAAACTTTAGACAATCATACATCTAAAGCCTAACTAAGACATACCACACTAAACCTTAGCACACACACTATAATACTAAATAACCAATTCTATTCTTTAAGTTTGGTCGATGTATGTTATGGTGTTGCATTTTATTTTATGATGTAATATTTTAGACTGGATGTTATGATTATTTATGTGTATACTAGATGTTAGGTCGTTAATAGCTTAATGATATATTTTGTAGGGTATTATGCTAAAGGGGTTGTTGTAATAATATATAAACATAAATGTTCTTGCTTGCAGGTTGCTTATGCCCTAAGCATGATCTAGTTAGGATAAGTGAGGATGGTTACACATGTGTGGGGTGCTAAGTCCAAATATGTAAAATATAACTACTTGGCTTGTATGCTTGTTTAGTTAACATCTATTTGATAGGTGTAGTTAGATTTTATTTTCTATAAACATGTAATTTCTACAATAGGAATTAGGATTAGTGTTATGAGGTTTACAATGAGCAGTGGCTAGAAGGAAAAGACTTGGAAGGCCCTATGAAGCCTGGAGCAAACTAATTCAAAAGAGATGAAGAAAAAAAGAATGAAGACCTCTATAGCATTCATTATAATTATAATATTTTTTTGTAATTAGGGTTATATAAGGGTAGGACTCAGCTTCCTAATTTTTTCTTTTATGGGGTGTACGATGGTACCCGGTAGCACCAACTTCTTATTCTTTTATGAAATTTAAATGTTTAATTATTGTGTTTAGTTTGTGCAATAGAAATGTCATGTTTTTCATAGGTTTCTTAAAGTGTGATGATTTGATGTGTAGCCTAGATGTGGTAAGCTCTTTAGGATAAAATTAAATATTTTACCCTCATTAAATAACTCATAACTAAATTTTAATACAACTCATAACATCATTTTAAAGCCTAGATTCATAATCAAGATAAATAAAAGATTTAATAACCCCTTAGTTGGATGTTAGATGTTATATGTTATCACATAATACATACCATATTGATTCACACTTGAATAGTAAGGGTCTCCATTCTTGCACGATATTGATTCACCCTTGTAATGGAGAACACCTCCTCCCGCTGATTTAGCCCATAACTCTATTTCACCATGCATATAGGCATAATTATCCCAAGCCTTAGTCCAAAATGAATGTGTTAAAATGGTGTAAAATATTGTAAATTTTTGCATTTGTCTAGGTCATATTTTTATGTTAGTCAAGATTTAGTCTTTTAAGAGTGAGTTTAGGACTCTAGTTTTCTTCTTAATTAAATAACAACCTAGCTATCTTACATTTACATAAGATTGGCCTACATGGTTTTAAAGTTTAGGAGGTATTAGTTGGCGACCACTCCAAGCGGTTGTAAGCAGAAGAGTCGGGATGTGTTTATCCTCACTTGTGGTCGTGTTTTTAGGTCATGTTTTTAGCTTGTGCTAAAACATCTTAGATTTAGGTTTTGAGACTACTTATTTCCTTCGGACTATGAATATAAGTCCTCACCTCTTAGGCATTTTCACAATCTTATGTTGATGGGTTATAAGCCATAGCATTCTAATAAGATTTCAAATTAAATAAAAAGTAAATTATCTCTTTCAAACATGTAAAGCCTCACTATAGAGTAGATTAGAGTATTCATTAGATTTCTTAGTATCATGGGTGCTCCCTACTCATCCTCCTTTGGAATCCGCAAATAAGTCTTCATATTTGAACTCTCCCATTTGATTTCCATGAATACCTAATCTTTGATAGTCTAACTTTGAAATCTTTGGAGATACTTATTGACTACTTTAATCGAAAATATTTTAGAAAATTCTTATTTCATAAGATATAATTAACTACAGAAGGTTGTTTCCATAGGGAAGCTAAAGAACCCGACATAAAATAAATCCTACTTTACTTTTCATGTGGAGCAGGGGAAAGATCTTTGGTATCTACGTAGACCCATCTATCTTAGGAGTCCTTATTAGGTGATTAAGTTCATTGTATGGTGATATTTTCAACTTTTTTGAGATGGTACATCATACCTTAATGTCATATCCGATAACTTCAATAAATATCCCTAAGATCTGGTGTCCATATAACTTCAAATTAAAACACCACAAGTTATCTTGTTTGTACCTCTTAGTTCATCCTTCAACTAATAAATTCTCCAAAATTCTAAATAAAATTGCACAAAATTTTCATGATTTTAAAAAATAATAAAGTCAAAATAAAATACTTTAGAAATTATTACAAATAATATTTAATTCAATAAATTATATAATTAATCTTAAAATTTTCACTCACATGAAAAAAGGCCAACTGCAATCCTCCACCACCAATTTGAGTTAAAATCTTATGAGATTGAGTTCATCATTTCTATTTATGTATTTATTTATTAAATATTTAGATGACATAAGACTAAATGTATACAGGATATTATTTCTATGGAAGCAATTGCACTTCTTTTTTTTATTAATTTTCACAAAAAAATGAAAGAGATTGCTTATTGGATGTCCACATGGACATCCACTCTTGGGATGAATCAAAATAAATGATTCATAATTTCAACTTATGTTAAAGTCTTGGTGCAAAAATTGATGGAAGATTAACTTTAAATTTGTTAAATTTGTTCAAAGCTAATCATAAATCTTTAACTCTAAAAGTCTCAAAATTGAGCTTAGAATGTGAAAAAATAATTTTAAGGATCCTAAAAAGTATGAAATGATTGTTCAAACTAATACTTGTATCCAAACACATATGGATAGCTGGATGAGAATGACTAGTCCATCAGTATCAGGTGTCCACATACAAGGGCCTATATAGCACCCCTTATTTATATTATTATTATTATTATTATTATTATTGTGGCACGAGCCCCTTGGGTTTGTCGCTTCACTTTAATAATTTCTTTTTTTTAATTATTGCACCTCTTGAGGTGCATGCACATCTCATCTTTGTGGTGCATCAGATGGGAGGGGCACACTCAGTGCTCCCCTCGAGATTATTAAAATTTTATTTTAAAAAAATTGAAGAAGCTTTTAAGACCTCCTCTCAAGTATAAATACCCTCTAAAGAGAATCTACTCCTTCCTTCTTTCTTGTAAGCCTCAAATTTTCATTTGTAAGAAAGGCTTTTTACTATCATGTATAGGCAGTGCATAATCTCTCTTCGTAGGCTTTAGTCTTCATTTATATAGAAACTTTCTATGTTTTATATAAGCAATGTGCATTATCCTTCTAGGCTTTAGGACTTCTCCATCAAGAGATTGTAATTTTAGCACTAAATATGAGTAATCATCTTTTTATAAAATTCAAATGCCAAAATAATTCTATCCCATTCTATACAAGATGATTATTTGAGAAAATATCAAAGAGCATTGACAACATATGATGTAATGTATATAATCTCTAGTGATTCTTTGATTTTATTTTTTATTTGGAAAATATTATATTTTAAATGATCTAGTGGTTATAAACCTCTTAAAATTTCTAATCAAGCTTGTTTTTCACTATAAGGATATTTCATGACAACTTGCCTTCATAGAATATCATACATAATTCATTCAAATAATTTTAACAAATTAGGATGTAAAATTTTGATTTTATATCAAAGATACTACCTCTATAATAGAACATAATGTCATAATATTTTTAGATGAAGATTGCATATCTTTTATGAATCAGTGCTCCCCTCGAGAATATTTAAAAAATAAAAAAAATCATAAATTTTAAGAAACCCTTTTAAGGCTTCCTCTCAAGTATAAATACTTCTAAAGGGATCTACTCATTTCTCCTTTCTTGGAAGCCTCAATTTTTCATTTTTAAGAAAGGCTTTTTAGTATCCTGTATAGACGGTGCATAATCCCTCTTGTAGGCTTTAGTCTTCTTCTATATACGTTTTATATAAGCAATGTGTATCATACTTCTAGGCTCTATCCATTAAGTTGTCTTCTATAAAGTGATATTCTAGTGATCGGTCAGATATTGTATTGTCTAAAGTGATAAGCAAAGTGATATCTATCATTCAATATCACTCTTACTTTAAGAGATAGTTATTTTAGCACTAAATGCGAGTAATCATCTTTTTATAAAATTCAAATGCCAAAATAATTCTATCCCATTCTATATAAGATGATTATTTGAGGAAATATCAAAGAACATTGACAATAGATAATGTAATGTATATAATCTCTAGTGACTCTTTGATTTTTATTTTTCAAAAATATTATTATTTTTAAATAATTTGGTGACTATAATACCTCTTAAAAATTCTAATCAAGCTTGCTTTTCGTTACAAAGATATTTTATGACAACTTGTTTTCATAGAAGATCAAACATTATTTTTTTTTATATCAAAGATACTACCTCTATCCTAGAACATAAATGTCTTAAAATTTTTGAATGAAGATTGCATATCTTCTATGACTTAGTGCTCCCCTTGAGAATATTTAAAAAATAAAAAGAAATTGATAAATTTTAACAAACATTGAAGAACCTTTTAAGGCCTTCTCTCAATTATAAATACCCTTTGAAGGGGATCTACTCCATCCTTTCTTGCAAGCCTCAATTTTTCATTTTTAAGAAAGACTTTTTATTATCCTGTAGAAGCGATGCGTAATCCCTCTTTGTAGGCTTTAGTCTTCTTCTGCATAGAAGTTTTATATGGTTTTATATAAGCAATGTGTATCATCCTTCTAGGCTCTGGTACTTCTCCATCAAGAGATTGTAATTTCAGCTCTATTTTTGGGTAATCATCATTTTATAAAATTCAAATGCAAAATAATTCTAGCCCAATTCTATACAAGATGATAGTCTAAGGAAATATCACAAGAGCATTTATGGTAGATGATGTAATGTATATAATCTCTAGTGGTTCGTTGATATTTTTTAAATATTATTTTCAAGATGATTTGGTGGATATAATACCTTTAAAATTTCTAATTAAGCCCGTTTTTCATTACAAGGATATTTCATGAGAACTTGCCTTCATAGAAGATCATACTTAATTTATTCAAATAATTTTAATATATTATAATCAAATTTTTGAATTTATATCAATAGATGCTACCCTTGTACCAAGACATAATATCTTGATATTTTTTGAATAAATATTATATTTCTTTTATTCCTTTTAAAACTTTTGTCTCTCAACAAAGCATAATAACCATAATATTTTTGGATGAAGAAACGTGTGTGTGTATATATATATATATATATATATAAAGATTTAAAGATTTTTACCTTCTAAGATTATTGGATGTATTTGTTTTTCTCAAAGCTTTTGCTTTTTGAGATTTTTAGATGTAGTTGTACCTTTGCTTTTAGTGATTTTTTGAGATTTTTGATGTAAATATAGTTTTTGAGATATATTCTTGAATATACCAATATTTTTTGAAGCTTTTATTTTTTGAAGTTTGTATTATACTTTTACTTTCAAAAGTTTTTTTTTTTTTAGATTTTTGAATATATCTATACCATCTTAGGCTTTTTTTTTCTTTTAAAATTTTTTATGAGTGGTGATCATATCAATCACTTGCTCTCATGAAGTATTTGTAGTCAAGGCCTTATCCAGTACTAGCTTCATATTATTGGTTTCTTATAGATGTACCATCTAGAGGTTATGAGTGGAGACTCTATCTATAACTTGCCTTCATGTGATCTTTGTTGGAGGTTCTTGTCCACTATTATCTTTCCTTAGAGGCTTTCTTATGAGCATACTTTCTAAGGATTTTTTTTAAAGATGTATTATGATTTATAATAAAAGAATTTGTTCATTAAAAAATTACTTAAAAAGTAAATCTTTATCTTCAAAACATATGAAATGAGAAGTTAGTTTTTTTATTGCTTTGTTTTTATTCAATAATTTTGATAAATTTTTTTTTATGTCATGATTCTTTTGTTCTCTTTTATTTTGAGTCTAAAAATCTACATTTAACTCTTGTAAATATTGACCCAAATGTCCTCAATAAATTAAATGTTTAATTTTTTTTTTCTTTGAGAAACATTTTTTTTGGTGCATGTTCTTTTGAATAATGAAAATTACAATATTGTGATTTGTCTCTCTCATTTAAGTTTTTATATAATTTTGGCCCATAATATATTCAAAATTTTGGTTTTCAATTTTAATGTTAGTTCTATATGTGTTTAATGGAGTATAATTATAATTCTATAATGGATTTTATGTGAATGATGTTTTTAATTCTCAAATGTCAATCTTGTTTTCATTGGATATTATTGTAATGCCTTCTTGTTTATGCTTGTATTTATTATAGGCATTGTTGAACTATTTTTGATGCATTGGTGATTTTATTAGCAATAATTTGTGCTTAATGTTTCTCTTATTTGGAAGAAGTAGAAAGGTTTAGGTTAAAGACTTATAAGAAAAACAACTCATAGTAACTCTAGATCAACTCCTAAAATTTGATGAGCTTTAGATAAAAATCTTTAAAAATATTATCTAAGACTTTTCCACATTTTAGTGAATTCTAGAAACATAAAAGTTTTTGATAATCCTTTGATTGATGTTAAATTATTCATTGCAAAGACTAACTATTTCAATAAAATTATGAATAGTACAACTAGAAAAGAGTATAACCAAATATGAGCTTGTCCCTTAGAAGTTGTAGGGAGCTTTGATAGAGAAATATATTTAAAACTTATTTAAGCTGCATTATTATTCTGTAGTGGCCAATATGCTTGTAAGAATCTAAGATCCCATTAAAATGGCCGATTCATGGTAACTTGAATCTTATTAAAATATGATGTTGGAGAATTGCAACAAACATCAATGAAGATTAGGATTCTGAAAGTTTCAATGAAGAATCAGTTGGTCCCTTTTCTTTAATGATATTTTTTTCTAAACAAATTATTGAATTTGGTCTCTTGCAACATTATGAGGGGTGTCAGTAAAGCATGATTGAACCAAGTCTAATAATATTAAGAGTAGATTAAAATTTGATTGAGCAAAAAATTATAATGTGTTAAACTTGTGTTATCCAAGAGATTCTCCTAAATATGATGATGATGGGGCATAATATGGATGGTATTAAATCGATTAATTATGGTTTATTTTTAATTTGGTGATTGATAATTTTTCTTATATC
This sequence comes from Cymbidium sinense, assembly GCA_021442155.1. NCBI lineage: Eukaryota > Viridiplantae > Streptophyta > Magnoliopsida > Asparagales > Orchidaceae > Cymbidium > Cymbidium sinense. The sequence goes on from CM038220.1 coordinate 133,071,067, forward strand.
GTGTTCACACCCTCTACTACCCAGCCTCAATTAAGAGTTGAGGGCATGGGCCACATGCTCCTTCATTTTATGAAGATGTTCTTATAGGGTTAAATTTGGATCGCCTCCACTAGAGAGATGATGTTGTCCTTGAATGAGACCTCCTAGAGAGATGATGTCATCCTTGAATGAGAGACTGGTTGTCAACTATTGCAGAAACATTGAAAGTATATTAGGAATGTTTCTTATAGATTACACCCAAATTATTGTGTACTACAAAATCTGAATGATAAAGATAAATTAATTAGTCTTTGCACAATAAAAAAATCAAACATGCTCACTTATATAAGTGATAAGGGACAACAAGATTTTTATTTGAAAAACTTAAAAGGAAAAAAAAAAAAATTATGATGCCTAACCCATTCAAAATAATTCACTATATTTGAAGTTATAAAATTTTACTCTTCTTTCTACCTCAAGAAGATGTTATAAATACTTACTTGTCCATCTATTATATAATAGCTAGGCAATAACAACTTAGGATAATAAAACTATAACATTTATATGGAGATGTTTGGATTTTAATAGCTATTGGTGGTGATCGACAACAACTTTTAATAATCATTAGTTTAAGGCTCTCTTCAAAGTTTTTGAATTTTGCTCTTACTCTCTCTCCACTTTATGTTGGAATGTTGTCTTATTTATAGAATTTAGGGAGTGATATTTTGATAAATTTAAGCAAAAAGTTTCAAAACCTTAGAGTTGAATGATCTTAAGCTATTTGGATTCTTCTTGTTGAGGCACTAAGCATGTTTAATTTGGAGATAATTTAATTCTTCAAATGCTTTAGTTTTGAAGTTTCAAATTATACTTCAAATGTTTGAATTTGTGCTTATTTGGATTCAAATCGAATTACTTTTGATACTAATATACTCGTCTTATTGAAATGTACAATTTGACTATAAATTTAATAAAACTAGAGTTTTAATGTTTTTGAATTTAATTCTGAAATATTTTAACTTCTATATTACATTAGCGAAATCATGTCAAAAGAGCCAAATTCTTGTATTATAAATCAATAAGTATAATACTTATAATTTGTCTTTATAATATGTTACAATTTTAAGTCATAATAATGCATTTGGTGTATGTGTAATTAAATCAAAATTAAAAAAATTTAAAATATAATTTGAGTATAAAAATAAGTTTTTTTATTGCTGCCTGGAAAACCTTGCGAATCGGTTTGGCGGCTCCAAATTCCGTCCGCACCAGACTCTGCGGCAGCACCTAATTCCCCGAGTTGTTCGACAAATCTGGAACTCCTCCAGCGCGGGCCTTCGGTGGACAATCTTAAGCTGGGCGAGTTAGGGACTGAAGCCGACGAAGAGAAGCAGCTAAGAGCGAGAGCGGTGGATAGGTTAACATGTCGGTGATGATTGTGACGAGCTTGGGCGACATCGTCGTTGATCTATGTACTGATCGCTGCCCCTTGACCACCAAGAACTTTCTCAAGCTATGCAAGTACATTTCTTTATCTCTGCCCTACCTGTACGAATTCCATTTACTTTTCAAAGCCAGAGTGTAACATATTTCTTTTCCATTTATAGTTTGTGACTAAACTTGTTTCGCGCTGCACGTCTATGAACTTGCCTTTGGAGGTTTATTCAGTTTTCATTTATTTTGAAATGTAATTCTTAATTTGACTTTTGACTTGGAGCTTATTGTTAGTAATGGTTGCATTTGTGTGTCTATGGTTGAGCTTTCCATCTTTCAGCGAACTCATTCCCTTTTGGGATCTCCATAACTGTAGTTGGTAGGAACCTCTTTTATTGTTAGTCATCAGAAACATGAATACGTGGTTGTGGTGGGAAGAGGGAATGAAGCAAATAGGAAGTGTTTAACAAGTGAGACAAAGAATTTGAAGTGGAAGCATCACTAGGATTGAGAAATATACACAATATACTGCCATTAAAAGAGTGAATTTATCAAGTCCAAATCTAAGATAGCGAGAGATGATCTGGTCCACTAGAAAAACACAAAATCCTCGATCTTGGCATAAAATCAAGAGAACTCATTGCCTTGAGTTTATTAGCATGCCGCACCAAGTAATCTCACACTAAGAGATTTCCTCACACAAAATCTTCTTCATCTTTCAAGCATTGTTGAAGTTTCTAAATCATCTATATGCCATAGAACTAAGAGGTTATAAGCAACAAGTGATATCTTGAATATTATTACAAACCCTAGCTTGAACTCACCTTCATCGCTTTGTGCATGCCTTGTAAGGGAACTCAAGCAAACTAAGAGGAAAGAGGTGGCATGTGGCCCTAAGTGTACAAATTTGAGGCCTGTAAAACTCCAATGCTATTTAATGTCTTTTATCCTAACTTATTGTAGGAGTAATAAGGGAATATGTTTTATTGAGTTTGCATAAAACCTTTCCCCTATCCTAGTACTTTGGCAAACTTGGATTTTTTCCCTCTTAATGGCGACTACTCTAAGTTCCTAAACCCTTGTAGGCCTCAACATCATATAACTCATCAGATTCAAATATCTCTTGAACTAAATTTATACGAGAGACTTTTAAAGCATAGATGTTGGACTTTGAAGTGAACTACTAAATTTGAATGTGCACTCACCACTAAATTATTGTAACTTTGAAGTAGTTTTCTTCTCTCCTTGAATGTTGGATTAGTTTGTCTTTACATGAGGATAGATTGCCCAACACAAACTTGATTCATTTGATCACATGAATCCTTCCCATTATCTTATGTCCTAATTATTTTTGTACCTAGGGAGTTAATTTTCCATTGTTTGGTCACAATGTGATGCTCCTATGTGGGTAAAGAAATAACCAAAATAACCCTAAAGTATTACAATCCATTTAATCCTTTTAGGTTGTTTGACTCTTTTGGATTAGTGTTAGAAAAGAGATGTTAAGGCCCGTGAAGCTTTGGATTTATTCCCATGTCTGATAATTGAAATGAATGTTTGATAAATACCTAATGGTTAGTTGATCAAACTTTTGGGTCGAAAGAGTTTTATTATTGGGGTATTTGGCCTAAGTTCAATCCCCTTTTATTTCACTCTCCATAACAAGTAATATCAAAGTTGATGGTTGGTTAGGATCAAGTGATTAATACGGTTCAGGATTCTCATGGGTCTTGGTCGATATCTATAACGGTTGAGCAAAATTCAAAAACTACAACTCTCATGATAGATCCATGTGATTGAGCTATTGGTGCATGATACCTAATAAAGCTTCCATTTAAGTGGGGAGTAATTGTGGATATGATGAGCTTCACATAAGTTGAAATCGCTAAGGTGCATGAAATTTTTAGTTTATTCCTACACTGGAAGTTAAAAAAATATGTTGAATATATATATTATAAATCAATAATGCTAAATAACACACACTATAGACCATAACATGGCTTTTTGCACCTCCCATGCTATTTGTATGGCAGGGTGCTCAAAGACGAATAGTGCACTCTATGTGTGTTCTATAGTGCATAGTGCAGATGAAGCGAAAATCTCAGTTTCCTAGTTCATCTTTTATTTTTAGCTGATGGGTTTATTTAAATTAGTTGTGCGAGTAATAAATTTTATTAGAGTCTAGACATAGTATAATAAGAGTATGTTTGACACTAAGGTTCATTCCCAAGAAATATATTTGTATATAATTGAAGCAATATAACAAATTTGTATGAAGTAAATTTTTTTTTTTCTTTTTAACATATAGGGTTTTAGTCTATAATGTCAATGTTGTATGAGATCTGATTATTTTTTAGGCAAAGTTATAAATTGTCTACAAAATTATTTATTATTTTAGATGAGAAGCAAGATTTTAACTTGTTTATGAATTTGTTAAGGATGTCTATGTCCTTCAGTTGAGCTTATTATATATTTTCTTCTTTTTTTCTATCTTTTATCAAGAAAAGAGTAAATGCTTGATAGTGTATTTCCTCTAATAGGCTCATAATATATTTTTATTGAGAGAAAGATTTTTTTCTGATTGAGGAACTTCTATACCCACAAATATATGAGTTCACTCAGCTCTTTAATTGAAAAATTCTTTAGTAAGTTTTTCCTCGATTGTTTCCTTTCATTCAATGTCATTGCCTATAACAATTGTCATCAACATATGCAATGAGAATTATAATTTTTTCATATTGTAAGAAAGCATTCTTTGTATTGTTGATTGGACCATCTAAGGTTACCACCAACAAAAATTAAAATGCAAATTATATTCATTTTTGTAATAGCAGCAAATATTTCTTGATAGTTGATTTCATAGGATTGAATATATTTTTTGGCAATTAATCTTGCTTTGTACCATTTCAGGCTTCAATCTACTTTTTATTTTAATGAAAAAATTTATTTGCATCCCATAATTTTTCTTCTTTTTGGTAGCTCAACGGTGCTTCAAGTGTAATTTTTTTCAAGGTATTCGACTCTTCTCTCTTGGCATCCTTTGAATTTTTATTTTCTAGTTGTTTAAATAATGTTTGAGTATTTTAATGGAGTTATAGTTGATATTATAAGGAAGGCTTTATGTATAGGAGATAAATTTTGAAGAGATGTGTATTGGGAAATGTGATATTATGAAGCTTGTGTTGTGATGATTTGATCATTGTTGTTGATGATGGTTTTGAATCTTGAGGTTACTAGTGACTTTTACTGGGCTTATTCCTCCTTGTATAGACCTGAAGAGGTATAGTGTTTGGGGTTTATATTATTAGAATGTCATGATGGAAGACAATGCTATCAACAAATTTATCTTCTAGTCAGTTCTCATCCCTTTGAAGGTGAGTTTGCTTAAAAATTTTTGCTTTTTATCATAGGTGATATTTTTTTAAAGTGAATAATCTTTTGGTGGTTAGATGATAATATTTATGTTTATACTCTTTATGAGTGGAGAAATTTCCTACAAGACATATTTGAGTGTTCTAGGATCAAGCTTATGCATATTTTGTTTGTGAATATAAACATAAGCAGTACACCCAAATATTTTTGGAGGGATTTTTAAAAAGTTATTTGTAAGAAAAAATTTTATAAGTTAGTTTGGGGGATTTTTGAAACCCATTACTCTCAATGGAATTTAATTGATTGGGTATGTTACAATTAAAATTGCTTTTCCTCGATATTTTTTGGAACTTTATTTTGAAAAAGAAGAGTGTTAGTGACTTCCAAAATGTGTTAATTTTACCTTTTTACCATCTAATTTTATTATGGATGTCAGCGTAGGAGGATTTTACTGCTTATGTTCCAAAATGTGTTTCAAAATGACTTATATATTAAGAGTGGATATGAAGGAACTTTACAAGTGATTTTTTTATCTTGAAGAAATTATAGCCCATCTTTTTCTCTAATTTGTAAATCGTCTTCCCGATAGTGTGGTCCTAAAATACATGATGATTAGTGAAAAATATTATTTTGCAATTATATTGTTTAGTGATTTTTTGGATTTACGGAAGATTTATTGCAATGTGAGGGACCTTAGAACTTTATTGAGGGTAATATGAGGGAAATAGGAATATCTTTTTGACTTGCAAGGGTTGTTCTAGAACCATTGATTACTTTAATTTCTCTATTACTGTGATAAGGTTTGGGAGTTTTAAAATGGTTTTCAAGGTTTGCCATGTGCTTAGTGGGATTCTAGTATCCAAATTTGAGAACTATTTGAGGTGTTTAAAACACATGGTTAGAATTTGTATCATTTTGAGCTAGAGAACTCGGTCCGTAAGATTTTTTTAGAGAGTTGAGGAAATTACTAAGTTTGTTAATTTCTTCTGAGTTGAGCTCATTTGGTTCCACAAACAAGCTTGTAATGAGCGACATTATTTGTTTCTGCCATACTTTGGGTTATTCACGGAGTTTTAGACAATTATCTTTAATGCACTTTTTTTTCTTGTAGTTGCTGCACCATAGATTGTCTTTTAGAGAATTTTTTTGTCTCGTAAAAGAATTCATGGTCATAAATCTTTTTTCTTGAGATTCGGTGGAGATGTTTTTGGGATAATGTTGTCAAATAGTACCATTCTTCTTCCTAATTTAGCTTGTATGAGTGAGAATACTTCTTTTAGAGATGGTAGGTTCACTTTCTTTAGAATTTAAATACAAATATTGAATTTTTTTATTGAGCCCTAAAAGAAACTCAAAGACTCTCTCTTTTTACAAATTGTCTTAGAATAAATTCATCATTGCCACACTACATCTTGAGACCTTGAAATTAATCTAGTTTAAGCTAATAAACCTTTAGTGCATGAAAATATTCAATGATGGGAAGATTATCTTGCTTAGGTATTAAGATTTTAGTTTTGATCTCATAGATGTGAGTATGCTAATAAACCTTTATTGCATGAAAAATAAGCTACAGTTAGTGAGACATTATTGTACTTAGATTTTTGAGTATGTTTGTTTGATAACATCCCAAATATCTTTTGCAGTTGTGAGTAACATGTAAGGCTCACTAACTTCAAACATCATGGTTTTTTCATTATCATGTCATTTCATGGTATCTATTTCATCCCAAAGTATAAATTGTGGTCTTTTGGCTTTGGAGGAGAATCCATAAGATGATGAAAATTTTCATTGCTTTTTAGGATGACTTTCACAATTTGAGGTCACTTTAAAAGTAATTTCTTCCATTCAACCAATTCAAGGCATGCAGCCCCTTCCACTAACCTTTAGTCTAGCTTTCAGCATTCATGATGGTTAAAATCAAAGAAACTAGACATTGTTAAGACAGGATAGAAAGATAAGAACAAAATTTAGAAAATAGGACCCTAATCCTGCTTTGATACTATGTTGAAAAATAAGAAATGACTAGAAAAGTTTGGATTGTTCATTATTTCAATTGGTATTTATATACAAAGGTTTATAGAAGGAAGACAAAATAAATAATTACAATAACACTCACAAAATTAAAAATTTTCTTGTAGCTATTTCTGCTGCTTCATCCATTTAGGGATTGCCAATTGATGCTAAGGGAGTAATGTGTGGGCTCTATCTTGTCTTTTTTGTATATGAATTTTTTGGAGAGATATTTTCTTATGAACAATGAATCAATGGCCCATATCTAGCAATTCCATTGACCCTTTTTGATCTAATGGCTTTTCAATGTTCCTTTTTTTAGCCTTGTTTTTGTTTTCTGTTTTTATTGTCACCATAGGGTACGCTTATTTCGGAAAGCCTAAATTTTAAATTCCATTAATTATTTTGAAATTTCTAAAATTTCCGAGTAATGTTACTTTTCCAAACATGTATTGGAGCCCTAAGACTTTGTTTGGAAGTACTTTTGTTTTTATTTTTTATTTTTTATTTTTAAAAAATAGAAAAAATAGAAAATATATTTGTTTATCCGATTTTATTGTTTTTTTTTTTTTTTAAATTTAATTTTTTGTTTTCAAAAACACTAAAAACATGTAAAACCTATTTTTTGTGTTTTTAAAACATCTCAATCATACTTTTTTGATTTTTTGGGATTTATGTTCAATTTTTTGAATTTTTTTACTTTACATTATATACTAATATTATTTTTAAATAACTTAATCTAATAAAATTTATCTTGAATGTAGGATAATAATAGATTAATTTTAATATAACATGCGTGCATGCGTGTGTGTATATATAATTTACATAAATTTGAATTTATATTTTAATTTTTGATTGATTCAAATTAAATTTAATTTGATTATATAAGAATAATTCTAATTTAAGTTAATTAATCATACTTATTCTAAATATATATAATTAATTATATTTAGCAAATATTTAATTCAATCAAATTTAATTTTAATTGAACTTAATTAATTAATTGTTATTATTTAAAATATATTTATAACTCATCATAAATTTTATGTTTCTTATGTCTCAAGTCTCGTGCTATCATTTTATGCACGAAGTTAATTTATATTTGTATATCAACTCTTACAAATGGGTGTTTTTCTTATGCATTTTCAATGTTTTGATGTGTTGGTGCAGTCCGTCTTGCAATAGATATTATTTGAGTAGCCTCTTTGACGATCAAAATAATTTTGAGTTGAATCGCATGATGTCGCATCTATAGCTTGTGAATTTTATTGTGTGCAGTTGAATTGGCTATAAAAGATTCTTCTTTGATAGATTTTGACATTTTGAATTCATCTGAGAAATTTGCTTCACGAACGGGTATTATTAGGGCAGCTTTGATGATGATTGAGATGATTCGAATCTAATTTGCGTACATTAGTTATGTCGATCATCAATTCTATTGATTTGATTTGAGTGATAGAACAAATATGTAGGTCAACATCCATCATCGTCATCACATCGTCATTAATAATGTCTCACTAACTGTAGCTTATTTTTCTACCCAGCAGATGGATGTTGTTGCTGTCTGTGCCGTCGAACCAATGTTTTTTTTTTTGTAATGATTATTTGATGATGGTTCTGATATTTTATTATTGAAGCTCCCCATTAATTGTTTTGCAAGATAATATTATTATAGATTGGCTAAAATTTTATGTTAAATGATAAATCAAATATGTTTTTTTGTTTTGAAAAAAAGATGAATCAAACATTTTTTTGTTTTTATTTTTAAAAACAATAAATTCATATGATGGCCAAACATAATTTTATTTTCCATTAAAATAGAAACAAAAAATAAAAAACAAAAATAAAAAATAAAAACACTGTGATTCCAAATGGCCCCTTAGAGTGTAGTAATCAATTTCATTATTTTATTTTTTCAATTAAAAATTTTGAAAAATGACAATCAAACATGTTTCTTATTTTTTATTTTTTATTTTTAAAAACAGAAAATTCATAAAATATCAAACATGTGTTTGCTATCACACAAAACAAAAATAAAATAGAAACAAAAAAACTGCAACAAAAACAAAAAAAAAAAAACAAAAAAATAGAAAGTGATCTCAAATGGCTCTTAAGTTTCCCAAATTGGTTCAGTGCAATGAATAAAATTTCATTTTTTATGTGAAGGAACCTTTTTCTGGAATTGCATTCTTTTTCTTGCTTAGTTGCACTTGTATGCTAGTTATATGGCTGTTCTGAGATATTGTGGATTTTGTTTTTCACGAAGCATGCTTACTAGATTCTATTTTATTTCTTCATGATTGCAGGATGAAATACTATCATGGTTGTCTGTTCCACACAGTTGAGAAGGATTTCATGGCTCAAACTGGAGACCGTACTGGAACGGGTGATGGAGGTGACTCTGTGTACAAGTCAGTATTTCTATATTTCTACAGCCATATATGCAAGTACTGCTACCACTGTTAATACTGCTTTGCTATTGAACTTACCTAGAGTACACGAACATAGTCTTGTTAATTTTTTAAACAAATAAAATTGATATTTTCAGATTTATGGCTTGTTATTCTTTCCATGATTGTGACTTCACTAATTTGGGGCTTGCATTACCTTTTTCTCAGTTATTTGAATTGGCCTCATACCCTCTTTCCTTTGCTTGAATCAGTATTTCATCTAGAGACCATCACAGTGTAACTATGTTGTAAGTCTGGACAGACTGGATGATTTTCCCGTTAAAATATATGTTATCTGGAAGACAAAATTGAAATAAACTATTTTTTTTTTAATTTGAAGAAAATTAAAAATCCTTGAATTTTTTGTGCCATGATTTACTAAAGACTGTTCTTACTTCTATGCCTACATTTCCGTACTTCAACTTGATTTTGAATGCTACATGCCCCTGCTGTGATGTGCAGATTTCTTTATGGTGAACAGGCTCGTTTTTTTGATGATGAAATTCATCCTGATTTAAAGCATTCAAAAATTGGCACCGTGGCAATGGCTAGTGCTGGCGAAGGCTGCAATGCCTCACAGGTACTTTTTTATGCTTTTTATATCTTTTCAGTTTGGATGTCATTTGTGTATCTTTTTGTTCTTCTCCGTATCAAAGAATATAATTTACAATAAATTCTTCCATTCCCTCTTCTTTGGTATGTTTGGTCGGGAAGTTTTTGGGTTGGGAGATTGTTCTTAAGGTTTTTATTATTCTAGAAAATCTGCTTATTCAACAACTCTCCCAAATGTTGGAAAATGAGCTCTTATGCGCATCTCCTTGTAGCATGGTTTTGTGGAGATAAACTGCAGTACTCAGATTGAAGCCAAGTATATAGTTACTATTAAGGTTCATTTACAAGAGAATAAAAATGTGGTGCTGAAACAGCTAAGAATATGGGTCTAGCCATTAATAGCTCTTTTACTCTGGTTTTGGGAATAGAGATGCTCTGGTTTTTGGTCTCATTCTCTCTCTCTCTCTCTGCATCAAATCCTTCATAATTTCTTTATTATCAGGCATTTCTTTTACTTGAAACTAGAGGATCTGCTAGAAGTTTTAGAAGATATTAATTTCGATGCTGAAGTATGGAGGACGATGATGGGCTGTTTCTCAACATTATCATATGTACTCGGGCATGTGAAAAGTGTCTGTATTAAAATTGTATAATGCCTCATAAATATTTTCAATTCAGATCCTTGTACAATTGACATTTGGCTAGTGGAAGTTTTAGGCTTTACCACCTTTTTCCATCTGATGTTAAAATATTTGCATGGTGAAAGCTTGTGCATCTTGTTAGATTTTTCTTAATTAAACTACATAAAAAAAAATCTTCATTCAAAATAACCATCTTCCATTGTGTTTTCTCAGTATCAGTAAGATAACTTTTTCTTCTAATGATGAATGCTAGGTATAGTTTTTTTGTGCTAGTTTATTTATTTTCAATGTTGCAAGAAAGCATTATTTGTTCTTATTTCAACTCTTTGCCGGACAGATTATGAAATATCATTCTCTATTTATTCCTATTGAGAGCTTCATGAGGTGTTGAACTTTGCATGTATCTTGTTACATAACTTCTATTCATGTTTCTTTCTGACATGTTGTCATTAATTTAAGCTACTGTTCTCATTTGCGTATTTTCTATATTTTATTGTATGTGCTTCTAAGTCTAATTTTTATTTTCATATTTTCAATATATGATATTTATTGCCCCTCTAAAATAATCTTTTCCCAATCTTCATTCTTAGCTTTTTCATATATTCATCTTAACACTCTTATTTTGGCTGAATTAAATTTAGATATAAATAACTTATATTGTGCAATACTGCCTTTTAGATCCATGCAACATAACTAACCTAATTAAAGTTTTTGTATAATTTATATGTAAGTATGATATGCAAATTTGCCGAGGAAATCTGTTACATGTCTTTCCTGTTTGTGAAAAATAATATAATGATTAGGATTACTTTTGTATATTTTAATTAATGAGCTTGCCATATTTGGGAAGGTTGTACAGATTATGAAATGCCTTAATTACTTTTTTTGGGATTGAATATTCATACATGAGCTTTTTTGATATTTTAGGCTTAGCGATCATTATACACTTTATCCCTAATAACTGAGGGGTGTTTTAAAGTTTCCTTAGTTTTTTATGTATCATGCACTTGTCTCGTATGGTGTACAATTTGGAATTGTAGCAAAATTTATCGAAGCCCTATCTGTAATATGGACGAAAATCATTTACCATTTTTTGGATTAGAAACTTTAATAATATTTTCTTTTCCGTCAACATGAATGCAAATTTTTTCTGGGCATGTGTTTGTTATTCTTGGAAAATTTTCTTGCATTAAAATTTACTCACCCTTCTAAAATTTGAAGAATTATTTGTTTGCAAATGAAAAAAAAAGGAGAAAAAGAGGGGAAATTTAAAACCCCAACCGCACCTAGCAATCGTCCTCCTCATCACCAAAATTGCACAAGGAGAGGAGCAGGAATGATTGGAGTCGGTCTTCTATAAGAGGAGGAAGGGGTGTCGGCCGAACTTACCTTACACCCACATACACTTAAGTGAGAGAGAGAGAGAGACATGAGAAAGGGGAGAGGTGGTGACAGGAAGAGAGGAGCCTAGTCAAGTTAGACGTGCCCTAGCTTGCTTTGTCGCACGAGAGGAGAAGTCAAGCAAGAGAAGGCGATGGCGATAGCTTGAGTGACCGAACCAACTTGTCCTAAAGAGGTCAAACCGAGAGAAATTGAGGAGAAATAGGGAGGAAAATTCCAAATCCTTGAACTACCCCTCCCTTCTAAGCTTTGTGTGAGTTTAAGTGAGGTAGTTTTCATCCAAATTGAAGAAAAAAGAAGTTTTAGGTTCTGATTTTGGATAAATTTTGAAATTCAATATTTTTTTTGTATTTAATCTCTCTCCCTATAGGTCAAATCGAAGGCTTTCATCGTCGATCTTGGGTTTTGTGTGAGATGAAATTATCTCCCTCCGCCTATCTTGGATTTGGAGCAAGGAAGAAAATGCGAACGCGCCATTCCACAAAAAAGCCACCATTTTGGTGAAATTAAAAATAATTAACTCAAATTTTAAATTATTTGAAATTAACTAAATTACAGGTCTTAAAATTCAAAAACTTGCTTTCGTTGATCGTAGATTCAATTGAGAATTTTACGAAGATCTTTATTATAGATCTTAGATCCGGTGCGAGATGAATATATCTCCCTCCATCGATCTTGGATCTGGAGTAAGTGAGAAGAGTGCGCATCGTACAAAATTTTACAATTATAGCACTGTTATATCATCATGTTATCAAAATTTTATGAAATTTACTAAATTTAAATATTTTCAATAAAATTCATTAAAATAAAGAAAAAGGACTTTATAATGCACAAAAATCATTTAGAAAAATATATCAAATGATCAAAATTGAATAAGTCAAATAACAAAATTATGAAATGTAATTAATTCATAATTCCTTCCCTCTCATATTAAATTAATTGTATGTTAAAAGTCTGAAGATCTAAACTCAAATTGATAATTCCCTTATCAAGTTTAAATACATTAATGAATTTCAAAATTCTTGTATTTGCATCAGGAAATTTATTAAATTCAAAATAAATAGAGGTACAAATTAATGGATAAAAAAATGATGATAATCATGAGTAATTATGAATTATTCGGTTGATCAAACATTGTGTGTTAAGGATTTGAATATAACCCAATAACTCAATGCAAGGATCAAGGTTTTTCTCATCGGAATTGAATTAAAAATTCAACTTAAAACATAAAGGTTGAATCAAAGATTCGTCTCAAATATAATAAAGAAGGGGAGAATAATGAAATTGAATTGAAAATTCATTTCAGACAATAAAATTCGCCACAAACATAAAATGGGACTAAAAAAGGGGGGGGGTTATTTAATATGAAATAAAGTTAAATAAATTGGCATTCCAATGAATGTAAGTTCGATTAGTTGTTTGTAAGGCGGACCCCATAGTTAGTTTAAACTCTTCTATGAGTGTAAGACTAACTCATAGTCATAAGAATGAAATTTGTATTAAATATCGGCATTTCAATAAATGTAAGTCCAATTTATGTTTGCCATACAAACATCATAACATCCAAACTGGCATTCCAATGGTTGTAAGCCCCGTCACTTTTTTGCCATGTGAACTTCCCTAAATAATGCCATCCCAAAGAGATGTAAGTTCAGCCGCTTGTTCGTCATGTGAACTTCACTACAAATCGTCATTTCAAAGGGACGTAAGTCTAATCCTATTTGGCATTCCAATGGATGTAATCCCATTCATTGTTCGCAATGCGAACTCCTCATAAGAAATAATCCTGTATTTCAAAGTGATGTAAGTCCAATCCAAATCTAGCATTCCAAATGAATGTAAGTCCAATATAATGACATTTCAAAGGGGTGTAAGTCCAATCTAAATTGTCATTCCAAAGGGATATAAGGCCAGTCACTTATTCGCCATGCGAATTTCACTAAAATTATGGCATTCCAAAGGGGTGTAAGTCCAATTATTTGTTCGCCATGCGAAACTCATCCAAATTCTGACATTCCAAAGGGATGTAAGTCCAATCTTAATTGATATTAAAATGGATGTAAGCCGAATCACTTATTCGTTATGTGAACTTCTTTAAAATTATGACATTCCAAAGGGTTGTAAGTCCAATTTATATTTGCTATGCAAATATCTCATTATATAAACTGACATTCCAATGAATATAAGCCCTGTCATTGTTTGCAATGCAAACCCCACATCTAAAATTATGGCATTTCAACAGATGTAAGCTCTATATATATCTGCAAGCTAGATCTTAATCACACATATTTGGCTTTTCAAAGGATGTAAGCCCAATCGCACATTTGCAAAGTATATTTCACTTACAATAACACTTGCACAATAACTCTAGTCTACTCGGGATTTTTGGAATGAGGCAACTTATGGTTGCTAATCAGACTTTCTGATCATTACAACTAATAGTCCTCTAATGTTGGTAGACTAGAATAATGGTAGTCTCGGGACGATAGAACCATGAGATCTTGATCGGGATTACCCTTATTTTTTCTTTTATACAGTCATCAACACCACACCGCTAGACATTGATTTATACTAGATATTTATGTTTATTTTCAACCTTGATTGAGAGCACTCTTTTACTGTGGTAAAAGAGGTAATTAATTATGATGCTTGCGTTCATAAGAAGTAGAGCCTAGATCAAAATAAACTCTAATATAAGTTTAGGAAAAATCTGATTGAATATAAATCAATCTATCTCACAAAGAACGAACTCTCTAATATTCTAAGATGATGAGGATTCAAAGGTGTTATTTCTGAGCGATTAGATTTCTATCGACTTCGTTGGAGATTATTTCTCTCTCCATCTTTGATTGAAAAATTAAATTATTTTTTGTCATCGTCTTTGGTTAAACAACAAACCAATGTGGTGTCAATAGCAAATATAAGATATTGATCAGGCTTTTTCCATTTTTCAAAGCTCGGGTTCTTGAAATTAAGTAGAACCTAACTTTGAATTTACGATCAGGTGTGAAAAAGTCAGTGGCAAACCCGAAAAATGTGATGACTGTTAAGTTATGAGAGAGATTTGTTGTTAGATTGCCCCAGGCCATGATCAATGTTGGTTCTGTTGAAGCTACTATTTAGTTCGGAACAATTTTTGAAGTCGTACAATTCGTGTCTACTGATTTTATGATTATGATGATATAAAACTGGAAAGCCCATCAATGAGGGCATTGAAATGCCGAAAGCATTCAAAAAGCTGCCATGTAAAGGAGAAAGGCTGAATGTAATCATCTTTAACGAGCCCAAACAGTTGAATGCTAAAGTTTTCCCCGATCGAGAAAAAATTCAAGTACTAAAAGGAGCTTTGTTTTGAACAGACACTCAAAGGTAGCCCTGACAGTGCTTGCTAAGGAGGAGATAACTATTGAGTCTAAATTAAAATCTATCATTGCCGATCCAATTAATAGTCTATTAGAGGAGCCTACCATTCCACAAGATATTGCCTTTGTTTCAGGCAACCACATTCGTGAAGCATCTTCCTCAGGCATCAAAATGTCCAGGAGAGCTACAAGAAAGTATAATGCTCGCTGTAGAGTTGTCGGATTCCTTGCGCACCCTAAACAAGAGTATAAAACACTAGTGAAAGCAAACATACCTACTAGCAATAGTTTTGAGCTGCTCATATAGGCCAAAAGAAATAATTTTGAGGGAGCTATAAAGAAATTTTTTTGGGATATGCAATCTATTTTACAAGTGCGGCTAATGAAAGAGGAGCTTATCTCATCTAAAATTTATAAAGTATTGAAGGTTGTTAAAAATAGAAACCTTCAAAAATTAATTAAGAAGTTGGTAAATTAGGTAGCTAATCCAATGAATTCTTATTCTAAAGAAGGCATAAATATTATAAAATATCATGTCTGTCTTGAGCAAAGCACAAGGCCAAAGGGCCTAGCGTTCGGTGAACATCAATAACAAACCCTTCAGTACAAGGGTACTAAGTGACTAGTGTTTGGAAAGTCTCGAAAATTAGGGGTGTAAACGAGCCAAACCCTTGTTCGTGTTTGGCTTGTTTGAAAATTACTTTATCTGTGTTCGGCTCGTGTTCGAAATGGCTCGAAATTTCAATGTTCGTGTTCGGTTCGAATTGTTCGAAATGACTCGAAATGTAATAATCCGAAAAACCTGTAAGATGGAGGATTCAAACTTGGGCAAATCTTTCGCATAACAAAAGCTTTAACCACTAAGCCATGCTTGCAACTGTGATATATATATAATATAATATAATATAATATAATATAAATTTTTATTTCGAGCTAAATCGAGCCGAACACGATCGAACGATGGATTGTTCATGTTCGGCTCGTTTATATCGGCTGAAATATTTGTTTGTGTTGCTCTCTTAGTTACGAGCAAACAAGCTTGAATAATGAGCTTTTTTTGGCGACCTACTGAAAATCACCACAAATAATTTGTTTAATGAACACCAAGGTGTCACATTAAGGATATTTTCTCAGAGATCCAGTACTGGGAGTTTCCGATCAATTTGGGTACCTAAAGAATCCCAAATCTTAAAAGATAAAGGAATTCAATGTGAATGACCTCAGTCAGATGAAGAAAAGGTTGAGTCTCCCATTATCAATTAGAAATGTCAACTTAAAAATAATCAACCAATGGTTGATGACACCAACAATCAATTCTTTTGGGAAGATGATGAATCTTTAATTGATGGGAAACAACTAACTCATGATTTCCAAAATGACCAAGATATTGATCATATGGATGTCGAAGTAGTCCGCATGGTAAATCAAACTCCTGATCCATCTGTTCTGTATGTTCACACTCATTCATGGAATAGGAATGTAGTGCCTGAACCTTAAAATGAAGAACAATAACAGCAGGGTCTAAGTTACCAAGTACTCGAGGGTGAAACTTGAGTGGAGGTTGAAGAAATTGAAAAATAATTGATGTTGTAATAAGATTACAATGACAGATGTTTGTTAGTTTTTGCAACATTCTTTGACTTCAAGTTTAAGCATTTAGTATGTTTGTCAGAGTACATGTGGATAAGATTATTTTTAATAATTTGACATATCATACATACCTTTTTGAAGCATTTCTTAGCTTGTAACGGCTAATATTGAACCATTTGATTATATTTGGAAAATGTTTTTATTTATGTGAAAGCATAGTCTTTTGTGATGCGTGAAGGTTTGTTATGGTAGTCATTCACATGAATTTGTTATCATTAAAATGTGCTCGTAACTTTGCATTTTGAGTTCATTTTTGATTGCATTTTGTTTGCTTGCCTATGGATTCAATTATGAATGTTATAAGTTAGAATCCATTATACATTTTCAAAAATACATGATTTGCCTATACATGACTTGTATTTTACTCTGGTAGCCCCACAAAGAATCATTATTCCATCTAAATAAGAATCTCCTTGGTTCATTTTCATTTCAAAGTTTTGTTCATTGAGTGTGCTTTCGAGGATTCTAAGTATTCAAAGGAATTTTTAGTGCAGTTTAATAGTTTTGTGCTAGTTGGAAAGCTTTTAAGTTTGGTGCAAGTTTCCTGTAAATTCAATTTAAGTTCTGGTTTTCTGTTTAACTATGATTCTCTTTGATTCTTCCATCTCAACTTGTATGTCATCTTGAATGTTCATGTAATATTTTTTTGCAATTTTTTTTTCATTTTAGTTGTGTTATTGGATCTAGAAAGTCTTTTATGTTCGTTCTATTTCAAGTATAGTCATTGAAAGTTTTAGCTGTTTTTTGATGTCACCCACGCGTAAGGGCATCTAAGGAGCTTGTCCACCATGTCAAGAAATGTGTATGGGTGGTGTTTAGGATACAACTGTTGAGTGTTCATCTCACCATATTAAAAAATGCATGTATTTATCTTCATTCACTTACACATAAATTTTAGAAATAGGTTTTTCCATCACTTCAAGAAAAACTTGTAAGAGTATTTTTTTTAGTGGTCAAGTTTTCTTCTCTCATTGTACCAAAAAAATGCGTATGGGTCTTCTCCCAACCTTGCTAAGGCACTTATGGGTTTTTTGCACAAAAGATAGCATGCATAAAGATTTTTGCTGCATCATGATGATGTGCATGGGTATTTAAATGTAGATTTGAGCTTTGCATTATACCTTACGTGCATGGCACTGATAGCGACGACTAGGCTGTGAGACTATGAGATCAAAATACTCTCTTTTTATCTATCTTGTTTTGTCTTCTTCTTTTTTCTTTTTTTATGTTTTTGTTTATTTCTTTTCTTCTTTTCTCTTTTTTGTTTTCTCTATTTAGAGGAAGGAGGTGAGAAAGAGAGAAATAAGGGAGAGATAGAGAAAGAAAAAGAGAGTGAGAAGAAAGAGAAACAAAGAGTGAAAGAAAGTGAGAGGTGAGGCATAATGAGAGAAAGGGATAGGAGAAAGAGATTTAGGGAGAGGATGAGATTGTGGGAAAAAGAGAGAAACATAGAGATAGTTGGAGAAAGAGAAGAGAGAGAGAGACAATGAGGGAGAAAGGGAGAGAAAGTAAGAGAGGAGAGAGAAAAAAGGGCTGCTCAACAGCTGGATTTGAGTAGGATCTAACATAAATTCTAATGTCTGATGAACTCATATTCTTCTTCATACATCGCATCTCTCATCTGTTTCTTCTCTAGTGAGCTCCAATATGCATTTTGCCATATATTGTTAGACCTGCCGATGCCTTTTCCTAGTTAGTGACTTCTTCACATGTCGGATTTGCAGATGCCTTCTCCTGATGAGCCACTGTTTGTGACTTGCTTTTTTCTCCTAGATCTCCCTTTGTTTTTTCCTTTTATTAGCTGAGAGTTAAATGGCCCTTAAGTGAGACATGCTCGTGTATGGGGAGATCATCATGCTGATATGGGGGAAAACATTGGTATTTTTTATTAAGATAGGTCAACAGTATTTCCCATCCAAGAGAAACTTGGAATCTTACTCCCAAAAAAAAAAAAATCCTCTTTCTCAGGGAAGTGCTTTTAAATAGATTAGCCCAGATGAAGCTTATAAACATCTAATTATAAAACTATCTTTGCAAAAAAATGTAAAGGAAAATAGGTCCTCATAAAAATTAATTATAAGAAGGCTTTGTCAAGTTAGGTCAAACAATAACTCGTGTTTAACATGGTATCAAAATTCAAGATCTCAGGTTCTAGTTATATTGCCACTTTATATTTTCTAGTGCAATATTTTACAAGTTTATTTCATGTTGTTTCACCGCAAGGTTACTGAAATTAGTTAATGCTTGTAATGCCAATTGTTTTCAGAACAAAGTGGCCTTTTAGGATATTAAGTTGATCCTAGGTGGCAACCTTTATACTAGATATTTTAGGTCAAATGAATATTATCTTTCTAGAATGACTTTGCATTGACAGTATGCTTTCCGTTTTTTATATCCTTCACATATTCTGTTGTTGAACTGAAAAATATTTTGTTGCAGTACATGATTAATTGTCTTTTTCAGCCATTAATTTTAATCTCCAACAACCTACTTTGTAACAGTTTTACATTACACTGCGAGATGATATAGACTACCTTGATGGAAAGCACACGGTAAATCTATTTGTGGCTATATTTGTTTGATCTGTTTTGTTACATACTTTTGCCTCAAACAATGTACTTTCTTCACTTAATTGATCTAGGTATTTGGTATTGTTGAAGAGAAAGAAAGCTTAGATAGCATAGCAAAAATAAATGAAGCCTATGTTGATGCTAAAGGTAGACCTTTCAAGGACATCAGGTTAGCTTTGTGATCATCTCTCTATAGAAAACTTCTACTTTTGTGATTTAAATTATATTGCTCCATATGCATCCATGGCTTGTGTCCTCTGATAAGATTAATAGCGTTGTGGCAGAGTTTACTGTATTTTAAAGTTCTTTCAAGCTTTTTAATTTTACCATAATTTTTTGTATTTAATGTGGTTGGCCCTTGTAGATTCATGATGCTAGCCAGTAGCAATGGTTAGGATGTCTTTATTGTGGCTTGAAGGTCATGGATTTGATATGCAGAAATAACCTCCTTAGCTATGCAAAAGGAAGACCATGTACAACAACCCTAGGGCAATCAAAAAGCTTGTTATTCCTGAATAGCTCATATTTGGCTCATTAAATAGTTCGTATTCAAATCGTTCATTAAGAAAGTGAGCTTAATATGAATAAATATTCTTAGTTCGATTTATAAATGAGCCTAAAACGAACAACTCTCCATTCGATCGTGTTTGACTCGTTTTAGCTCAAAATAAAAATTATATATATATATATATATATATATATATATATATATATATATATATATATATATATATATATAACACTTTCACAGTAGCAAGTAATAGCTTAGTGGTTGGCGTTTTTCCCATACAAAAAGGTGGCGCGAGTTCAAATTCTGTAGCCTCCATGTTTTTCAGATCAAATTTATCAATTTTTTAGCTTATTTCATACTTTAGTCTCACATTGTAAAGGGAAATAACTGTTGGTGTGAATGTAGGGTTAAATATACGACCTTACTTGTAACACCTTGTTTAAAGGTTAGAGCCCAACTGAGTTGGTTAGATCCAATCGGTAAATTCAACCGAAAATCAAGTTATTTCAAACAACAATAATATTTTCGAGTCGAATGCTAGCATGATAGTTCACGAGCTATTTCGAATACGAGCTAATTTCGAACAAATAAATTTTTAAATGAGCCGAACACGAATGAGTATTAAGCTCGCTCAAACTCGGCTCCTTTACACCCCCAATCAACCCGTCTCCAATCTTGAAAGTGTGCATCTTGCATTAATAAATGAGAAACCAAAAGGTTCAAAGAGAGTACAAAACTATCCTAAAGGGTGTACACTGTGATCTAAATCCTTTTTGAGGATTTGAACAAAAAAAGACATATGTCTATCATCTATGGCTGTATTACTCTCAAAAGCAGCAAAAAAAGGAGAAAAAAACGTTTAAATTATTTATATTTTTCCAACACAAAGTATGCTGTAGAGTTAGGTTGACACAAAAGTCAGCTGCCCTGTTGGCTTCCCTGTGAAATAAGCTGAAAATGACTTGCTGAAACTGGTTAAGTAATCTAATCCATTCACTGAGGTGTGGCCTACTCAACCATGTCTGCTTCTGTAGACTGTGCTGTAGGTACTGTAAGACAGCCGAGCTATCCCCTTCACTGATGATACCTTTTAGCTCAACCATCCATGGCTCCAAAAGAAGCTTCCATTAACCCCAAAAGGGTAATGAGGTGGCCCATTGCTTGAAGGTAGTGAAAAGGCTGTCAATAGCCATGGCTGCCATGATGGTGGGGGTACCGTGACTTCTCCCATGTTTTTTAGCATTTTTGCCTTCCAGTTTTCATAAACAGCATTGCAAGGGATCTGGCCTTGAGTTTTATGATTCTCCTTGAGATTTATCAGCCCCATTTTGAGGTCCTGTATGCTGTTGTAACTAGGTAGTTGAAATCCCCAGTTGGCAAGTATATTGAAAATAAGTTTTAAGTTGGAACAGCCCATGGAAATGTGGAATTGGTCCTCATACTCCTGGGATCCCCACTGCAAGTTGGTGATGTCGCTAAGTCTTCTCTTGTTGAGCCAAGTATTGGTAGGTAGGATATCTTCGAAGAGCCTGCACCAAAAGACCTGTTCTCTCAGGTGTAAGTGAAGTTTCTTGAGCCAATGCTGCTGTGTTTTCAGTTCAGCAAACCCCGCCTCATAGGCCATGGCTGTGATGGTCTTACTGAGTGCCGAAATCTCAGTTCTGGGCTGTCCTACTCTTTGTTGTGTTGTATCTAAATGTTGCATATGCTTCCTATAAATTCCTCCCCAAAGCATTCCTTAAGAACATCAGTTTCTAGTTGCCGTTCAGTCTAATGAAGGCTGAAACCTGCAGGTTTTGAGTGCTGTTAATGTTGAGAAAAGTAGGCCAATGTTCAAACGATCTATTGGTCATCCAAGCATGGTTCATCACACTAATTCTGGCACCATTGACAACCTCCCACTTCAAAATACTTTTCAGACTAGTTGTCCCTGAGCTCAGGTTCTTACACATGACACTTTCCGCCCGATTTAGGTTGCTGTCCCAAAGCATTTCTCCATATTTTTCCCTCAAACAACTATACAAAACGGAGTTGTTCTTGTTGATGTAATTCCTCTGGCTCTCAATGGTCCACTCCATCTGATCAAACATGGAACCTCATTCCACCCAAATGCCTTGGCCTGTGCAGTTCATCCCAAGCTTTGTAGTGAAAATCAGATTTGCTCGCCTGTTCACCTTTACTCCATAAAAAGTGTCGTGGCACCTTCTCAATTTCCTGTATTGTTCCTTTGGCACATCAGTATGAGTGATCAGAAACTGTGGGAGAGCAAGCAATGAAGAATTGATTAAGGTGATTCGCCCCGCCAGTGGCAATAGTCGGTTTCCCCAAGCATTGACCTTGCTTTTAGCCATCTGAATCAATTTGGAGAACTCATTTTCACATAGCTTCCGCATGGAAAGCTGAACCCCCCAAATATTCAAATTCCTTAACCTTTCTATGGCCACGGACTCTGGCCATCTTATTCTTCTTCTAGCTTTTGGTTGCCTTGCTGAAAAGAATTGAGGACTTGGTGGCATTTATTCTTTGTCCTGTCCATTGATTGTAACTCCCCAAGGCGGCTTGAATCTGTTTTTCTTCAGCCATGGTTGCCGTAGAGGTCAAAAGAATATCATCCGCATACAGTCTATGGGAAATTACACTACCATTCGGTGTGAGGGTGATGCCAATGTGTCGGCCTCTTTGTTTATTGTTCAGGAATAAAAGCTTTGAGCAAATGATAAATAGATAGGGCAGAAGAGGACACCCTTGGCGGAAATCATAGTTAGCCTCAATCCAGTTAGACTTCAGACCATTGATCATCAATGCATATCTCATGTTTTGAATGCAGTTAGGGATCGAAGACATAAACTTTGGAGGGAATTCAAACTTGTTAAGCATCGTAGATAGTGTTAACCAACTCATTTTGTCATATGCTTGCTCAATGTTGATTTTGATGGCCATAAAGCCCTTAATGGATGTAGAGATCTGGAATTTGTTAATCAACTCATGAGCCAATAAGCAATGCATAGAGATTGACCTCCTAGGGACAAAAGCCCCTTGCTCTTTCGAGATAAGTCTACGGAGAAGACTTTTAAGTCTATTTACCAGAATCTTAGCCACAACCTTGTGGATGGTCTGACAAAGGCTGATTGGCCTAAACTTGCTTGTGGAGTAAGCAACTTAGACTTTCGACAACAAGACAACTAAGGTCTCCTTCCAATTTTGGTTCCTGGATTCCGTGGTGAAGAATTAGATCACTGCCTCCTTGACCTATTTGTGGACAATCTTCCAATGATATTTAAAGAACGAGGTCGTGATGCCATCATTGCCAGCAGTTCGGTTAGTTCCCATGCCTCTCACGGCTTCCCAAATCTTGTCATCATTAACTTGAGCTATAAGATGGTTCCCTTCATCCATGATGAACTTCGGTGCATCCTCAAAGTTGGGCCAATCCTCAAAGCTAATATCAGTTCATCTTCATTTAGCCTAGGAAAAATTTAAGAGACGAGCCTGAATATCATCCAGGTTATCGATGAGGTCTCCATCATGCTTAAGGGTGTTCCGTTGCTTCTTTGGCTTGCTGTGGCCACCGAATGGAAGAGGGAGTGTTAGCATCACCTTCCCTTAGCCATCTAACCTTTGCCCTTTGTTTCTACCAAGCATTAAGGCGGTTTAAGACCAGCTCCAGCTCATGCACGGACTTTCTGAGTTGGTTTTTTTGTTCAGTTGAGAGCAGTTTCTTGCAAAGCAGCAACTGCATTTTTCAACTGTATTTTTTACTGATTCATTTCCTTTAATTTGTTTTTGCTCCAGAAGAATAAAGCCTTGAGGGTTCTGGAGCATTTTTGATTTAAGACTTCAGCCTTCATTCCATTTGTCCCAAACAATTTTTGTTGTCGCCGGACAGCCGAACAGCCGAACAGCCGAGCAGCTTCGAATCTGATAATCTGCGAACCCTGAACTTGCCTTTGGTCTTTTATATTGAAGAAGATAAGATTGTTATCCGAGGGCATCATCATGATGTGCTTGACACCAGCTAAGGGAACAAGCTGGAATGCTGCGGAGTTGATGAGGATCCTGTCCAATCTGACCCAAATTCTGCTAGACTTATCTTTGTTATTGCACCAGGTGAACCTAGGGCCCGTGAATCCAAGGCCGTGAAGGTCATTGCTTTACATGAAATCTTCCATTTCTTTTACCCCTGTCAAGTAGGTAATTTTTTTGTCTCCTTTTTTGTCTTCCTATTTTAAGATGCAATTAAAGTTGCCTCCTATAATGGTAGGAATTTCATGCCTGATGCTATCGGAGAGCAGGCTCCATGGGCTTCTCCTCTTGTGGTTGTCCTTGTGACCGTACACAATTGCAATATTCCACCTGGAATAATCAGGAAGAGTAGCCTCTCCTATAATGCCTTGTTCATTCTGATTCTCCAAAGTGAGTTTGATAATGTTGTGCCTCCAAAGGGCTAAGATACCCTCAGATTTCTGTGTCTGGAACTTGAACAAAGTCCCATCGTCTCCCAATTAATTGATCTGCTTCCTTCCTGGTTATGAGTTCAATTTTGGTCTCAACCAAGCCTATAAAGTGCACCTCATACTCGTCAGCGATGCATCTTAGGTAGTTGTCCATGGCTCTTTTTCGGGCACCCCTACAATTCCAAAACAATATTGAGTTCATTGATTCACCATGAGGGATGCATCCCCACCGTCTGGGATCATAAACTCATTCTTTTTCTTTTTCCTAGGAAGCTCGTAAACTGGTCCAAGCTGGCCCAATTTTCTATCGAAATGAGCCTTGGAAACTCGCTGCTGTCCAATTCGGTTTTTGCCTGAGGGACGGCTCCTGAAGATGCTCAGTTCTCCATTGTGATCAGTAGTAATCTGGAAGATGGTTGCAAAGCATTAGGGCTTGATCCCACCTCTCCAAACGTACCTGCACTGCCCCTAATTGGTGGTTTTAGAGGTTCTCCCAACACTCTTTTGGAACTGCTTCCCGCAGTTAAGTTGCTTCTTTCTGCAGCTCTTCTAACGTGGTTCATCTCAGGCTTGGCCGCCTTGTTACCTTCCTTAGACTTGTTCTCTTTGGTAGGTCGATTGTGTCTCTATGACACCAAGGTCCACAGTCCATAGGAATTTCCTTGCTCTTCTCTATCATGGCTTTCGTTCCACACCTCTCTCCCTTTGCTGCTGTTTTCAGACTGCAGTGTTTGTGGGCTGCTACTAATTGGCAACCCCTCTCCAATCATATATTGGAGGGATCCTGATGAACTGCAGATTTATTAACTCATAGTCACCATGGAATGTTGTTTTTACCCATCCATTTGTCTAATTACCATATAAGACTGTCAATTTCTTACTACCAGGTATGACAGATTTTAACTGTTTATTTTTCTGACTAAATGGTTTTACCCTGGATTTGAGTATGATTCAGAGAAACATGTCTTATCCATTATTGTGTCACTTTGAATTAAGATAAATGGGATGGTGACAAATTACTTAGAGAAAACTATGAAAAGAACATGATGAAGTTAGTTTTTATATTGACGTATTTAGTGCCATTTTGTTTAAAAGACATTTCATAGATACTTGGAATCTTAGATGTATCACTTAAAAATTCTGGGTAGTTTGATTTTTGTCACTAATCTTTTACGCTACTTAAAATCAAGTTCTCCTTTTTTTTAGAAAATTCCAGCCTTCATAAGTTTCCTCTCACAGAGCAAGTAGCTCTATTCAATGGTTTTTGACTAATTTTTCTGTTATTTTCTGGTAAGAGGTCCATTGATTCTGTGGCAAACATATTTAATATGAAACTACACAGAAATTAAACTATAGGCCTAAATGATCTGGAAGATTCAACCCTCACTAGCATCTTTCCTTTCCAAAGCTTTGCAAACTCAGCAAATAAGGGCTGAGGATTAAACAAGGAACACTTTGTCCAAAACACACAACTATTGGCGAAATTCATAGAAATCATGAATGAACCTACTTTCTTGCATACTTGCTCAAAAAATGAGGGTCATAGTTAGTGTTTTTAATAATAAGTGTCCTAGTTACTAGTCATCTAAAAAAAAATGCAAGATTTCAGTGGAACTTTTAAGATTTTATGCCCTCATATAGATTATCTAATGTGCTTGTTTTTACTTTTTTGGTGAGCCTTGAGAAATCAGGGCTCCAACAGTTGTACCTAACTTGGTGAAAAAAAAGGGAAATGAAAATTGGTGATTTTATATATTGACCCATAAGTTGTTCCTATTGCAGATTTTGTATGTCTCCGTAGATTGAATTCGCCATGCCGTTTTCTTATTCCTAGGATGTAGGGGAAAAAAAAAGAATGGCATGACAAACTGTTTCTTTTGATGGAAATGAAAAGTTTCCTGAGAAAGTAATGGGGAAATTCATTATGTTTCCTCAAGAAGACATGATTTTTTTTTTAAAATTTTGGAAATTAACTACATCTCATTCTGTACCAGCGCTAAATTTCTCTTCCTTCCAGGCCTTTGAAGCCAATCCAACATAGTTTATGCCACCTCTCCTTTCTTGCCATTTAAACTGCCTTTAACCACCTACATGCTGCTTCTGCTGCCATCTCTCTCTCTCTCTCTCTCTCTCTCTCTATGCTTGTCTCCTCTCGTTCCCTTGGTGGTGGGATGTGCTGGCTAAAGATAGTTTTGCATGGAATTTCGCAAAACTATGCTTGCTTCCATGTCCGTCGACATTCCTCATATCTGATGAAGCAGAATCTTCAAGAATAGGAGATAATACAAAAGAAGCAAAGGATGACAAATGAAAGTGGGATAAAAAATGTTTAGTGAGATGGTAGTAAATACAGAAATTTAAGGGAATGGCAACATTAAGGAGGATGAGAAGAGTTCATATAATGAGTTGGATGGTAAAATTGCCTACCCAGCGCAGATGAGCTTCTCAATAGTGCCTTGTTTGAGATTGACTGATGTTTGATGTTTGCAGTATTACCCTGCATTTTTAGAGGATATCATTATGGAGGCAACTTGAGCATTGTTCTAGGCTCACTCATAGGTAGGTGGAGTATAAAACTAGAAAATGAATTGGATAATGAACAGAATTAACCAGTAATAAATGACAGAAAAGTGAGAATGGGGATGTGTGGCTGAAGAAATGGAGCTGGATAGAGGAAAGCAACCACGTAAGTTACTTGTTTAACTCTACATAATTAGTAGACTGCCACAGGAATGGTGGTGACTTGAAGGGTAAAAGTTTTTGGCAGGAGTCACCCAAATTGGGAGTTGATTGTTGCATATAGTGATGACAATGCACTTTGTAATGTAACTGCTAGGAAGCGAGTTGTTTGCTTTGACTAGAGGAGCTCGTAGGTGTATTTGTTTATAAAGAAGCTTCTTTGAGTATCCAAGTATGTGGTGTTGAAGATAGATTGGATCAGATTCGAACATAAAGGTTCAAAATATGTATGATTTGAATAGTATGTTAATTATGTCTAAACCTTGGAACTCACTCTATAATTACTTAATTTTAAATGACTTTAATCAAATTTTATTTTCTTAGGATAACTCACTTAACACTGCCTTTGTCGGGTCCCAAGCCCCGGATGTGAAAAGTGGAGGGTTGCGATAGGCAGTCGACAACCAACATAAAACTTGTCGAAATAAGCATGACATGAATTCTTTAAAATATTGTGTTAATACTAGCGTCTCCGAAGCCGCATGACATCTGATGAAAAGTGTGCAAGGAGTTAAATCGATGCGGGTGTAGTGTTAAATAAGCAAGGGTTCTTACATTATGGACGGATGCAGGCAAAGAAGTTAGTCCATGAAATTAGAATTATGTTAGAAACTTAGAATATAGGTACTCTTATAGGTAAATTAATAAAATTGATAGATATTATAGTTCATAGGAAGATAAATATTTTATGTATTCAAGAAACTAAATGGGTTAGGGAGAAAGGCCAAGGAGATTGATAGTTTATGTTTTAAACTTTGGTATGTAGGTAGAAGTTGAATTAGAAATGACATAGGTGTGATTATAGATAAAAGTTTGAAGGATAATGTTATAAATATTAATAGAATTGGAGATATAATTATAGCTTTAAAGATTATCGTTGATACTAAGATTATCAATTTTATATGTGTTTATGCTCCTCAATAGGGTTGCAAACGAACCGAGCCCAGCCGAGCATGTATGTGTTCAAGCTTGAGCTTGTTTAATATTATCGAGTTCGAGCTCGATTCAAGCTTTTAAGAATAGTGTTCAAGCTTGAGCTTCTTTACCATTATCGAGCTCAAGCTCGATTGAGTTCACTGAGGTTCAAATTGGATTATCGAGCTTGTTACGTAGCTCGTTTAATAAAATAAATGAGCTTTAATCAATCTTAGAAGCTTGCTCACGCGACGAGAAATATACATGGGTATCAATTAAAGCTTATTAAGCCTAAAAAAATAATAATTTGAACAATCGTTCTCAAACAAGCCTTAATCGGTCGAATGTCGGCATAATCGAGCTCCTCATGAGAGCTTACTTTAAATGATAATGTTCATGAACTTAAAATGAACCGAAGTTGTTGAGCTGTTCATTTAAGTAATCGAGTATTTCAAAAGTGTTGAGCTCGTTTGATTAATTAATCAAACGAAACGAACTCGAAGCCGACAGTGAAATAGCTTGTCGATTCATTTCGCCTTACTCCTCAAGTAGGTTTAGATGTAGCCTCAAAAGAAAAATTTTGGAATGAATTAATACAAAAGATATCTCTTGAACAAAAAGTATTTATTGGAGAAGATTTAAATGGACATGTTGGTAGAGTGGTAGGAGATTTTAAAAGTATTCATGGTGACTCTGAATTTGAAATAACTAATGAAAAAGGTAGGATTATATTAGATTTTGCTTTAGCCTATAATTTTATATTTACTAATATTTTATTTAAGAAAAGAGATGAAGATATTATTACTTATAAAAAATAGATTTAGTAAAACATAGATTGATTATTTTTTGATAAGAAAAATAAATCGTTTAGATTGTAAATATTGTAAGGTCATTCCGAGTGAAAGTTTAAGTACCCAACATCGACTGTTAGTTTTAGATTTTAAGATGAAGGATTGGAAGTTGAAAAATAAATCAAATTATTATCATAAGATTAGATGAGGACACTTAAGAACACTAATAAAAATATTTTTAAGAGCAAGTTATAAGAGCTTAGAATTTGTGAATTGTGATGTTCATAAGGAAGCTAATACTATGTGGTAAAAATAGCAGTATTAAAAGTTCAGAAAAATGTGTTTGGAGAATCAAGGAAAAACTTCTTTGATAAAATAGTTAATGGTGGAGTCGAATGTGTAAGAAAATATAAGAAATAAGAAGCATTCTTATAAAACTTGGTTTTAGATGTAAAAACTCGGAGAATTGAGAAAGATATAAAGTGATCCATAGAGATTTTAAGAAAGTAATATATAATGCAAAATAATTAGCTTTTAGTAATTTATATAATAGATTGGATACCAAAGAAGGTAAAAGATGTATGTATAAGTTAACTAACCAAAGAGATAGAAGTAAAGATCTAGTTCAAGTGAGGTGTATTAAGGATGAAAATCATAAAGTGCTTTTCTTAAAAAAAGATATTGAAAATAGGTAGATGAGATATTTTGATAAACTCTTCAATGAAGAATTTGACAATATGAGTGATTTTAGCAACCTTAATACCCTAAAAAAAAATAGAGAATTTTGTTTTTATCATCGTATTAGTAAATTTGAAGTTAGGGAAGCTTTAAAGAAAATGAAGTGTGAAAAAACAGTAGGATCTGATGATATTCCAATAGAAGCGTGGAAATGTTTAGGAGATCAAGAAATTTTTTAGCTTACAAATCTTTTTAATATTATTTTAAAGACAAAAGATGTCAGATGGGTGGAGAAAGAATTTGTTGGTTTCTATATTTAAGAATATAGGTGATGCACAAGAGTGTGGAAATTATAGAGGAATTAAGTTAGTGTGTCATCCATTAAAATTAATGGAGAGAGTAATTGAGCATAGGTTACAATGTGATACAAGAGTTTCTCACATTCAGTTTGGTTTCATGCCAGGTAGATCTACTATGGTGCTATTCATTTGTTTATAGGTTTGATGGAGAAGTATAGAGAAAATAAGGAGGATCTACATATGATATTTGTTGATTTAGAAAAAGCTTATGATAAAATTTTAGGAGATGTTCTTCGGAGAGTTCTAGAAAGACCGGAGTTAATATTTGGTTATATTCAAGTCAATATGTATACTAGAGTTGTTACTTGTGTCCAAACACAAGGAGGATTGATCAAATATTTTCCTATTTCAATTCGATTACATCAAGGATCGACTTTAAGCTCTTATCTTTTTTGCTTTAGTTATGGATGTTCTTACTAGGCATTTATAGAAAGATGTATCTTGGTGTATACTTTCTGCTGATGACATTCTTCTTGTTGATAAGACTAGGGAGGGAGTCCAAGAGAAACTTGAATTATGGAGGTCAACCTTAGAGTCTAAAGGTTTTTATTTAAGTAGTTCTAAAACCGAATATATGGAGTGTAATTTGGTAGTGTTGTGACATTGGATGAACAAGTCATTAAAAAGACTGAGCGATTCAAATATTTAGGCTCTATTATTCAAAATGATGGTGAAATAGATGGAGATGTTATTAGTAGAATTCAAGGTGGATGGTTGAAGTGGAGGAATGGATCTTGTTGTTGTGTGGTAGAAAAGTACCGCTAAAACAAGTGGGAAAATTTTATAAGATGGTGGTAAGACTTGCAGTGATTTATGGTGCAGAATGTTGGCCCATAAAAGAGAAGCATAAGACTAAGTTAAGTGTTGTAGAGATGAGGATGCTCAGGTGGATGAGTGGCTTTACTCTTAGAGATAAAATGCTGGCAGTATGTTCAAAAAAGTTGGAGTAGCTCCATGGCGATATGATTAGATAGAATTAGATGGTTTGGTCACATAAAGCGTCATACCCATGACGGTTAGAGAATAGATGTATTAGGTTTGCCTTATGTTAAGAAAGGTAGAGGTAGACCTAAAAAAACTTGGTTAAGATGTATAAAAAATTACCTTAGTATATTTGAATTAAATGAGAATTTGACATATAATATGACACAATGGAGGAGTAGGATTAATGTAGGTGACCCCACACAGTGGGATAAAGGCTTGTTGTTGTTGTTGTTGTTATTATTGTAGGATGGCTCACTTGACATTTGTTCAATTCAACTCAAATTTGACTCATTATATGCATCTATACATAAAAATGTGCTCCTTTACACGTATTCATGCATAGATATGTTAAACTCCAAAATAGTCTCTCTACTATTTTTGTTTGTCTTATCTAATCTCAGATTATCATTTTTTTAATTTAATTTTTTGGCTATACAAAATTGATTCAAATTTATTTTTTAGAGACAAAATTAGGATCAATTTTATATCACAATTTTTGCATGAGAGATCATTTTGGATCAATTTTGTATAGTCGAGAGGCTAAATTGAAGAAATGTTATACTCTGAGACCAAATTAGCCAACATGAATAATCAGAGGACTATTTCAAGCTTTAATCACACACACACAAAGATAAACTCATAGTATATATATACACACACGCGTGCGTGCACACACACATGATGAGTGTGTGTAGAAAGATAAACTCACAATATATATTTAGTTAATTTTTTATTTTTATTGGAGGATAAGTTGCTCTAAGTTGACTCGATTCAACCGAATGATTTCATCAAAGGTTAAATTGGTTATTTGGTCTTTGTAAGTATAAATCAGAAATTTAATTTCAATTAGAATTATTTTAAATAAAAAATTGGTAGAGGGGTATAAAGGTGTCAAGAAAATTGTCTTTCACCTAACTTTTATCTTTATGCTTTGTCTTACCTCATATGAGATGTTGGGATATGCATGTGCACATAAAGCAAGCACAATCTTCACATTCATACAATGTTCTAGAAGTTAATTTTTGTTACTTTGGGTCTCATATGAAATTTCATATTTGCTAAATGGTTTTATGAATTCACGTTGTGGGTGATGAGCTACTATGATGAACTAGTAAGTAGAAATTTATAAATAATCATTAAGTTAGAGCAACCTATCCACACACAGGTGGCGTATTTAAAAGTTTCTCTCTTATATAACTTTAGCCTTTCGCAAACAATTTTATTATATTTAAGGTTATACCTTTTTCTTTTCATGTTGATGTATTATTGGCATATTTGCATATGGTAAACAATTTCCTAAACTGCTTTATTTGCCCATTTATTAGAGTACATGCTCTATTCCTCTACATTTTCTTTTTTTAATTATCTTTTAAAATGTGGATTGTATAGGAGTTTCTTTTGAAGAGGTTTGTTGATACAAAGTTGTTTTTAACGTTAAGGTTTTTATAACTCTATAATAAGCGTTCTTCATGAGCTCTGCTTTTAGCAGGTTGCTAGCATTGGTACTCTCACTGCTCCTCAGACATTTTCCCTTTTAATTCTCTTTTAAATGTTGATTTGAATTAGAATTGTGTCTAAGAGCATTTTTTTTTTCTGAAGAGGCTTGTTAATATTAAGGGTTGTTTTTAACATTAAGGGTTTTTATAACTCTATGATAAGGGATCTTCATCATAAGCACAATGGTATAGTAAGGATAAGGCACTTCTGATTTGCAGTAATGATTTCTTATGAATATACTAATAATTTTATTGTATTCTCTAACCAGTAAGTTTTGCTCTTGGTATGCAACAGAATCAAGCATACTTATATTTTGGATGATCCTTTTGATGATCCACCTCAGCTTGCTGAATTTGTTCCTGAGAAATCTCCGGAGGGAAAACCACCTGAAGAGGTACATACAATTGTTTTCTGAATGGATATTGATTTTTTTGTTATGGATAACGATACTTTACTTTTTGTAGACTAATGAGCGTGTGAGTTGGCATCTCAGATTTCATGTGATCTTTTTCTGAATATAATATGGTCTAACTTGTGTCGTCATGTATGCCTTAACATGTACTCTGTGGTGTATGTGTTTGGTTCTCTATTTGGGGCTTATGCTGCTGGGGAATTGTGACAATAATAGTTCAACCTTATTGCGATCTGAACTTAAGTTTTTGATCTTTCCATTGGTTCCTTAAAGCTGATGACGTTACTTAATATTATGCTATGAAGGTTTGCGTCAAGTGAAATACATAAAAACAAATACAGGCTTATATACTTTATACTTAGGATCAAGAGTTCAGGGTTTGCATCCTGAGTTTTATTCAATTTCTTCTGTTGGATGCATGACTTTTCTTTGTTCACTGGATGGATATTTTACTATCAATTACTGGAAATCCCTGTTACAATAATAGCTATTACTTTCTTTTTTATAGGATAGCAAAAAATTATAGGTCTAGCAAGCCATACAATTATTATATGGAAGAGAATCTGACATGAACTAGGGTGTCATGCTTAGAAATTGTAGTTTTTGAGAAAAAAGGTTTGCAAATGAAGAAGAAGAAACGTTTAGAATCATTTTGGAATAATCTTACTATGAACCTCCAAGAGTTTTGAAAGTGTGCAAATATAAGCTTTAGAATGGAAGATGGTGATGTTTTCATTGTGTTTGGAATAGTCTTGCTTTCAAGTGATTGTACGGTAGAGAGTTTGGAGGGATAATTGGTGGTTTTCTGAAGCAACTTTAAATAAAAAAACTAAAATGTACATCAATTAAAGCTTCCCACGTGTCTCATCCTTTCCACATACTCTGTTAGAATACAATCAACTTTACAAAAGTATGCTTTGTGGCAATTGTAGCTTCAAGAGTGTACTAAGTTATGGGGTTTCATGGATACGAGCACTTAGAAAATGCCAGCCCTCTTCCCTCAAGCTTCATCAACATGTAAGAGAACTCAATAGTTGTATTTTTGAGATAAATTAGATTTCTGTTAACTATATTTTCTCTAATTTTAGACCAATGCTTATTTAGATATGGGAATGAGACTGCCTAAGAGAGAAAGCCTTCATAGTTAGTTATTCATCTCGTTTACTGGAGAACACTCCAGATTATTAGGTTTCTTAGTCTCAAATTTTAGGCTTTTGGGTTTGAATTTTAATTGAGCAGCCAATGTTTTGTGGGATAGAGGTAAATTTGATAAAAATGTTATGGTTCTTTAATCCTAAGTCTACTAGCAGACCTAATTTTCCAATGTTAGAGGACTTTGAGCTGTAAAACCATAGATTGCCTCCTCATGTAAAACCATAGATTGCCTCCTCTTTGGTATTTTGAGCTGGCTTGACTTTACATTTATGTGTTTATTCACACCAAACAATAATTTGTGCACAAATTGTATTTTTTTTGTTTATTAATTTTTTTTTTATTTTTTTTAATTATAAACATGATGGCGATGATGGTCAAGAGAGGCTTATATTTGATTTATTTGCTTTAGGATAGTTCATATGATTTGATATGGTTTGACTTTAGGACAAAAGCTCAATTTGTCGGAGCCAAATTTATTCATCCGATTGATTGAAGTGATTTCCTTTGTCAATGGAAATTTGGAGTTGTTATGGATGCAGAGATGTGAATCTTTGGGGTTGTGTGATATGGAGTCTAAGGAATTTGGTTGTGTGGTGTTTGCATGTAGTCAACACAGTCTGATTTCATCTTATATTTGTGACTGACTTCATTTTGTTGACCTCAATATAAGTTCAATGAATCTTCATGGTTAAGTATGACATAAAAGATGGGTAGAGAATATGACATCATGTAGATTAATTGTGATACACATTGATATAAATAAAAACTACTCGAACAACATCCATCCACGAGATTGACTCTATCTAGGTGATTAGAGCATCAAAATCATCAAGGAAGGATGCCCTCGATTGATTCAATGAAAGATGGCGAATGATGAATATAATATTACATAATTTGAAGTTGGAGTGCTTTAATTATCATGGAAGCTAGCTAAATGTCTTTTGTTCACATAATGGATTGCACATGGCATTTGAAGCCACCAAAATCTACCGAAGAGGACCCTCTATTGTTGATTCGATCGAATATGATGACAATGACAAACTATAAATGGACATCGTGCAAATTAGATTGAAATTTCTTTGATCCCAAATGATGTTCGTTTGTAAAATTGGCTGCACCAATATGTTCAGAATGCTAAACGTTCCAACCACATGGTGAGTTTGAAGGCTCTGCTATGATTAAAAGAACATGATAGGATTGAAGACTTTGGGTCGTAGTGTTGTAGGATCCCGACTGCTATGCTCAGACGTTGTGGTGGTCAGTCTTAGTATTTCTGAGGTAGCCCTTACAAGGGGAAGATGTCAAAAATGTTAAATTGTTGTCATAATTTTTAGTGAACTAACTTGCAATGGACAAACATAGTACTTTTTTTGGACTTAATAACTGAGACAATTAAAATAAAAAAGGATAATTATACATAAGTACAGGTAGAATATAAAAATGAGAAACCCAAATATGATGATTCTGGCTTTGAATGGACGAGAATTGAAATACATCTAGGAACAATAGGGGACTTGACAGCTCGTCAATGAGCATGAATGAATCCTCCCGATCACTTATGAAATTCATAGAATTGAGCAATAAATGAACACATTAATTCGTTTGCAAGCAAGAACAAGAACTTAATACAATGAACTCATAAATACTTGAAAGCTTGTCAGCGAGAATGAGTCAAATATCATTGAATATCTAAAAATTTAAGAAGTTATGGGGTTAAATGCAAAAAACAAAGTCCCTTTAGATGATGAGTAAGGACCAAGAACTTCTAACGCCATTGAATATGCAATCTTAAAGTACAAGCAGACAAAAAGTGTTGTTGAAATCTTTAAATGAACTTGACGGACACCAGATTGATGTTATGCTCACTTTCTAGATTGAGAAATATGCAGATCATTTTAAACTTCTTGTCGGTCCAGTGACAAAAGTGTATGCAAGCAGATTCAAACAAGCACTAATTGGGTTATTTAAGAAATTATGGGTTACATGCAAACAAACAAAGTCCCTTTAGATGATGAGTAAGGACCAAGAACTTACGCCATTGAATATACAATCTTAATGCACAAGTAGACAAAAAGTGTTGTTGAAAGCTTTAAATGAACTTGATAGACACCAGATTGATGTTATGCTCACTGTCTAGATTGAGAAATATGCAGATCTTTTTAAACTTTCCATCGGCCTAGTGACAAAAGTGTATGCGAGAAGATTCCAACAGGCACTAATTGGGTTGGACCATGGAGTCCATGCTATTCATGGAGGCCTTTGGAAGGAGACCATCAAAATTTGGTTGTCATAATTCAAGCCCTTGACTAAAGTTAAGAAAATATGAGCATATTTACTATTTTCCCCTTTAAAGTTGTATTTTGGATTTAGTATAAGAATTAATATTATTTTTGAGGGGTAGTTATGGTAAATTTTTGTCATTTGTAGTAAGTTGGACTTGTTAGGGGTAGTTGCATCATTTATAACTTGTTGGAGGCCTATTTTAAGGTTGAAATTTATGATGAAAGATAGTTTTGTTGGTTTTGAAAAAGGTTTTCAAATTCTTGGATATGATCCAAGAATTCTTGTAAATTCATCTATCAACCAGCCCCATAGTTGATTGTGGCGCACTTTTTCATACTAAGGTTCTTGCCACCTTGTAGGCAACGGGTCACAGTTTTCCCCACTTTCCTCTTTTTTTCCCTCTTTCCTGATTTTTTTTGCAGGTCTGAAGAGAGTTCACGTCATCTGGTATCAGAGCCAAGAAGTCAAAGATTTCAGCCAGATTACAAGAAAGAATAAATCTGTTGCCAGCATCTGCATGATTCTACTGTTGGTTGTCAGACCTTGTAATCTTGGGCTGCTACCACAGG
Organism: Cymbidium sinense; assembly: GCA_021442155.1. NCBI lineage: Eukaryota > Viridiplantae > Streptophyta > Magnoliopsida > Asparagales > Orchidaceae > Cymbidium > Cymbidium sinense. The sequence continues at coordinate 133,107,835 of CM038220.1, forward strand.
ATTTTCAACATTCTGATTAGTGAAAATTATCCTGTTTTGTGTATATAATTTTGGCAAAGTCTTGGCTGCTACTTTTAGCCACAATTTTTTTGATTTCATAGGTGAAATAACAATTATCATTCTCTAGTAGTCCCACCCAGGGAAGAGAACCAAAAAAAAAAAAAAAACGGGAAAATGCAGCATTGCATTGATTGATAGGTTTGCTAATTTGGGGTAACGCATAATTCTTTTGAATCTTGTTCTTGAAATTGTTAGTAGAACTGATATTTTAGACTTTAAAAATTGCATTCAGATATGGAAAATTTTAAACTAGATTCTCTTCAACAAAATTCTGCATACATTTGTGCTTGATGGAAAGTTTAAGAATACCTATGAAAGACACAAGAATATTTCTACGTCAAAGGCTTGGCCTTTAACCTTATGGGTGAAAAACCAAATCTCTTAATTTGTTGCAATTAGATTTCTGCAGGCTTATCCTAGCAGTTTTGGTTTCCAAATAGAACCCTGTTGCATGCACTAGTTATGGCATTATATATAGGTAATTTCCAGACGTTGATATCAATTTTTTTCTATCTCTTTGCAAGCATTGCTTGCATTTTGAAATGTATATGCTGTGATTTTTTTCACATATTTCACCTAAATTTGCAACTGTTCTTGAATGCTTTGTTCCCTGAATATTTACACAGTAGGTCTTGGATCACTAAAACCCTTGGCTCAAATTTAGGATAAAATTGGAGAAGAAGAAGAACAGTTTACTACCCTTCCTAATTTACAAATTCAAGCTATATTGGGTGAAATGAAAGGCATGATGAGAAATGACTTAGAACATATTCATGAAAACTTGGATCATATAGAAGACGGACTGGTGGACAACCACAAAACTTGCCGCATCTAAAGAGAGGAGAGTACCATTGAGTAAGAATAGAAAATTATGTGCCATGTGGATGGTTTTAATGAGGAAGAAGAATGGAATTACATAGGGAGTCCTAGGTGGAATGCAAGGGAGCCACATCAAGATGAAAATTCCCTCTTTCCAAGGAAAATTCAATCCTGGAGCCTATCTAGAATGGGAGACGAAGATTGAGTTGTTTTTGTGACTCCATTTTTGGGTAATCAAGAATTTGGCGAATTGGGAAAGCAAGGTTTAGTGTGAGATGAAATACTTGAAAATAATAGTAAGGTGTTGAAATTACTGCTGACCCAAGGTTATTAGGAGTTCCAAAAAATAGTTGGCTGCTGATTTTTGTTAAAAAATGCAGCTATTTCAGGGTGGCTGATAGCAGCTGATGCAAACGGGTATTGGACAACAATATAAACTTGTGAGGTTGTAACTAAGAAGGCAGGATGTGGTAGGATCATTAGCTGAATGACTTCCACATACAAGAACGATGATTGATCTGGAAAAACAACTGGGCAGTCTGGATGGTAGGAAATCTGCAGTTGGACAGAGGGTTAATGGCAGGACAGCAGGGAGAAATTGCAAATTGCAGTAACAACTCCTGGAAAGAAGGAAGAAATTTTCGGGATCCAATTCAATCAAGATCACTCACCACTGATCAAATCAAGATCATGTCTCTAAAATGGAGGAAAAATGAGAAAAAAAAAATCTCCAGGTTGAAGAGCAATAAAAGACTAGCCATAATAAACATAAAGAGCTATTTAAATCCTACTAAACAAACCCTAATGAAAAGATAATGAATTAGGGATAAATAGGACCTGAACTGGTCCATGGTTCACGTTGAACTTGTTCAAGAAAGGGAGAAGGGGTGGGTGCGAGCTTGTCCTTTCTGCACGTGAGATACTCCCACATGCTCTACTGCGATCTCTAGCTTCATGTCATTCTCCCCGGGTTTGGGAGATGTCACATTCATCCAATGGGGCTTTTGGGTCTTTATAAAATGGTGACAAATCTCCTACATTGAAAATGGCTGAAATGTTATAATCACAATGCAAGTCAATCTTGTTGGCATTATCATTGATCTGTTCGACAATCCAAAATGGGCCATTAGCTTGTGACCGGAGCTTTTCAAATGCACCTACAAGAAACCTCTTATTCATCCTGATTCATACTAAGTCTCTATTTTGAAAGTCACGGTCTTCCTTCACTAGTTTGTCTATTTCTAATAATTGAAAATTTGCTCGAATTTTTCTTTCATCTACTAATGTAACTCCTATATCTCCTTAGCTCTAACCTCTGCAGTAGTGCTAAGTTCAATAGTAGGCATAATAAAGCTAATTCTAAAGGTGTGGATGGATTTCTACCATAAAAATCTCAAAAGAAGTGCACCCTATAGACTGATTAGTAGATTTGTTGTAGGTGAACTCAACCTAAGAAAGGATTAAATCTCTTGTTTAAAATTGCGCAGTAAAATACCACCTTAAACACGCATCAGTGCTTTTTTTGAAAAAATCGCAATGAGGTTTACGTCTCATTGGTATTATGTGAGGCTTATGCCTCATATGATATGAGGCCTGTCTTAAGGCTCACCTCATCTCAGTTTATGTGAGGCATGCTCTTTTAGATATAGGTTTAAAAAAAGTCAAATATAAGTTTTAATTATAGAAATAACACATCCTAATACAAATCTAGTCGATCTGAAGATAGACATTACTTAATAGCATCGTCTCTCATGCCCTCTTTGCTCCTCACCCGTAGTGCTGGCCATTGCCATTATTGTCTTTACTTATGATATTCTTACTTTGATGTTTGATAGTTGGAGTGGGAAAAAAATTATTATTTAAAATTATTTTGTCATTAGTTTTTACTTTGATATCTTATATTACTTTGATATTAGTATAACACTTCTTACTTCATGATTTGATGTCAATATATTAAATATTACTTGATACTTTGCGCATTTTATTACTTCTTACTATATCAGGATGTTATTTTGCACATTTTAATATCGATAATAAGTCAGGATACTTCTTATTTTGTACTTTGATGTATTGTGCAATTTTAAACTGTGATGAAATCCCATTGTTTGATATTTTTGTCCACAAAACATCTAAAGAGATTACCCAAACTGGAGTTCACCATCTTGTCTATCCATTAATTTGTGGGTGAGTTGTTGAGCTGAATTGTTGTCACACCCTAAACAACTCCCTCTATCCTAGAGTTGGTTTGAGATATAATAGGATAAGATGATTGGATCAGACGTAACTTTCACCAAGTTATCCCGGTATGTAAGGATTCATGGTAAGTAGGTGAAAACTGAATCTCACTAAATTATCACAAACAAACTCTTACATTTTGAAATCCTCTAATAATCAATTTATATATAAATCACGTGTTTGAAAGCGTGTAACTCAATGCCCAATACAAATATAGAGTAACTAAAAGCTCCAAAATAAAATTTTATACGTACCCAAAAAGTCTTTACAGTCTTCTAAAACTATGCACTAAAACTATATAATTCAAAAGTCTTGTCTAGCCACTATTCTGTTGGTTCTTGCCTGAAAGTCAATATGTAATATTGTAAGCTAAAAGTTCAGTGAGATAAGTGGTGCTAAAATAAATACAACATAATAGGAGTAACGTGTATGTAAAGTTGAACTTGCATGAGAGTAATCGTAAGTAAAGACATGCTTATATGTATAAGAACTAAATAATAATCAGTAAAGTTGTGAAATATAAACAATAATAAGTTGAGATGACTATACATATAGTCAATTGATTTCATGAAGGTTCGTTTATTTCTAAATCAAATGATCTTATTAGAAATATCATTTATATATTTATATTTGACTCTTCTAAAATATGAGGGTCGTCATCAATCTTAACCTCAATAATCCTTGGTTCAATCTTAATATATCACTTTTGAAGGTTTTAGGATATCTTGCAATGGTTTAGTTCTCCCTCTATTTTTTTTAATTTCTTTTTGGTAAACCAAAAAGAAATCATGTTTAAATTTACTGAATATTTGCATTAGTGTTCCTTTATACTCTTAATCTTTTTCCCTCCATCATTAAAATTTTTTCATGCTCGTCATTTTTCTTTAGATATTCTTAGTCCAGCACACTGCCTTTGCCTGGTCTCAAGTACTGGATGAAAAAAGTGGAGGGTTGCATTAGGTAGTTGAGAGCTAGCATAAAACTTATTGAAAAAATCATGGCATGAATCCTTTAATATATTATGTTAATGCTCGGGCATTCCTCGGCCAAACGCATGGCAAAAGAAAAGTGAAATGTCGACGAATGGTGCAATGTTAAGCAAGGTTCCCATATTATGGTCGGATGCGGGTTAAGAAATTTGTCCTTGAAATTAGAATTAGGTTAGAAACTTAGAATATGGGTACTCTTATAGGTAAATTGATGGAATCAATAGATATTATGGTTTATAGGAAGATAAATATCTTATGTATTCAAGAAAATAAATGGGTTGGGTAGAAGACCAAGGAGATTGATAGTTTATATTTTAAATTTTTGGTATTCAGGCAGGAGTCGAACTAGAAATGGTGAATGCGTGACTACAAATAAAATTTTGAAGGATAATGTTATAGATTTTAATAGAATTGGAGATAGAATTATAGCTTTAAAAATTATTGTTGATACTAAAATTATTAATATTATAAGTGTTTATGCCCTTCAAGTGGGTTTGGATAAGGCTTAAAAGAAATTTTTTAGAATAACTCAGAGAGATTAATACAAATAATACATATTGAAGAAAGAGTATTTATTAGAAGAGATTTAAATGAACATATTTGTAGAGTGGTAGAAGATTTTTAAAGCATTCATGGTGATTATGAGTTTGGAGTGACTAATGAAGAAGGTAAAATTATATTAGATTTTATTTTAGTTTATGATTTTGTAGTAGTTAATACTTTATTTAAGAAAAGAGATGAGTATATTATTACTTATAAGAATGGACCTAGTCAAAACATAGATTAATTAATTTTTGACAAGAAAAATATATAATTTAAATTGTAAAGATGGTAAAATTATTTTGCGTGAAAGTTTAAATACCCACTATCAACTACTAGTTTTAGATTTTAAGATGAAAAATAAATTGTAATATTGCCATAGAATTAGATAAGAGTATTTAAATAACATTAATAAAATATTATTTTTAAGAAAAAACTACAATATTATAGAATTTAGGATGATCATGAGAATGTTAATGTTGCGTGAGAAAATGTAGCAAATGAGGTTAAGTAAGTTGCAAAAAATGTGCGTGTAGAATTAAAATGGAAAGTTTTTTTAATAAGAATAGTTGGTGGTGAAGTTAAAATGTGTAAGAGAATAAAACTTAGTTTAAATATAAAAATTCGGAGAATTGAGAAAGATATGAAGTGACCCATTGGGATTCTAAGAAATCAATATATACAACAACAACAACAACAACAAGCCTTTATCCCACTATGTGGGGTCGGCACATGAATCCTTCTTCTCCATTGTGTCATATTAAGAAATCAATATTTGATGCAAAAAATTCAGCTTTTAGTGATTTATATAATAGATTTGATTCCAAAGAGGATAAAAATTGTATGTATAAGTTAGTCAATTAAAGAGATAGGAGAAGTAAAGATTTAGTTCAAGTGAGTATTAAGGATGAAAATTATAAAGTGCTTTTCTTAGAAGAAGATATTGAACATAGGTGTATGAGATATTTTAATAAATTTTTTAATTAGGGTTGTGAGAATAAGATTGACTTCAATAACTTTAGTATCTTAAACAAAAATGAAAAAAAAATTTTATTATCGTATTAGTAAAATTGAAGTTGGAGAGGTTTTAAAGAAAATGAAGTGTGGAAAAGTAATAGGACTTGATGATATTTCAATAGAAGTATGAAAATGCTTAAGAGATCAAGGAATTTCTTGGCTTACTAATCTTTTTAATTATTTTTTTTAAGACTAAAATGATGTCAGATGAGTGGAGAAAGAATTTGTTGGTTCCTATTTTTAAGAATAAAGGTGATGCACAAGAGTGTATAAATTATAGAAGAATTATGTTAATGTGCCTTATGGGAGAGAGTAATTGAGCATAAATTATGATGTCATATAAAAGTTTCTCAAAATCAATTTGGTTTCATTTCTAGTAGGTTTACTACAAATGCTATACTTTTGTTGAGAGGTTTGATAGAGAAGTATAGAGAAAGTAAAGAAGATCTACATATGATATTTGTTGATTTAGAAGAGCATATGATAAAGTTCCAAGAAAAGTGCTTCTTTGGAGAGTTCTAGAAATTAAAGGAGTTAATATTGGTTATATTTAAGTTATTTAGGATATTTATACTAGAGCTGTTACTTGTGTTTAAACACAAAGATGATTGACCAAATATTTTTCTATTTCATCTAGATCACATCATGGGTCGGTTTAAGCCCATATCCTTTTGCTTTAGTTATGGATGCTCTTACCAGGAATTTACAAGATGACGTACCTTTGTGTATGCTCTTTGATGATGATATTCTTCTTGTTAATAAGACTAGAGAGGGAGTTCAAGAGAAACTTGAATTATGGAAGTCAACCTTAGAGTCTAAAGATTTTCGTTTAAGTAGATCTAAAACTGAATATATGTAGTGTAATTTTAGTTTTAAAAGATCTAATGGCGGGGTTGTGACATTGGGTGATCAAGTCATTAAAAAGAGTGACGTTTTAGATATCTCGGGTCTATTGTCAAAGTGATGGTGAAATAGATGGAGATATTATTAGTTGAATTTAAGTTGGATGGTTTAAGTGGAGAATGCATCTGGCTTGTATGTGATAGAAAAGTACCACACAGTTTTTAAGGGAAAATTTTATAAGATGGTGATAAGACCTGCAATGATTTATGGCGGAGAATGTTGGCCAGTAAAAGAGGAGCATAAAATTAAGTTAGGTGTAGAAGAGATGAGGCTGCTCAAGTGGATGAGTAGTTTTACTCTTTATGTTCAAGAAAAGATTGGAGTAGTTCTAATGGTAAATAAAATTAGAGAGAGTCGCCTTAGATGGTTTGACCACATAAAGCGTCGGCCGTCTGATGACCCAGTTAAGAGAGTAGTTATATTAGTTATATTAAATTTGTCTTATGTTAGACCAAAGGTAGAGGTAGAACTAAAAAACTTGGTTAGAATGTATAAAAAATAATCTTAGTTTATTTGAATTAAATGAGAATTTGACACATAATATGGCACAATGGAGAAAAAGGATTCATGTAGCCGACCCCACAGTGGGATAAAGGCTTGTTGTTGTTATTGTATTTTCAGTCCAGTTAGATCATAACAGTAATTCTTTTCGGAGCTGCTGAAGTGATTACACATACAGCTTATGGTGTGCCACTAATCTATCATGTGATTTGTTCCATTCTTGAACTGTCTCTGTGTTGTTGAAATTAATGCTAAATTTATTTGATATTTGAAATGTAAAGAATTTTCCTGACATTATGTGCTTTTAGTTTCTTGTAGTTCAAGATCTTAATGACAATCCTTTTTAATTAGATAAGCAAATCAACGTACGCTAAGTGTCAGCTTTGTCTGTGTTCTCCATGTTTTTAGCATTTTTCCATGTTCCATCTGCATTCTGTGACTACTGTAGCACTTACCATTATAAAAATTTATTCCACTTTCCAGTTTTTTTTATACCAGCAATACAGTGTGCTGTAATCTTTTCCATGGGGTTTATGTTTTTTTTTGCATCAGATGGTCTTGCGTGCCCTACATATAAATCCTTTTTTTTCAAATATAAACATCACCCACCCTAAGTGGTCTGTTGCCTCATGTGGATTCTTTATCCATTTAGAGGGAAGCTTTTAATTTTGCTTTCCATTGTTTTCATTAGCTCTTTCCTGTACCCAATGGATTTACTGTTATCTTGTTACACAGCACACAATCTTCATGCTAGGAATTGGATATTCGTGAAAATGCTTTGCAGCCATGGTTTTCCTCACTCTTAAAATGAAAGCTACATTATGTGGATTCTTATCATCTGCTATGTATAATAGGTAGCAGAGGAGCGTCTGGAAGATAGCTGGGTTCCCATGGATGAAAAATTAAATGCTGGAGAACTTGAGGAAGTGATTCGTTCTAGAGAGGCACACACTAATGCAGCTATTCTAGAGAGTGTATGAACCGTTCTCTGCATTTGATTTCATATTTACACATTTTAAGTGTGTCGATTTATATATTTGTAATTGTTTGTCTAGATAGGAGACATTCCTGATGCTGAGATGAAGCCACCAGACAATGTGCTGTTTGTTTGTAAACTTAATCCCGTGACTCAAGTATGTGACTTCTTTGTGATCATTTTCTGTAATCGGAGCAATAGTCATGTAGACACATCCATCTTGTCTCTGAACATGTAATTTTGATCACACTATGTGCTCAAATTTCTATGATGCAGGATGAGGATCTATATACAATATTTTCCCGTTTTGGGACTGTAACCTCGTGAGTATTCTCTTTTAGAGTCCGCCCATCACAGTCCACTAATATAATTAGCACATATCATTATTTGTCACAAATTTCACTTTGCAGAGCTGATATTATTCGTGATTACAAAACTGGAGATAGCTTATGCTATGCTTTTATTGGTAAATTCTTTTAGTCCAATGCATTATATTTCCTGAATTTTCAATAGGTTTTTTTTAGGTTTGAATCAGTGGTATTTCTACTGGGACTTTGTTTTAAATATTATTGTAGGATGAAATTAAACATACACCTGCTTCAGATAAGGTGCATTCATTGCACTAGTGATCTTTGTGCATTTCTCTATTTGATTATGCCGTGTTCTTAGAACACCATAGTGTATGGGAATTTCTTACAAAATGTTTCTTATTTATACATCCAAAAGGTTTTCTGGATGTTGGATGTTTTGTTCTCCAGTTAAAGGTTATGGATAATATTTAGAGTCAAAGAAAGAAACTTGGAAAGAATTCTGAAAATTAATTTGCATTTTACGTTATTTAAGAATAGTTGCCAATTCTGCTTTCATTGGATGATATTGACTCGGAAAGTTTTCTAAATCACCTGTACGCTTGTTTGCTGAACAAGGATGAGTTGTGAATTTGATACTCTATTATTGTTCGTCATCTAAGTTTTAGACCAATCAACTGCTCCAGCAGTAAAACTTTTATTTTACACATCTTCTGGTGCTTTAAACCTTTTAATTATCTTTCCATAAGAACCCCTTAGACAGTCGACTAGAGATTAAATTGGAGTATCATTCGTAATGAGATGACCCTGAAGCAATTATTTGGTTGCCCCATTAGTGAGCTGGAGGTTTTAAATAACCAAAATCACCTCTGCTAGGTTGCCTATTTACATTTTACGTAAAATGAATTCTCATTAAGGTAAGTTAGGAAAGTTGGAGCATTGTACTGTGTGATTAATCATTTTTAGATATTTTTCACAGATTTTGCATGATTATTTTTTTTTGTTCTCTGGTCAATTTTGCATGCATGATGATGGTCCATGATGCAACTATTATAGTAAATTTATATTTTCTACATCTTTACATGTTTTTTGACATCCATTGGAGAGTAATCTTTAGTTGTATGTACTTTGCTATCCTTTTTCAGAATTTGAGAACAAGGAGGAGTGTGAACGTGCATATTTCAAGGTACATCTGGTATCTGTTTTTTGTTACGATATATTTAGATGTAATTTCTTCAATATTTATTCGTTGTTTTTGATCTGCATTGGTGTTCTTTTCATTTTATTTGCTTTGCTTCATCTTATCTCATTCTCTCACTCTTTCTCGCACATGCAGGCATCACTTGCATTCCTCATGGGCATGCAATTAACGGTATTTTTTTTTAAAATTTTGGGTGGCATAGCACAACTTTAATGTCGGCAGATTTCGATTTCAGGACCTTGATATAAACTTATAAGATCTTTTCTAACATAACTAATTATTTGTGCTTGCATTCCGCCAATCTGCCAATCATAAAGTCCTTCTAAATGGTAGCCTTGCGAGTGTTTCAGATTGGAAGGCACCAATTGTCTTTTTAGGTCTTTTATATTTTACCATAAAATAGATCTGTTACTCATTTTTTCACCATAATCTTAATCTAAGCTTAATACATGCGAACTAAATTCAAGAGTTGTTTCAAAAAAAAAAAAAATTTTTTTTTTTAAAGACCTGAGTACAGTGCTAATGAACTGTAATATAATAAAATAAAGCTCTTCAGGTTGTAGTTGAATGTTTGGAATTTGAGTGAAAGGAGGTGAAAAATCGTTGAAAAACTTAAATCAATGGTTGCAAATCATATTCAACTCAAATAATTGTGAATTATATCATTTTATTAGCTTTCTTTCAATCCAAACCATAGTTGTGAAAACTGGGTTGTTGAACTGATTAGACCATGAATTTGTTCCAGAACTAGCTTGGTTCTACGGAAAACTTGATTTAATCTAAAATGAGATGAACCTGTAATAATCGGTGGTTGAACCGTTCAACGCTTAAAACAAGAACTATTGAATCTGTTGATTAGAAATTGCAACGTAGTGGTAGTGTTGGAATGTAATATTTTTTGGACAATTAATTTGTGCTATATTTCGTAATATACATTATATATGCATGCTATCAATTTATCCACATTATTAAAAGTATTATGTCATTTCAGTAATTTAAATTTATATTGATAATACTTAAATTATCACAGTCGAGTCACCAGTTGGATCTTTGTACATTTCTTTCCACCAGTTTAATGTCAGTTCTGATCTGAACGGTTTGATCCAAACAATCCCTCTGTGAATTTCTGGTTGTGTTTCAATTTTTTAGTTAATTAACGAACGCATCCAGGCATGTATAATCATGCATCACCATCATGAGAATTACAAGTAGACATGTTATTATTTATTTATTTGCTTTTCATTTGGCTGCCTTCTGGGACATTATTTTACTTTGTTTCTCCATTCAGTCTATGGATCTTAATGTTAGCAGCAATTGATTCATTCCTAAAGAAGCTTGCTTGATCTCCATTTTAGGATTACCATTTTCTTTTAGTGTTTTATTACTTATATTCATTGAGCTTGCCAGATGGACAATGCACTAATAGATGACAGAAGGATACGTGTTGATTTCAGCCAAAGTGTCGCTAAATTGTGGAGGCATTTTAGGCATGGTAAAAGGTCAACAAAAGGTATGTGTTCTAAATCTTGGAAAGAATGCTGCTCATTCGTATCTTGTTATTTGTTCATCTACTTCTCATGGCATATTTAAATCTGTTAATCAGTAGCTTGATTTTATTTTACAACATAAAAACCTATATGATTATCTCTATTATTATGTTCACATTCATATCCATTGTCATCATTTTCTTCCAATTAATAAGAAATTTAGGGGCTATTTAAGATCATATTTGTTTTATGTTTTTATTTTATTTTGTTGATATTTTGGTTCAAAATAAAATATATTTGATGGTGTTGACTATTTTTAAAAATAATTAAAACACCTAAAATTATTTTGACTATTTTAAAAATAATATTATTTATTTTTAAAAAAATATAAAACACTTAAAAAATACACTAAATAATCATATTTTTTTTTAAAAAATGACATATAAAAAAGAAAAACACAACAAAATTGATCCCAAATAGCTTCTTAGCAACCAAACCATCTATTCAAACTTCCATCTCCAACTTTGTTAATTATTTTGTCCACCAAAATACAATACAGTTATTTGTAAATATAAAATCACGAAAGACTTTCTTCATTTAACTGCTGATTTATTTATTTCATATGTTTTCTGTCAATCTCAATCATACAGATGGTTGCTTTAAATGTGGTGCTTCTGATCACATTGCTCGTGACTGTATAGAAGAACCAGATGACAAGCAAGAAGGCCCAAAATATACTCTTAAAGACGCCAACACCCAGCATGGTGGACATGACCATAAGAGGTTTTAGCTCATCCCTACTTATCTCCGTGCTCTTTTATCCTCCTTCCCCAACATTCTTCTGATGATAATTGAAAATTTTATTGTAGTTATGACATGGTGTTTGATGAAGAAAACATAGAAAACACAGAACAAAAGCATTCAAAGAAGATAAAGACTGATCATCATAAGTTGGAGAATCCAAAATATCATGATCAAGACAACAAAAGACACGAAGCTGATCGAAGTCGACGGCATCGAGAAGAAGAGAAGGAGAAACCAACTGGAAAGGATGACAGGTACTACACTGACCGGCGGACAGATAAAAACGGAGATAGAGAGCATTACAGGAAGCATGAGAGCAGCAGTCTAAAAAGCGATGAAGAAAATTACAGGAGGTCCGGCAGCAGCCGAGATGGGAAGGATGCACATGACAGGGAGAGTTACAGGAAGGATGAAGGAGAATATGGGAAGAAAAGAACTGAAATAAACCGGCATAGAAGAGATGATAGGTCATATGAAAGAAGCAGAGACCGAGACGAAGAGTTTTATAGGGAGAGAAGGCATAGGGATGGAAGGAGATAAAAGTCAAAGAAACATTCACCTGTACAACAAAAGATAACCAAGGTCAAGAAACTGTTCACTTCCATTTACTTAGCATAAAATGCATCAACAACTAGAATTTATATAATTTCTTTATACATGTAATTTTGAGCTGGAGCAAAACTATTAATATGATCGATCTAGTATAAAACAATAAATTTTTTTTTATTTTTCAGATCAATCATAACTACCTCAAATGGAAGTTTTTCTTCCCCGTCCTTGCTGTTATTGAAAACCAACTTCATCTTTCAAGAAAATTGACTAGTAGCAAGCCATTAGATCCCCAACTGAGGCTTCTTTCGCACGATCCTGTTTGAGATGGTTCTGTTAGGTCCGCAAGAATGAGGTTATTATTTTTTTATGTGAAGTCTATGATATTTATATGTATGTATGTGTGTTATCCTTATGTTATAATATTTGTAGAAATAAATGATTGATTGTTGCTGTACTTTATGCTAGAAGTAAACGTGCGGCAGTTTACTGATTTTACTTATCTGATTTGTTACATTTTTTGGGGGAGAGATTTTTGAGCCAATTTAATGGCAAATTTAGACACAACACATAAATTTTAAACTCAAAATCTCTTAATTGAAAGTTAAAATTTTCAGCCACTAAATTAAATTTACAAGAAGAATCACGTTTGTGAGGAATGGTTTTTTTTTTTTCAGAATATATATATATATATATATATAGAGAGAGAGAGAGAGAGAGAGAGAGAGAGAGAAGAATTATATGCTATTCATGTAAATTCTCCATATATGTAAAATTACTGCCCATCTCAATAGGGTGATCTAATGACTATCAAGTTTAAATTTGCATTATTTTTAGAGGAAAGCATAGGTTGAACATCTGGTGTAAGCATATGAAGTGCAATATTAGAAGTTTTCTTTGTTGGCTTCACTGTCAAGAATGTTATGGTTTCATCATTTTGCTTGAAAATGTAAATATTCTCTTTATCCTGATGGATAAAGCTCATATAGCCATTCTCTTCTTAAGAGAATATGTGCAATATTCATGGGAAATGCAACACATTGAATTTATTATTTATAGCTTCTCATTTTAATTAGCAAATGACATTTATAGCTCGCATGAAAATGTTTAAGGTGGAGTTTAGCTTTTAAATTGGCCCACACTAAAGTGCAAGTAGAGATAACATTCATTGCTCTCATTATTTATTATTGGCCTACTCCCCTTATTATTGTAAACTATATACAAATGATGATTTTCTTTTCTCATTTTTAGTCTCATTTCTAGCTATAAAAATATCTCTTAACTCTGTTATGACTCATCTAATATTGTAGATCTTTGGGTCAAGGAAGAGATGGACTGTCTCCTGGCTCTAAAGATGGATATAGGTTTCTTTTATGTTATGCCATAAGAGCATGATGAAGCATTCTTCCAAGATTTGGGATCAAGCAACTCCACTGCAACTGTTAAATTTATTGGTTATTTTTCAATCAATATTAACCTATTTGGTCCAATAAACTAAGTCCTCAAAAGTATTGATCCACTCAGTGGCTGGTAGACTACTTGACCTAAAAATTAGTAACTATTCATATAATTTTCAATGACGATGTCTAATGAAATACCTATTTTTTTAATATATATTATTTTCATCTAAGTATTGGCCACTCTTCATAACTTTTATTATTTATCTAAAATAGTAGTTTAGTATATTTTAACATGATTGATAAATTTGATTTTAGCTGAAGTAATTTTTTTGGATAATCATCCATCTTATATTAATTAAGAACTCTTTTATCCTAACAAATAAATCTAGAAACTTATTTGTGTTATACATGCCAACATAAATAAGTTACTCAACTTCAGTTCTCTTAGATGATTCATTAAGGTCCACAGCATTTCTATTGTTATTATTATTATTTATTTATTTATTTTGCTCTCATTCCTATATGTTGGCTGCCTCTTATTAAGCTACATCTTTTGATTTGAGTAAGAATCCTCAAGATCTACATAATTAGACACAATATATAAATGTAGTTCGTAGGATAATGATTCTACTTAAATTATTTTATATGTGAGTCATATGAATTTGTATTTGTTCTTTCAAATTTTTCATTTTATTCTTACTTTCTTCTAATATCCCTAACTCCTTATATTACTCTCATAAATACTAATAAGTTTTGCATTTATCATTATATTTAAGTTTTCAACTTGAATATCTATGGAGGATGAATTTATGCAATACAAAGTTAGAAAATGATATTCAAAAAAATTTAAATGAGATAGATGAAAGAAAATGATCTTAAAATTTAAGGGATATATATATATATATGGGCTCCAAAAATTTGCCACTGACCTCTTGATGAAGAGAGTTTGATTTGATTTAAATGTTGGTTAAACTTTCAGAAGACAAATAAAATAGTAGATAAGACACTACCTAGAGATTTAGTCCTCATTTTGTAAGGACTTTAGATCTGGTTCCAGGTTTCTTATAAGCGCAAGCACTTATAATTAATTACCTCTCTCAATGCTGAGAGAGAACTTTCGATTAAGGCTGATCATTAGATCGTTAAATGCGTAGCGTAGGGGTTTAGAATTTATGAAATTCATAATTATTTTACTTAAAGCATATGGTTGGTGGAATGATGTTGTACTCGATCAAGATCCCATGATTCTGTCATCCCTGGCTATCAAGGTCCGTAGTATACTTAGTCACATGAGGTAGTCGACCTAACTTGACCAAAGTATCTCTGTCAGCAACCATGGGTTACGCCGTCCAAGTAATCCTTATATACCAGGGTGATGTTTGTCCAAGGAGATAATATTAAGTCTACCGTAGCTGATAAAAGGGCTTTATGCCTATCAAATATATCCTCATATGCCTCGGAGAACATAAGAGCTATAATCAGCACCATAATATATAATGTCATGTACGAACCTATCGACTGTATGTAAACCGATCATACGGAGCCATCAACCAAATGTGAATGGGACGCCATGTCCTTACTAGCATGAGATTATTTGAGTTTGAATATAGTGATTTATTTGACTTGACATTAGCTCCTTTGTGAGCTAGAATTTTTTTAATTTGTCATCCCTAATAAATGATGGTGGATGAGTGGATGAATTATTTGCTTTAAGTATTTAAATAATAAATTTCATTTAATTTAGATATTTACTTAGTTGAAATTTAGTTTTATGATGAATTAGTTTAAAGCTCAAATATCTTTTAATGATAATATTCCCTTCGGTTGAGATTTTTAATCAACGCGATCATCATCGGGGTATATAAGTCTACTTAATCATTTAATTTATTATTTCAGATTCGGTCGACTCTATTACTTTAATATTAGAGGATCAGATCTAGATTTATATTTTGAGTATTTTGAATTTGAGAATATTGAATATAATATTTTAAATATTTTGATAATAGTTATCCCTCAAGTTGATATCTTCAATCAACTCAACTATCATTGGGGTAGACCTTATCAACTCTACTTATTTACTAGTAGATGATCGGGTTTATGACTTATGTGTAATTTAAATTCTTTAAGAAATTGACATCATAACAAACCTTGTCAACCCCATTGCAAATATAGAGGATTGAGTCTTATGATCTAATGTAATTAAAGTTCATTTAGAAGTTAATCAGTTAGTAAACCCTGTCAATACTATTTCAAGCATAGAGGATTAGGCCTACTGTGATCATATTCTATGGAGTTGAATATTTATCTCTTTCATTAATTTGAATTAGCATATGGAGACATTCATTAGCTTACATGCATATAATCATAAATGATTGAATTGATTTCATCATCCCCCCCCCCCCCCCCATTCGTATTATAAAGTTTAGGTGCTTAGTATAGGTGTCGGGGCCATGCACGTATTTAGTAATTTATGTAATTGTATTTATAAATTATGATATTAATTTCATATTTATTTAATCTCAACTTAGCCTACACAGTCTTTTCAGATATTAAAATTTGCACTTTAAATCTCTATGTCCAAGCACATGCATGTATTTTTTAACTTAGATAATTTCATGTAATTAATGAAATCATTGATTTTTAAAAATCATAATTAGAATGAGAATTTTATAATTTTTGGATTGAAGGAAGCTCCATAATTCATGTAAAATTTAATTTAGTATCGCCTTCTATCTGCTTGTACGAAGAATTGCAGATCCGGTGGCGATTGACTATTTTGGTTTTATTTAATCATATAAAAACATGCTCATTATTTATATTTCGTTCATGATAATTGAAATCTTATCTTCAGTGATAATTGGCTCATTCATATTAATGCACTTTTTATCTCATCACAAATCTATAACTCAAATTACATGAGTTGTTTTTGATTTACCCAACATATCATGCAATATAACTTAAGTGATTATTGAAAGACTTCGTATATGCTCATTGATGAGCTAGTTAGCTACATTTTAAGTCCTTTTATGAATTTCATTTGGATCCCATTAATTTTGAATATAAGCACTTAGATATATAATATGTCTCATGTGTTTCAAATTTGATTTTAAATGCAAGATCCAAATGATTCTTTTAAAGGCTACATTCATGGTTGGTCATAAGTTGCCTAATTGAATTTGTGCTTGTAAGAAAACTATCAAATTTCTTGCACACTTTGGTTCTCAATTTGAATTGGACATTTAGATTTACCACCATTCGTTTGTCATTTAGTATTCAATTGAGATCCTTATTTTATTTGACATCAAATGTGATTATTTAAGTGTTCAATTGACATTATTCATATTGATTACTTGTTCATAAATTTAACACTTTGAATATTCAAAGAGAAGCTTGCTCACATAAAAGACATCAAATCCAATATAGATTTATCTTTAACTTCATATAAAGTCCCATTTCTTTATTTGAAAACTAAACTTTAAATTTATTGTAAGTCTCTTATGAGTTGGTATTATCCTCCTCAAGTTTCACTTACATTTGAGTTGAATATCCTTATTTGTTTTAATCTATGAAGCAATAGACTCAACCTTCTTTTTTGGTGATGAATTAAGTGAATGAACTCATTTTTTTTACTTAATTCACTCTTATATGATATTAATATTTATTAAGCTCCTTCAAAATTAGTTATAAATTCATCATTTTGTAGGACTTTATATTTTATATTTAACTTAAAATTAAATCTAATTTTTTTTTAAAGTTTAGGCCCAAAAAATTTGATAAAATTTCGGCAATGGGGGTGGTTTACATCTAATAATTTTGATCGCCACGTGACGCGTGACACGTTTTTTGTTAAACGATTTTATCTCGTCAGCCTCGATAAGCGAAAGTCTTCAAACCTGCATAAAATCAAACACACACACACAAACACACACACACATATATACACACATATATATATATATATATATATATATATATATATATTATATATATATATATATATTCTTCTTTATTACATTATATTTTCCACACTTAAATGATAATAGATATGAACTTTGAGAAACGACTGACTTGACACGTTTAGTGGGCTGATTTTTTTGTGTTTTCTATTTGGGAAGAGAGAAAGAGTGGACAGTGAGAGAAAGAATTTAGACTTATGTCTAAACACAAACCGAAGTGAGGTAAATCACAACTTGCTTGTGAGGGAAAATAGGAGAATGTCGGAGACCGAGAGGAACCATCTGATGATGGAGTTTCTTTTCGGTCTGTGGCAAAGAGAATGATCGGAAGAGGAATCATGCGAGTGGGTGCTTAATTAGAGGAGGAATCGGGAAGGGTGTGCCGATAGAAACCGGCTGATGAAAGAGTTGCCTCTCGGCTGCCAAAAATGGGGTTAAAACAGAGGCGTCAACGGCAAGGTGAAGATGATTTCAGATATTGGGGAATCCGTTGGTGTCGATGAGATGCACAGGAGGAGGCTGAGAGAGATGAAGAAGGGGAGATATTAAAGGCAGGCTCGGTTGCTTGCAGCTTAAGGGGAGACGGACCAGCCAGGGTAACAGAATTTTTGCTGCTTAGCAGAAGCCACATTTATAAATGAACTCCGATTTGGAGAGCAGGAGAGTTCGTAGAAAAGATTAAAATTTTTTTTTCTCAAGCATGCTCGGCACCTTGCTGATCACGCACTGTATCAAATTGAGCTGCAGAGCAGCAAACATTACCAATGATTGTAGGGCATAAACTCTGGATCCTAGAAGAGAGCAAACCATCTGGCTTAGTAGAAAGGCTGCCATTAGCACAATTCAAAACATCCCCATCACTTCATTGTGCAAAAATACCATACATAGAACATTAACCCTCTCCATGCATACTCTTTTAAAAGGAGAACCGTCACCGCATAGCCCTGACGACAGCAGAGAAACAGAGTCCTTCTTGCCATGGCCAGCTCAACACAGACGAGAGAGAGAGAGAGAGAGAGAGAGAGAGAGAGAGAGAGAGAGCTTCGTGCGATGCTTGGCTCGGACGGATGGAAGGAATAGGGATACTGGGAGTTCGGTTGGTGGAGAGAGTGAACGGGAGAGTCCCTGGTTTCTTGCGTGAACTAGGGAGCTCGATCGATTGAGGAAGGATGGAGAATCAGCGAGAGCAATCGGGACGGATGAGATTCGAAAGGAAGAAAGAAATCGGGCAGGGAGGGAGGAACTTTTCTCAGCTACTCGATTTGCACAGACGAAACGAGAGAGATCGAAACTCGGCTGTTGTGCGTGGAGCCCGATCTCTTCGTGCGGATGACGGGAAGGAGCTTGTTCGGCTGAGAGGAAGGTTTGAAGTTTCGGGAATCACCTGTAGAAGTGGCGACAGGATGAGGACTTGCGGCTATGGGAGATGGGACGAATGAGAGAAGGGGTGCGAAAGGGTATGTGAGCGAGAGAAAGAGAGAGAGCGACGAGACGGAAGCTAGACCCGAGCGCTCCTTTCCTCCGTTCGGTTTTGGAATCATCGGGGATTAAATGAGAAATCTCATTATGAGCAGGGATTAAGACGCCCTAATTGTCTAATTAGTTTATTTTCTTAAGAGTTTAGGCGGGATTTTCAAAATATTAAAACTTTTTAGGGCTCAATTCAATTTCAAATTAATTCTGAAATAAAATCAGTTATAAATATTATATTTATCATATTAAAAATAAATACATTATTAGAAGTTTTCTTATCTTTGTATGACCTGATCGCATTGAGATTTGTGCGGAATTTTGCAGAAATCAAACTCACATAATGTGTGTATCATTTCTAGAACGTTCCGGATTCAACGACATATTCCGTTTTACGATTGGAGGTTATTTGGGTAATGTCGGTCGAAACAAATTAATTTGGTGTGTTACTCGAAGCTTACATTTGCCCCACACTTGATTGATTGAAGGTCTTGAGTTTTGGTGTTTCGGTGACAACGACATAGTCTGTTTCGAAGGAGCTCATTCAGATAGTATCGAGGCCTTTTGACTTCAATATGCATAAAATTGCCTATTTTGTTTATTTTCCTTCATTGGATGGTAATCGATCGATGTGGAATATCAAATTTAATTAATTTTGATATTCTGAACACATTGGTGCAGTTGATTTCATGATCGAGGACATCTCAATTAATTCTGACCATGATCCACGTTCCTACTCTCATTTTAATGACAATGCATCTAAGTCTTGCTGATTTCAACATATTTGCTTAATTAAGCATATGAAAATTACTTATAGATCAAGAAATGCCCCGAACAAATATGGAACACGTATGAAGTGGACCATATTTATTGTAAACTAGTTGATCATATAAGATTTGTCTTGATTTGTCTTTATTGACTCATCAGGTAGGAAGAGAGACACCTTCGGCCATATGCCTAATGCTTTGATGTGCTTATCGAAGGCCTCATCCTAATGGTTTGTATCTTTAATCATCCTTTTGCCTTAGCTTCGTGCCTAGTAGGCTTGGTGAAAAAAGAATTTTGTACAATTTTTTTTTTTGAATTTTGGGTTCCTTCTATCCTAATTTTGTCTTTAATAGACTTAATGAAGGATTGAGCTGATTTGTCCAAGTTGACTTGTCAAGACGATGTGCATACCTTTTGTCATTTTCTTATTGCTTTGGTAAACTTGTTGAATGATTAACCTAATTTGTCCGAATTGACTTGTCAGAAGAATGTGCATACCTTCGATCCTTTGCTTATTGCATTGATGAACTTGCTGAAGGATTAATCTGACTTGTCCAAATTGACTTGCCAGGAGAATGTGCATGCCTTCAGCCATTCACTTGTTGCTTTTGACAGCTTTGTTAAAGGATGCGAGCCGGTGACCTAGTCTCTGAGATGAATATTAGGTCTATGACAAGAAGTAATCACACTTAGTATTTTAATAGGCTAGTTAACTACAAAATTCTCTTAGTTCAGCTATGAGCTTTCTATGAACTTCAAGATAGCTTCTTCGGCCCTACGCTTATTGCTTTGTCAGACTTATTGAAGAAGTTATGTAGGTCAGTGTATTGTTATTGCTCAGACTTCTCCTCAGATCCTGTCTTAATTCGTCGATTAATTGAAAAGATTCTTCAGATCTAGATCACTTAAATTCGTTGAGTTGGATCAGCTTTAGAGGATAGACAACTGTAGTCATTAGACAAAGAAGAGATGGGTTCTTTCCTTGTGGACTTTCTTTTACGGTTTGTTGGTGACTCGGCCACATTTGGGCTTAGTGAGTCTGATGTAATAAGAGTACTGCCCATCGAGCTAAATGACCTGCCAATGTTGGTCTCGTCATCAAGAACTTCAGCGAATCGACCTTTGAGATTAGTGTGATTTTATGAGAAAGCATGTAATGGAGAAGCTTCTGAACTGTAAATATCAGTGCTAGACAATGCCTCTCTATTGGAGAGTAGCGTACTTCGGCTCTTACTATTCTTCGACTGATGTAGTGTAACACATTTTCTTTATTTTCTTCATTATATTGTGCAAGTAAAGCTCCGAGGGACTCCTCTAAGACTGCAGTGTATAAGATAAGAGGTTTCCCTGGGATAGGAGCTGCTAGAATTGGCGAATTGAGTAGATACTTTTTAATTTTCTCAAATGCTTCTTGGCTTTCCTCGTCCCATTTGAATTGAGCATTCTTTTTCATTAGCTTCGTAAAAGGTTGGCATCATCCTGACATGTTTGATATAAAATGTCGAATGAATATGAGTTGTCCTTGTAAAGGGAGAAGCTAGCGAAGGTTCTTCGTTGAAGGCATCTCCATGATTGCCTTGATTTTGTTGGGGTCAATTTCAATTCCTCTATGTCTTACAACACATCTAATAAATTTTCCTGAGGAAATCCCAAAAGCACACTTAAGAGGATTCATCTTGAGATCGTACTTCCTGATCCTTTCAAAGACAATCCTTAAATCCTCCAAGTGATCTTTTCGATCAATGCTTTTAATGATGAGGTTATCAACACAACATTATACTTTTTGATGAATCAACTCATCAAAGATGCGTGTCATGACTCTTTGATATGTAGCTTCAACATTCTTCAATCTGAACGATATGACTGTGTAACAATAAATACCAATTGACATTCTAAATGATGTGTGTTTCTCATCTTCAGGAGCCATCTTGATTTGATTATAGCCCAATGATCCATCCATAAAAGAGAATATGTCATAGTTGGAGGTATTATCCACTAACAATTCTAACATAGGGAGCAAAAAATCATCTTTCGGGCATTCCTTGTTTAAATCTCGAAAGTCGATGTATACTCGAATCTGACAATTCTTCTTCTTTATAGGAACAATATTGACTATCCAATCTGCATACTTCTCCTCATGAATGAAACCTGCTTCAATTAACTTTTTTGTTTTCGCGATCACTTATTCCTTGACATCCAATCTCATTCTTCTAGGAGCTTGTTCGATTGGTATTGAATCAGAATTGATAGCTAGCTTGTGAACTACCACATCAGGAGATAAGCCAGACATTTCAGAATATGTCCAAGCAAAGTAGTCCCTGAATTCACGAAGCAATATTTTTATTTCTTCAACCTTATCATCAGGTAGAAGGGCACTAACGAAAGTTGGACGGGGTTCTTTTTCATTCCCCAAATTAATTTCTTTCAACTCATCTATGGTAAACGTCTGCCCATTATCTTCAAGTTCTTCAAGTGCTAGTTTGGCTTATACTTCCCCATCGATTGTGAGAACGACTTCATAAAAGTTATCTTCATTTTCAATTTCGGTTTCAATCTTACTTTCAATTACTGTATAGAAAGTGTTCTTTTGATGATGCTTTTGTTGAATGTCTGAGACCCTTAGTGGTATAATTATCGCTTCTTCGAGAGGTCTATGGACTCTTCAAACTCTATAAGTTATCAAAGAAGAGAGCTCACCATCTATTAGTTCCAACATTGATTCCAAGTTTATGCATCATCCTTCAGATTTTTGGAGGATTGTATCTTGGCATTCTGGTGGGTATTATCTCTTCAGACTCTAAGTACTGAATTAACCATTCAGAATCATAGTGTTGACATTCCTCATATCTATAGAATGAAGTTCCCAGTCTGTTACTCCCAGGTAGTGGAGGTACATAAAAGATTTTTAGTTCCTCAATATTGTGAACATCGTGTGATGTGATTTATTTGAAATATCGTGAGGAACCGGTAATAAATGAAATCATTTGATACTAATAGATTAGCAGCCCTTCTAGAAGAGACACATTAAACTTCACTTGCATAGATGGACTCAAAATCATAATCAGAATCAGAGTAATTTATCTCATTAGTTTTTGTTGAAGGCTCACATTTTTCCTTGAGTTCAACTAGAATATCTTCCTCTCCTTTTGTATCACTGCCCAAATGAGGAACACGCCTCTTCAACTTCGGTGACATGTCATAAGTTTTAGAGAGATTTAATGTAGTCTTCTTTCTTCCTTTTTGCTCCTTCTCTTCTTTGGGTTATTTCATAATTTTTGAAGTTGGAGTTGTAGATTGTTGAGGCTGACTTTCTTTTGAAAGAAAATACTTTGTATCCTCATAAATTTTTACCTCATGAACTGCAAATGGCTGAATAGTGCCAAGAATCTTATGTTATGTTTCATTTCTTATGTACTTCATACATTGATGCAGAGTAGACAGAACCAAACCATATTCATGGAGCCAATGACAGCCTAATAGAGCTTTGAATGAGGTGTCAGCATCTATCACATGAAATTTAGCTTGGGTATAGAGTTCTCCAAACCTAAGCGGTAGAATGAAAGATCCGAGAGTCCTCTGCCCCATTTTGTTAAAGCCATGGAACATCAATTTATCTTGTCCGAGATGCTGAATGTCTAGGGACAACCACCTAAGTGCTCACAGACTCATAAGATTTATTGATGAACTTGTGTCAATCAGAATTTTATTGATTATAATTTTATAACTTTCTGCAGTTACATATAATGGGCAATTGTGTTCCATTGCCCCGAGCATAAAATCTTCTTTAGAGAAAGTGATCATCAGGAGATCTTGAGCTTGCAAAACTTCAGTCATGTGTCATTTAGCAAAATAAACTTCATATCTATTCAGATCTTTAAGAGCTTGAATCAACATTTCTCGGAGGTCCTTCGACATTAAGAGAGCCTCGTACACACTTAGTTGTGTAGGGATCTTTCTCAAATGTGATAGGATATTATAATCAATTCTTTCGCTTGAATTTACCTTATTCTTAGGGTCTTTAAGGATGACACCTTCATTAACTTCAATATTTTTTCTTAATTTTTGGTTTTGTGCTTATTTGATAGCCCTTTCTTTAATGGAGGTGGTAGTATCTTGCCACTCTTTAGTTGCACTTGGACTGCTTTATTCGACTCAGACTCTTCAGATGAGGTAGCTCCTTTAAAGTCACCATCTACCTCGGAGGACTGTGCGGATGCTTCAGAGTCACTGCCAAGCTTCAAGCTTCCCATTTGAGATGTCTTTGAAGGCTCAAACTCATCTTCGTTAGGAAAACATAAGTATTCTTCTGAATTATCTCCCATTTATCGTACCATTATGCACGACCTTGATGTTATAGGTTTAGGAATTCTCCTACTTGGTGGGACAAACTTTCTGAGTTCATTTTTGCATATTGCATTTTTCAAGCTACTTGATTCCTATTATCCGGCATTGATCACATTAGGGGATATTACACCGAAATATGGACACGCGTCTCTTCTTTGAGCTAAAAGATTGGTCCACTCCATGAAAAGGAAGCAAGTCTTTATCATTATTTCCTTCTTCATTTGACTCAGTGATATGAAGTCTTGACATATAATCGGCAAGCCTGATTGTCTGTCTCATAAGTTGATGATAGTCTTCTAGATTATTGATGATCTTTTAAATTATAGTTCTCTTCTTGATCTTCTTTTTCTTAGCCGACTTCTTTGACTTATGAGGCCTATGTTTAACAGACTACTCCTTGTGGTGTGATGAAGTATCCTTATCAAAATGTCGCAGAGAAGTTAAAATGCTTGGTTTATGCATTTCTTTTAAGTCCAATATAGGTTCAAGTGGTGATTTTCACTTAACACTAGAGACATCTTTTAGCTACTTTAACAATTTTACGGTCTTCTTAGAGACTACTATCTCCCATTGCTCATCTTGTATTGCTTTTTCTTTTGCCTTCTCTTTCATCAATGGTACTGAAGTGAACATAACCACCCTGATAGATTCTCTTTTATGATGAACGAACACTATCAGATAGTGTGAATTCACTCTTTTTATATTTTCTCTCGAGTCAATCCTTAAAAATGTAGCAATCTTCAATATTTTGAATTATCAGTTTGACGACTATTCGTGTCTTTTGGATTCTAGTTATTCTAATCTTACTTTAAGCGCTTGCGAGAATAGCTTAGCCACACTCTCCCTCTTAAAAGAGTATTCCTTACTCATCTTGTCTTTTAGATATGAGTGCACTTGCTCATTATCTCTCATTGATTGCTTTGATTGGGAGTTAACTGATTGCTTTCCCCCTTCATCCGCATAAGTGGGCTATTTTCCTTTATCAATATTGTAAGTTTCTCACTTTCCACTGCTCGAGTTGTAGGAGATTGTGTGAGACTCATTCCTCATTGAGTCTGAGAATTTATTCTTCTTTACCTTTTCTGAGTGACCCTCAAGTTTTGAGCCATTCAGCTTTTAAACTTTGCCACTCAGTCCAATAACCCTTGAAATATTGAGATAGAGGCCATGCATATCTTATCGTCGATGTTACCCATCAATAATTGAATTGCATGTTCCTCTTCTAGCTGTTGTTCACATTTCATGCTCATGTTTTGCCAATATGAAATATATTTAGTCACTGCCTTGTCTTTCCTTCTTTGTTCTAAGGCGAGGTCAACAATTGTAATCCTTTCAATTGCACTTGCGAATCTCTTGATGAACATCATCTCTAATTTAGCAAAAGTCTTGACCGAGTCATTAGGCAATTCAGCGTACTATTCAAAAGTAGTTGAGGTTAAACTACCGACGAGCTGGTGGAATAGTAGTGCATCATTGCCTCATGTCTTGCCACATGTTACTTTGAATTGCGCCAGGTGTTGTCTGGGGTTTCCAGTGCCATTGAACGTATTGAATTTAGGCATTGAATAACCCTTAGGGCATGGCACTTGATCGTACTCTACTAGGTATGGATGACCTTTGCTTACCAATTTTTCTACCTAGTCAGCGGCAATGATAGCTTTGATATTTTCATTTATGATTGTTTCCAATTGAGCTGCTATCACAGACTCAGATATGTTAGGCACACCTTAAGGGATGGGTTGAGGAGCTAGTTAATTGACTTCATTTCTCCCCTCGGGTGCATTCTGTGCTCCGGAAGCTTGAGGCACTATTGACCTTATTTTTAGAATGAGCTCTCAAACTCTCCATCTTAGTCATAGGATTCCTCTTAGAATTTGAAAGTTCTTAGTCTTAAGACACATCTAGTGATTAGGTGGACACTCAACCTAACCCTAGAGTCTTAGAAGAGTTAGCCATAGGAATAGGTCATGCCTTAGGGGTGTTAGGAAAATTGCCTACCCTTTAGCTTAAACCATTCCTCACTTTCCTTCATTCAAGTCACTCCAAATAAATCTTTATTGATTTTCTCCAAATCCAAATCAACTCCATATGATCAAAATCGATGATTGAAGTCCATAATTGAAACCCATGATCAAAATCCATCAAAATTCCTAAGTCCAAATTTTGCCTAAGTCCTTAATCTTCATTTAAGGACTTAACCTAAATCATGATCTAAACCAATTAAAATCTTTGAGATTTTCTCATAACTAATTTATATTCTCATTTATATTTACATATATAAATGAAATACAAATTCAAACCAATTAGAGTAAACTCAAAATTCAAAATCAAATCATGAATTTTTTCTAAGTCCCATAAGTTTTCCCTTAAGGACTTAATTAAAATCATGATCAAATCAATTCAAACTCATGGGATTTTCTCAAAACTCATTTATATTCTCATTTATATTCGCATATATAAATGAAATATAAATACAAATCAATCAAATCAAATTCTCAAATTAAATTCCAAATCTAAAATCTTTCTTAAGTCCTTAATTTTCTTCTTAAGGACTTAACCTAAATCATGGTCAAATCAATTCAAATTCATGGGATTTTCTCATAACTCATTTATATTCTCATTTATATTCACATATATAAATGAAATATAAATATAAATCAATCACACTAAATTCAAAAATTCAAACTTCAAACTCTAAAATTTTCCTAAGTCCTTTAAATCTTTCTTAATGGACTTAGCCCAAATCATGATTAAATCACTTCAAACCCTTGAAATTTTCTCATGATCCATTTATATTCTAATTTATATTCACACATATAAATGAAATATAAAATCAAACAATCAAAACCACTTCCAAAAATTAAACTTAAATCTACTCAAAATCTAACCTAAGCCT
Organism: Cymbidium sinense; assembly: GCA_021442155.1. Lineage (NCBI taxonomy): Eukaryota > Viridiplantae > Streptophyta > Magnoliopsida > Asparagales > Orchidaceae > Cymbidium > Cymbidium sinense. The sequence goes on from CM038220.1 coordinate 133,135,058, forward strand.
TCTAGGTCAAAATCTTGAACTTAGCCAAATCAATTTCAAATCAAGCCAAACTCTTGATTTTCTCTCATGATTCAATCAAACCTACAATCATGAGTCCATATATAAATACAAACTCCAATCACTTAATCAAAACCCAAGTCAAAAATCAAAAAATTAAACCCTAAAGCCTTTCATATTCTTCTTTTAATATGAAATTATCAAAAGGATCAAAATCCATTTGACTTCAAACTACTTGCTAATAGATTTATATTTCAATCATGAGTCCATATACAAGATCAATCATGTTCAAATCAAGCTTTGACTATGCCATTTGACCCACTTAGGCTCACTTGACCCAAAGTGACCTAAAGTACCCTTATGAGCTAAATTCTAATCCTAACCAAATTACCATCTATGTCTCTCATCATGATCAACAATCATCATGGGATGATCAATCAATCAAATTGGGTCAAACCAAGTCAAACATAAGGGTTGACCAAGTCAACACTTAGCCCAAAATGAAACCTAACATAGCCAAATTCAACCACAAGCCAAATTGATTGAAACCATTGATCTAAGTTCACTCATGACCTATGTTTGAACTTGACCAAGCCAACATTTGAGCCTAATCTAGCCTAATTGGCCACTTGACCTAAGTTGACCCTACTTGACCTAAACGTCAAAATGTGTCAAAACTTGATCTAAGCCAAATTGATACAAATCAATGGGTCAAGTTCATTCCAAATCACTTGTCGAACTTGACCAAAGCCTCAATTGGCCAACTAGACCCAACCTAGCCCAATTGACCTTAGACCCAACATGACCTAAAGGGGTCATGTTGAGCCAAATTTGAACATAACCAAAATTGATTGGAAAGAAAGATACCAATCCACTGCTTATAACTAACCAAACCTAAACCTACCCTTGACCTAGCCCAAATATGTCAAATGGGTCAAATAGGTCAACTTGACTCAATTGACCTAAATGAAATCATATGAGCAAAATTCAAAACTATACTAAATTGAATCAAATCAAAGGCACCAAAATATTTCAAATGGTCATATGAACTTGACCCAACCTTTGGTTTGACCCAATTTGACCAATTAGTCAACTTGACCCAAGTTGACCCATTTTGACCTAAATGGGTCAACATGGGCCATACCCTATCAAATGAATTTCAAATCTCATGAAAATTGGCCAAACCTAGTTTCTCCACATGCTTAACATATTCAAAGTGGAAAATCAGCTAAATGACCATCCTACCCTAGGCCATTGAACAAATTTTGACCTAATCTAGGGGTAATTTGGTCATACACTCTTCATATCCACTTGAGGCTTTCCTAATAGTTCAAGAGGACCTAATGAAGAGTGGTTCACCCAACCCAATGGGTTTGGGTCAGCCCAATTGGCCCCAAGACCAAACCTGATCCTATTGGTCAAAATGGCTAATTCAAAATCCATCTCCCACTCAATTTCAAGCACATGAGAGGTTGGCATTCCATTCAAGGGCTCAAACCAACCATGTGCACACATCTAACTAATGAAACAACCCTCCTATTATGATCAATTGGATCAAAATGACAAAATGGCTTACGGTCGCCCGATCCTTCAAGGGGGAGATATACTTCCCCTAATTAAATGCAAAATAATCATTCCTCAATTCGACTAAGCCCTAGAGAGTGTTAAGAGCCATCAAAGAGCGTTCCTAAGATTCCTAGGAGGGAATTGAAATCAAGCTTTCTCGGTTTTCTTCCTTAGAAAATAGGGGAGCTCCTATCAACTTGCTCTTCACTCAAATCCACTTCAATTGCCTTTTCATACTTCATCAGGGAGCTAAGTCGAGTGCACCCAAGCTTCCATCAGAGTTCCCACAACAAGGAGAAGTTGAATTGGATCAAAGTCGCAAATCGAAGCAAGGGGAGTTGGTCCATAGAGCAATTCACATAACCTCATTCTTCCAACAGTGCATCTCGGTGAAGCTCCTCCAAGGGAATCAAGTGCCGGTGATCACCTCCGGTGAGGTATGTGATTTTCGACCACCTAGAATGTGATGTTGGTCCTTTGTGAAGAGAATTTTCAATTCAAGTAAATCCCACCGTTGGATGTGATGCTCTTTGGCTTTAGATGGTGTGGGTTAAGTTTGTTTGAATCAAATGAGCTTGGATCTTCTAGATCATGGACGACCTCTGTTGATCAAGAGGGGAAGAACTTGGGAGATCTCAGCCATCCATCCACACATTTTTGATGGACGATCAAGATAATTCCCACATTTAGATTTCTTTTATCCCTTTTAAAACCGTAGGGAGATCACTGGTTGTCTGATCTTTGATCGGACGACAGAGATCAGAGCGCGTCCGCCGTCAAGCCGCTTTTTGGATTTGACACTTAAGTGAGTGGCTCACTACTTGACACGTGTAAAGCGCGCTGACCGCCGCCACGCGTCATGCTGTGAGCAGGAGGATTAGTTAGGGAATTAATAAAATTGCTAATTAATCTAGGGATCTTCTAAAATTCATATCTCCTTCAATAAAATTCAAAAAATATGAAATAAAATTCTATGGAAAGATAATTCAACCTAGAATATTTTAAAATTAATTTCAATGGGTTTTGAATTATGATTTCCTTTGATTTTGGGTTTTATTGGAAAATTCATTTTGCTAATTACCTTTTAATTAAGCCTTTGATTAATCCTAAACTTCTTGGGTACATTTTAGGGATGACTTCTGCCTCCCCTAATTTTCTTGGGATTTATTGAAGGCTTAATTAGGAGAATTGCACATGGATTTCTTAATTACTCCCTTAATCTAATTAAGGATAATTAGGTGTGATTAGTGGTTTTATTCCATGATTAGGGTTGATTAAGGTTAGATCCAATAAGTAGGAGGTTTATGAAATAATTTTAGGGCATTTCCCCTAAGCTAGTCCCTAAACCCCCTTTTTTCTTTCCTTAATCCTCTCTTAATTAAGGGTTAATTCATTAATAATCTCCTTAATTAATTTCCAAAAATTCTAAAAAGTTTCAAAACTTAATTAATCTACTTTGGGTAGATGCTTAGGTGTTTAATAGCTTAAGTTCAATTAAGAAAATCAAAACCTAATTCATATGTGTGAAAGGGTGTTTTGAAATTACTTAAGCTAAACCCCTTAACTTAATTAACCTTTAATTATGAGCCAAATTGCATTAGGCCTTTTCTTATTAGGTGCATTGCAAATTTAAATTCTTTGTGAGTTTTTATGTCATCTCATTGGTTCATAATTATTTGGTTAATTATGTTAAGGTTATGTAGGTAAGGTTTAATTAAGTTACTTAATTCATACCTTAACCTAATCAATACTTAAAAATGAATCTAATCATCTAAAAATTAAACAAAATATCAAACACATGTGGGAATGGGTTAGGAACAACAAACTCAACTCACCTTTTCAAAATTAAATCAAACTTCAAACTAAACAAAAATCACATTGAATACACTTTGATTTATTCTAAACTTTCTTATTTCACAAGAATGCCTTTAGGATTTAATTAAAGTGAATTTGTTTACATGCTTTCATTGCTTTGAATCTTTCCCCAACATGTTAAATTTGTATGTCATGTGATTTCATGCATTCATATTTTTCAAATTCAAATTTAAAAATAAAATTATTTACCTTATGTCAAATTTGCATGTGTTGGCTAAAGTAGAAATATGAGTGGCTATTATCACTACTAAATTCAAACTATTTTCAAAACATATAAATTAATTATTAGATCTGAGAGTGTGCTACTTATATCTTAATTATAAGCTTGCATGTGAAGAATATAAAGGTGTGCTTAGCATAGGTTTCTCTTCTCTTTCATGTTAGCATAGTTTTGAATAGGAGTTGATAAGATGTATGGTTCATTTGAAAAGAACCTAACACTTACCTAATTCCATATCCTATTCATCCCTATGCTACCACCTAAGAAGGGATACCTATACTTGCATACATAAATTGCATAAACAAAATGAATCCATTAATACCACTTTTTGCATTCTTCTTTTCCAATTTATTTCTTTTATACACATGTTTGTATTTAAGAAAAGTGATATTAGTCTGGACAATCCCAAGGTTGGGAGGCTTTAAGTAGCCCTAAGTAGGTCTTGTACCTTACACCTCTGGTTAACAATGACACTGTACTCACTTATGCCTTTCTTACTTTCATGTGTGTGTGTGAAAAAATGGATAAAGAAACCCTTTTCTACTTAAAAAAAATCATGCATATTAAAATTCAAAATTTCTTAAATGGACTACTTAGCATGCATCATAAAATATGTTAAATATTCTCTTTTGCATGTATAGATATGCTTAGGGTCCATCCATATGCATGTTATATATGTTGGGAAAGAAATGAAGTAATGTGTGTTATGTGAATTTTGATTTATTTTATTTAATCTTAAAATGACTTTATTTTTGAATAGGTTTGTTTAGAGTTCATCTAAACTTAGGATTAATTAAAATATTTAATCAAAATATTCACTAAGTAGAACTAAAATGAGAACCTACTTTAGAAATTACTTAGGTTAGGGAAGGAAAGAGAAGTTCTCTTCTCTTTCCCTCTCTTCATAACTTAATAATTAATTGTAGGATTCATTTGAACTTAATCAAAACATAAAATAAAATCAACCCAAAATAATTAAACAAGTTAAATGAAACCCTCCACTAAGTTGAATATGTTTTCAAACTTAGAAAATTTGAACCTAAAGCCATAGCTAAACATACCATACAAACCTTCAAAGCACACACATTAGCCTAAGTCATCACTTTTAGCTTTAGGTTAGGTCAGTGCATGGTTTGATATTTTATTTTGTTTTATGATATATATTTTAGACTGGATGTTAGGGTGTATGCTCTTAGAATGAATGGTAGGATGCTCTTAGTCTAACTATTCTTTTCTGTAGTGGAATGTGCTTAATGGGAGCTATCATAAATAAAAATATAAATACTTTTGCTTGCAAGTACTTTATACTCCTAAGTATAATCCAATATGTGAACTTAGTCACCCATGTGTGGGGTGATAAGTCCAATATACATGCTTGGGATTTGTGTGGTTTGTTTTAGCTAAACTTTATTTTATAGGTGTTAGTTAGGTTTCCACTTTTTCTTTTTATGTAAATTTATGCAATTAGGATTTTGAAATGATTGTTATGGGGATTAGGATGAGCATTGGTCATAAGATCCTATCTTATGCACCATGTGAAGCCTCGGAGCATCTACCTTCCAACCATCCAAAATAAAGATCCAAGAGAAGGAACCAAAGAAGAAAGGAGAAAAGAAGAAAGAAGAATGAAGCTTGAAGACCCCCATAACAATGAATTCTTTACTTAATTGTAATTTAATTCATTTATAATCTGGGTTGTATAAGGGTAGAGCTTGGCTACCCACATTTGATATTTTCAGCTTTGTCCGGTGGTGCCCCACCACAACAGCCTTTTATTCTTTTTACAATTAGCTTTATAAATTGATTGATAATTTATTTAGCTTTTGCATTAAGTGGCATGATTTTTCTAGTTTCTTCCTTGCTTTATGTATGGCCTGGATGTGGATTAGACTCTTTAGGAAAAATAAAACTTTTACATAACTTAACAACTCAAAATAAAAATTAAACAACTCATAACCTCACCTAAAACTTAGGTCTAAAATCAAGATAAAAGAATTAGCAACCCTTTAGCTGGATGAGTATTTTTTTTTTTGCAATATCATGCACAACATCTTATTTCACTCTTGATTGGAGGGCTTCCACCTTTGTCAGAGAAACTTAGCTCGATCTTTAAAAGTTATGGTGGAAACTCACCTCCTCCCTTCTCGTTAATTTTGGCCAATAACTTTATTTCTCATGCATTAATCATATGAATCCTATTAGCCTCAATAAAAATAATTATCCAAAAATGAAACTAAAATGAAAATTGAATTGCATTATATTTAGGTCATTTTAAGCAATCCCATTACATGATCTAGTCTCTTTAAGGAGTGAGTTTAAGGACTTAGTCTCTTTCTAAATAAATAACAGGATAGCTATCTTGCATAAGCATAAAGACTTGCCTACATGTATTTAAAATTGTAGGAGGAGTTAGTTGGCGGCCACCCCGAGGCGGTTGTAAGTCCAAGCTGTCGGGTGATTTGTCCTCTCTTATGGAGGCAAACTAATTACCCATTTTTTGCCTTAAATTTAGGTTGTGCTTTTGGCCCTCACCAAAGCTTCCTAAATTTAGGTTCTGAGGTTGCTTCTCTCCTTTGTGGGTCATAAGCATAATTCCTCATCTCTTAGCATTTCCTTAATCTTGTATTAAGGAATCATAAGTCCTAAATTTCTAATAAAAATGCAACTCAAACAAACTAAATTGATCTATTGTAGGATAGTTTGAGATGTTCACTAGGTTTCCTAGCATCGTGGGCATCTCCTACTTATCTTGCACTTTGGCTTCGATAATAACTCCCCCTCTTTGACTAATCATATTTGATCTTTCAAAATAAAATTAATTGATTGATAGTCTTTTCCTATTGAAATCTTTAAAGACAACGATCATTTACGTTAATCGAGAGTATTCCTAAGGAATCCCTATTCCTTAGGATGTAATTAACTATGGGGGATAGCCCCTGTAGAGAACTTAAGAAACCCGATTTAAAATAAACCTTGCTTTACTTTTCCATGTCAAGTAGGGGAAGAATCTCTGGTACATATTTAGACCCATCATCCTTAGGAGTCCTTATTGAGGTGATTAGTCCATTAAAGGGTAGTGACTTCTATCTTTCGAGATAGTACACTATTCCTTTATGACATACTCGATCACCTGAATAAGTACATCTACAGATCTACATGACATCTTAAAAAGACAAATTTTTATAGTCTCCTCTTTCTTTTCTCACCATAGATTTGAAAGCGACTCTATAAAAATTTTAAACCAACAGGCACTGAGTCAATTAGTGGATCAGCAATAGGTGGAATAGATGTTGGCACTGCTGCAATATTTCTCTACATCATCGGCAACATTACATTCATTTGTGCCATCATTTGATTCATCTTTGTATTTAACTGGATGATCTCCTTATCCTTTGCCTTCATCTATTGTTGCATTCATTTTTGCATGTGGGCTAATGTGGTAGTGCCGACAAAGGAAGAGTTGTCTTCTTCCCTTTCTAGTTCTTCTTACTCTTCATCACCAGAGGATGTGCTTGAAGCTCCTCCTTCTGTTTGCTTAAGAGCTGGTTCTTCAATATGAATAGGAGGTGCAGCTCCACGCCGTCTATGTTGGTGCTATCGTGCACCAGATGGTTCTCGATGTATTTGTACCATATACCGCGACTTCAACTTGAATTTCATTTGGATCGCATTAATTTTGAAGATAAGCACTTTGATATATTATAAGTCTCATGTGTTTCAAATTTGATTTTAAATGCAAGATCCAAATGGTTCTTTTAAAGGCTACATTAATGGTTGGTCATGAGTCACCTAATTGAATTTGTGCTTGTGAGAAAGCTACCAAATTTCTTACACACTTATTCCCAATTTAGAATTAGATATTTAGATTTACCACCAATCGTTTGTCATTTAGTATTCAATTGAGATCCTTATCATTTGACATCAAATGTGATTATTCAAGTGTTCAATTGATATTATTCATATCGATTACTTGTTCATAAATTTAACACTTTGAATATTCAAAGAGAAGCTTGCTCATATAAAAGACATCAAATCCAATATGAATTTATCCTTAACTCCACATAAAGTCCTATTTTTTTTATTTGAAAACTAGACTTCAAATTTATTATAAGTCTCTTATGAGTTTGGTATTATCCTCCTCAAGTTTCACTTACATTTGACATAAATATCCTCATTTATTTGATATCTATGAAACAATAAACTCAAACTTCATTCTTGGTGATGAATTAAGTGAATGAACTCCTTTTTTTTTTTTACTTAATTCACTCTTATATGATATTAATATTTATTGAGCTCCTTCAAATTTAGTTATAAATTCATCATTTTTTTCAGAACTTTATATTTTATATTTAACTTAAAATTAAATCTATTTTTTTAAGTTTAAGCCCCAAAAATTTGATGAAATTTCAGTAATATTTCGATATAGGGATGCTACATCTAACAATTTTGGCCTGCCCGTCACACCCTGATGATCGTGATAGTTTGTATTTTAAAACACCTAGGCCACACACACACACACAGATATATATATATATTTATAATTTCCACACACTTCTTTGCATATTTCTTCCTTATTACATTATACTTTCTACACTTAAATGATAATAACTATGAACTTTGAGAAACGACTGACTTGACTAGTTCAATGGGCTGATTTTTTTTTGTTTTCTGTTTTAGAAGAGTGAAAGAGAGGATAGTGAGAGAAAAAAATTCAGACTTATGTCTAAACACAAACCGAAGGAAGTGAGGTAATCAGGAAGGGCATGCCGAAAGGAACCCATCTGATGACTTCAATGGTGTTGCCTCTCGACTGCCAAAAAGAGGGTTAAAATAGAGGCATCGACGACAAGGTGAAGATGATTTCGGACGAGGATGTGGAGGGAGTCTGTTGGTGTCGGTGAGATGCACAGGAGGAGGCCGAGAGAGATGAAGAAGTGAAGATATTAGAAGTATGCTCAATTTCTTGCGGCTTAAGGGGAGACGGACCAGCCAGGGTAACAAAATTTTTGTTGCTTAGTAGAAGTCACATTTATAAATGAATTCTGATTTGGAGAGCAGGAGAGTTTGCAGAAAAGATTTTAAAAAAAAATTTCTCAAGCATGTTGGGCACCTTGTTGGACTTGATCATGCAATGTATCAAATTGAGCTGCAGAGCAACAAACATTACCAATGATTGTAAGTCATAAACTCTGGATCCTAGAAGAGAGCAAACCATCTGGCTTAGTAGAAAGGCTACATTAGCACAATTTAAAACATCCCCATCACTTCGTTGTGCACAAATACCATACATAGAACATTAACCCTCTCCATGCACATCTCCTTTAAAAGGAGAACCGTCACCGCATAGAAGTCACGGCGGAGCCCTTCTTCCCCATGGCTCTCAGACATCTGATAGAGAGAGAGAGAGAGAGAGAGCTTCATGTGATGCTTGGCTCGGACGGATGGAAGGAACAGGGATACTGGGAGTTCGGTTGGCGGAGAGAGTGAATGGGAGAGTCCCTGGTTTCTTGCGTGAACTAGGGAGCTTGATCGATTGAGGAAGGATGGAGAATCAGCGAGAGCAGTCGGGATGGATGGGATTTGAACGGAAGAAAGAAATCGGGCAGGGAGGGTGATAGGTATCGAATTATGGAATTGAGTAGGATCCGATTAGGCTTGAGATTAGTTCTTGAGTTGACTCTCTGAGTGGTCTGAACCCGGCTGAGTTCCTGATAAGGGAAGGTTCAGCGGGTGCTTTCTGAACCGTTGGATCCGCGCCTTTTACCTTAGCCATTGGATCTAATCACTTGGATAGAGTTTTTCTAGAGCTGAGGTTTGAACTGTCGGATGGCTTGGATTCTTTTCTGCCCTTGGATCTTTTTCTTAATCAAGCGGTTCTTGATCCTTATGAAAATTAGTGGATCACACGCGTTGCTTACTCTACGGCTTGATTGTTGTGCTTCAAACTGTGTTCCTTGGATTGAATCTGAGCCCTTGAATTGAGTTGCGGTGGCTGTCTTTGGACCGTGGGATCAGTTTCAGGGGAGAAGTTATCCTTAGTCTGCCTTTGTTTCGTTCTTTCGACCCTTCGAGCCGTCGACGCTCCTGAGAGGGGTGCGGGTTGAGAGCAGAGGGAAGGGGGAAAACTCTAGGGTTCTGATCGGCGATTATGGTGTTTTTTGGTGAGATAATAAGAGAAAGGAGCCGGAGGAAGGGAGAAGAAGAAGAAGAAGAAGAAGAGACTTGAGGAAGATAAGTTTTCTTGATAAAATGTTGATTTTCTTTCTGTTTGGCTTCTGATCTCTATTTATACTTTCCTTTTTCCTTCTTTAGCTTGGATCTGAGCTATCTATGCAAGCCTAACTACTTTCTATTACAAGTTATTACTTTCTGTTACCAAACGTGCTTCAGTTCTTCTAGCAGTTGAGGTATGAACAATCTGTTATCTTATTGTTACTATTCTTCTTATTTTCTGGCTATCGAGCATCTGTCCTTTTGTTCTTTTGGGTAGTTATTTCTATTATGGGTCTTACTTTTAGGATGACTCTGGAATGCCTTGCAATAATTACTTTACACCTGTTGTTGTTATTCATGTATAGTTATGTTTATGTTTGTTTATTGTAGCTAATCTGGCTCTGTTGGAGATTTAATGTTGTTATTTCTATTTTGTCTGGTTTCTATCTCGATATTCTTGAAGGCTTAATCTGGAATTAGCACCTCCCTCTGTTATTCTGTCCATCTGTAGTGTTGGTTATGTAGTGGCTGTTGTAGTTGTTATCATCCAATCTGATATTTATTGTTGCTAGAATGCTATACTTGATTAGTTCTGGGAGTCCTTTGCTGTATTTTGTAAAGTCTATTCCTTTGGGTATTATACTATTGTTGCTGTAAAAGGTGTTAATCCTACTACTCTCTGTTGTTGTACAAATTGTTATATTTATCTTGCCTTATTGTACTCTTTATTCTATCTGGTCTGCTGTAATTAACTCTCTGTTGATGTTATATTTTTGGTATATCTGTGAAATCCTTTAGCAACTTTGGCCTTCCACACACACACACACACACATTGACCTTATCCCCAAGGTCAAACTCAGGAAAGATCTTTTGGATCTTTTCAATAGACACCCAAGAAGCATCTGTAGGTAAAAGTCCATCCCATTGTATTAAGACCTCTTTGATTTGTTTAGCTGCTTTTACTACTGTGTTGTGATCCAATACCTTGATAGGTCTGACTAATGGTTGCCCTTCTATGAATTGATTTTGAAAGGTTGCTGGATGTAAGGAAGAATCTTGTATGTATAGTTTCAGTCTAGATTCATGAAACACATTATGGATTCTTGCTGTTTCTGGTAATTCTATTTTATAGGCTACTACTCCTACCTTCTGTAGAATTTTGAATGGGCCATAATACCTTCTCTGGAGCTTTGTATACTGGTTTCCTGAAACAGAAATCTATCTGTAGGGCTATAATTTCATGAAGACCAAATCATTTACTTTGAACTGAAGTTCTCTTCTATGTTTATCAGCCATTTGCTTCATCCTATTTTGAGCTTCTTGTAAATTTGTTTGAAGGATTTGTATGATCTTGTCTCTCTGTTGTAAAACTGAGTCAACTTCTATATTAGTAGTAGTGGTAGCATGATAGGGTATAATTGTAGTGGTATGTGACAATATAAAAGGGTCATTTTGGTGGAAGTATTGATGGATGTATTATAGGAGAATTCTGCCCAAGAAGAAATTGTAACCAATTCCTTGATGTCTTGATGACAAAACTCCTTAGATATTGTTCTAGGATTCTGTTTATAACCTCAGTTTGACCATCAGTCTGAGGATGATAAGCACTGCTTTGGCTTAATGTTGTGCCACTTAGTTTGAATAATTCTTGCCAAAAATTACTCATGAAGAGTGGGTCTCTATCAAATTATGCCTGGTATTCCATGTAGTTTGATGTCTCTACTAAGGATCGAGCTATGTAAGTCAGAAAGCGGTTGGAAGGGCTGAGAAGTGTGCATATTTTGATAATTTATCTACCACCACTAGTATGACAGTTTTATTCTGAGATTTTGGTAGACTTGTAATAAAATTCATTGATACTTCCTCCCAAATGCTGGCTGGTATAGGCAGAGGTTGTAGTAATCCTACAGGCTTCTAAGTATCATATTTGACTTGTTGGCAGATAAGACAAGTTGATATAAAATGTTTTATGTCTGTTTTCATTTTTTTCAAGTAGAACTGTTGAGAAATTCTAGCCACTATTTTATGAATTCCATTATGGCCTCCTGTTGGTGTTGAATGTAATTCTCTGATAAGAATGTTCCTGATATCTGAATTCTTGGCTAGTACAATCCTGTCTTTATAGTATAACAATCCATTAGCAATTTTATGCTTTGGAAACATCCTTGGATTGTTTGCTATTTGCTTTTGTATTTGTTGTAGTTCATTATTGGAGTTTGTTTCCTCTTTAATTTGTTGGAGCAAGTTTGTGAATTGTTGAGTGTAAGCATATAAATTTAGAGCCATAGACAATTCTGACTGATTGACAGTAGAATTTTCTTCTGTACTGGGCTCTTTTCTGGATAGGGCATCAGCAGCCTTGTTAGAAACTCCTAGCTTGTACTCAATAGCATAGTCAAATCCCGAGTTTAATTAGAAATCTTTGTTGTTCAGAAGTTTGGATGGTTTGTTGCATTAATTCTCTAATGCTCTTTTGATCTGTTCTGATAGTAAACTTATTACTCAATAAATATTGCCTCCATCTGGCCACTGCTTCAGTTATAGCATAAAGTTCTCTAGCATATGTTGATATTTTTTGCATTGTAGGAGATAACTTCTTGCTGAAATAAGCAAGAGGATGATTATTTTGAGCTAATCTGACTCTATTGCTATCCACGGCATATTTCCAAGATAAAAGGAATAGCAAAATTTGGAAATACTAGTACTGGTAATGATATCATAGCCTCTTTTAGTTGTTTGAATGCTGCTTTTGATTCCTCTGTCCATTGGAATTATTGTTTAGCAAGCATTGATGTTAAAGGAGAGGCCATTGCTGCATAGTTTTTAACAAACTTTCTATAATACCCTGTTAAACCCAAAACCCTCTTAACTTGCTTTCTTGTAGTTGGCATAGGCCATGCTTACGCTTTGATTTTCTTGGGATCCACTTCATCCCTTGAGATAATATATGACTTAAATACTCTATTCTTGAATGAAAGAACATTTGGATGGTTTGACAAATAGGGTATGTTGTTTTAGTTGTTCCAAAATAGCTTGTAGATGACTTTGGTGTAGTTCCAAGGTTTGACTATATATGAGTATGTCATCAAAAAATACTAGGGCAAATTTCCTTAAGAATGGCTTGAGCACTGAATTCATTAGTGCTTGGAATGTTGAGGGGGCATTGGTTAATCCAAATAGCATTGCTAAGAATTCATAATGACCTTCATGTGTTCTGAAGGCAGTTTTGTAGATGGCTTCCTCTGCCATTCTGATTTGATGATATCCAGATCTTAAATCAAGCTTGGAAAACATAGTGGCTCTATGTAACTCATCCATCAGCTCTTCAGGAGTTGGGATGGGAAACCTATTAGGTATAATGACTTTATTTAAAGTCCTATAATCCACACAAAAACACCAAGTGCCATCTTCTTTTTTTTTTGATTAGCAAAGCTGGAGATGAAAAAGGGCTGGTACTTTCTCTTATGATCCCTGTATCTAATATTTCTTTAATCAATTTTTCTATCTCTGCCTTCTGAAAGTGAGGATATCTATAATTTTTTACTTTGACAGGTTGAGTTCCAGGTGGCATTTGTATTTGATGGTCTATATTCCTTTTGGGTGATAAACTTGCTGGAACCTGAAATAACTCTTGGTATTGTGCTAATACTTGTTGTATCCCTTTAGGTAAATGGTGGAATTCCTTTGTAGGGAATTCTGTTTCCTCAGATATTTCTCTGATCTATAAGTATGAAACTATTTCTTTCTTATTTTGTAATTTCGTGAACTGATGGAATGTAATGTTGTCCACCTTGGATGAGGTATCCCCTTGTAGTTGTACTAATCTGTCATTGTGATAAAATTTCATAGTGAGCTTTTTATAATCAGTTGTACACTCACCCAATTATTCTAGCCATTGAACTCCTAACACCACATCTGCTCCTTGCATAGGAAGGAGGTAGCAATCGAGGAAAGTGTATCCTTGTAGTTGTATAGAATATTAGAGCAGATTCTAAAACACTTTAATGTTTCTCCATTCCCTACTAACACTTTAAAAACTGAGGCAGGAGTTACTGTATGGTCTATAAACTTGGCTAGTTTATATTGAATAAAATTGTGGGTTGAGCCACTATCAATCAGCACTTGTACCTTTTTGTTTCCAATTATTCCTTGTAACCTTAATGTTCTGGGGTTTGACTGTCCTGTAAAAGCATTAAGGCTGATTTCTGGAAATTCTTCCTGGACTAAATCAGAGTCTTGCCAGGTATCTGGCTGCATATTGTATTCTTGCTCATCATTTACTACCATAAGGGCAACAAGTTTTGATTTACACATATGGCCTCTATGAAACTTTTCATCACAATTGAAACATAAGCCTTTTCTTTTCCTTCCAATTGTCGTAGTTAATTTCGAATAGGAATCGTGGTGTTTTGGTTATTCTTTGTTGTTGTTTGACATAAGCGGTGTGGAAGAAGTGGAGGTTGTTTGTTGATGTCTGGATGTGTTAATTCTTGAGGATCTTGCTATATAAATTTCATCTGCTAGTCTGTCTTCCATTAATTTGGCTAATTGAAAAGCTTGTTGCAATGAATTTGGCTGTAATGCCTAATTTCTCTTTTAATATCATGCCTTAAGCTGATTCAAAACGACTTTGTAAGAAATCGAGGAATTCAAATCGATTTCTAATTCTTCAAATTCATTGTAAAATTCTTGTCTTGTGAATTTCTTTGAAGTTTGGCTAGTTCACCCTTTAAATCTCAGTAAATGGAAAATCCAAACCTCAATGACTTGATCCTTGAATTGGTGCCATGAATGCAATTGTTTATTCATATGCATCCATTGGTACCAAGAGGCGGGCCATCCATATAAAGCAAAACTATTATGAACTTGATCTTCAAAGATTATAATATTGGAAAAATTGATGCACTTTAAATAACCAACCCCAGGGTTTTCACCATTAAATCTTGGCATGTCAACCTTAATTGGCCTAGCATTTTGTATTTGAGGTCTAGTAGAATGATTAAATTCTGTTGGGTATGAGTTACATACTTGTGATTGTTGCTGATCTTGAGAAGATTTATCTAATTTCTCCTCATAGTGACAATCTTCTTGAAACTTCATTCGATAGAGTGATTGATGTCATTTGCTCATCATTTTATTGATCTTCCCACACATTCTTCTAGAGTTTTTGCTATGTGTCTTGTTCCTTCTACCATTTCTGTATGATGCTCTCAACAAGAGCACCAATGATAGGTATCGAATTATGGAATTGAGTCGGATCGATTAGGCTTGAGAATAGTTCTTAAGTTGACTCCAGTGTTACGAACCCTATCTTGATAAGGAAGGTTCTGAGGTGCTTTCACTATTGGATCCGCGCCTTTTACCTTAGTCGTTGGATCTAATCACTTGGATAGAGTTTTTCTAGAGCTGAGGTTTGAACCGTCGGATGGCTTGGATTCTTTTCTACCCTTGGATCTGTTTCTTAATCAAATGGTTCTCGATCCTTATGAAAATTAGTGGATCACACGTGTTGCTTACTCTACGGCTTGATTGCTGTGCCTCAAACTGTGTTCCTTGGATTGAATCTGAGCCCTTGAATTGAGTTGCGGTGGCTGTCTTTGGACCGTGGGATCAGTTTCAGGGGAGAAGTTATCCTTGCGCCTTTGTTTCGTTCTTTCGACCCTTCGACGTCGGCGCTCTGAGGGGTCGGGTTGAGAAGGAAGGAATCAGGGTTATGGCATTTTTCGGATAAAGAAAGGAGCCGGAGGAAGGGAGGAAGAGAAGAAGAAGAAGAAGAGACTTGAGGAAGATAAGTTTTCTTGATAAAATATTGATTTTCTTTCTGTTTCGATCTCTATTTATACTTTCCTTTTTTCCCTTTGGATCCCAGCTATCTATGCAAAACTTTCTACAAGTTGTTACTTTCTGTTACCAAACATGCTTTAGTTCTTCTGGCAGTTGAGGTATGAACAATCTGTTATCTTATTGTTACTATTCTTCTTGTTTTCTGGCTATCGAGCATCTGTCCTTCTGTTCTTTTGAGCAGTTATTTCTATTATGGGTCTTACTTTTAGGATGGCTCTCGAATGCCTTGCTCTAATTACTTTATTCCTGTTGTTGTTATTCATGTATAGTTATGTTTATGTTTGTTTATTGTAGCTGATCTGGCTCTGTTAGAGATTTAATGTTGCTGTTTCTATTTTGTCTCGTTTCTATCTCTGGATATTCTTGAAGGCTTAATCTGGAATTAGCACCTCCCTCTGTTATTCTGGCCATCTATAGTGTTGGTTTTGTAGTGGCTATTGTAGTTGTTATCATCCAATCTGTTATTTGTTGTTGCTAGAATGCTATACTTGATTAGTTGTCCTTTTGTACTTTGTAAAGTCATTCCTTTGGGTATTATCTCTTGTTCTTTGTAAAGGTGGTAATCCTACTATTCTTTGTTGTCATTATATTTGTCTTGCCTTATGTACTCTTTATTATCACTGTAATTAACTCTCTGTTGATGTTATATTTTTGGTATATCTGTGAAATCCTTTAGCCAATCTGACCTTCTTCTATTCCTTTTGTTTTATTGATTTGAGGATATGGACTCATATCAGAGGGAGGAACTTTTCTTAGCCACTCGTGAGTCGACTTGCACGGACAAAACGAGAGAGATCGAAACTCGGCTGATGTGCACGCAGATGACGAGAAGGAGCTCGATCTCTGCATGCAGATGACAAGAAGGAGCTCATTCGGCCGAGAAGAAGGGATTGAAGTTTCGAGAATCACCTGTAGAAGTGGTGACGGGACGAGGACTTGTGGCTATGGGAGATGGGACGAACGAGAGAGGGGGTGTGAAAGGGTCTGTGAGCAGAAGAGAGAGAGAGAGCGACGAGACGGAAGCTGGACCCGAGCGCTCCTTTCCTCCGTTCGATTTTGAGAATAATCGGGATTAAACGAGAAATCTCATTATGTGCGGGGATTAAGACACCCTAATTGCATAATTAGTTTATTTGCTTAAGAGTTTAGGTGGAATTTTCAAGATATTAAAGCTTTTTAGGGCTCAATTCAATTTCAAATTAATTCTGAAATAAAATTAGTTATAAATATTATGTTTATCATAGTAAAATTAAATATTAGAAGTTTCCTTATCTTCGTATGACCCGATCGCATTGAAATTTATGTGGAATCTTGCCAAAATGAAATCCACATAATATGGGTATTATTTCTAGGTAAATTCGACGCTTTGGATTCAACGACGTAATCCATTTTACGAATGGAGGTCATTTGGGCAATGTCGAGGTTGATCAAAGCAAATTTGAGGTTAATTTAGATATCGTCGCACGCCGAAACTTGCTTTTTGCCCAACGCTTGATCGAATCAACCTCAAAAGGTCTTGTTCAATAGTTTTCGATATTTCGACGATAACGGCGCAGTCTGTTTCACGAAAGGAGCTCATTCGGATAGTGTTAAGGTCTCTTGGCTTTAATATGCACTATTCTATTTATTTTCCTTTATTGATTAGTAATCTATCGATGTGGAATATAAATTTTAATAAATTTTGATATTCTGAACACATTGGTCCAATTGATTTGTCGATCAGAGGACATCTCAATTAATTCTGACCATGGTCCATACGCTTCTATTTACCTCCATATATATGTTATAAGTCGAAATTGGCCGTCAAACTCAGACTTGAGTGGCGGTGTTCAAATCAAGTTCAAAATGCATTTAGGCGTCGTAAAGGTTGAAATGACCTCCGATCGATGAACGGACTTTGCCATCACATTCAAAATGTTCAAAATGGTCAAAATATAAATATTGTATAATCTAAAGAGCAACCAATCAAGCGATCGAGCTATCAATGTATCAATGCACATATCGAAGTCAAGAAGCTACGACGATGTCTGAATGACCTCTGTTCATGAAATTTATCACACTGTTAGCTTCAAAATATTGAAAACTATCAAATGAGACTATCCACGCTCAATTCAGACGAGTTTGTGCAAATGTCGAATGATTGGAAGTTACAGCGCATAAATCGAGGCTAAAATACATGGAATGCCGCCAAAATCAACCCAAATGACCTCCGATTGATGAACGGACTTTGTCATCACATTTAGAACATCAAAACTAGTCAGGATACAAATATTGCACAACTTGATGATCAATCGATCAAACGCTCAAGTCGTCAACGTGCCTGCACGCATATCAAGATCAGGAAGCGCCGACGCTAACCAAACGACTTTCGTTCATGAAATTGATTGTGATATTAGCTTAACAATATCAAAATCTATCAAATAAAACTATTTGCACTTAATTCGGACAAGTCTGTGCGAAAATCGAGCGGCATGCGGCGGCGTTTAATTTGAAATTAATTTCGTTTGGCCAAAACAGTTGTGTTCGTTAACATCAAAAAAGGTAAAATTGATATACATATTAACCATGTAATTTTATCGATATAAAATTCAATTTAAAATTAATTACTCAATTTAAAAATCAATTTAAATCCCTCATATAAACCTAAATCCTTAAATCACCCTATCCCCCTATTCAACTGACCGGATCGGCCTTAACCCACGCTCGCACGGCTCGTGCAACCCCTGCTCCTCCTTTACGCATGAGAGCTCGCCCTTCACGCGCACGTTCGGCCTCTTCTTCAACCGATCGGATCTCTCCTCTTTGCACGCAACCGCACGGAAGGAAGCCCTCGTGTCCCCCCTTCACACGCGATAGCCGCTCCACGCAAACCGAAGGCACACTCTCTCAAAACCAATCCCCCCTCTTCTATTTTCTACGATTATTTCTCTCCTCCAAATCGAGAACCCCCGGGCTCTCTTCCATTTTTTTTATTTTTAGTTTTTTCACTTCTTCTCCCTTCTCCAAAGGAAACCTTCCCTTTTTTCCTCTTCTCTCCAAAATGCGAGCAAAGGTAGGATTGCTTTCTTCTTCCTTCTTCTCCTTTATCTTCTTTCTTTCCTTCTTCTTCCATTTTTTTCTTTCTCCAAACTGAAAAAAGAAGGTGAACCTCATTCCTCTTCCCGTTTTTCTTTTTTCTTTCTTCCCTTTCTTCTTCTTCCTTCTCCCTTTCATTTCTTCCCTCATTTACACAAAATCAAAATTGCATCTTCCATTGCCTCTCTTTTCCACCAATTTGAAATTTCCCCCTTTTTTTCAAATCCAAATTTCCTACTCCGTTTCGCTACAATCTCCTTCGCTGCAACCGGAGAAGAACACCGTCGTTAGGCGGGTTCTTCTCCCAGTTTCTGGCATCGCCATTTCCATTACATTTCCAATTTACGCTTTGCCGCAATCGAAGAAGAGCACCATCATTAGGTGGGTTCTTCTTCCGATTTCCAGCATCACCCCTTTCCGACCTTTCTCATCGCCGCAACCGGAGAGGAACACCGTCATGAGGCGGGTTCCTCTCTTGGATTCTGGCATTATCAATTTTGTCTCTTTGCCGATCATTGCAACACGCAAAAAAATGAGTCAGAATATATGGATCAATGTGTGATGTGGATATATGTGCTTGCGTTTCTTTATAAGTTTGGAGGCCTTGTCATGCTCATTAGGGTGCGATGAGATGAAAAATAGGTTGCGATATCACAAAACACCGCTGGCTATGCTCATTAGGGTGTACCAAGTAAGCCAACATCTGTTAGATGCCACTACCTCTAAACTAGAAATTTTTACAAAATTCTAGACTTAAAAAAAAAAGAGAAAAAAGAAATGAATATATATGCATTGTATTCATCTTTTTGCATGTTTTAAGACCCCGCTAATGCCCATTAGGAAGTAGTGAAATGAAAGATTTTGATATGAAGATATCACTTCTACACTCATTAGGTCTGAAAGAAAGCAAAACACTCCGTCGACCCATCGATGATGTGAGGTTATAAATTTCATCAAATTTTAAGACTTCAATTTAAAATTTATTGGATATTAAATTAATGGTGAAGCATAAAGTCTTAAAACTAAATAAAATGAAAAGGAAATGTGGAGTTTATATGTATCTTAAAGTGATAATAGATGGTGGCGTACTCAATAAATCTTATTACCCTACGAAAATGTACTAGGTGAAGGTGAATTTAGTCACTTAATTTATTGCTAAATGAGTGCTTGATTCATTGTTTAATATGTTCAAACAAATGAGGATACTCAGTTAATGCAAGTGAAACTTGGGGAGGTAAATACTAAACTCATAAGAGACTTGTAATAAATTTGAAGTCTAATTTTCAAATAAATATGGAATTTGATATGGAGTTAAGGATGAATATAAATTGGGTTTAATAATTCTTATATGAATATGGAGATAATTACAATGTCATCGAATAAGCATGAGTATGGATAAAGTAATAAACACTGAAATTGATATAACTTAGTAAAAGTAATTTAAATTGAACATAATCAAGCTGGGAGAATTAAAAAATTCAACAAATAAACTAAGTTCAAGTAATGTTTTAAACTACAATTTAAGTCAAAACGTCTTCTATGTCACCGAATTCGCAACACTTCGTACAAGCGAACAGAAGATGTTAATTAAGGTAATGCATAAATATACCCGCATGGGACTTGACATTATGCTGAATGCTTAAATTTAAGTGTTTTAGGATGATGCACGAGTTGTTTCTTGGTTTAGTCTTAAGATTGAGTCCAAGTTAACAAAACCTAAAAATCTATTATAAGAATTTCAACTTAGTAAAATATCTGAGAAACTAATTCTGTCATGTGACAACGGATCTGATCCTCTGTTAGGAGCTAAACAGAGTTGATAGAATCTGAAGTTCTCAATTATATTTGATTCAATCAATTAACTATCCCGATTATGGCTATGTTGATTGGTGATTTCAACCGGAGGGGATACTTCCATCAAAATGCGATTCTAATTTCAAATCAAATTAGCTCAAATTGAATGTTAATCTAAAAACTGTTTAAATGAAACTCAATTATTAAAAACTTAAAGAAAAACTCAATCTATCCACCTTCCAAAATTATTTATCGGGGGTGACAAATTAAGAAAACTCTAGCTCACAAAGGAGCCAATGTAAAATCAAGTGTTCTACTATGTTCACTCTCAATCAATCTCTCTTCTTGTAAGGACATGGCCCATCTTCTCAGTGACACTAGGCTCCATAGATGAAGGTTCTGATCGATTCCTCCATCGGTGGTTTAATAGTAAGACTCTATTATATTACGATCCGCGATCTTTGTATGCTCTCTCAGCCCTTTGGGAATCATGGATATACTTGGTAGGGTAAATAGCCCTTTGTTAGCTAAGATAGATTTAAGACTGTCTCCTTAGAGAAACACCATCCCATATCTACAAGGATTTCTTAGACGACGTAACCCATGTGTTGTTGATAAGATTCTTTTGGTCAGGTTGGGTCAACTACCTCCTCTAACTAAGTAGACTAGGGACCGCGACTTCCCAGGATGATGAAACCATAAGATCTATATCGTACGCGTCAGCATTCCCCCAACCATTTGGTTTAAGCTGAAATGATGAATCTCATCATAATCTAAATTTTGAAACTCCATATGCTGCTACTATACGCTACACATTAAGCGATCTAACGACTAGCCTCAATCGAAAGTTCTCTCTCACTTATTGAGAGGGTAATTATCTATAGGGGCTTCTCTCTATAGGAAACTTGGAACCAGATCTAAAGTCCTCACCAAATGAGGATAAAATCTCTAGGTAGCATCTTATCTATTATTCCATCTGCCTTTTGAAAATTACACTGACGCTTTAAATCACTCTCTTCAATTCAAATTGTCGATAGGTCAGTGGCAAATTTTTGGAGCATAGAGCTTCAAACTCTCATTTTCATGATGATGCATCTAATTCTTACTAATTTCATCATATTTGCTTAATTAAGCATAAGAAAATTACTTATAGTATATATATATATATATATATATATATATATATATATATATATATATATATATATATATATATATATATATATATATATATATATATATATATATATATATATATATATATATATATATATATATATATATATATATATATATATATATCATTATTTTGAGCATATCTGAAGATCAATTTAACTGAACAAGTTAAATCTTGCATAGATCTAGTTCTTTCAAGTTTAAACACATAAAATAATATGAGAATTATAAGAAATCTATCCAAATTTGTTGAATCATTTGGAACCAAATAAGTTTTTAAAAATGATAATGGACTGACTAGTTGTTGACCTCATTTTTAGAATGAGTTCTCAACTCCTCCATCACAGGCATAGAATCCCTCTTAGACTTTAAGAGTCCCATAGTTTTAAGAAAAATCTGGTGATTAGGTGGCACTCAAACCTAGCCCTAAAAGACTTAGAAGAGTTATCCATAGAAATAGGTCATGCCTTAGGGGTGTTAGAAAATTTACTACCTTTAGCTTAAACCATTCCTCACTTTCCCTCATTCAAGTCAAAACTCCAAGTCAATTCTTTTTAATTCTCTTCAAACTTAATTCAATTCCATGATTGAACTCCATGATTGAACTCCTTGATTGAAATCCATGATTGAAATCTATGATTGAAACCCATGATCAAAATCCATCAAAAATTCCTATGTCCATAAGCTTCCCTTAAAGACTTAACCAAAATCATGACTAAAACTTATTCAAATCTTTGAGATTTTCTCATAATCAATTTATATTCACATTTATAAATGAAATATAAATTCAAACCCATCAAATCAAATTCAAAATTCAAAATCAATTCATGAAAATTTTCTTTAAGTCCCTTTAATTTTTTATTAAAGGACTTAGCAAAAATCAATCATAAACTTTGATCAAACCTATTCAAACCCTTGAGATTTTCCCAAAACAAATTTATATTCTTATTTATATTCTCATATACAAATGAAATATAAATATAAATCAATCAAATCAAAGGTAAGAATTAAATTCTAATTTAAAATTCTCTTAAATCCTTAATTTTCATTAATGGATTTAACCTAAACTTTGATCAAACCATTTCAAACTCATGGGATTTTCTCAAAACTTATTTATATTCTCATTTATATTCTCATATATAAATGAGATATAAATATAAATCAATCCAGTCCAATTCAAAAATTTAATTTCAATTTAAAAATTTCCTTAAATCCTTTAAATTCCCTTTAATGGATTTAACCTAAATCATGATTAAACCACTTCAAATTCCTGAAATTTTCTCATGATCAATTTATATTATAATTTATATTCACATATGTAAATGAAATATAAATTCAAACACTCAAAACCTATTCCAAAAATCAAACTCAAATCAACTCAAAATCAAATCTAAGCCTTTCAAGCCAAAATCTTGAACTTAGCCAAATCACTTTCAAATCAAGCCAAACTCTTGATTTTATCTCATGGTTCAATCAACCCTACAATCATGAGCTAATATATAAATCCAAACTTCAATCAAACAATCAAAACCTAAATCAAAAGTCAAACCCAAAACCCTTTCACGTTCTTCCTTTGAATATGAAATTTTCAAATGGATCAAAAACCCATTTGACTTCAAATTACTTGTAAATGGATTATATTTCAATCATGAGTCCATATACAAGATCAACCAACTTCAAATTAAGCTTTGACCAAGCCATTTGACCCACTTAGGCTCATTTGACCCAAAGTGACCTAAAGTACTCTTATGAGCCAAATTTTGATCCTAACCAAATTGGATTGAACCAAACTCATATATCCCTCTGATCATGATCAACAATCATCATGAGATGATCAATCAATCAAATTAGGTCAAACTAAGTCAAAAGGGTTGACCAAGTCAACCAACCAAATGAAACCTAACATAGCCAAATTCCACCATAAGACAAATTGATTGAAACCATTGATCTAAGTTCACTCATGACCTATGTTTGAACTTGACCAAATAACATTTGAGCTGATGGTTGGCTCACTTGACCCAAGTTGACCTATTTTGACCTAAAAGATCAAAATGTGTCAAAACTTGATCTAGCCAAATTGATTGGAACCAATGGGTCAAGTCCATCCCAAATCACTTGTGGAACTTAACCAAAGCCTCAATTAGCCAACTAGACAACTCCCAATTGACCTTCCAACATGACCAAAAGGGGTCATGTTGAGCCAAAATGAACTTAACCCAAATTGATTGGAAACAAAGACACCAATCCACTCATATGACTAACCTAACCTAAACCTACCCTACATCAAATATGTCAAATGGGTCAAATAGGTCAACTTGACCCATTTGACCTAAATGAAGTCATATGAGCCAAAACCAAATATATACCAAATTGAATCAAACCAAAGCCAAATGGTCATATGAACTTGACCCAACCCTTGGTTTGACCCAATTTGACCAATTAGTCAACTTGACCCAAGTTGACCCATTTTGACCTAAATGGGTCAACTTGAGCCAAACCTATCAAATGGATTCCAAATCTAATGAAACTTGACCAAACCTAGTTTCTCCACATACCCAACATATCCAAAGTGGAAAAATAGCAAAATGACCATCCTACCCCTAGGCCATAGAACAAATTTTGGCCTAACCCATGGGTAATTTGGTTATACCCTCTTCACAATCACTTAAGGCTTTCCTAAAAGCTCAAGGGGACTTAGTGATGAGTGGTGCACCCAACCCAATGGGTTTGTGTCAACCCATTTGGTCTGTAGACCAAACCTGACCACCTAGCTTAAAATTCAATTTTCAAACTCCCTCTTAAGCTCCAATTAAGACAAATGGGAGGTTGGCAATCCATTCTTTGGATCAAATCGACCATGTGCACACTCAAAATAGATCAAAAAACCCTCTCAATCTCATCAATTAGATCAAAATGGCAAGACCATTATCGACCATTTGATCCTTCAAGGGGAGATATACTCCCTTTAATTCAATTCAAAAATCACTTGTCCTCTGTCGATTGAAGCTAAGGAACCCAGAGTAATCATCAGACAACACTCCCAAGCTTCTTAGAGAGGATTTAAATTCCCTATTTCTCGATTTCACATAGTGCAAAAATAGGGGAGATCTCCTTCCAATTGCTCTTGCACACTTCATCTTGGAGCTCAGTCGAGTGCACCTAGGCTTCTATTGGAGTTCCCACAACAAGGAAGAGCTCAATTGGATCAAAGCTGCAAAGGAAGTAAAGTGGTGTTGGTCTATAGAACAATCCACTCAACCCCAAGGCCTAAGAATTTTAGTAGGGCTTCGTCTTCACTAGGCGAAGCTACCTCATCGATCTCGAGCACTGGTGATCACCTCCGGTGAGGTATAAAATTTTTTGATCACTAAACTCAATGTGGTGTGGATCTTTGTGAAATAAATTTTCACCTCATCAATTTTTGATCATTGGATTTTTCGCTCTTTGTCGTTAGATGGTGTGGGTTTAATTTGGTGTGATTACATGCTAGATCTAGCTTGGATCTTCCCCTTGATCATGGACGATCTCTGTTGATCAAGGGGAAGAACTTGGATCATCTCAGCCATCCATCCGTGTGTTTTAGATGGATGGCTAAGATTATTCAGCATGTTTAGTTATCTGTTTATCCTTTATAAATTGCGGGAGAATCCTTAGCCGTCCGATCTTTGATAGGACGATAGAGAATTTAAGTGTGTGTGCTGCCGCCACCATTTGTGATGTCACATGTAAGTTACCCCCTCATGACGCGATGCATGTAAAGCACGCTGACCACCGCCGCCACGTGCCACGCTGTGAGCTAGGGATTACTTGGGGTTAATTAAAAATGCTTAGTTAATTTCTAATTAATCCATGGATTTTCAAAAATGAATAATTCTTCATAGAAAATTTAGAAAAAAATGAAATAAAAAACTTATGGATAGATAATTAAGCCTAGAACATTTTAAAATTAATTTTATGAGTTTTGAATTATGGTTTTATCTGAATTTGGGTTTTATTAGAAAGTGTATTTTGTTAATTACTCTTTGATTATGCCTCTAATTAATCCTAAATTCCTTGGGTAAGTTTTAGGGGATGACTTCTGCCTCCCCTAATTTTTTTGGGATTTATTGAAGGCTTAATTAGGGTAATTGCATATATCATGTACAAATGCATCTTATTTCACTCTTGATTGGAGGGCTTCCTCCTTTGCCAGAGAAACTCAACTTAACCTTTGAGAGCCATGGTGAAAACTCACCTCCTCCCTTCTCGCTGATTTTGGCCAATAATCTGATTTCTCATGCATTAGTCATATGAATCCTATTAGCCTGAGTAAAAATAATTGTCCAAAATGAAATAAAATGAAATAAAATGAAATTTGAAATGGATTAGATTTAGGTCATTTGAAGCATGCCCTTTACATGATCTAGTCTCTTTAAGGAGTGAATTTAAGGACTTAGCCTCTTTCTAAATAATAATAGTCTAGCTATCTTGCATAAGCATAAAGACTTGCCTATATGTATTTAAAATTGTAAGAGGAGTTAGTTGGCGGCCACCCCTAGGCGGTTGTAAATCCAAGCTATCGGGTGGTTTGTCCTCTCTTATGGAGGAAAACCAATTACCCATTTTCACCTTATATTTAGGTTGTGTTTTCGGCCCTCACTGAAGCTCCCTAGATTTAGGTTCTAAGGTTACTTCTCCCCTTTGTGGGCCATAAGCATAATTTCTCACATCTTACGCATTTTCTTAATCTTGTGTTAAGGAATATTAAGTCCTAAAATTTTATTCAAAATTATAACTCAAACAAACTAAATCAATTACTAAGATGTAATGCCCAACTATAGGATAGTCTAAGATGCTCGCTAGGTTTTCTAGCATCGTGGGTATCTCCTACTTATCTCTCATTTTGGCTTCGATAATAACTCCCTCTTTTGATCAATCCCATTTGATCTTCAAACATAAATCGATCGATTGATAGTCTTTCTTATTGAAATCTTCAGAGAAAATGATTATTTACCTTAATTGAGAGTTTTCTTAAGGGATCCCGTCCCTTAGGATGTAATTAACTATGAGGGTTTGCCCATGTAGGGAACTTAATGAACCTGGTTTAAAATAAATCTTACTTTTCTTTTCATATAAAGTAGGGGAAGAATCTCTGGTATATATGTAGACTCATCATCCTTAGGAGTCCTTTTTGAGGTAATTAGGTCCATTAAAGGGTAGTGACTTCTATCTTTCAAGATAATACACTATAACTTGATGACGTACTTGATCACCTAAATAAGTACATCTGCGGATCTGCGTGACATCCTAAAAAGATGAATTTATATAGGTCTCCTCTTTCTTTTCTCTACAGATTTGAAAGGCGACTCCTATAAGAGATTTATTCACCACAGATTTTTCTAGCGACTCCGTTGGGGATGGTTCCTCTCTCCATATTTGGTAAATGATCATTGTATTTGAGTATCGATAGTGAGTTTGTACTTCGGTATGAATCCAAGACTATCCTTCTTTCCGTTAGCACTTAGCTCATTTCACTTTTGAGTTGAGTTAGCCAACACCTTTAGGTTTTAGGATCACATTCCTTGTTGGTCTTAAAACCACCGTTGGGTTCTCTAATGGGTAAAATGAAAAGATCTAAAATAAAAATAAAAAAGAAAATATTTTGAAGAGTTCCTCCTTACCATTTTCATAATAAGGAAAGGTTCATCCTAAAATAATAAATCTTCCTTAAATAAATTTTGCTTTCCAAAATCACCTTTTCAAAAAATGCACATAATAAAATATTTTTCACAAAATTTTGTCACCCTCATTTAATAATTCCCATAATTGTTATATGTAGGGATTGTCAAAAAAATGAAACCAAGAAAATTTTCTAAAAGCACAAATGAACATCTCCTTTCATTTCACTTTGATGGAGATTTCATTTTCAAAATAAAATGAACAATCATCTTTTCCAAAAATCAAAATATAATCATAAAATTTTCAAAAGCACACATGAATTTTCTATTCAATACACTCACACTTATTGAATAGAATGTTCATTTGTAAACAAAATTAAAATTTAAAAAAAACACACATGAACACCTTCATTTAATATACTTAAGTTTATTAAATGAAGATTTCATTCCAAACTAAAAATAAAATATCTTTTAGGAAATCCCACTTAAACATATCTCACATATGTTTTAAGTTGGAATTTCCCCATTTCAAAAAAACAATAATCACACACAAATATTTTATATTTTAAAAAATAAGATTGATCTCCATTCCACATACCTAAATTTGTTGAATGGAGGTCCCCTCTTTCAAAAAAAATAATATTAATTAAAATTTCAACAATCATATTTAAATTTTTTTTTCAAACATACATTTGGAACCTCACTTAGCACACTCTAATTTACCAAGTGAAGTTTCTAAATTCATAAAAAAATTCAAAATCCAAAAATTGTCTAAACACATTTGGAACCTTACTTAGCATGCCCAAATTTGTTAAGTGAAGTCTCCAAATCCCAAAATTCAAAAATTTTCAAAACACATTCTGGAATTTCATTTAGCATAATAAAATTTGCTAAGTGAAGTTTCCAAATTCAAAAATTCAAAATCAACAATCACATTTCAAAATTTTCCAAACATATTTGGAACCTCACTTAACATACCCAAATTTATTGTGAAGTCTCCAAATCCCAAAATTCAAAATTTTCAAAACACATTCTAGAACTTCATTTAGCATAATCAAATTTGCTAAGTGAAGTTTCCAAATCTAAAATCAAAATCAACAATCATATTTCAAAATTTTCTAAACATATTTTGGAACCTCACTTAACATACCCAAATTTGTTAAGTGAAGTCTCCAAATTCAAAATCTAAAATTTTTTTTAAAACACATTTTGGAATTTCATTTAGCATAATCAAGTTTGCTAAGTAAAGTTTCCAAATCCAAAATCAAAATCAACAATCATAATTCAAAATTTTCAAATAATATTTGGAACTTCTTCCCTTAGCACACCAAAATTTGCTAAGGGGAAGTTTCCATTTTCAAAACCAAGATGAAATCAAAATTTTAAACACACCATTTGGAATTTCATTTAGCATACTCAAATTTGCTAAGTGAAATTTCAATTTCACAAAACCAAGTGGGACTTCATCTTTAGCATACCAAATTTGCTAAAGTTAAGTCTCCACTTTCAATCACCTCACAAAACAAAACAAAACACTTAGGATTCTCTTAGTATACCAAATTTTCTAAGGGTCCTATCTTTTCAAAAATCAAAATATTTCCAAACAAATGAAACACTTAGAATTTTCTTATCATACTTAAATTTGCTAAGAATCCTATTTTCAAAAAATAAACAAAATACACTTGGATTCTTCACTAAGCATAACTAAATTTGCTAAGTAAGAATTCCAAATTTTCAAAAAAAAATTCAAACAAAACAAAATCATTTGACCCTTACTTTAACATACCCAAATTTATTAAAGGGAAGGGTCCTCCAAATCACAAAAATTCAAATTCAAAATAAAACAATGAACTTGTGGAAGCATCATATCAAAAATTTTGAGTCCATATTTCAACATACCTAAATTTGTTGAAGTTAGATTCATATTCAAATTCCTCTTTCAATCAATCTCTTCAAATCCATTTGAACCCCACTTAACACTTCCGAGTTGTTGGATGTGGGTTCAAATTTTCAAAATTCAAAATCTATGGAGATAGAAAACAGATACAAGTTCATTTCTCATTGCAGATTCTTTTCAGTCAGTATAGTACAGTACAGTTCAGTGCCAGTTTACTATAGTTAATGCAATGGCCGGTTCTCAGAAGTTTGTCTTTACATTCCCTCATGGCATGGACCTTGCTTTAGATCAGGCTAACTTCCCTCGTTTGGACCATACCCACCTGATTCACTTTGGTCAGGGATTTGAGGGGGCCAGAATCACTTGTGAAGGCATTCCCCTCACCACAGTCAACAAGAAGAAGGTGACCGAGTAGAAGCCGGCCATTAGGATTGACTTACCATCTGATTTAGATGTATCCTCATTAAAGAGGAAAGCTGTGATAGTACCACAAACTTCAACTGTTATAATTCCAGTAGTACTGATAGTACCAATTCTAATTGCAGTTCATCCCAGAGTTGCCCATGTTACCCCAGTGCTGGCTAGCACCATACTATCTGTACCCTCCAAGGATAAGGCTCCCCTGGTTTCAGGGCTTGCCTCCCCACATTTGAGTATGGTCTAGCTCGCACTCCTCCTATCCTACCCATACCCAGCATAGGTCATATGGTCAAATAGTTCCACACTCGGATAGTCAGAGAGCTAGAGGTAGCAGCTTGATCAGCCATGGATGAGTCTCCCATGATCACTTCACCACTGGTTATGGAAAACTAGTTTCATCCTCTCTTAGGATCAGTTAGAGAGGATGTCAGGAGGATTCGTTCGTCACCTCCTCCAGTGGTACACTTGCAACCAATAGTTTCTAGGAGTAGGAGATGGTCAGCCCTGTTCTAGCTGGTAGGCGCATCTGAGCCTTCAGTCTACTCAATTTGACTTTTGATCTGTTATCCTCCATAATGTAGGGAGATAGATTCGTCAAGAGAGGGCCCGTGAGGCCCATACATCACACATTACTAATAGTGAGCGATGGAGGTTCAGCCATCAATTGGACGCTTCTGCTTTGGTTGATTTTCTAGCTTGGCGTTGATTTTCTAGCTTGGCGCGCTACCTGCGCTAACCATACTGATAGTATTCTTCTCACTAGGACCAGCCACCATAGGAGGGCAGTTCAAGTGTACAGAGAGTCGATGGTTTTCCACCCCACTGCTCTACCCCTTGTCCACCATCGCCAGTGAAGGTTTCAATATCTCCCATTCCAACTAAGGCCATGAAGGCAGCATCTTGGGAAAAACATACCTCGTTGGTGATATGACTATGGCCAAGGGATCCTACTCCTACACCACCCATTGTGGTAGGGCTGAGCTCTCCTACTTGACCTTCTGCCCCAGTGGTGGTGCGAAAGGAGTGGCAACCCTGGAGCATCATGATCGTTCCTTCACCAACTCGCCCATACAACTGGATGCGAAAATGGTGATAGTTATTATAGATATTCTAGATGATAGTTTAGTTATAGCAGTGGTAAAGGATCATCCTAGGATTGTTACCTCTATTACAGCCAGTATCAGTTAGAAGTATCATTCTTCTAATTAGTACAGTTCACACAAGATTGACTCCCCAGTTACAGGTGAGGTCCGGTGCCTCTCAGTGCATGATATCGATCACAGTGGTCAGCCTAAACTATTTGTACCTGCTGAGTTAGATCAATCCTTAGATGAGATAGTTGCACACTATTTCATGGAGAAGAAGGAGATCTTAGGGTACGCTTGGTCTGATGAAGAGAGAGTCAGCTTCAATCCCAATGAAGATAACTTAATGGGGAATTCAGCTGAAGTATGCATGGTCGATACTAGAGGATCTCTCATTAGGGATCAACAGGCCATGGAAGGTGATGAGGTTGATCAAGGAGGCATCGTAGAATTAGCCCATCACCTCCGACAGCTGTTAAGGTAGAAGGATGAGTATATTGATAGGATGGCAACACTATAGGACTTGTTACCAACAGCGTCAATGTTTCAAAAACAAGCCTCTCCAGTTCATCTTAGTACAATCAATGTCAGTTTGCCTGAGCTAGTGCATGTCTTGGACCCAATAAAGACTCTACCTCCCATTTAGCAAGGTAGCACTAGCTTGTATAAGAAGGTAGTGGAAAGTACCTCCATACATGAAAAAGATTTAAAATCCATGGTTGAGTAGCAGTGAAGAAAGCATTGGCTCAAGCCCGGGGAGGATCATCAGTTCTAAAGGGTAGACCCTACCTAGAGGAATTTGATGCTATCCAGTATCCCAAGGGTTTCATGCCTCCTTTCTTCAAAAGCTTTGATGGCAGTGGGAATCTGAGACATCATATAACTCACTTCAGGGCTAGTTGTTGCAATGCATGTGGCAGTGACCCTTTACTCTTTAGACTCTTTGTTAGTAGCATAGCGGGTATCACTTTTGATTGGTATGCTAAACTGTCCAACAGTAAAGATATTTGCTGAGTTAGAGCAACTCTTCATCAAGATATTTGTTGGAGCTCAGCAAAGGGTTACTGTAGATGATCTTGTTGTAGCCCAACAACACTCTAGTGAGTCACTTGTTGACTATACTCTTCGATGGTATAACATGAGTATGAAGTGTGAACTGCAGCTGTCTGAATAGCATGCCATTGAGATTCTCTTAAAGAATATCCATGGTTTGATCGCCTTTATGCTTAAGGGCTTTACCATAAAGACATTTGAGAAGCTAATCAACAAGACAGCTAGTCTACAAAGAGAAGCCAAACAGTTACCTTTTTCAGATCAATTGCCCAAAAAGAAATCCCAAAAGGTCTATGAGAAGAAACCTGATCAGTAGTAGTGGTTGACAAGGGGAAGCAGTCAACTAGAGATCAGTCCGAGAGACCATGACCTCAGTAGCCTCCACCTCCTTTGCCACCACCAAGGCAACCTTACCGGCCTCCACTGTAGCCTCCACGGCCAACACAGCCACCGCCTCAGCCATACCTCCAGCAGTAGTGGCAAGCATATCTGCCGCCAGGTAGCTATGGTCCACATACTCTTTTAGATAAGTTAAACAAACTTTATTCTTTTAAGAGGGAGGTAATTAAAAAAATCTTTAAGAATCTCTTAAAGAAGCCTGATTTTCAGCTACCCAAGCCTAGGAGACCGGAGGAAGTAGGCAAAAGTCATGATCCAAACTTTTGCCCTTACCATCGTATGCTAGGCCACATTTTGGAGGATTGCTTCACATTCAAGGATTGGCTTGAATACAGTTTCAAGATTGGTGTTGTAGTTATCTCAAAGGAATACTGTATGGAACAACCTTCCAATTCCATTAGGGTAATCTTTGGGGACACAAGTGATCCTACCAAAACTAAAGAAGGTTGGGATATTTCTTTGTCTAAAACCTTTAAGAAAATAATTCAAAAGATCAAGAAGCTTTCCTTGCAGGTGCCTGAGTCAGTTCAAACCTCTAACACCAAGGAAGGTTTGCAAGTTGTCAGTGCCAACACTAGGAAAGTGAGAGCTCGGCAGCAGCAACAACAACATGTGTCAGCCAGAGATAGCTCCTTAACGTAGCCACCGATTGTGTCCAGCCTCCAGCCTTCAGTTGCAGCTTCCACACCGGCGACTCCTTCTATTTCAACTAGCTCTTCTATTTCTTCTACTAGTAGAACTCTTGTATCAGCAGATAAGGGCATCAAATCTGTTACTCCACTCACTCTACTTGATTTCTACTTTGTACCCCCAAATAATTCCAAGAAATTGAAGAATAAAGCTGATTTGAATTATATTTGTGTCTCTTCTGATGAGTTATCTTCTTCTATTCCTAATAACAACTTTTCAAGTCTAATCAACTATAACAATTTTGATCTTCCTCTTTCGATTGAGTTGGATCTTCCAACTCAATACTAAGTTCACCTCTTGAGATAGACTTGGAATCATCGATTGAGTCCCATAGGAGAAGGCTAGGTGAGCAAATGCGGTAGAACTTCCATTACCACAAGAGATCATCAAGTCAATCTCCAGTGGCAAGATTCTACCTCCTAGGGCAGCACCTCAAGATAGAGGGAAATAAGTCATTGATACTGAAGATCGAGAAGCCCTTCCACAAGATGCTCCACCCTTGGATATGCTTGTGGAAGATCAACCGAAGGTGGACTACAATGTCCTTTCTCATCTAAGAAAGTTGCCATCTAAGCTAAGCATATATGATGCCCTTGTCTTATCCAAAGAGATGAGAGAATCACTAATCAAGGCCCTCCTTGATCATGAAATATACTTAGCTCAGCTGACCGCTATAGGTGAGGAAGCACATTATGCAAAAGAAGCCCAAGGGAACACCTTCTGGATGAAGACCTTCTTGGGACTTGGAGCACAACCATCCCCATACATTACATCGACATGGACAGTTTAGACTCACCAGGGTTCTCATGGATTCAGGTGCATCGGTGAACATTATGAGTCTAAAGACCCTTGCCTATTTGAAGATCAACATCTCTACCCTCCGAGGAGATAGAATGATGTTGAGAGGATTCAATGATCAAGGTGAGCGGGCTTTAGGTTTTATAGTGTTACCATTGGAGATCGGTGATTGGAAGATTGAAGCCAAGTTCTACATCATTGATTCGAATACTTCATTCACTGCTTTGCTTGATAGGCATTGGATACATAAGAACAAGATCATTCCATCCTTCCTTCATCAATGCATCAAATTCAGAAAAGATGGAATTGAGTCCGTGTCAATGAGGATGAAAACCCATTTTCAATTATAAAGATT
Organism: Cymbidium sinense; assembly: GCA_021442155.1. Lineage (NCBI taxonomy): Eukaryota > Viridiplantae > Streptophyta > Magnoliopsida > Asparagales > Orchidaceae > Cymbidium > Cymbidium sinense. The sequence goes on from CM038220.1 coordinate 133,169,172, forward strand.
GAGATATATGAGGATGTGACCTACTATCTTCCTCCACACACCCTTTCTCATGAACTTGAAAAAAATTCAATTGCAAAACCAAAAGAAAAAAAAATGAAATAAAAAAAAAGATAAAAGAAAATGAAAAGAAAAATAAAAGTCCAAGTGAACAAGAAAGGGGAATTGAAGAAGAAGTAGATCCGCATATCACATTCCACCCACAGTTCATTCCATCATATGGACATATGGGTAAAATGGCTCAACCTCCACCAAGTAGAGGCAGAGGCAGAAATAGAGGCAATTCAGGTGGGAGACCCCTAGTTGGCCTTCAATAATGAGGTTGTGTTCCATTCATAGAGTACCTACTATTCATAGACTTGGAATCCAACTCGAGGATGAGTCTAATGTGATTAGTATACCAAACCCCTCTCGGTGGGTTCCATTGGAGGTGACTTTTGATCGAAGAGACAGACCGGGCCTCAAGCAAAGCAAAGTGTTCGAATCTAGTTTATGTCAAACTATTAGGTAGCAGTTGGGAACCTTAGCTCTAACCTCACTTACATCTCAGAAAGTTGAAGGTTTAGTAGTTAAGGAAGTCCCTAAGTCTTCTAATGACATGAAGCAGAAGAGGTTCTTTTTGGGTTCATCATCCTTAAGTTGAGAGCTGGATGTAGGACTTGAGGAAGATACTTTTAAAGAATTAATGGAATTACCTTTTGACTTTTACTCGCCTTGTGTTCAAAATCTTATACATAAAGGTTTAGTTCCTTACACATGGTCCAAGCATAGATCAAAATACTTTGAAAAGCTATGGAACAATATAGGCATGGAAGCACAATCAAAAAGCGGACTAGGATTAGTGGGTCAGTCGATGATGAAGATTTGGGTTACCAACCATTTGGAATCGATAGGTTCTTCTCACACATCCCCAACTCTTATGAGAATGTGTGTTTAGAAACTTCAGATGATTGAGATGATCTCCAAGTCAAAGAGGCATCGCTAGAATTTGAGGAGGAGATTCATTCAATGATCGACAACCTAAAATCCGCCATACATGGTTGTTGAATGAAGAAGAAACTAATGACTTAGTTAGGCTATTGACTGAGTTTAAAGATTGCTTCACATGAGTTATGAAGAAATGCTCAGATTATCTACTGACATTGTTGTCCATAAGTTAGCAATAGATCCTAATGTTACCCCTATTAAGCAAGCTCCTAGATGCATGTGATTAGAAATTGAACAACAGGTCATTACTAAAGTTAAGAAATTGATCGATGCTAATTTCATCAGGGAAGAAAAATATCCTACCTGGTTAGCTAGTGTCATCCTAGTTAAGAAGAAGAATGACCAAATTCATATTTGCATCAATTTTAGAGACTTAAACAAGGCATGTCCTAAGGATGAATTTTCTCTTCCTATACCATAGTTAATGGTGGACATTGCCTCATCTCACGTAGTCTTCTCTTTCATGGATGGATCATCTGACTATAACCAAATTAAGATGTCTCTTGAAGATGAAATAAACACTGCTTTTTAAACCCCGATTGGAATCTTCTGTTATAGGGTCATGCCTTTTAGCCTTAAAAATGCTGGTGCTACATACCAACAGGCCATGACTCAGATCTTCAATGAACTCATCCATCATCATGTTGAGTGCTACGTTGATGATCTAGTAGTTAAGAGTTTATAAAAGGAAGACCACCTCTTTGACTTAAGAGTAGTTTTCGAACGATTAAGGCAATATAACCTCAAGATGAATCCCCTAAAGTGTGCATTCGGAGTCACTTCTGAGAAATTCCTTGGGTTTGTTGTTCGACATCGAGGAATAGAAATATATCCTGAAAAGATCAAAACTATATTAGAAATGCCACCTCCTAAGAGTTTAACTCAACTTAGATCATTTCAAGGATAGCTAATGTATCTAAGACACTTTATCTCAAACCTATCAGGGAGATGCAAGCTATTCTCAGCACTTGTCAAAAAGGATGCCAAGTTTAAGTGGGATGATAAGTGTCAGCATGCTTTCGAAGACATCAAATAGTACTTGGTGAAGCCGCCAGTTCTAGCAGCCCCTATCCCTGGCAGGCCTTGATCCTTTACACTATTGCATTAGACAACTCTCTCGGCACTCTGTTGGCCCAAGCCAACAATGAAGGGAAGGAGAGTGCTCTCTAGTACCTCAGCCGTCATCTGATTCTTGCTGAAGTAAATTGTTCACCTATTGAGAAATATTGTCTAGCTTTGATCTTTGCATCTCAGAAGCTATGACATTATATGCTTTCTCATAAGGTGAACTTGATCTCCTGAACCAATCCACTGCAGTATCTCATGACACGGCCAACGCTTTCTGGATGTTTGGCTTGTTGGTCCATGATTCTCTCACATTTTGATATCACATTTGTACCCCTCCATGTGATAAAAGGACAAGCACTAGCGGATTTCTTAGCAACACACCCACTTCCTGCTGATTCTCCGCATAGTGATGATCTCCCTGATGAATAAATAATGAACTTAGGGGAGGCTGGCAATTGTCGATGGAGATGTATTTTGATGTTGCTACTTCTTTTCTTAAAGGTGAAGCACCACGATCTATTCTCCCGGAAAGGCAGGGGTAGAAATAGTTCTTCTAACTCTAAATCGTGATGTGATAAGATTCTCATACTATCTTTCCAACCCTTGCACCAATAATGAAGCTGAGTATGAGGCTTCAATTACCGGTCTAGAGTTAGCCATCACTATCAGTGTCAAGAGCATCAACATCTTTGGGGATTCTCAATTGTTCATCAACTAGATTGTCGGATCCTACCAGGTTCTCAAACCCAAGCTTCATCATTACTATGAGTATACCATGAAGCTGTTGTCCCAGATTCCCGAAGTCACCATCTACAAGGTTCCCTGAGAAGAGAACGAAGTAGTAGATGCTTTAGCCAAACTTGCCAAAGAGTTGACATGTCCAGAAGATGAGTCCATTTCAATAAGGGTCCAAAACAGACAAGTCTTATCCTTTATTGACTGTGAACTCATCGAGAGAATTTCTCTTGAAGGGGAGGGTGTCGTTGCCAAAATGGAAAAGGAGTTGGATTGGAGACAACCGTTCATAGATTACTTGAATACCGGCAAACTACCTCAAGATAAATCACAAGCCCATCATGTGAAACAGAGAGCCTCTCCTATGCTCTTGTTGATGGCACCCTGTACCGCCGGTCCTTTGACCAAATGTGGTTACGTTGTTTGGACAAACACGTAGCACATGGCATTATAACCAAGGTACACTCAGGTCTATGTGGAGTATATCAATCTAGTCCGAAGATAAAAATGAAGATCAAAAGACTTGGATACTACTGGCCTTCTATGATCACAGATTGCATGGATGTAGCTAGGAGATGCTATCAGTGTCAAGTGCACGGTATGGTCCTCCACCAACCATCCAATGTTCTACACCCTACATTGGCTTCATGGCCATTTGAGTGTTGAGGTACTGACATTATGGGTTCGATCGATTCTCCTTCTTCTAAGGGGCATCGATTCATGTTAGCTGCCACCGACTACTTTTCCAAGTGGGCGAAAGCCATCCCACCCAGGGAGGTCATAACTCACCATGTGCTTTATTTTTTCAGGAACCATGTCTTATATAGGTTCGGGGTGCCTCAACAAATTATATCCAATAATGGTACTGCATTCAAAAGCATGAAGATCAACAGCTTTTCTAGAAGACATGGTATAGATTGGAGATACTCCACCGTCTACTACCTTAGAGCTAATGATTTAGCAGAAGCATTCAATAAAACTCTCATCCAGATACTGAAGAAAACTCTTGATGACAACAAACGATAGTGGAACAAGCAGTTGGTTGAAGCCTTGAGGGCCTACCACACCACATACCGAACTCCAACTCATTCTACCCCATTTTCCTTAATGTATGGGTCTGAAGCCATTCTTCCTTTAGAAGTTTAACTCCCATCACTAAGGATAGCATTGGGTAACAAGATCACTATAGAGTAGAATGCGAAGTTGCGGTTAGAAGAGCTCGAAGGTTTGGAGGAGAGTCGCCTACGGGTGTGCCAAAATCTAGAGTTGTACAAGGCTAAAATGATTCAAACTCACAACAAGCTGGTCCACCCTAAGTCTTTTCGAGTAGGAGAACTTGCGTTAGTCCTAAGATGATCAATTGTTGCCCGTCGAAAGATGGGAGGCAAGTTTGAACCACTTGGGAAGGCCCCTATGTCATAGAAAAGGCCTACCAAGGAGGATCTTATCAGCTTATTGATTGTAAAGGGGAACAACCGATGCTTCCAATTAATGGGCTCTATTTAAAAAAATATTACCCATGAAACAAAATATGTTTGAAAACAATCATTAATAAAAAGAATAAAATTTGATTCCATTCATTAAATCTTCTCTTATTTCAAAGTGTTGTTTGCTTATCTTGCGAATCTAGTGTGACGTATTTAGGGTAGGTGTAAAAGTCCCCTAGTGGCATCCTATCCCTCTTTCACAACACAAACACAGTCTCTCGACGCTTTTATAATAGGTGTAAGAGAACCCAAGAGGCATCCTATATCGATTAGCATGGCTAAGTTAGGTGTGAGAGAACCCAAGCGACATACTTTCTTGGTCAGAATTCGTATTGCCATCCATTGCATCTTTTCATAATTCCCTAGTGTATTTTAAGGTAGGTATAAGAGTCCCCCAGAGGCATCCTATTCCTTTTAACACATGAACAAAAACAAACACAAATCTTTTGTCTTGAGCTACTTGATGTGGGAGTAAGCCCCTTATGACACTCACTCATTAACTGTTCTAGGTTGGGTCTACATGCTACCTCGCTAGTATGACACCCCAGTGGTCATTTGTTGGAGGATGTGAGTCCTCGCACTTTCTTCCTAACTTGATCCTTGCAAACCAAAGATCATCTTGTTAGTTTGGTACGTTTCACTGCCAAGCCAGTAAGCTACCTCATGTTGACTTTGCTTAAGAAGATGTGAGTCTCTGTGCTTTCTTCTTGAACTAGCCATCATGCACTAACTAGGTTGAGTATATTTGAGGTTTAGGGTAAGTCCCCCAGAGGCTCCTTTCCTCTTGATTACTTTTGAGTTGATATAAGTCCCCCAGTAGCATTCACTCAATAGTCTCCCTAGGTCAGATATCACCTGTCGAGCCGATGACAAACTATCCCAGTAGTCAGTTCTGCTATAGGAGGATGTGAGTCCCTGAGCTTTCTTTCTAGGCTGATTGTTGCAAACTGCACCTTAGGTTGGTTCACATTCTATCCCTTAGTGGATTTCTTCCCTCTCTCTTATGTCTTAGACATAAGTATAGCCACATTGCACTAAGTTCTGGATTCTTTCTTTTCCTTAGGTTAAGGATATATTATTTCTGTTATTGTTTGTGATCTTTTGGTGTTGTTAATCATTTTGGTCAACACCAATACATGCGGTGTTCTTTGTTAGTTACACCACACATATTAGGTGCCTTTTGTTGATCTTATTTTTAGAATGAGCTCTCAACCCCTCCATCTTAGACATAGAATTCTTTTAGACTTTAAGAGCCCCTTAGTCTTAAGACACATCTAGTGTTTAGGTGGACACTCAAACCTAGCCCTAGAAGACTTAGAAGAGTTAGCCATAGGAATAGATCATGCCTTAGGGGTGTTTGGAAATTTCCTACCCTTAGCTTAAACCATTCCTCACTTTCCCTCCTTCAAGTCAAAACTCCAAATCAATTCTTTTTGATTCTCTTCAAGCTCAATTCAATTCCCTGATTGAACTCCATGATTGAACTCCTTGATTGAAATATATGATTGAAACCCATGATCAAAATCCATCAAAAATTCCTAAGTCCAAATTTTGACTAAGTCCTTAAGGACTTAACCAAAATCATGATTCAAACTTATTCAAATTTTTGAGATTTTCCATGATCCATTTATATTCTCATTTATATTTACATTTAAAAATGAAATATAAATTCAAACCCATCAAATCAAATTCAAAATTCAAAATCAATTCATGAAAATTTTCTTAAGTCCATTTAATTTTTCATTAAAGGACTTAACCAAAATCAATTCTAAACTTTGATCAAATCTATTCAAACCCTTGGAATTTTCCCAAAACTTATTTATATTCTCATTTATATTCTCATATATAAATGAAATATAAATATAAATCAATCAAATTAAAGGTAAGAATTAAAATTCTCTTAAATCCCTTAATTTTTCATTAATGTATTTAACCTAAACTTTGATCAAACCATTTAAAACTCATGGGATTTTCTCAAAACTTATTTGTATTATCATTTATCTTCACATATATAAATAAAATATAAATATAAATCAATTCAATCCAATTCAAAAATTAAATTTCAATTTAAAAATTTCCTTAAATCCTCTAAATTCCCTTTAATGGATTTAAACTAAATCATGATTAAACCACTTCAAATTCTTGAAATTTTCTCATGATGAATTTATATTCTCATTTATATTCACATATATAAATATAATAAAAATTCAAACACTCAAAACCTATTCCAAAAATCAAACTCAAATCAACTCAAAATCAAATCTAAGCCTTTCAAGCTAAAATCTTGAACTTAGCCAAATCACTTTCAAATCAAGCCAAACTCTTGATTTTCTCTCATGGTTCAATCAACCCTACAATCATGAGCTCATAATTAAATCCAAACTTCAATCAAACAATCAAAACCTAAATCAAAAGTCAAACACAAAACCCTTTCATGTTCTTCCTTTGAATATGAAATTTTCAAATGGATCAAAACCCATTTGACTTCAAATTACTTGTAAATGGATTTATATTTCAATCATGAGTCCATATACAAGATCAACCAACTTCAAATCAAGCTTTGATCAAGCCATTTGACCCACTTATGCTCACTTGACCCAAAGTGACCTAAAGTATCCTTATGAGAAAAATTTTGATCCTAACCAAATTGGATTGAAACAACTCATATATGCCTCTCATCATGATCAACAATCATCATGGGATGATCAATCAATCAAATTGGGTCAAATCAAGTCAAACCTAAGGGTTGACCAAGTCAACACTTAACCTAAAATGAAACCTAACAAAGCCAAATTTCACCATAGGCCAAATTAATTAAAACCATTGATCTAAGTTCACTCATGACCTATGTTTGAACTTGAACAAATAACATTTGAGCCCAACCTAGCCCAATTGCCTCACTTGACCCAAGTTGACCCATTTTGACCTAAAGGGTCAAAATGTGTCAAAATTTGATCTAAGCCAAATTGATTGGAACCAATGGGTCAACTCCATCCCAAATCACTTGTGGAACTTGACCAAAGCCTCAATTGGCCAACTAGATCCAACCAAGCCCAATTGATCACAACATGACCTAAGGGGGTCATGTTGAGCCAAAATTGAACTTAACCCAAATTGATTGGAAACAAAGATACCAATCCACTCCATATGACTAACTTAACCTAAACCTATCCTTGACCTACATCAAATAAGTCAAATAGGTCAAATAGGTCAACTTGACCCCTTTGACCTAAATGAAGTCATAAGAGAAAAAACTAAATACATACCAAATTGAGTCAAACCAAAGCCACCAAAATATTTCAAATGGTCATATGAACTTGACCCAACCCTTTGGTTTGACCCAATTTGACCAATTGGTCAACTTGACCTAAGTTAACTTATTTTGACCTAAATGGCCAACATGAGCCAAACCCTATCAAATGGATTCCAAATTCAATGAAACTTGGCTAAGCCTAGTTTCTCCACATACCCAACATATCCAAAGTAGAAAAATAGCAAAATGATCATCCTACCCCTAGGTCATAGAACAAATTTTGTCCTAACCCATGGATAATTTGGTCATACCCTCTTCACAATCACTTGAGGCTTTCCTAAAAGCTCAAGGGGACTTAGTGATGAGTGGTGAACCCAACCTAATGGGTTTGAGTCAGCCCATTTGGTCCCTAGACCAAACCACTAGCTTAAAATTTAATTTTCAAACTCCCTCTAAAGCTCCAATTAAGGCACATGGGAGTTGGCAATCCATTCCTTGGATCAAATCGACCATGTGCACACTCAAAATAGATCAAACAACCCTCCCAATCTCATCAATTCGATCAAAACAGTAAGACCATTGTCGACCATCTGATCCTTCTAGGGGGAGATATACTCCCCCTAATTTAATTCAAAAATCACTTTCCCTCTGTCAATTAAAGCTAAGGAACCCAAAGCAATCATTAGAGAGCACTCCTAAGCTTCTTAGAGAGGATTTGAATTCTTTATTTGTCGATTTTGCACAGTGCAAAAATAGGGGAGTTCGATCCATTAGCCAATTTCTTCCACACTTGATATCCTTCAATTGCTCTTGCACACTTCATCTAGGAGCTCAGTCGAGTGCACCTAGGCTTCTATTGGAGTTCCCACAGCAAGGAAGAGCTCAATTGGATCAAAGCTGCAAAGGAAGTGAAGTGGTGTTGGTCTATAGAACAATCCACTCAACCCCAAGGCCTAAGAATTTCAACGGGCTTCATTTCCACTAGACGAAGCAACCTCATTGATCTCGAGCGCCAATGATCACCTCCGGCGAGGTATGAAATTTTTTGATCACTAAATTCAATGTGTTGTGGAGCTTTGTAAAAGAAATTTTCACCTCATCGATTTTTTACCGTTGGATTTTCTGCTCTCTGTCTTTAAATGGTGTGGGTTGAATTTGGTGTGATTCCATGCTAGATCTAGCTTGGATCTTCCCCTTGATCATGGACGATCTCTATTGATCAAAGGGAAGAACTTGGATCATCTCAGCTGTCCATCCACGCATTTTAGATGGATGACTGAGATTATTCAGCATGTTTAGTTATCTATTTATCTTTTATAAACTGCGAGGGAATCCTTAGCCGTCTGATCTTTAATCAGACGGTAGAGAATTTAAGCGTGTGCGCCGCCGCCACCATTTGAGATGTGACATTTAAGTTACCCCCTCATGACACGATGCATGTAAAACACCCGACCACCACATACGCACGCAGGAGCTGGGGATTAATTATAAAATGCTTAGTTAATTTCTAATTAGTCTATGGATCTTCAAAAATGCATAACTCTTCATAGAAAATTCAAAAAAAATGGAATAAAAACCTATTGATAGATAATTAAGCCTAGAACATTTTAAAATTAATTTTTTAATGAGTTTTGAATTATGGTTTTCTCTGAATTTGGGTTTTATTAGAAAATGTATTTTGTTAATTACCCTTTGATTAGGCCTCTAATTAATCCTAAATTTTTTGGGTAAGTTTTAGGGAATGACCTCTGCCTCTCCTAATTTTCTTGAGATTTATTGAAGGCTTGATTAGAGTAGTTGCATATAGTTTCTTTAATTACCCTTCTCATGTGATTAAGCATAATTAGGGTATGATTAGTTGATTTACCCTATGATTAGGGTTGATTAAGGTCAGATCTAGTAAGTGAGAGGTTTATGAAATAATTTTAGGGCATTTCCTAAGCTATTACCTAAACCCCCTTTTCTTTCCTTAATCTCCTTTTAATTAAGGATTAATTCATTAATTATCCCCTTAATCAATTTTCAAAATTCTAAAAAAGTTCCATAAGTTAATTAATCTACCTTGGGTAGATGCTTAGGTGTTACTAGCCTAAGTTTAATTAAGAAAATCAAAATCCCATTCATAAGTGTGAAAGAGTGTTTTGAAATTACTTAAGCTAAATACCTTAACTTAATTAACTTTTAATTGTGAGCCAAATTGCATTAGTCCTTTTCATTATTAGGTGCATTGCAAATTTAAATTCTTTATTAGTTTTATGTCATCTCATTGGCTCATAATTATTTAGTTAATTCTTCTAATGTGGGGTAGGTAAGGGTTAATTAAGCTATTTAATTCATACCTTAACCTAATCAACATATAAAAAAATGGATCTAATTACTTAAAAATTAAACAAAAATACAAAATACATGTGGGAATGGGTTAGGAACAACAAACTCATCTCACCTTTTCAAAATTAAATCAAACATCAAACTAAATAAAAATCACTTTGAAATTCACTTTGATTTATTCTAAATTTTCTTATTCTATAAGAATGTCTTTAAGATTTAAGTAAAGTGAGTTTGTTTACATGATTTCATTATTTTGGATCTTTTATGACATGTTAAGTTGTATGCCATGTGATTCCATACATTCATAATTTTATTTCTTAAATTTTAAAATAAAATTATTTATTTTATACCAAATTTGCATGTGTTGGCTAAAGTAGAAATATGAATGGCTATTATCACTACTAAATCCAAATTATTTTCAAAAATACATAAATCAAATATAAAATCTGAATGTGTGCTACTTATACTTTAATTGTGAGCTTGCATGTGATGGATTATAAAAGCATGTTTAGTATAGGTTTTCATTTCTTTCTTATGTTGGTATAGTTTTGAATAGGAGTTAGTAAGATGTAGGGTTCATTTGAAAAGAACCCAACACTTACTTAATTCCATACCCTATTCATCCCTATGCTCTCACTTAAGAAAGGTTGCCTATACTTGCATGCATAAATTGCATAAACAAAAATGAATCCATTAAATAACTTTTGTATTTTTCTTTTCTATTTCATTTCTTTTATATACTTGTTTGTACTTAAAGAAAGTAGTATATTAGTCTGGACAACTTGGAGGTTGCAAGGCTTTAAGTAGCCCTAAGTAGGTCTTGTACCTTACACCTCTAGTTAATAATAATGTTGTACTCACTTATGCCTTTCTTACTTTCATGCACGTATGTGAAATTTTGGATAAGTAAAATCTTTTCTACTTAAGAAAAATCATGCATATTCAACTTCTAAATTTTCTTAAATGGATTACTTAGCATGCATCATAAAGTATGTTAAATACTCTTATTTGTTTGTATAGATATGCTTAGGGTCCATCCATATGCATGTTATATATGTTGGGAAAGAAGTGAAGTAATGTGTGTTATATGAATTTTGATTCATTTTGTTTAATCTTAAAATGATTTTCTTTTTGAATAGGTTTGTTTAGAGTTTATCTAAACTTAGGATTAATTAAAATATCTAATTAAAACATTCACCTAAATGAAACTAAAATATGAACCAACTTTAGAAATTGCTTAGGTTCGGGAAGGAAATATATGTTCTCTTATCTTTCCCTCTCTTTATAACCTAGTAATTAATTGTAAGATCCACTTAAACCAAATCAAAACATGAAATAAAATCAACCCAAAACACTTAAAAAACTTAAATGAAATCCTCCTCTAAGTTGAACATATTCTTCACACTTAGAAAATTTGAACCTAAAGCCCTAACTAAGCATACCACACAAGTCTTCAAAGCACACACATTAGCCTAAGTCACCACTTCTAGCTTTAGATTAGGTCGGTGCATGGTTTGATGTTTGTTTTATTTTATGATATATATTTTAGATTGGATGTTAGGGTTTATGCCCGTAGAATGAATAGTAGGACGTTCTTAGTCTAACTATTCTTTTCTATAGGGGATTGTGCTTAAATGGCACTATCATAAATAAAAATATAAATGTTTTTTTTGCAGGTGCTTTATATCCCTAAGCATAATCCATAGGCCAGGTGGACTTAGTCACCCATGTGTGGGGTGATAAGTCCAATATACATTCTTGGAATTTGTGTGGTGTGTTTTCACTAACCCTTATTTTGCAAGTGTTAGTTAGATTTTCACTTTTCCTTTTCATGTAAAAATTTATATAATTAGGAGTTTGGAATGATTTTTTATAGGGATTAGGATGAACATTGGTTATAAGATCCCATCTTATATACCATGTGAAGCCTTAGAGCATCCACCTTCCAACCTTCCAAAGGAGGAACCAAAAGAAGAAAGAAGAAGAAGAAAGAAGAAGGAAGAAAGAAGAATAAAGCTTGAAGACCCCCATAACAATGAATTCCTTGCTTAAATTGTAATATTCATTTGTAATCCGTGTTGTATAAGGGTAGAGCTCGACTATCCATATTTGATATTTTTGGGTTTGTGCAGTGGTGCCCGATCATAACGACCATTTATTCTTTTTACGATTAGCTTTATAAATTGATTGATGATTTATTTAGCTTTTGCATTAAGTGGCATAGTTTTCCTAGTTTCTTCTTTGCTTTATGTATGGCCTAGATGTGGATTAGGCTCTTTAGTGAAAAATAAATCTTTTACTCAACTTAACAACTTAAATTAAATAACTCATAACCTCACTAAAGCTTAAGCTTAAAATCAAGATAAAGAATTAGCAATTTAGCTAGATGAGCATTTCTTTATAATATCATGCACAAATGCATCTTATTTCACTCTTAATTGGAGGGCTTCCACCTTTGCCAGAGAAACTCAACTTAACCTTTGAGAGCAGTGGTGGAAACTCACCTCATCCCTTCTTGCTGATTTTGACTAATAATTTGATTTCTCATGCATTAGTCATATGAATCCTATTAGCCCGAGTCAAAATAATTGTCCAAAATGAAATAAAATAAAATTTAAAATGCATTAGATTTAGGTCATTTGAAGCATGCCATTTACACGATCTACTTTCTTTAGGGAGTGAGTTTAAGGACTTAGCCTCTTTCTAAATAATAACAGCCTAGCTATCTTGCATAAGCATAAAGACTTGCCTACATGTATTTAAAATCGTAGGAGGAGTTAGTTGGTGGCCACCCCTAGGCAATTGTAAGTCCAAGATGTCGGGTGATTTGTCCTCTCTTGTGGAGGCAAACCAATTACCCATTTTTGCTTTAGATTTAGGTTGTGCTTCTGGCCCTCACCGAAGCTCCCTAGATTTAGGTTATGAGATTGCTTCTCCCCTTTGTGAGCCATAAGCATAATTCTTCACCTCTAAGGCATTTCTTTAATCTTGTGTTAAGAAATCTTAAGTCCTAAAATTCTAATAAAAATACAACTCAAATAAACTAAATTAATTTCTAAGATGTAAAGCCCAACTATAGGATAGTCTGAGATGCTCGCTAGGTTTCCTAGCATCGTGGGCTTCTCCTACTTATCTCTCATTTTGGCTTTGATAATAACTTCCTCTTTTGATTGATCTCATTTGATCTTCAAACATAAACCGATCGATTGATAGTCTTTCCTATTGAAATCTTTAGATACAATGATTATTTACTTTAGTCGAGAGTTTTCCTAAGGGATCTCGTCTCTTAAGATGTAATTAACTATGGGGGCTTACCCCTGTAGGGATCTTAACGAACCCAGTTTAAAATAAACCTTGTTTTACTTTTTCATATAAAGTTGGGGAAGAATCTCTGGTACATATGTAGATTCATTGTCCTTAGGAGTCCTTATTGAGGTGATTAGGTCCATTAAATGGTAGTGACTTCTCTCTTTCGAGATAATATACTATTTTTTGATGACGTAGTCGATCACCTAAATAAGTACATCTGCGGATTTACATGACGTCATAAAAAGATGAATTTTTATAGGTCTCCTCTTTCTTTTCTCCATAGATTTGAAAGGCGACTCCTATAAGAGATTTATTCACCACACCAGTTTAATCATTTTGGTTGTGAAACTAGCATATAATTGTTATGATTAGCCATAAAAATCACTCATGCATCAAATCGAAAAAATTCATGTTGAATCGTCAATTTAATTGGTGAATTAGCAAATCGGTCTCGATTATAAATAAATAATTGATCCAAATTTAACTTTTTTTAATCACCTTTAATTCTCAATCAAATAATTAGATCTTTTCTTATAAAATTTATATGGAGTTGAATTTAAAATCATGTATTTAAAAATTAGATCGAATGATTCAAATGAAACAGTTCAATGGCCAATCCAATCAATGTTTAAACATAATATTTTAATTTAAATATTTGGTTATCATAAGCTTAACAAACTTAATTCATAAAATGATCACTAGGCTATCACCTAAATAGATTGCAAACATATACCATAAAATTTTTCTTCTTTTTGTTATTTAAATTGTGCTACACTAACACTCCACTATGATATGGGATCAGAAATTATGTATATGCTAAATTTCTTATTGAGCTCTAAGAATGAAAAATTGGGTTGTATAATTTAAGCATAAAAGATATTAAATAGATTTAAGAAGTATAAAAATATAAGAATAACATTATAATTTTTAATTCTATATTTTTATTATTATCTACAATTACAAAGTTTTGAAATAAATTATTTTATATTATAAATTTTATATTTTTTTATAAATTACATTCTTTTTATAAAATATAATGTTATTATAAATTATGCTTATATTTATAAACCCACAGTGTAATTTTTAAATTTTTAAATATATTTAATATACATATATTTAAAAGTTATAATAGATATAATTATATTTTAATAAACTTCATATTTATCTTTGAATATAAAATTATTAAAAATATTTCTTGTATATATACTATTTATTATTTTATTATATATTTATATTATTACACCATTTAATCATATTTAAATAATTTTAATATTTCTTACAGCAATTCAACTTTCAGTTCTAATCGAATGATTAAACTTTGAATCTCTCTGATTTTTTTTTTTATCTGATTTGAATTTTACAATCTCAAATAAAATAAGATACAAATAAATAATAATAATTCGCAAAATAAATACAACTGATTTGATTTCTTTCGCTTTGCAATTAGTTTATGAAGAAAATAAACATTGTATTTGAAAAAAAAAAATTTTGTTACAGGTTTATGTTGAACTAAACTTTAAACATTCATTTTGCATCTAAACATTTTACTTCACAACATCACCATAAACCCAGCCAGCCCAGCCCCTTAATGAAGCTTTAGTTCCCACTGATCAACTCAAGCAGCAAAACTAGTCATGGACGACGATGTGCTCTTCCATCTCTCAGTCACCGAATCAGGCGAGTAAGCAGCAACGCACTTCAACAATCTGGCCTCCTCCTTCACTCGTACCTCAACCTCCACTGTATCTTCTTCCTTCCATCCACTTTTCTCAATCGCCCTCAAAATCTCAAGAATCTCCGTAGTCCCTGGCCTCACCTCCCCTTCTGAGTGCAAGCACCGCAATCCCAGCCCTGCAACCTCAGTGATCATGCCCTTTATTCTGTAATCTGAATCATAACCCAGCCTTGGATCAACAAACTTATCCAACTCCTGCTGCTGAATCTTCCTAATAGCCAAGTTCGACAGATTCACTTCATTCCTCTCCCTGCTGATATCAACTGCTGGCATCGAAGATATGAGCTCCATCAACACAACTCCAAAACTGTACACATCGCTCTTGTCAGTGAGCTGATAGCATTGGTGGTACTCAGGGTCGACATAGCCGGCGGTGCCTTGCGGAGCAGTGGAAACATGAGTGGCGTCGAGTGGGAAGAGACGTGAGAGGCCAAAGTCTGCAACTTTGACATGGAAGCTACTGTCGAGTAGAATGTTGGTCGTTTTGACGTCTCTGTGGATGATTTGTGGCTCGATGGAGTGGAGATAGCTTAGGGCATCCGCTGTTTCGATGGCAATGTTTAGCCTTACTCTCCATGATAAGAATGATTCTGAGGCGCGGGAGCCATGGAGGTGGTCTGCGACTGTGCCTTTTGGGACGAATTCGTAGACGAGGAGGAGTTCACGGCTGCGGCGGGAGGTGCAGCCATAGAGAGTGACGAGATTCTGGTGGCGAAGGAGGGAGAGGATCTTGACTTCGTTCATGAATTGCTCCAGCCGTCGGTAGTTGTTCTCGTAGAGCCGTTTCACTGCTACAACTCTGCCGTCTTTCAGCTTTCCTGTAGCATGAATATAAGCATCTAGTGATGATAGCATAGCAATATATGAAATTTAAAAGAGTTACTCAATTCTCTCACCAACTTAAAAACAGATTTGAAGCATATTTGAGTGGAGTTTCTGCCTTTCATTTGGAATCAATTTCAAAATTGTGGTTGTTAGCCCAAAAATTAGATTTCAATAATTTCAAAATCATTATACACCTTACAGCATAGAGATCATAGTGAATATTTTGAATTTATAATTCAGAATCACTTCAAGTAGAGCTGCATGACTTGAATTTTGATCAATTTCAAATAAAATTGGAGGGAGCTGAATATGATATTTGAATTAAAATTGGCCTAAATTGCTTAAAACTGCTTGAACCAGCTAGCTGGAGTAGTTGATTCAGTATTCAGTCTTCGGCAACTATTTTCATACTTGTCACAGTAACAAAAATCAACACTTTTGTTAGTCTGATAATATAGGCGACCAATTGTTTCAACATATTTTCTTATGTTTTCATTGGACTTTGATCGATTTTGACAAAAATGTGCTTGTGAAGAATTTCTGTTATAGTAGGATGAGCATTGCTGTGAGAAGGTGACAAGAAAATATTATATTTCTATTACATATAGCACAGAAAAGATATTGATAGGACAATACTAAGCTAGCTGAATATATATGATATTTTCGAATGAAACCGTATGCATGTATTTCAGATGATTGCAGTATTATTATTTTGACCACATTGGCTTCATTGTCAATCAAGCCAAGCAAGGTAGAAACATGCACTGTTAGGCTCTGAATTCAGCCAAAATTTTGACCAGAGCAACTCAAAATTTGAGGTTAATGAATTTGATATTTGAATTAGAATTGAACTAAATGCGCGCCACATTGGCTTCATTGTCAATCAAGCCAAGCAAAGTAGAAGCATGCACTGTTAGGCTCTGAATTCAGCCAAAATTTTGACCAGAGCAACTCAAAATTTGAGGTTAATGAATTTGATATTTGAATTAGAATTGAACTAAATGCGCTTAAGATAGTCAGAACTACTCATTATCAACCTTGGATAAAGCATTTGGTTAGTCGCAAAGTATGTTAAAGATGATGAATTACCTTTGTAGACTGTACCAAAGCCGCCGTCACCGAGTTCTTTTGAATCATCAAAGCCATTGGTTGCTTCATAAAGCTCATCATAGGTGAAGATGGGAGAAGTTAGAGAAGATCCCTGTCCACATTCAAATTTGGAGATCATAAAAGAATTGTTTCTGTTGAAGAGGTTGGATCCAGAAAGCTGCCTTTTCTTCCAGCTGTAAAGGAGAAAGCAGAGGGAGCAAAATATGATAAAGCTCAAGCCTCCTGCTGTGCTAAGTCCTGTTAGCACAGAACTATACTTTAGAGCAAGTCATTAGATAAATAAATATGACTTCTTATTGTTGCAGAGCTCAAAAGAAGCAGTTTATGAAAATTTATTCCTTGGTTTGAAAAGCTATTACTCTTCTGAAGTTACTTATTTGTTTGATAGGGGAATGAATGTTAAGTGTGGTGACAACGCTTGGATTGTTTTCATAGAATTGAAGGTATTCTGCAACTGTTTTGCCCATATTTTTGAAAACGGTAGCAGGTGAAATGCATTTACAAATGAGGCCAATTCTTAGCAAGAGAAGGAAAAAGTGCTCTGTGAATGTCAGTAAGTTCATTTGGAATCAGATTTACTAATGCTCAATTTGTATAAAATTGAATTTTTTTTTCATGGAAAAGTTCAATAGATTTAAAATTTTTTACATAAAGATGATAAATCTATTATGTAAATAAGAACTAATTCTATCATGCATGTCCTTATTTCTTAAAACCACTGTAATATGATTAATAATATAGTTTGTTCTGAAATCCTGATATTATTGTTAGGGTAATGCACAGTTTGTATGCCAGTATGTCATATTACACTCTAATTGTAATATCAGGATTTTGTGATAAGCTTTATCAGTTATATTAGAATTTTAATAGACATGCATTCAAGGTTTCTAAACAATCTTAGCATGCATCCTAATAGTAATTTTCTTTGTTTAAAACATAAGTTAAAATATTATCCCTTTGATAAAATTTTAGAACTTCCTTTTCATAAAAGCACAAAATTATAGGGACATTTATATATATTGTTCATAAAAACATTGTAAGTAAGCATCTTTTTCTTTGATTGTTAATTTTCCTGGAAATTAACTGCAATTTTTAAATTGTCATAAAGAAATAGCAGAGGCATTCAGACATTTATATATATCACTTGGAAGGAATAAGATAGCAAAAGAAACATGTCCCTCACCTATTATAAGAGCAGTCTTCGAACTTAACATTAAGGTGTCAAGTATTATGCAGAATTGCAGATGATATACAATTCAATAACACCAAATATCATTTAAAATATTCAGAAATAGAACTTCCCTGTCATACAAGCTCACATTTCATTAAATCATCAATGAACAACATGAATAAATATAGTGATACCTACAAAGCTTAAGTAACTTTGGTGTGCATTTTTCTGTCTCAACAAACTTTTCAGAGAGAACAAATGACTAGGCCATCCCTAATTTTCTTCCGAAATGTTCAGCAGATGAAATCCCAACAATATTAAACATTTCACTCATTGATTTAACCATTGCAATTTCTTTTCAATTTCCTCTCACACCAATCCCTTGCATCCAAATGCAACCTCACTTAATATGAAGCTGTGTGAAAAATTTCCTTCATTTTTAGGTTTTGCTAATGGGAAAGATATGATAAGGATTACAACATTTCTATTAAGATGCAGTGAGCAAAATCTGTCTTTTGAACAAAAAAAGCAACTTAAATTTAGGAAAGTCTTTCAAAGAAAGTCTCAAGTAATTTATAACCATGAATGAAATATTCAATTAAGAATTCTGAGCAATGCATCACTTATAAATCTTGCAGGAATCAACTACAGTCTGAAAAGTCTAGCCAAAAGAAGACTGCACTGTCCAATTAATTCAGGAAGAATAAAGAAATAATAAGAGGAATGATTCAAGAAGGGAAAATATCAATGGGCTCTCGTTGAAGCATTGTCGGAAAAGTTTCATTTTAGCTGAAATTGTTAAAAAAAAAAAAAGCCGAAATCATTATTATTGAACTACAGTCTAAACTATAATGCCTTCACAAACACCAATCCTAACTGATCAGTACATATCTGAAAGGTAATGTATCTTGAGGTTAATATGACCCTGCAAGAATCTCTAAGCTGCTTAAAGGAACACTAATTTGCAAGGTTGTAATTTATCAGTAAAAGTGATGGTCCATGAAAATGGATCTTCTTCCTCAATTCTTGCTTACAGTTCATGGAATGTTGATCTTGTCATCAATCCTCACAACCTCACTTGGTTAAGCATCATGCCAGCATAACTCAGCTTTACAAAAATATTTTTGCCTGCTACTAAATAGAATCTGGCCATGGAAGCGAAAGGAAATCTCCTCCTAGGTTATTCAGACCAAACTGCTGCAAGCTTATATGGTTGATCAGGCATGGACCTGATAGAAGGGTTCTCAGAATTCCACTTGCAGGTTATGTCCAAAGATGAGAATATATGTCAAACAACTCAATTGGCACGTAAGTGAAGAGTATATTGGTGCAGTCCATTTAAAACTTCCCACTGGACATTACCAACACCACCCAACATCTCTAATAACCCATCTACCATCCAGCTACAGGGTGATAAGTCCCAAAAAAAGGACAAATAGACGACAGCCACCTCAACTTAAGCATTGCGAGCCCCCAAAGAAGAATAAATAGTGTATTAGTGCACCTAGTAAGCTAAAAATGTATCCCAAGACAAACTATCCATACAAAAAGAAAATTATCGTAGCTTTCTCTAGCAATATTACGGATGAAAATATTATTCATAAAATTGATGAGGCGATAAAGAAAATTTTAAGTTTGAACTTTGATCGGTTATGATTCAAAAAGAAGTCTTGGAAACAGGAGTCAAAATCTGGTAAGATGTAGCTTTCATTACGAGAGAAAATGAGAAAAAGGAAAAACGTTCGTTTAAAAGACAACAAGATCAAAAAGGAAAAAAAAAATCATCAATATCTTGTCCAAAGCTGTCAATGATATTGATGACTCAGAGTCTCAGATCCATGTATTTTTAAAATATTTCCTATTTGACAAACTGAAATGAGTAAAAGAGTAACTATAAACACTAGTACAAAATTAGAGACAAAACAGAAATGGGTACAACCATTCAAAGTAAGATTTGACTGCGGATCACTTGAGAATAGGGACGATTTTAGCTCCAGTGAACACTGTCTTCTTCCTCGTAGTTGAAAAATGTTCTAGAATATAATAATTTGCACAGACCAGTAGACTAAAAACCATGAGGTATCTCAAGAAAAAAAGGATGTATATAATTATGGACAATTACATAATCAAAATTTTGTTAGTAACCAATTTATTTATTTTTAAGTTAGCTGTTCTCAAATAGAGGCATGAAAAAATAAAAGTTTGTAGACTTGACCCTCCGTCACAGTATAAAGCTTTTGGGCGAAAAACAAATTTCACTGATGTACCAACCCTAGTTTAATCTACCATTAGATTCACTCTCCCTAATACTCTTATCCTCCACATTCATACTAGGAATTTTGATTAAAGGAGAGCTCAAAGCTACTTAAGCTCCACAATATACAAAGAGACAATTGAAATGATATTTCAAATCACCAGAGAGCCTATGATGAAGGTAAAAAGTGAAGAAGATCAGTATTAGTTGTCTAAGTGAGAAAGGTTCCCCGTGAAGAAAACCAAGTTTTTCGACAAGGTGACTAACAGAAATGCCAGTAATAGTGCCCGTAAGGAGTATACTGTTCAAAAATGAGTGGATCTACCTTTCAATTCAAAAATTCATTCACGTTGATCCCACTATGATTGTATGTCATTAATCGTCAAAATAGGTGGTGAAATTTGGAATGAAGTGCATGGAATTTTCTAAAAACAAAAATAAATGAATAAAACAAAAAAATCAATAAAATTTCAAAAAACATAAATTTGTAAACCCACACACCCAATAAAAAATTATAGGACAATCGCAGAAGCTTTGATTAGTGCCGAAGACCATCTTAGGATGATATCCAAGCTCAAGCTATCCTATATCTCACATGATACAAATCATGTAAATGCTCAAATTCTAAAAAATTTAAATAATTAGTTATAAATAATGGGAAAAATACAAAGGCTGTCAAACCTGTTTCTTTTGGCATGGTCAGCATTCTGACATCGGTTCAAATTACAAAAGATTTATTATAATTCTTTCACCCTAAGTTTAATTGATCTTTTTTGTCACAGATCGGAGATCAATAATTAAATTGTGGGTTTCACCATAATATTTGGTAGTGTCTGTTTAATGCTTTCAAGGTCTTTTAAGGTGAAGATTCATCAAAAAAAAAAAAAAGAGAGAAAGAGCTATCTATATTGCAGGTTCATTAACTTCAAAATTCATATCCTTAATACATGAGTTTCAGGGTTCTTAAAAATAAATAAAATTGCCCAAAACAAATACGATAATGAAAGATATCTTGATCCTAGACTTCCCTAGTCAAAACAATTTACCCCACCGAAGATCTAGATTATCAATAGAGTTGATAAGACAAAGCAAGTAAGATTTTGCACTGACTTCAACTAATATATATATATATATATATATCAGGTAATTTGGATTCAACAAGGAAGACTAGCAAAAGCTATGAGAATAGGATCATATTTATCTCACTTTGACTTTGGCTGGTGATCTGGCTATTCTACTGCTTCAACTTAGCTTGTTGAGATTTTGCGAACTTTGTAGTTTTTCTTTTCTAGTTGTCGAAGCTTTTGTCTAGTTGATCTTATCTCTAAGGGTTTTACATTTTAAATATTTGAGGCTTGTGTGGATATTGTTCCCTTCGAATATGATGTTTTGATAACCTTGTCTTTCGAAGAGGGAGGCCTAAGAAGATTTGGTCTCAACTCATTGATATTTAATCAATGACTATGCCAAATTTGATTTGCAAATGGTTGATCTAGATAATTTAGCTCTGAGGGCTAGACTTGATTGCATAGTTTTGTTGGGTATAAGCTCAAGGTTTGAATTTTTTGATCTTAAGGGTTAAGCATGTTGGAACACAAATATAGATGACAATTGCCTGTGCTAATCTTCTTCACATATACACACACTCATTTATATATATATATATATATAAGTCACGTCGAACTAAGTTTAGGCATACTATGAAAGAGGAAGAGAAAAAGAGAAGAGGAATTGTTGAGGTGAAAGAAAAGTCCTAGGACTTTTATTTCAAGGGTTGTGGTACATATAGTTGCTCGAGATCAGTTGAACTCGCTCTTGTATTGTCCTTTGATTTCATATTTATAGGCTCAGGTTGATATCTTAAATATCACATCATTTATTATATATTGCATGCCCCATACATTACATAATTTATTGTTTGATACATTTGTAATTAATGATGATAATAAATGGGAAGAGCCTTGTAGTCCTAGTGTCATTTGCCTGGTATAGAGAATATCGGTTGCCTTGGGTGGATTGCCTACATGCTAATCTGAAGTGTTTGTGTAGATGGATGAACAACCAATTGGATGAATTCTCTCTGGGCTTATTTAAATTAAGGGGATTACCAATTGGATGAATATGAGCTTGAATGTTCTTAGTGGTTACATCTATGAGTTACGAGTCATAAGGCACAAATGATACGGGGCATAAACCTCTCTATAATTTATGATTGCCCAAAAAATTGGTCCCATTAGCAAGCTTTTATCCTAAATTAATAAGGTTCATTTATATGTCATTAGTCATAGTTACTAGCAAGGATCTTTTAGTCCAATTGGATTAATTGCCTTTGCTGACTAAGTAGGATAACCCGAGATGATTAAAAGAGATTTTGACCAAGTCTATCATTATTCCATCATCATTCACTTTGAGCCATTAGCAATATGCCTTTCTCTCCTAATCTAAATTATTGCTACAAAAGAAAAGTGTCATGGAGCCTATAAACTAATTGCAATAGAAAGTGCTATGTAGTGATCAAGATGAGCGATTTATCATAAGATCTTTCACTTACAAAAAATCTTGAACCAGATTATAAAGACCACAAGAGAGTGAAATCTTTGGATAATATTTTATTTACGTAATATGCTTTCTAAAAAATAAAACTTGGATTTCAAACTCTCTTTACATGCTGAATGGGAATTTTTAAAACCCATGTATTACAATCAACATGCATGAACAGCGAGCACTAACATTGGGGATCTTAATGCTGCCTTTTCTCACTATAAATAATGGATATTTGCTATTAGGTAAGACAACATAATTTTTTTTTCCGTTGGAAATATATCATGAAAAGAATTCTTGTTTCTTCTTTGTATATATGTACTTGATATAACACTTAAAATACTATTAATTCAGCCTAATCTTGATGTTAAAACAAGTGATCGAAGTTGAACCGGTGAGATGCTCTTAAAATATCCTTGAAACTTTGGGATATCAGTTAAATTCAAATAGCTCTCAAATATGAAGTGTTTATATCGAAGCGTCAAAGCCGGTTAACAAGCCAAAGATCTTATTCATTTGAGCATTCAAATACACAAAATACATCATATGATCGAGGGAATCATCATGAGCCGTCCGATGGAGAGGAGTTCGGGTTTTGCATGTATTCTGGCCGCTCCCATCTATAAATACTCTCATTCCTCTATGAGGGAGGCCAAGTGAAGGAAGGAAGGCCAAGCGAGAGAGGAGAGGCTCTAAAGATCCTCCAGAACAGTCGTCCCTCGATGGTTGTCGACCACCGAGCCGTGCCGCCGCCCGCGTTGATCGCCGCGTCGTCGACCAGCTGCCGGTCGTCATCACCGGCACTATCGTTGACATCATCGTCGATATCGTCGTCAACGTTAATGCGTCAACTCGTCGTCGGCTCGTCGTCAACGTTGCCATTCTTCATTGTTGTCACTTTTCATATCTGATTCAATCCGTTGTCGGGAAGATCTTTATCTTCGAAAACAGATACATAGTGGAAGTTTTTTTTTGGTAGCGTGGTTTTCCTCTTTTGAGGTTTTCCACGTAAAATTACGGCGTTTTATTGTTCACTCTTTAAATACTGTGTGTGTCTTTGGATTTCCCCGAAAAACTTTACTCTGCGATTGATTTTTAACACGCCATTTGGCCGTCATGGGAAGGCGATTCATTTTCATCTTGTATGACGACCAAGTTTTCCAACAAGATCAAAACCACCATCGAGGTGGAGCATTTTAAGCTCTTAAGGAGCGTAAGCGAAGAATGAAGATTCATCAAACTTCATTCCCTCAGATTTTGTCAAAATCAAAGGCAACTTAATCTCGAGAAGATCGCTATGTGAAAGTCGATTACCATCGAAATAAGTCAAAGTTGAAGGATATTTCAACATTGAGAAGAGATATAACAAATTATAATTTTCCAATCATACTTATGGAAAAACAAGACCAAGGTTAAGGAGCAACTTTGGCTCCACAAACGGATGTTTTGATTGACCTCTTCCATACAGGTTAACATAAAGCAAAGACTCGACAACAACCTGGGATAGGTCAAAAGGTCCTTGGTGGACTTCCGACCTCATGCGTTAACATCGTAACACACAAACAACCCGGATAGGTCAAAATCCTCAGCATTGATTCATTCTTCCATATAGGTTAACGCGTCGTGGATAACACTGACAAACAACCTAGGATAGGTCAAAAGGTCGCGGTGGACTTCCTCTTCCATACAGGTTAACGTCATCGGGTAACACCACAACAACCCGGATAGGTCAAAATCGCCGGCGGATTCAATTCGACCATACGAGTTGCGTCGCCGGATAACACTCGACAAACAACTAGGATAGGTCAAAAGGTCGCTTGGTGACTTCCATGACCTCTTCCTGCGAGTTGCGTCGTGGGCGAACAACCCGGATAGGTCAAAATCCAAGATTTCGACCTCTTTTCATACATTGCGTCGTGGGTAACACCGCGATAAACAACCTCGGATAGATCAAAATCATCGGATTGATTCGACCTCCATGCAAATAATGCCGTAACTCGATAAACAACCCGGATGGGTCAAAATCTCAGTTGATTATTCAACCTCTTCCATAGTTAACATCATCGGGTAACACTGGACAAACAACCTCAGATGGGTGAAATCCCGGCCGGATTAATTCAACATCTTCCACAGTTGCGTCGGGTAACCTCGACAAACCTCCGGATGGGTCAAAATCCCGGATTGATTCAACCTCTTCCACAGTTGCGTCATTCTCGACTCACCTCGAAACATACCAAAAAAATCTTGGATTCAATTCAACCTCTTCCATACAGGTTAACATCGGCCTGACAAACAACCGGATGGGTAATCCGGATTGTTCAACTCTTCGCGAGTTGCGTCGTCGGTGCGCTCGACAAATAACCTCGAATGGTCAAAATCGCCGGATTGATTATTCCTCTTCCATACAGTTCTCGTCATTGGGTAACACTCGAAAACAATCGAATGGTGAAATCTCGGATTGATTCAATTCTTCCTAGGTTAACGTCATGGGTTAACATCATCGGGTAACACTGACAACAACCTCGGATGGGTGAAATCACCGGATTGATTCAACCTCTTCCACAGTTAACGTCATGGATAACACTCGACAAACAACCCGGATGGGTCAAAATCCCAGTTGATTCAACCTCTTCCATATAGGTTACGTCGAGTCACAATCGACAAACAACCCGGATAGCTCAAAATCTCCCGGATTAATTCACCTCTTCCATACGAGGTTAGCGTCGTGATCAGCAAACAACCCGGATAGGTCAAAATCACCATTGTCGTCGGTCATCCATATTCTAAAGCGTCTGCCGTCATTCATGCGCCGGTTCATTACCGCCACCCCGTCGGCCGCCACTTATAAGCGGTCCGCCGCTGCTACTACTGCGTCGTCGGTCCCTTCTGCGTGACCATCGCAGAACAATCTCGTGATCGTCTCGGCGACCTCCGTGGTCGCCTATCGTCGTCGATCATCCGGCCATTCACCGGCGCGATCGCCGTCATGCCGTCGCCGGTTCTGCATTCGACCACCGTCGGTAGCCAACTATAGCCGGTCCGCCGTCTGCATTAGTCGTCGGTCTTCTGACCATTGTCGACAATCTCCGTCGATCATCTCGGCGACTCGCCGTTGCTGGCATCGTCGTCGATCATCCCGCCATTCTGGCGCTGATCGGCAAGTTGATTCATTGTCGGCCACCGTCGGTAACCCGCTATAAGCGGTCTGCTGGATTCACCGTCGCCGGTCGTTCGCGACCATCGCTTCGATCTTGGCGGTCATCACCATTGTCGGCGGTCATCCAGCAAAGGCGTTAGTCTGCCGTCACTCGCCATTGCATTGCCAAACCGATCGTCGGTAGCCGAATATGCGGTCCGCCGTATGCATTATCGTCGCTCATCCCGACGACCATCAGCCGATCTTCATTATCGGCGTTATATCGTCATTCTGTCTCCGTTCTGACCACGCCGTCGGTAGCCAGACCAATCACGCTCGTCTATCCGGCTTGCCGTAGCCATCGGCAAACAATCGCCGGTCATCATTGTCGCCGGTCATCCGGCCATTCGGCGTTAGTCGCCACTGTCGACAGCGTCGCCGATTCGCAAACGACCGTTGGTGCCGGCCACAGTAGATCGCCGTATTCTGATCACCGATCCTTCTGGCCGACCATCGCGATCTTATCAGCGTCGGTCGCCGCGTCATTACCGTCTCCGATTCGTTGCAGACCACGCCCCGTCGGTAGCCATACCGTCGCTGATGGGTCCCTGCCGACCATTGTCGGCAATCTCCCGGTCCACCATCGTCGGTTATCTCGCCATCCGCGTCATGCATGCGTCGAGCATTGCGTCCACCGGTCTCCGGTTATCGTCTCGCATTACCAGCCGGTCGGTCAAAGGGCAACGCCTTTTCGAGGAAACGGGCGCCAGTATGAGCGGTCTTGATCGCCTCAAACCCGGTCTCCGGAGGGCGATCCGCCTTCGAGGGAAAGCCGGGCTCGCCGTATGAACTATGGGTCTTGATCGCGAAACCCGTCGGTCAAAGACGATCACGCCTCTTTCGAGGAAAACCGGGCTCGCCAGTATGAGCTACGGGTCTTGATTGCCTCGGCCGGTCGGTCCGACAAGCGATCAACGCCTCTTCGAGGGGCTGAGTATGAATTACAGGGATCGCCTCCGACCCGGTCGGTCGAGGGATCACGCCTCTTTCGAGGAAAATCAGCCTGCCGTATGAACACGCTGGCCGCCTCAACGACTCTCTCAAGAAGAAGAAGGTGTCTTCTCCTAGCCTGGGGATTTTATAGACCTATAGGCAAAGGGTAAAACCGCGCAAACGTCATTCGGACTCGTGGGCGTGCCGACCGCGTAGCCTTCGCTCATGCGGTGACCCATTCCTGACAGGCGCTAACCCATGACCATGCGCCCTGAAACGCCGACGTGACCTCAATATAATAGCGGTATGGGCCACCGCCGGGCGCATACGGTCGCGGGTCCCGGCCAGCTGACCGGCTCGCCAGCACATTCATGCGCCAATCGACGACCACAGTGACAACTCGAGCGATGGCCGTATACCAATGCGACCGCCGTGGCCCCGCCAGACCTTGACCCGGCATTCAGCAGCTGGCGTGACCGTAGACCCTCCAGTTCAGCGAGATCTTCGCGCGACCGTGACCGATCGCTGAGCGTAGCGACAGCATCCGACCCATGGAGATATTCCGCTGACCTCTGGCCCGAGCCATGACATCCACATGTATGTGCCATGATACCGTGCTCAGCCCGAGCCGCCGCATTCCGTTCATCCGGGATGAGTCAAGTAACTCGAAATCTCGCGGTAGCATACCTGCGCATTTGCGTCGCATTAGCTTAGTAGTCATAATATTGTGTTCGCGTGAAGATCGTTCTCTCAAAATGTGCGGTTAATGGAATTTCAAATTTCATTGAAGAATTTCTTTATTTTAAGTATTTGACATATATTTTTGGATGATTGAGATAATGTCATCCAAAATAGAACCGATATGACACTTAAAATTTTATTAGTCGAAGCCGAATCTTGATGTTAAAAAAGCGTTAGAAGTTGGTTCGAGATCAAGCTCTTAAAATATCCAAAACTTTGGGATATCGGTTAAATTCTAAATAGCTCTCAAATATGAAGTGTTTATAGTCAAATCGGCGTCTCGACGGCCGGTTCCAACAAGCCAAAGATCTTCAATTCGATTTGAGCATTCAAATACACAAAATACATCATATGATCGAGGGAATCATCATGGCCGTCAGATGGAGAGGAGTGGTTCGGGTTTTGCATGTATTCTGAACGCCGCTCCTCCCATAAATAGCGCTCATTATCATATGAGGGAAGGCCAAGTGAAGGAGAAGGGAGGCCAGCGAGATGGAGAACAAAGATCCTCGAGCATCGCCCTCGATGATTGTCGACCAAACGCCGCCATCGGCCGCTCCGCCAGTTGATCCTCGTCGTCGACCCGGCATTTGCGGTCGATCGACCATTATCGTTAATCATGCGTCATATCGTCACATCGCGTGTCGTCAACGTCGTCGTCAATATCGTTGCAATTTGTTGTCCTTTCTATATCTGATTATAATCCGTTCGGGAAGATCTTGTCAGACTCAAACAAATCGTAGTGGAAGCTTTTTTTGGTGGTTTTTCCTCGAGGTTTTACGTAAAATTCTGCGGGTTTTATTGTTCATTTCTTTAAATACCGTGTGTGTCTTGGATTTCACGTAAAAAAGCTTTTCTTCTGCTGGTTTTAGCATAACAGTACTAAAGAGCTCTAAATTAAAACGAATATGTTCCCAAATTCAATTAATTCTTTAGAGTGTTCGTGCCATAAAACTATCATGGAATCCATCCTTCATTTAAAAGATGTGCCAAGAACATCACAATCCTCTTTGCTTCTTTTACCAATAAAATCTGGCTAGATTTTGGTCCCAAGGAACTTTAGCCTATCATTGACTATAAATGATCAAGTCAAATGAAGCATGTGAGATAAATGTGAGTTATGCCATTGACCAAGTTCTGGTGAAAAAGGAATCCCCTTTAAATGAAAAATCCCATCAAACAGACAAAGACGCCGACGCACTCAAGCGCGGACTTGAATCCCGCGAGGATTTCAAATTAGAAATTCAACAAAAAACGCTCCAAAAACGTTCAGTGCTGAAATTTTATGGATAAGAATGAATCCGTACGGCGTTTCCAAGAAAAAGAAGTTTTACACGCCGACACAAAAATTGAAAGTGATGTGTGTTCTTTTGTAAGTAATTGCACTTTTGCATTCGAACAAGCCTTCAAGATTAAAGATAGAGACTTATTCACATAGAATTCTACTTGTAAATAACAAATTGCAATCTTTAATAAAAATTTGTTCATAAGAACAATAGATTGAATACCAAAAATTGTTCACATTCATTTTATTTTCAATCTCCCATAGTATATTTTCCATGAAATTGAACCTACACAACCTCCTAGCAGAAGTAGAAGCGTCATCTATAGTAATTTGAAAAATAACAAACCAAATTGAAGCCGAAGACTTACAGCAACTCTTCAAATGAGGTCTGTCAGGGCAGATGCACATAAAATTTCTCGTATCATTATTATAGCCACACTGTCCATTGCTCCTTATGCACTCGGAGCAATCAGGTGCAGTCCAGTCAAGCATAAACCCACCAGCTAGAAGCTCGGGATATTTATTAACATCTGAATCAGGGGAGCTCATCACAGGCATGACAATCGTGTAGCAAGATCCAAATAAACCCTCGCTCTCCTCAACCCGATAACTTCCCCTGAGATATGCATAGCTCCTGGTGTTATGACAATTGATCACCACAGATCCATCTTTCGCCGTAGAGCAATTGTAGACGAAGACTAGCTCGCCGTTAAGAGAGCTGATGGTGAACGGAATGAGGCCGAAGGAGAGGTTATAGTAAGGAAGAAGGCAGGTAGCTGTGGAGGCAAACCTTGCCATTGAAACAGTAATTGTTCTATTGACATAAGAGATATTGAGGACATGGTAGTCTTCTGGCATGGAAAGCTTGGGGGTATCATCCTCGCATCGGAGCTCGAAAGCCGGATAGCCACAGTAGTCAGGCTGCAGCTTTCGGAACCAGAAAGGGAAGCTGACATTGGTTAGTTTGCCGCAGCTCTGGGGCTGGCAATTTTGACGGTAGTCGCTGTCGGTGGATACAGATGTGGGAATAAGGGAGGAGAGGGGCAGGATGGAGAAGAGGAGGAAGAAGAGAGGGGGGAAGGGGAGTGGAGGGGAGATCGTTGGGTTCATTTGCGTGGGAGGAAGAATACAAAGTGGACGACGTTCTGGGCTGGATTAGAGAGATGCATTTTGATAGTTGAAGATGCTCAGATTTGACCGGTCTATTTCATCCTTTAACGTCAAAGTTTGACTAAAATAAAGTCTGTGCAGAGCCTTTCAATAGTAAAAAAAGGTTAGTAGGTGCAGCCATGACGTACTTGTGTTATTATATTTATATATTTGAATTGAATATCTTTTATGTGAAAATTTTATGTGAAAATTCTCATCATTAGTTATTTCTACGTAATAATTAGAAATTAACCTAGGCGATAATGATTTAAAAATTTAAAATTTTAAATATTTTTAATATAAGAGATTTAAAAATATTGATATTTGATTTGATAAATATGAATTCAAAATAAAATTTCAAAAAAAAAAACTTAACCTTATAATTCAATTCATTTTTAATGTAAGATATAGTTCACCACCCATTCAGAAATATATATTATTATTGTCACTAGCTATCACCATCATCTCATATTATCAAAATTTTACATAAAATCTATTTTACTTCAAATAAAATATAAAAAAAATCTCATATATTAATTGTGCAACAAAATATTTCAAATGTATAATTTTATTTTATATTATATTTTGAATATTTAATAATTTAAAAACTATCATCCAAATAATTTTAATAGAAAAAATTGACTTTATACCCTCCATCACCCTACAATACTTTAGACTATTTTATCTCTTATATTTTATTTAGTCAAATATTATAGAAAGAACTTTTAGACTTGCTAAATTGGTTTAAAAAAAAAATCTTATTTTAACAATATAAAATTAATCCCTCATATTTTATGCAAACGTTCAAAAGAACATATTATTGCTAGAACTTGCTAAATTGGTTGGTCAATGATTATGCACACAATATAAACTTTAAATTAGTTATCAAATATTGTGCACACAAATTGTTATTTTAACACAAGTTTATATTAGATTTGATTAACATTTGAATATGTATTCAAAGCTGATTTAAACATTATTTAAGCAAGCTTTAAATATATTATTCATGCTCGAATAAGGTTTAAATCACATATTGTAGATTCAAACCTAGTTCAATATCCTATTTTGATGTAGCTATTAGTTTTGAAATAGAAGTTCAAAGCAAGAATTGAATATTTTTTTAACTTTATTTTAATCTACAATATAATATGGTTAAGTCTAATTTGATGCTAATGATCGAGATCAAAATATGTGGTTCATTCAACTATATTTATTAATATAGCAAACTCTCACACTTATTGATTTCATTTGAACGAAAGAAATATTAAATTTCATATCATTCTAACAAAATATGCTTGTTAAGAAAATTTCAAGGCATTATAAAGCAAAGGGCCAATCTCAGAGACTAGGCCTTAGTCTTGGGTGCTTAAGTCCTAATCCTAGAGTTTAGGCACCCAGGCATTAGACCATTCACCCAATTGTAGATTCTAAGCGCACAAAATAAATTGTTGTAGAGTTTCTTTGAGAGCAAAGTGCTTAGGTGCCTAACTTGTCATGTAGCTTAGGTGTTTGAAATGGTAATAAAATCATAAATCAACTCACTCACTTTCATATGCAAAGCATCAAAATGGCTTATTAAAGTT
Organism: Cymbidium sinense; assembly: GCA_021442155.1. Lineage (NCBI taxonomy): Eukaryota > Viridiplantae > Streptophyta > Magnoliopsida > Asparagales > Orchidaceae > Cymbidium > Cymbidium sinense. The sequence continues at coordinate 133,200,859 of CM038220.1, forward strand.
TGAAGCCATATCTTTTTAACCTTCTTTTCTGTCTTATATAAGACTCGGAGCATCTCCCATGCTTGGTTGGCTGAAATAGCACTTATGATCTTTTCAAATATGTCATCATCGAATGCTTATTAGATGAGGTAAAGGATCTTTGTGTTGAGGATAGAGCTAACTTATCATTTAACACTTCATGGCCTTTTTTCACAACCTCCTTAACATCATGTGTTCCAAGGAGTGCCGTCATCTTGATACTCAATTTATCATAGCCACTTATCTCGAGTATTGGGACTTACAGGGACACCATATTACTATTTAACATCTCTCTAACAAGGAACCAGGTGCTCTAACACCACTTTGTTGGAATGAAAACTTTTAAAACTACGGGAAAGAAGATGAATTAGAAGGAAAAAATAATATTAATTTGCTGTCACATTTTTTGTTTGATATAAACTCAAGGACATCACATCTATTTATACTAGTGGTCATTGCATATGATTGAGATAAACACATTTTGATCTAATGGCTACAAATAGCTCTCTAGAAGTACTCTCTTCTGCTACCTATTATAAATGACAATTAATACTCATTCTAAACTATTATAAATAGACTAGTCACATTAGAATACAATTTCTAATTATTCCTTAGGATGATTTTAGAAAAGTTAATCTAGAATATGGGCTCATCTCTTAAATCCCAACATGATGTGCATGTGCTAAATAGTGAGGTTCTTTTGGTAGGCTTGAGAGGGTCCTATATTAATTCTACAAGTTGATTTGCTCCACATGGGAGATTCTTCTTGCCAAATAAAGAGTTAATAAATCTATTATGAGTTAATTTCCAATGCACCAAAGATTCTAGAACAAAGACTTCTCAGTATAAACAAGACAAACTTAACAAACTAGTCCACAACACTTCTCCCTATTCAACTATTCCACCCAAAGCCATTATAAATATAAAACTATTCCACAATAGTTCTCATGTCATGTATAATCTATTCAACTTTTTGTTGTCAACTATAAGATCTCTTTGTTTCTTACTCTCTCACATTTTATTGTATATTAAGTACCTAATACTTGACTATCAAATTTTATTTTGGAAAAAAAAAAGTTTTTCAAAAGTAAAAGAATAAAAAGTTTTTATTCTTTGGAGAAATAAAGCATATAAAGTTCACCAAGAATTGGGATCATTTTTGTTTTATATATTTTTTTATTTAGATTTTTATATTATATATATTAAATATTTTTATTTTCTTTAAATAAATCATATTATTTTTTAAAAAAAATATTTAAAATAATGTTTGAGGATATTGAATATTTTTAAAAATAAATATCACTATCAAACATAATTATTTTGAATCAAAAAAATTAAAAAAATAAATTAAAATAAAAATGATCCCAAATTTTTTATTAATTTCTAAGAAATTGTAAACCTATGGAAAGGAAGGAAGAAAATATGACAAATTAAGTATAACATTAAATAACAAGGAAAGCAAGGCATGTGGAGTTATAAAATCATTATCGAGCATTACAAGTAATCAAAGGTTAAAAGCTCCTTATACATGAATAGAGGTGAGAGTTTAACTCATATATTGTCAATTGCTCGAAATTGATTAGATTTTTGACTCGAACTGAGCTAAGCTAGAAACAATTGAGTCGAGCCATGAGTCGAGTATTAGGATTAGGCCATTTTTATCCATTCAATTTTGAATCACAAGTATATGGTCACTCTTGAAATCGGATTAAATTTTTTATTTTTTTAAATAATATTTATTTATATATATTATGGTTTAGTTATATGTTGAATGAATGGATTGTTGGACTAGTAGATCATGTTGTGGGGAAGTCGTGCATATTTAAATTGGTCTAGGTTCAAAGTCTCATTTTGAATTTCTTTTATTATTATTTTGGCTAGTCTGAAGGGTGTATGTATCGAATATTTTGTTAGTTATTTGATCAAATATTGATTGTACTAATTTAACACTCATCTTATGAGGGTTGTCGTCGAGTCAATTTTTGAGCTAGCTGGAAATCAAATGAGCTTGATCATTTTGATTATGAGTCAAATTGTAGAGGTGCAAATTCATTTCAAGTTAGTTCAAAATGAAAATGAGGCAAGTTCAGACCACATTAATTCGATATTAGTCGGCTCGAAATTGATTCAAAATTGGCTACAAGTTGATTTCAAGTTAGTTATACAAATTCATTGATCTAATTTTGAGTAACCCTTGTAATTGCTTGTCATTGAATCAACCACAACTCTAAACATGGACTCAATTAAGCATATATAAACAAATTTACCACTTAATAAGAAATTGTTTTGAAATTGATTAAGAGAATTACTTAACACTCAACAATCATATTAGGCATGAACTCGATGAAGAAACATTGAATTTAACTTGTTGTCATTGCTCCACTTAGAAGTCTCCCAAAATCTAATAAAAAACAAGATAATTAAATATTAAGAGGCCATTTGGGATCATTTTTATTCTTTATTTTTATTTTTTTTATTTTTTGATTAAAAATAAAATATATTTAGTTGTGATAATTATTCTTAAAATATGTAAAATATTCAAAAAATATTTTGAGCATTTCTAAAAATAATATAAAAATAAAATTTTAAAATAAAATTGATCCTAAACAGCCTGTAACTAAATCACTCAAGAAAAAAGCCTTATTGATCTTACATTGAATGAAGAAAAGTATGAAATGGATTAAACGCCTTGAAATCTTCATTCAGCAGAAATAAATCAATGTAGATGAAGTTCCTAGTCATAACCTCAAAAGTGGAAAAGCAAATGAAATTAAACATTCTTCGGCTCCAATGACCTTTTTCTAGCCATCCATTTGCTAGATTAAAGTACAAATTTGAAACATTTTTAATATATATATATATATATATATATATATGAATTATATTGCATGTATGTAAGTGCCCTCTTTTTTAGATAATTGTTGGAGCCAAGGGGTCATGAGTGTTTATTGAGATACTTAGAGGCGATTTAGAATCATTTTTTTATTTTTATTTATATTGCCAAGGGGTCATTATTTATATCTATTAAAATACATATTGATTATTTTCTAATAAGAAAAATAGATCGTTTAAATTGTAAAAATTTTAAGTTCATTTCAAGTAAATGTTTAATTACTCAACATTGACTACTAATTTTAGATTTTAGGATAAATAATTGAAAGATGAAAAATTTATCAAATGATTATCTTAAGATTAAATGAGACCACTTAAATAATACTAATAAAAATATTTTTGAGAGAAAACTATAAGAGCTTAGAATTTAGGATGTTTATAGGAAAACTAATATTTTGTGAGAAAAATAACAAGTGAAATTAAGCAAATTGTAAAAAATATGTTTAGATAATCAAAAGAAAAAACTTCTTTTAATAAAAATAATTAGTGATTGAGTCAAAATGTATAAGAAAAGATAATAAATAAAAAGTATTGTTATAAAACTTAGTCTATATCTAAAAATTTGGAGAATTAAGAAAGATATAAAATGACTCATAGAGATTCTAAGAAAGTATATAATATAAAAAATTTAGTTTTAGTGATTTATACAATATGTATTTATAAGTTAGCCAAGCAAAGAGATAGAAGAAGTATAGATCTATTTCAACTGAAGTATATTAAAGATAAAAATTATAAAGTATTTTTTTTAGAAAGTAGAAAATCAAATGAAATTAAAAAAAAATTTGACCTAGAGCGAAAATAGAAGGAATCGTGACCAAAAATTTTATATTATTTTGAGCATTTTAAAATTTTTATCTTATTGAAATAATAAAGATAAAAATTATTAAAAATACAACTCAAACAAAAAATAATAATAATAATCTCAATCAGCTGCTCATTTTTATGTGCTCTTATTTAAATTTTGAAAGGCATGTGGGTAAGTTTATCTTGCTATAATAGAGACGCTGATAACAAAATATTTATTATACTTTATGACTTTTTTTTATCTCAAGTTTTCTTTTCAATTGCACAACGAGATGCAATATGGTCAACGTTAGAAGTTGTTAATCCAAACAAGTCAATTCTCAAGCGCTAATGCTATGCGTTCGCGATGAAGGTTTTTATTTCAGCTATCGTACAACAAGAACGAACAAGAAGAAAATTGAAATTATAATGAGAATTAAGAGCTTAAATCTGACTTATATTACGAATAACAAAGTATCTTATTCATCTTAACTATGATTATCGGTGTCAATTAATATAATTAATAAGAGACTTAAAATTTATTATCAGGATTTTGGGCTGAAAATCTGTTTATACCATAATAAAATCTCTGAAAAAAAATTCTAAATATAACCAAAAGATTAACTGACTGTTAACCATTCTTAGGCGCAAAGAAAATAGCACAATATCTGATCAGAAGTAGGCTAAATTTTTAAAATTTTAATTAATTAAATAAATATGAAAATAAAAAATTTAAAAATAGGCATAGTCGAACCCACTTGCGCTGACATTATCCATTCGTACATAATTCGCTCAACGGCGACGGTGCTAAATTTTTTAAAAAAATTTATCAGCCGATTTTGTCATGACTCATCCGTCCAAAGTGACCTTGGTATCGTTGGAAACATAACGAAATTTTTCACGACTTTCATGTTAACAAAAATCTATCATTCTAGCCCAGCAAGCCTCAACTTTTACAAATATTCGCAAAAATATGCAAGTTGAAAAAAATTTTCACGTAAATTTTGCTCAGATCTTATCCGGTCGAATTGAGAGAACTTAGTATCGTTGGAAACATAAATAAATTTCCCACGATTTTCATGCAGACAAAAATTGATGATTTTAGCCCAGTATGCCTCAATTTGTGTCAAAAATTTTCAACTCCTCAGACAGCTAAACGCTTGCAAAAGTGCTTTAATAAAATGGAATCTTAGATTTTGTTACAAAGTCGTAATTGTTATAATTCTGAGATGTTTACTCACCGACACCGACATAATGGAAAAATATGACACCGCCAATTTTTTTTTATAAAAATTTATTACTCTTGTAACGGGCGAGGCTGTTGATAGATACCATTATCAAAGTCATTCAATGATGTGACTATTTTTAAATTTTTTATTTTTTATATAATTAGACTTAATATAAAAATTTAGCCTAAAAATATCTATCAAATACAAAATCATCTGGCACTGTCCAGCGAATAAGTCCAACGTAGTTTCAGCATCAGGGAATAGCATCATTCATTAAGACCAAAAATAGCCCCTTCAGACGGCAACTTCTCCTCCTCCGCATCACTCCCTTCACTAAAAAGACATCTTTTTCATCCTAAGAAATACCTGGCAAATCAGTAAGCTTTCAGATCCCGCCAGATGCGCCTTCCCCACCACCCGCTCCACCTTCAACTTCTTGGCCACCCGCTCTAACCCACCGTAAAGACCATTGCAGTTTCTTATAATGCACTTCACATCCTAAATGTAGCAGCCAAAGAGGCATCTTGTTGGCGCCATGAACACCTCGAGCGTCTCCGGCAACGTCACCGGCATCCCATTCGTCAGTTGAAATAGAGCTTTGAACAAAATGGCGAAGTCGTAGCAGCCGTGGAAAGCCACCCAAGTCGCGGTGGAGCAGAGGCCGACGAGGCTGGCGTCACGAAGCAGCCTCGCGAGTAAGGTGGAGTGGATGCCTACCTGACTGTTGCGTTTGAAATCGATCTCGGAGGACTCCAAGAGGGCAATGGAGTCCGGAACATGAGGGTGGTAACGTACGTCGAAGTCGCAGAGGTCGAGCTGCCATGTGCGGGTGAAGGAGCCGCCGTCGCTGAGAGTAATGCCGACTTGAATGGCCCGCATCACGTTGGCGTTCAGTTTCACAAGAGCGTAGCGCTCGGCGGGGGATAGCTGGCTGTAATGTTTTATTGATCGGAAAACGTTGCAGGAGAACTCCGTGTCGACGAAGACTAAGGGAGAGTAGCGTCGGTGAGCTGCGGAGAGGAAGGAGCCGTATTCTATGTGGAAGTTTTGGGCGTTGACGCGATGAAGAGAAGCCATGCTTCGTAGACATGAGCTTCGGTGGACTGTTGTTTTATATATACAAGGGAAGATGCGTACGTTTGGAAATGCGGAATGAACAGAGTTAGCAGGTGATATATATGGCAAGTGAGAACACATACTCTGTTAGATTTTTTTTTCTAACGGTCATTGTCATTTGTAAGTTTGGAAAGTCCGAAAGTGTGATTTATCATTTCAGATATTGTTGCTATAAATTTAAAAAAAAACAAATTATTTGAAAAGTGAGAAGATATAGTATGTTTGAGATATTTTTAATGGTAATATTTATTGTGGGCTCTGAAAATTCATCACCGGCCTCTCGATAATTGAATTGAGAGTGATTTAACGCTAATTTTGTAAGAGAATAGTAGATAAGATACTACCCGGAGATTTCACCCTCATTTTGAGAACTTTAGATTTGGTTTGGTTTCCTATAAGCAAGCACCTATACTTAATTACCCTCCCAATTCAGAGAGAACTTTTGATTAAATGTTAGATCGCTTAACGCTGGCGATAAGTAGTAGCATATGGTTAAGAAGTCTACACTACTAAATTGAATAGTAGCTCTAACATTCCCAATATTGATAACAACATTAGCTAGACAGATTTTGGCTACAACCTAGCTTCATGATGAACTCTTTGAAAATTCATTTAATATAGAGAGCAAATATTAGTCATAAGGATATGATTAGCTTAGATTTAAATTTAATTTCATTGATAATTGATTTTACATTTCAATTTTTATCATGCTTTACTTTACCATAGCTCAAATTTGATTGGCTAAAGATGGAAAGATAATCATGCCCCCAGAGAGTTGCCAGAAATCTGTGGGCTCCAAAAATTCTCCACCGACCTCTCAACAATATGAATGAGAGTATGGTTTAAAATGTCGATGTAATTTTCAGAAGGAAAATGGATAGTAGATAAGACACTACCCAGAGATTTCTTCCTCATTTGGAGAGGACTTTAGATCTGATTCCAGGTTTTCTATTGGCACAAGCACCTATAGTTAATACCCCTCCCAACTCTGAGAGAGAACTTTCTATTAAGGCTAGTCGTTAGATCGATTAATGCGTAGCGTATAGTAGCAGCATATTGAGTTTAAAATATAAGATTATGAAATTCATTATTTTTAGCTTAAAGCGAATGGTTGGGGGAATGATGACGTGTCCGATCTAGATCCTATGGTTCCGTCATCCCGGGCTGTCACGGTCCCTACTCTACTTAATTAGAGGAAGTAATCGATCCAACTTGATCAAAGGATCTTTATCAACAACACATGGGTTACGTCATCCAAGAAATCCTTGTAGACTTGGGGTGGTGTTTGTCTAAGGAGACATACTTAAGTCTACATTAGTTAACAGAAGGCTTTTTGCCCTATCAGGTGTATCCTATGATTTACAACTCAATGGACAGAGCCATTGAGGACCATACGGGCTACAGTCGTGATCGTAATATAATGGTTCCATTTCAGAACCACCGATGAGGACTCGATCGAATCAGATCATTTAAGACTGGCCAAGCCACGCAGCTTAAAGGACAGACCACATCCTTAGGGATTGTGAGAGAATATAGTAGAACACTTGATTTGACATTGGCTCTTTTTAGCTAGAGTTTTCTTAATTTGTTACTCCTAACAAATAATTACAGAAGGTGTATAGATTGAGTTTTGCTTTAAGCTTTTAACGAATAGATTTTATTTAAGTAGTTTTTAGATTGGTACTTGATTTAAATTAATTTGATTTAAAATTAGAATAATATTTTGATGGAAGTATCCTCCTCCGGTTGAAATCACCATTCAACACAGCCATCATCGGGGTAGTTAAGTTAATTGAATCAAAAATATTTGAGAATTTTATATCCTATCAACTCTATTTAGCTCCTAACAGAGGATCAGATCTACTGTCACATGACAGAATTAGCCTCTCATATATTTTACTAAGTTGAAATTCTATAATAGATTTTTAGGTTTTGTTAACCCGATCAAGTCCTAAGACTAAACCTGGTAGCAACCCACACAACATCCTCAGATAATTGAATCTAAATATTCAGCATAGTATCGGGGCCCATGCGGGTGTATCTAAGAATGCTTTAACTAACGCCTTCTGTTCGCTTATACAAAGTATTGTGAATCCAGTGGAGAAGAAGGCGGAAGCAGAAGCGAAGTCAAAAGTTAAAGACAAAGTGAGGTGTGAGCGGCTCGACCCACCACTATATTCACATCCTAATTTTGTAATTAGGTGTTGCGAATGTTTCATTTGGGTTCTACTCTTACTTAAAAGTAGATGTTCAGATATATGGTAGATCCCATATGCTACAACCTTAAATTCAATTGAAGCCTTCTTCAATTCATTTGAATCGGGATACTACAATTGACGAGCTTCCCAATTTATTGTGAGTCTTATTTATATTTCTCTTATTTGATTTCAAAAATATGAATTATAACATAATTCACTTGTTAATTGGAAAGCCACTTTATAAGTCATTTTGTGGGTTTCATTTAGACTTTGTTAATTTTGAAGACAAGCAATAGATATATCACAAGCACTTCAAATTCAACCTTAAATGCAAGCTCCAAATGCTCTTTTAAAGGCTACATTCATGGTTGCTTATGAGTTGCCTAATTGAACTTCTGCTCCATAAAAAATCTTCAAATGTGATATAGATTTTATTTTGAAGCTTTCTTCATATTTTTTTTTATCCATTCAATATGCTACATAACTGTTTATGTGTTTTAGAAGACAGTTAATTCTATTGCAAATTCTATCCAAACCACTTTGACCCTCTCATTATAATTGTAATACTTTGAAAGTTTATAATGCCCTATTTATATTCCTCTAGCTTAAGAGTGAATTTTCAGTCTTGATATTAATGATCAATTACTTAACTTAATCCTCAATACAAGTTGTAATAAGATTTGATTACTCAATTAGGAATCACTCATATATTTATGAGTAGGTAATCACATGATGCTTATTAAAGTGCTTAGATTTCTTTTCATATGCTTGATTTTGAAGTACTTTAAAGAGGAGGAGGGCAAATTTGGGTAAGCTTCCTATTTGCTCCATTTCTTTTATAAGCTTCTTTCCCTTTTTTTGTGTTTTATTCTTTCAATTTGAACTTAGCTTTAAGTTTCTTTGTTTAGTGCTCTTAAGCTATTTTTTTTTCTAAGTTTATAAATTTGACGAAATTTTAAAAGATTTAATTGGGGAGCACATCAACTATGTTATTAACCTGCACTAATGAGCATAATGAGTGGTGTATTATGACACTGCGAATAAATTTTCATCTTATCGCGCCATAATGAGCACGATGAGTCCTTCAAACTTGCAAAGAAACACAAGCAGATACATATACATAATCATATATTGATCCCACATGTTCAAACTCATTTTTTTCGTGCATTTGCAACAATCGACAAGGGGGCGGAGAGGGATATGCCGAAAATCAAGAGAGAAACCCACTGATAACGTCTTTGGGGCAAGAGGAAAGGTCAAGGAGACGAAAATCGGAAGCCTGTGAGAAGAACCCGCTGATGACAAGTTCTTCTTTGCGATAAAAAAATAATTGGAGAGAATGCGAAAGCCTGAGAAGAACTCACGATGATGTTCTTCTTCTACTGAGCAAAGGAATTGGAAAGGTAATGGAAAGGAGATGCCGGAAATCGGAGAAGAACTCACCTAATGATGTTATTCCTCTCCGGCTGAGGCAAAGGAAAAATGGAAAGGTAATGGAAAGGGCAATGTCAGAAATCAGGAGAAGAACTCGCCTAATGATGGTGTTCCTCTCCAGTTGTGGTAAAGGAAAAATGAGAATTTCAAATTGAAGAAATGGGGGAATTTTTGTATTGAGGAAATGAAGGAATTTGAAAATGGATTTTAGTTTTGGTGGAAAAGAGAGAAAAAAGGAATTTCATTAGCTTTGTGAGGGAAAGAGAGAAGATATTTTCAAATTGGAGAAATGAGGGGAAAATTGGATTTTCGATTTTGTGGAAATGAGGGGAAAATGGGATTTTCAATTTTATGGAAATGAGGGAAGAAATGAAATGGAGAAGGAAGAAGAAGAAAGGGAAGAAAGAAAAAGAAAGAAGAAGGAGTAGAAAGAACTTTCCTTGCTTGTGGTTGGAGAGGAGAGAAAAACCCATAAGGGAAGTTGCCTTTTTCGGTTTGGATGAGAGGGAAGTGGAAGAACCAAAAATAAAAATAAAAAAAAAGAATAGAAAAGGGGGCTCTCGATTTAGAAGAGGGGAGTAACGTAGAAGATAGAAAAGAGGGGAACAGTTTGGAAGAAGGAGATGTGTGATCGCTGAGCCGATGCATGAAGGGGAGGGAGACAGACGGTTTGAGCCATCCGTTTGTGCGTGAAGGAGGGTTCTGAATTGAAAGAGGAGAGCTCGGTCGGCTCTCATGTGTGAAGAAGGAGGAGGAGTCACACGAGTTGTGCGTGGAAATGTCAAACCGACCGGGTTAGGGGAGTAGGAATAGGGATTTAGAGCATTATGATTAAGGTTTATTTAATTTCTTTAAGCGCTTAACCACTCTTAAAATAATTTTATGCCAATGAAATCATATAGTTAATATATATCAATCTTAGCTTATTCTGATGTTCTAGATGCAACGACACAGTTTGTTTCACGATCGGAGGCCATTTGGTTAAGTCGATGTCAAATTAGGTCAATTTCAGCTCAAGATGCGCTTAATCATTTTCGATCGCTTGATTTTCGTACAAATTTATTCGAATTGAGTGCTAACAATCTTAGTTGATATATTTTGATATTTTGAAACTAATGGAACAATCAATTTCATGAATGAAGGTCGTTTGGTTCATCCTGCCTCCGACTCAATATGCTTACGTTGGACGACTGATCGATGATCATCATCAAGTTGAGAAATATTTATATTTTGACCAATTTCTACATTCTGAATGTGATGGAGAGTCCGTTCGTCGATCGGAGGTCATTTGAGCTAATTTTGATGACATCCCGTGTATTTGAGCCTCGATTTGCACGCTATTACTTCCAATCATTTGACATTTGCACAGACTCGTCCGAATTGAGCATGGACAATCACATTTGATATTTTTTGGCATTTTGAAGCTAAGACATAATCAATTTTATGAATAGAGGTCGTTTGAACATTATCGCAGCTTCCCGACTCTGATATGCGCATCAACACATTGATAACTCGATTGCCTGATCGGTTGATCATTAAATTATGCAATATTTATATTTTGACCAATTTTGATGTTTTGAACGCGATGGAGAACGATTGGAGGTTATTTCGATAATTTTTTATGACGATTAGTGCATTTTGAGCTCCGAAGTCAATCGAATTCGACTTGTGGGCTTGACTCGACTTATAACACATATAAGGAGGTCAACATTTATTTTTTTGAAAGATTTATATATGGAAAGTGTGATTTAGAATTTGTGCGTGGGCTCCAAAAATTCGCCATCGATCTCGACAAATATTGAATTGAAGAGAGTGTGATTTAAATGTGTCGGTGTAATTTTCAAAGGGCAGATGGAATAGTAGATAAGACACTACCCAAAGATTTTGCCTTCATTTTGTAAGGACTTTAGATTTGGTTTCAGGTTTCCTATAGGCGCAAAGCCTCTATAGCTAATTACACCTCCCATTAAGTGAGAGAAAACTTTCGATTAAGGCTAGTCGTTAGATTGCTTAGTGCATAACGTATAGTAGCAGCATATAGAGTTTCAAAATTTAGGTTATGAAATTCATCATTTTAGCTTAAATCGGATGGTTGGGGAATGATGAGCCCAATCTAGATCCCATGGTTCGTCATCCCGCCGTCATGGCCCCTAGTCTACTTAGTCGAGGAGGTAATAACCACCAAGGATCCTTATGAACACATGGGTTACGTCGTCCATGAAATCCTTATAGACCTGGGGTGGTGTTTGTCTAAGGAGACAATCTTAAGTCTACCTTAGCTGACATAGGGTTGTTTGTCTTATCAAGTATACCTTATGATTCATAACTCAAAGGTTAGAGCCATTGGAGAGCATACGGGCTACGATCGTGATCATAATATAATAGAGCCTGATTAGTAAACCACCCGATCATATGACTCTCAGAATCGCTTCATCTATGGAGCCTATCGCTACGCAGCCGAGGACACGCCACGCCCTTACTAACGTGAGATTGATTGAGAGTGAACATAGAGAACACTTGATTTGACATTGGCTCCTTTGAGCTAATTTTCTTAATTTGTCACCCCGACAAATAAGCATGGTGGATGGATTGAGTTTGATTTAAGCTTTTAATGATAGAGTTTTATTTAAGCATTTTCAGATTGCTACTTAATTTGATTTAAAAAATTGATTAATTTGAATATGTTTAAGAGCTTTAAATCTTATCACCTCTATTTAATTGTTAATAGAGGATTAAATCTACTATCACATGACATAATCAGTTTTTTAGATATTTCACTGATTTGAAACTCATATTATAGGTTTTTATCTTGTTAACCCGACTCCCCTAAGACCAAATGGAAGCAACCAGCGATCCTCACACTTGAATTGATTCAAAGATAAAGTGTCGGCTCGCCGGTGTATAGTAATTTTAGGTAATTTTATGTTTAAATTATGAGATTGATTTTGTATTTTCATTTTTTTATTCTAATTTAGCCTGCACAACTTTTTCAGATATTAAAATTTACACTTGAAATCTCTATGTCCGAGCACATGCAGGTGTTTATAGCTTAGGTAGTTTCATTTAATTAATGAAATTATTAATTTTGAAAATCATAATTAGAATGAAATTTCTTAATTTTTGATTGAAGGAAGCCCTATCTTTTTTATAGATTTTGATTTAATATCGCCTTCTGTCTGCTTGTACAAAAAGTTACAGATCCGGTGGCGAAGAAGACGTTGTAAATTGATCTAATATCTTATTAGATTTTTCAGATTAATATTTAATATATTCTAATTTAGCCTGCACAGCCTTTTCAAACAATAAAATTGACACTTTAAATCTCTATATCCGAGCACATGCAAGTGTTTATAGCTTAGATAATTTCACATAATTAGTGATTTCATTGATTTTGAAAATCATAGTTTAGAATGAAGTTCCTTAAATTTTGATTAAAGAAAGCCCTATAGTTTTGGTAGATTTTGATTTAGTATCGCCTTTTGTCTAATTGTAAAAAGAGTTGCAGATTCGGTGACGATTTTTTGTTTTGAAGCTACAGGTTCAAAGGATAATTTAGTTTGTTATTTTAAAAAGAAGATTTACCTCTCAAAATAATTCTCATTTTTCCTCTCTTTTATATAAATTTTTCTACATTCGTTTTCCCCCTCTTTTTTATTTGAACTCTCTTACATTCGTTTTTCCTCCTCTTTTTCTTTTGAAAGCAAACCACTCACAACCTCTTCTAATTTCTATAAATAAGGCCAAGAGGGAGTCTCATATTCTATTCCATTTATTTGAAGGGTTGAGTTAGGACATTTGAAAGGGAACGATTAGAAACTTTAATGGGCTTTCAACTCTGCTTAGATAAATTTAGTAAGTGCTTTTCACCATTCTTTTTATTTTGTTTTACTTTTATGTTTATTGTATGTTATTTTACTTTCTCCCCTTTTTTTTTCTTGTTTGACGCTTTTAGTTTGAAATTAGATGCAGGTGTTCTTACTTAGCATTCTTAAGTCAGTTCATTTCACTCTCCCATTTTTCCTAAGTCAAAAGATTTAACGCATTTTGTACCTCCAGGCCATCCCGTGGTCAGACGAGTATTTTGGCTTACTCAATACTCTGAAGAAGAAGTGGTGTCTTGCGACACAACAATCGGTTTTTTTTATCTTGTTGCACCTTCTTGAGCACGACGAGGCCTTCAAACCTGAAAGAAGACAAATGCAATCTATATTCATTCCCCTTTTTTTTTTCTAAGTCTAGAAATTAAATAAAATTTCAGCAGCATTTTGTCTAGAGGGAGCAACATCTAATGGATGTTGGCTTACTCGGTAGGCCCTCTTGAGCGTAGCGAGCGGTGTCTTACGACACCACAGCCGATTTTTCATCTCATCGCGCCCTCTTGAGCACGATGAGGCCTTTAAACCTGCAAAAAACACAAGCATATATATATATATATATATATATATATATATATATATATATATTCACATTCATAGATCCCACATGTCGACTCATTTTTCTGGCCGCAATGCTTCTGGGAACAAAGTTAGTATGTCAAAATCAAGAGAAGAACCCGCCTTCTGACGCCGTCTCTCGACCGCATGAGAGAATTTGAGGAATGCCACGCTGGAAATCGAAAGAAGAATTCGCTTCTTGACAATGTTCTTCCCCGGTTTTCGGCGAAACAAATATTGGAAGGATAAAGCGAGGAGTGCTATGCCGAAAATTGAAAGAAGAATTCGCCTCTTGACGATGTTCTTCCCATATTTGCGGCGAAGCAAATATTGGACAGGTGATGTGTTGACCTCCATATGTGTGACATAAGTCAAAGTCAAGCCTATAAATTGAATTCGACGGACTTCGGAGGTGACAATGCGCAACGGGCTCAAATGCACCGACATCATCGAAAATAGTGAAACAACCTTCGACGTGAACGGACTTATGTGTTTAGAATAAATTAATCGAATAAAAATATTGTAAAATCTAACGAGCATTGATTCCGAAGCTATCAAAGTGTCAACATATATCGGACGAGACCATAACATTTGAAATACCTCGCTCATAAAATTGATTAGACTTGAAACATCAAAACTATCAAATGAGATCGGCCAATTGACGAAGCCAGCAAATGTCGAATGATTTGAAATGACAATGCGCAAATTGAGGCTAAAACACACTGGACGTCATCAAAATCAACCCAAATGACCTTCGATCGATGAGATGATTTTGTCATCACGTTCAGAACATCAAAATTGGTCAGAATATAAATATTGCACAACCTGACGATCAATCGATCGCGCTTGAGTCGCCAACGCACCGCACACATATCGGCGGTTAGAGGATCGAAGCGATCAAACAACCTCGCAATGAAATTACGACACGGCTTCAAAATATCGAAATCTACAAGTAAGATTGCTGCACCAATTCGCAAAGTGCGCATTTAAAAATCAGTGCCGAAAGCATGTTGAGATAAAATCACCCAGACGCCAATCAACCAACCATATCTCGACGCGAAAATCGCTTCAGCTGCATATCAAAATTACCTTAAATAGATATATATATATATATATATATATATATATATATATATATATATATATATATATATATATATATATATATATATATATATATATATATATATATATATATTGACTATGTAATTTACAAAAAGTTTAAATTAAAATCATTTAATCAATTTAAAATTTATTTAAAATCCCTAAATTATCCTTCCCTATGCTCAACCGTTACTTCCTATTTTTGATCTGGCTGGTTCTAAAAAAAAAAGAAAGAAAATCACCCCTCCTCTCTCTCCATGCTCCCACATCTTTCCTTTCTAGCAACTTCTCTAAAAAGAAAAAAAGGCAGCCTCTCCTCCTCTCCTCCTAGATTCCCTCTCGGCACGATAATTTTTCTTTTCCAACTCCATCTCCCTCTAAATCTCCTCTACTTCCTCGGCCGCAGCCCGCACCTGCGCAGGCCAAACTCGCAGCCGCGCCTCTCGTGCATCTCACGCCTCAAATCCGCATGGCCCGCCTCCGTACGGCCTGTCCCGCACATCCCGCCGGCGCAATCCCACGCCTTCGACCCGCTGCCACAGCCCGTGCCTCCGGTCCGCTACCATGGCCATGCCTCCAGCCCATTGCGCACCCGCGTTGTCCCACACAAATGCGCTCCGCGGCCCGCTGCCGTCCGCGACCCGCGACCCGCGACCCGCTCCGCTGACCGGAACCCGCAGCCCGCGCTGGCATGAGCGCTGACCGAAAGCCACTATCACGTTCTGCCGCAAGCGCCAGTCTGCTCGGCCTAGCCTGCTGCGCCGCACCTCCCGCGGCCCGCAAAACCACACCCGCCACTATACCGACCCGCTGCACCACGCCTCTCGCGGCCCACGAAACCGCTCCGACCCGCTTCCACTGCACCCGCGTGTCCCGCATCCGTCCCAGCCCACTTCGCCAGCCCACGAAACTGCACCCACTTCTGCTGCACCCGCGCGTCCCGCGTCCAGCCCGGCTCGCTCTGCCAGCCCACCTTCCGACCCGCTCCGCAGCGGACACCCCAGCCCACTGTTCCGCAGCCCATTCTGAACCCGCCCAGCCCGCCTCCTTCTTACAGCCCGCAAACCCACAGGCCAATCTGCCGCAACCTTTTTCCCGCAACCCGCAACCCTTCCACTTTTTTCACAAGAAGAACATCATGAAGAGGCTAATTCTTTTCACTTTTCTAAGATCGTGATTCTCACTTTATCCCTCCAACCTTCACTTCACAGAACCGTAACATATACAAGAGAAATTCTTTTCGATTCATGCGATTCTCGCTTGCCTTTCAACCTTTCGCAAGAAACCGGAAGAACATCATCGAGAAATTCTTCTTCGATTTGACTCATCACTTTAAATTTCCAATTTTCGCCGCAAAGAGGAAGAACATCAGTGAATTCTTCTTTAGTTTCCATCATCAGCATTACATTCTCAATCAGATACCTAACTCACCTTTGTTGAATTAGACGCCAAAAATGCGTAAGAACATGATCTGTGAATGGATACGCTTATATTTCAGTTTGAAGACCTCGCTCAAGAGGCTGACGATGAAATATATGGTGTCGAAGATATTATGCTTAAGAGCGTAGTAACACTCATTAGATGTCGCCCCAGAAGAAATGCCGCCAAAATTTTGTCTAATTTCTGACTTAAAAAAAAGAGGGAAGGGGATGAATATATATATATCAGATGTCCTCTTTCGTTCTGAAGGCCTCATCGTCGAAGGCGACGAGAGAAAATCGGCGGATGTCGCAGACACCACTCACTACGCTCAAGAGAGCATATCGAGTAAGCCAAAATACCCTGATGCACCCCTACATGGACACGGATATTGTCAAAATTATCTTTTGACTTAGAAAAATGGGAGAGTGAAATGAACCGACTTAAGAGCTAAGTAAGAAACTATAGCTAATTTTAAACTAAAAGCGCCAAACAAGAAAAAAATGGGGATGAATATATATGCATTTGTCTTCTTTCTTCATGAAGGGCTCAAGACACGAGATAAACCGATTGTGGTGTCAAAGACACATACGCCAAGAGTGTACCAAGTAAGCCAAAATACTCGATCTACCACACTGGATGACACCGGAGGTCGAAATTTAGACTAAAATTCAGGACTTAAACAAATTCAAATGAAAATTACCTAAACTTAAGTCAAATAAAAGAATATATGATAAATATGAAGATAAATGTTAAAATCTAAGTGAAATTTGGGGGAGGCTAATATTAAACTCAAACTTTGGGGAGGCTAATATTAAACTCATAAACTTTAATCAGAATTCTACGCCTTAAATTAAAGCAAAGTGAGTTCTCTTTTTTTTGCAAATTCCTCAAAATTAAATAAGCTTTAATTGGAATTTGGGGGGACTAATACTAAACTCATAACAAACTTGCAATAAATTTAAAATCTAAGGATGAATCCAAATTGGGTTTAATAACTCTTATACGAATATGAAGGTGATTACTATGCTAGCTAATAAGCATGAGTAGGGCTAAAACAATAAGCACTGAAATCAGCATAACTTATCAAAATTGATGTAAATTGAACATAATTAAGTTGGATGAATTACAAAAGCTCAACAAGTAAACCAAGTGCAAGTAATATGTTAAACTATAATATAAATCAAAATGCTTTCTTCCCCATCGAATCTGCAACCTTTTATACAAGCAGACAAAATGCTATACTAAATCAAAATCTACAAAAATTATAGGGCTTCCTTTAATCAAAAATTAAGAAAATTCACTCTGATTATGAATTTTAAAATCAACGAAACCACTAATTAAGTGAAATTATTTAAACTTATAAATACCTGCATGTGCTCGGACATAGAGATTTCAAGTGCAAATTTTAAATGTCTAAAAAGGCCGCACAGGCTAAATTGGAATAAAAAAAATGAAACTACAAAATCAATATCATAATTCAAACACAAAATTACTTAAAATTACAATACACCCGCATGGGCCCCGACACTATGCTGAATGCTTAAAATCAAGTGTCCGAGGATGCGAAGTTGCTTCCTGCTTAGTCTTAGGATTGAGTCCGGGTTAACAAAATTTAAAAACTATAATAAGAGTTTCAAATCGAAATATCTGAGAAATCGATTATATCATGTGATAGATATCTAATCTCTATTAAAGAAGCAGAATTGATCTAAAACTCTTAAATATATTCAAATTAATTAATTTTTCAAATCATATTAAGTAACAACTTGAAACTGCTTAAATGAAACTCTATCAGTAAAAACTTAAATCAAACTCAATCTGTCCACCTTCCAAAACTATTTATCGGGGGTGGAAATTAAGAAAACTCTAGCTCACAAAGAAGGAAATGTCAAATCAAGTGTTCTACTATGTTCACTCTCAATCAATCACGCCAAGGACGCCCGTGTTCTCCTCGCTTGGCTTGGGCTCCACGAGATGAAGTATTACACCGAGTCCTCGACGTGGTTTGGCCAGCCCATTATATTACGATATCGTGATGCTCCCCAATGGCTTTGCCCTTTGAGTTGTGAATCATGTGGGTATACTTGATAGTAAAAACTTATCCAAGGTAGACTTAAGATTGTCTCCTGACAAACACCACCTGTGTCTATAAGATTTCTTGACGATGTAACCCATGTGTTGTCGATAAGGATCCTTCTCGTTGGGTCAACCATCTCCTTTAACTAAGTAGACTAGGGACGATCCCGAGATGATAAAACCAGATCTAGATCGGCACGCCATCATTCCCCAACCATCCGCTTTAAAAAATGATGAATTTCAATTTTAAATTTAAAACTTTACATGTCGCTAATATATGCTACATTGCATCTAATGACTAGCCTTAATCGAAAGTTCTCTCTCACTTATTGAGAGGAGTAATTAACTATGGGCTTGCACTATAGAAACATCGAACTGATCTAAAGTCCTCACCAAAATGAGGATGAAAATCTGGGTAGTCTTATCTACTATTCCATCCGCCTTTTGAAAATTACAGACACTTCAATCACTCTCTTCAATTCAATAAATGTTGAGAGGTCGTAATTTTCTGAGCCACATATTTCTGACTTGAGGACATGATTCTCTTTCCATCTTTGATCATAGTATATAAGAAGAATAAAAAATTTTGAAAATTTAAAAAAAAAAACAAAAATGATGATTTAAGTGTGTAATAAATTCAATATAAGGCTATATGTAGAATGAATCATTCTCAGAGAGTATATCTTTATTACACCATTATTTTATTCAGAAGTCTGATCTTGAAAGTATGGGTGAAATAATAATTGCTAATTACTAATCCTCTTTCACTTTCGTAAATGGATCTACAAAGCACTCCTTTCACGCTCAACTAGTCGCGGTGCTAACATCCGCTAGCCAATGTCGCATCAACACAAATGTCGGGCTACCATTCAATTAGTTTTGAATTTCTCTCATATCGAATAACTAAGTACCCATGGTACATTCGTCGAGGCCATGGAAGGCCTCAAGCTATTAAAGCTCCTACTAGCCATGTGCGCCAACCGTTCAATAACCACTGCCAAGGAGTTCTCCCACAGAACTTCACTTTAAAGGCTAGGTCAATCAAGCCCCCATGATGAAAAGAATCGGGGAAACCGTGTCTTTAATTCCTCACGCTCATTGAACCTTTTGTGAAAGCATGATCATGAAGCTTCATCGGAAGCAAATTAACCAAGATAGAGAAGAAGGAGAACGCTGAGGCTCAACAGATCCCCTTTGAATGACCTAGAACAAGTGATACCACTGCAAGTATCCTACCCACAACAACTTTGACAACTTAAAGTGGGTAAAGAGGAATAACTCTATTGAAATAAAGCCTATTCGAACCAACCACTCAAGCTCCACCACCAGAGGAGAGACAACCTAAAATCTGCCATAATATTAAGTTCTCAAAGTAGCTAAGATAGGCCTAATGAAAAGAAGATTTGTGCATGTGGTGATGGAAAATACTGAAGCTCCACCAAAAAAGTTATCATCTCTTCTGGTAACTAATCAATGAGCCCAGTACGCTTCGTAGGGTGAGCATCAAAGCATGACACTTAGACCTCGAGTCTAAGAATCCGCTGTCGAAAGGACCCAGTGAAAGGATAAGCAAATATGGAGGCCAAGGCCCCATAATAAAATTGAGTAATAGAGGTGTGACATCGATACATATACTCAAATTCACCTCAAAATCAACTCATCAGAAGTGGATACCCAAAAGAAAAGATATCAATGATGAAAGATATGATGGACACCTGGAGAATCCTCTGGGATCATCATCGATCAAGTTCACCCCATAAGAGAAGGTTGACTTTGACCCTTAAGAAGTATTTATGACATTGAACTGAGATCCGCATCAAAACTAAGAATATAATGAAGAGATACTATTGAAGTGGTTATATGATTAGAGATAGATGAACTCCACATCAGAACAACCGTGGAATAAGATATTTATGAAGAAGAGTCTTCAAGTAAAGAGGATGGATCTTTGATGAAGAAGAAGAAGAAGATCATATGAAAAGTGAAAGTTGTCTATATGGTTGAAGAAATGATTAACACTTTATAATCCGTCGCATCTCAACAATGTCTCAGAATCCAAAGAGAAGAAGAAGTTCTCTAAAAAGGAATAGAACAAAAATAAGAAATAGAAGAGAGAGATGGATTTGACACTAAGAAGAAGAAATGAAGAAAATGGAAGAAAGACAAGGAGATTCACAACTTATACCAAATGAATGATATGATGGTACAAATGAATATCATGTGAAGATGATATCACATCAACACTGTTTGTCAAATCAACAATTAACAACTGCACAAATCCATAAGTTCTTCCCTCAAATACTACGCATGAAGCAAGAAATGAAGTTAACATAAAGAAATAAAATAAGAACAGAAGAGAACAATAAAATGATAATCAAGAAAAGATAAAGAACATAGAGAAATGGAGGTCAAAGTAGTGAAAAATAAATATGACCAAATGTCATGCAAAGGTTACTCATGATAATGAGTACCAAAGGAACATCATATTTTGTAAGATAACACAAGAGAACATACTTTTGTCAATCGTCTAACCTCTAATGGTCAAATCAAATGACTTAAAACCTTCAATTAGACATATACATGACTTATGCATTAATCCATACAAGTAAATGAATTGATAACACCCAAACAAATCGTCAGAAATATAATCAATGAAAGATATAAGCGTAAGAAATCAAGTAGCGTGTGAGTAAGAGTGGTCACCCCACTGGATAATGTCAAAAGTACTGATAATAAGTCGCCAAATAAATTTAGCAACTCTCTAAATGAAGAAGCAAACAAATGACTGAACGATCAATACTGTCAATTTAATGTCGTACAAATTTGCTATAATGCTTAAATTATTAAAAAACAATTGAATAAATTAAGAATAAACTATAGGAATACATATTTTGTGAAGAGGTTTGCCGCTGCAACCGAGAAAATCATAATCCGACCTTGCCTTTAAAAGAAGGAAAGATGAGTCGCTGACAAAATTTATAAGTCATAAGTCACAACCTAAGTAAGTATGAAGCAATAATTGGAAGAACATGCATCCAATTGCTAATGGGCATGGATGATAAAATGACACCATTTCTATGCATGACATTGCAACATTCCGTGACTTGCTCATATTAAATTTGAAAAGTTGAAGTCTAAGTCCAAGTCTATGCAAATAAAGCAAAGAGAAACAAACCTTTGGACTCAAGAAGAAATGAAATTCATGCCACTTCCTATAGCTCAAATGGAGAAAATTGGGTGATATATAACTTGGATAAAGGAAAGCAGCCAGTGTATAATGATGATAAGGGTAAAAAGCCTGCTTATTCTAATCCGCAGCCAAAATTGGTATTAGGAGGTAATGACAAATCTCAGACTTTTTCAAGTGGTAGGGAACGCCCAAAACAAGCAATAAGAGATGATGAGCAATGCGCGCCATCTCTTAAGAAAAGATGAACAAAGAATATTCCTTTAAGGGAGCTAAATTATTTCGCAAGCCAAAGCGGGACAAGCTACGTAAATTAAAAGGCCAAGAATCGATCAAGTCAATAATCCAAATTATCCCCTATCATCGAATGATCACCCCATTGAAGATTGTTATGTCTTCAAAGATTGGCTAGAAAGGAAGTATCGGTGAGGTGAATTTACACTATCCGAGTGTTCTAGTCAACTCAAAAGAGAGTCTATAAGATGATTACGCCCTCTTCCGATCATCCAAAGAAAGATAAATGAAGGAGAAATCAGAAGAAGAAAAACAAGTAGTCAAAAAAGAGTGAATATCAAGTTAAAAGATGTCCCTAGTGTTAAGTGGAAATCACCACTTGAACCTATATGGACTTTAAGAGAGATGCCTAAACCAAGTATTTGGGCTTCTCAATGATTCGATAAGGCTACTTCCAAAGATGAGAAAGCTCTACTAAACATAAACATCATAAATCAAAGAAGTTGGCTAAGAAAAAGAAGATCAAAAAGAGAACTACAACTCAAAATATCATTAATAATCTAGAGGAGTATCATTAGCTGGCAAGATAGCCATTTAGGCTTGCAAATTTCATGCTTAAACTTCATTCGAATAGATGAAGAAGATAATGGTGAATCTTGTCCAAGAGAGATATCGAATCATATGCGATGTCGATATTCTTCAACATCATTCAAAATGATAAGGAAAGTCGACAAACTCCAACCCATCAAAATTTTTTATCGAAAGCAAGAAGAGCCTAAGGAGCTGTCAATTTTGTTTAATGACTCAACAAGAAGACAATAGTTTAGATGAAGATCTATGTTTTCCAATGGAGAAGAATACTCATCGATATCATCAATGTATGAAACATGAATTGAAAATGAGTCTTTTGGCCAATCTTCTAATAAAAAAGAAGGAGCTTGAAGAAACTATTTCTTCAAAGAATAGCAAGATAAGGTGATTCAAGTTGAGAAGTGGTAAGTCTTATCACCTTCATCAAAGAAGGGAAATGCAAATAAAGACAAAGGCAAACAAATTGAAGTCAACGAAGATATCATTCCTAAAATCCTAGAAGCCTAAATCAAGCGAAGATAGATTATAATATTCTATCACATCCGAAAGATCCTAACCGAGTGTGTACGAGGCTCTTGATGTCAAAAGACCTCAGAAACTTTGATACAAGCTCAAAGATCGAGAGTTATGAAGCTTACTTAAAAATGCAATCAAGCATTGCAAACTCAAGATCTCCAAGAATCACATTTTGAAGATCTTATGTTGGGAAATGATCACAACCGCCCTCTTTATATTACTAGAGAGTGATGACATCGATCACCAATATTGATTGATCCAGTTCTTCTATCAATCTTATGAGTCTAAAGGTATTAAGAGGATTATCACTGATATCCAACATCTTGGGAGAGATAAGTTGATGGTTCATGATTCAATGAAAAGGGCAAAACTTTGGGTTCTTTTATTCTCCGCTCAAGTTGAAGGATTTATATACGGCCAAGTTTCATGTAATCGATGCCGATACATCATTTAGAGCTCTCCGGCTGGCTACGAGTATGGCATGTCCCATCAACTATGCATCAATATGAAGTATCTAAAGATGGAGAAGAATTTAGAATTCGAACCTACAACCATTCTCATCAATGAAGCAAAGATCTATGAAGATGCAAAATATTTCATCCTCAAAGAGCCTAAGCTAACAAAAGCCTTGAAGCGAGCATCCACCGTGAACTGTAAAGAAGAGAAGATAAATTGACTCTTGCACTGATTCCATTTGGAATTGAAGAAGAAGAAGATATCTTAAGGAACTTCAAGAAGAAGAGTATGAAATAAGTGATTGATTCAAATATGATTTTGAATCTACTTATGAAATGGTCACATCAAGGATAGCTCACTTGAGTCGATGACTCACTCAAAATTATACCCATCCCTCAGTGCTTCAAAGAAATCACCCACTGAGGTTCATAATATTGAAGAATTGATAACATTCTATGTGCCGCTGAGTGAGAGTGAATAGAACTCTATTTTACAAATCAAGAGTCTCACCAAGATTTTGAATAAAGCTCAACATGAAAATTATGATGATAGTTCCAACAAGAATACCAATATACTATCCACAAAAAATTGAAGAATGATGCATAAGCTTGGAGTTCATATTGGAACTACTAAACATAGACTCAAATCTTTAACAAGATGTGGAGCCAAAGAAGTCCTCAAGCATCAAAGAAGTGATAAGTTTATCACTAAAGGTTTTGGGTTCATCAAATCTCATCAAAATAGAGCTATAATATAATAAGTCGAGATCAAGACTCATAGTGATGAAGAAGATGATTCCATGAAATTCTTCTTAAAATGATGAAGAAGTAGAAGCCAAGCCCGCACTAAGAACTTGAAGATGGTGGAACAAATACTACTATGGATGAACTTAAAGAAGTCAACCTAGAGCTAAGGATGATCCCATCCAACTTTCATGCCCTTCTTGATGAGAAAGTTGAAGAGCTAAAAATGCTACTTTGTGAATTTGATCGTTGCTTCGACATATTCTAAAATGCCGCTTATCCCTGATGTAGCTTCATAAACTAGCTATTAAACCGATGCAACACCCAAGCAAGCTCTAGAATGAGATTGGAGATTGAAGAATAAATTGAAACTAAGAAAGATCAAGTAAGCTTCATCCGGAGGAGAAGTATGCAGATTGATAGCCAACATTGTCCGTTAGAAGAAGAATGGCCAAATCCATCTCACATTGACTGACCTAAATAAGTGCCCAAAAGATGACTTTCTTCTTCCAATATCAACTATTAGTGGACAACACTTCCAACTATGACATGTTCTCATTCATGGATGGATCATCGATACAACCAAATCAAAATGACACCAAGATGAAAACATACATCGCTCGTAACACCTATTGCATCTATTACTACAAGATCATGCCCTTTTTGAAAAATGAGCTACATACCAAAGAGCCATGACATGTATTTTGATGAGTTGATTCATCAAAAGGTGGAATGTTATGTCGACGATTTGGTGAAGAGCTTAATCGTGAAAACTACTTTGAAGACTTGAGAATTGTACCGAGAGAATAAAAAATATGATCTCAAGATGAATCCTCTAAAATGTGCATTTGGGTATCCTAGAAAATTTCTGTACATCAGACGGAGGTATTGAAATATCCTACCAAAAATCAAGGCAATTGTGGAGATGCCTCCACAAGAGTTTCATTATTCTTTACAAGGATACTATTCATCAATATTCATATCAAACTTGATGCTATCAACCATTTGCAAGGTTAATGAAGAAGGATGCTCCATTCAAATGGGGACAAGGAGTACCAAGAAGCCTTCAAAGATTAAAAGCTACTTGTTAAATCCAATCCTTGTTGCTACTCCTGAAGCCCCTCATTCTACACATATATTAAGAGTCTTGAGCATTATTGGCACAACACAATGAAGAAAGCAAAGAGAATGCTCTTTATTATATTCGAGATAATGGAGCGTAAATGAGATACTCGATGAGAAGCAATTTAGCATTGATATTTGTACCAAAAGCTTCATCATTATATGTTATCTCACAAGATTACCTCATCTCAAGGATCGATCTGAAGTACTTGATGACAAGACCGGCATTGGTCACTTGGCAAGATGCGTGCTTTTGCAATTTGATATCACATCGTTCCATGAGGTAAAGGGACAAGTCTTAGTAGATTTTCTTCGCACATCCCATCCTGGACTCTTCTCTTAATGATTTGCGATGAGCAAATTATGCTCATTCATGAAGAGAAAAATCACAAATTTGGGAAATATACTTTGATGGAGCTCATCGATCAAACAAGTCCAACATCTAAATTTCCAGAGCAAGAACAGAATCGACATCATCTTCATAACACGAGAGGGATAATGAGATGATCATATGGATTTGAGCCAAGAACTAATAATGAAGGCTGAATATGAAGCATTAATGGAAGGTCTGAAGAAGAAATTTTCATAGGCATTCAAAACATATTTTTGATTCTCGACTTATTATAAATCAAGTACTTGCATATATAGAATCAACAAGCTTGAGTTAGCTTTCTATCACTGAGTTCTTGAGCTTATGAAGCATACCAAATATCACACTAACTTCGAGTCTCTCGATCAGAATAACAAAGGCGATTGCTTGGAAAAATTAGCTAAGAAAATGACAAAGTATGAATGATTATGTTATGATTGGTATATTTACTTGACTGTAGCCACAAATAAGTATCTTACACCCACATGTGCGTTCGACTCTAAATTTGATCACCCACTCCTTCATTCCTCAGTTCGAATGCTAAGTTCTTATGATAAAGAAGAAAGGACAACCTTTTTGTAGAAGAAACCCTTCCACTTTTGGTTTACCAAACCAAGAACATCGTCAAGAGGTGAATTCTTCTTTCGTTTAGATTCATTTCGCTTTAGCCCTCCAACCTTGCTTCACAAAATGAAGAACATCGTCAGCGAATTCTTCTTTGATTTTCGATGTTCAATCGCTTTAGCCTTCAAGTTGTCATGTAACCAGGGAAGAACATCAAGAAATTTCGATTTCGATCGCACTCTCTTTAACCTTCAAATCTTTGAACGGAGAAAGAATATCACAAGAGGTATTCTTTCCATCGCATCTCGCATTACATTCTCATGATACCCAATGTTTCGGGATTCAAAGACACCAAATCGCCACCATGTGTTCTGAATATATACGCTCATGTTTCTTTGTAGGTTGAAGACCTTGTTCTTCAGCATGAGATGAAAATTGTGGTGTAGAAGACAGCACTCAAGACGTCGAGTAAGCCAACACTCATTAGATGTCACTCACAAGATTTGTCAATTTCTGACAAAAAAATGAGAAGGGGATGAATATATTGCAGTATGTTCTTTTTCGTTTGAACCCTTCGCTTAAGAGGGCAGATGAACTCATTTTCAAGACACCACTCTCAAAAGATATCAGAGTAAGCCAAAATACCTGATGTACACATGGGATGACGGAGGTCGCCAAAAAATCTCAAATCTTTGACTTAGGAAAAATGGGAGAGTGAAATGACCGACTTAAGAATACTATAAGAAAACTGCAATTTTAAACTAAAAGCGTCAAACAAGAAAAGGGGGGATCAACATATATTGCATTTGTCTTTTTGGGACTAAAGTAATCAAGAGATTAATGAAAATCGATGGTGTCGAAGACACCACTGCCACGAAGAGGGCATCGGTACCAAACTACCCACAATGTATATACACGAATGAGGCTACCGAAATTTAGACTAAAATTCAGGACTTAAACAAATTCAAATGAAAATTACCTAACCTTAAGTCAAATAAAAGAATATATGATAAATATGAAGATAAATATTAAAATTTAAGTGAAATTTGGGGGAGGCTAATATTAAACTCACAAACTTTGGGGAGGCTAATATTAAACTCACAAACTTTAATTGTAATTCTCTACGACTTAAATTAAAGATAAAGTGAGTTCTCTTTAAGAAATTTCTCAAAATCTTTAATTAAATTTGGGAGGACTAATACTAAACTCATAACAAACTTGAAATAAACTTAAAATCTTAAGATGAATCCAAATTGGGTTTAATAACTCTTATTTGAATATGGAGGTGATTACTATAATAAAAAGGCTAAAGCAATAAGCACTGAAATTGACATAACTTATCAAAATTGATGTAAATTGAACATAATCAAGTTAGGAGAATTACAAAAGCTCAACAAGTAAACTAAGTGCAAGTAATGTGTTAAACTATAATCTAAATCAAAATGTCTTCTTCTCCATCGGATCTACAACCCTTTGTACAAGAAGACAGAAGACGATACTAAATTAAAATCTACAAAAATCATAGGGCTTCCTTTAATAAAAAATTATGAAATTTCACTCTAATTATGAATTTTAAAATCAACGAAATCACTAATTAGGTGAAATTATCTAAAATTATAAATACCGCATTTCAACATGAGATTTCAAGTGTAAATTTTAATGTCTAAAAGGCAAGATAAATTGGAATTAAATGAAAATACAAAATCAATCTCATAATTCAAATATAAAATTATTACTAATTATACACGCATGTGCAACACTACGAATGCTTAAATTCAAGATCTGCTGAGGGTTGTCAAGTCTAGTCTTAGGGGTCAAGTTAACAAAACTTAAAACTTATAATAAGAGTTTCAAAGTGAAATATCTAAGAAACTGAGGTGTGACAAGTAGATCTAATCCTCTATTAAGAAGCAGTTGAGGATAAAGCTCTTAAACATATTCAAATTAATCAAATTAACTCAAATAAAATATCAATCTCTAAAAAATCGCTCAAATAAAATCTATCACTAAAAGCTTAAATCAAAACTCAATCTATCCACCTCCCATAACTATTTATCGGGGTGACAAATCAAGAAAACTCTATTTCACAGGAGAATGTCAAATCAAGATTTATATGTTCACTCTCAATCAACCTCACGCTAAGAAAATGACCGTGTCCTCAAGGCCAATGTAGGCTCCAGAATAAGAAAGTATGACAAGAGTCCTCTCGACGGTTTGCAAGACTCCATTATATTATCAATGATTTCATGCTCCCCAATGGCTCGCCTTTGAGTTGTGAATCATAGATACTGAGGAAAGATATTTGTCAAGGTAGACAAGTCTATCTCCTTAGAAAAACACCACCCTGCCCTATAAGAATTTCTTGGATGACGTAACCCATGTATGAGAATCTTCCGTCATCGACTACTTCTTTGACTAAATAAGAGGACCATTTACTAACCATGGGATCTAAATGCACGCCATCATTCAAACCATTAAGTAAATGATGAATTTCATAATCTTAAATTCTAAAACTTCACATCCGCTACTATACGCTCATTTAGATCTAACGACCAAATTTTAATCGAAAGTTCAATTTTTTGAGAGGTAATTAACTATAGGCTTGCATATAGAAAGAACCATATCTAAAGTTCTCACAAAATGAGGGCGAAATATCGGGATATTGTCTTATATACTATTCCATCTGCCTTCTGAAAATTACACCAACACTTTCAATCATACTCTCTTCAATTCAATAATTTGTCGAGAGATAATTTTGCACATGATGCAAGGGATGACACCAGAATCAAAGAAGAATCCACTTGACAATGTTCTTCCCCGGTTTCGGTGAAGCAAAATTGACGATCATGGAAGAGGAGTGGAGCAGAACACAGACTATGGCTAACAAATGACGCACTGGTTTTCTGAAAGGGGCAAGTTTAATGAGCTCAGTGGAACAGGATGGGCAGGACAGTTTGTGCAGCAATGAACGAAATTGAGAGAGGGAGAGAGGATTACCTTGCATGAGTTTCGACCTAACGTCGAAAAATGGGAAGTGAGAGGAACCGTCCCGCAGTTGATCGAAAACTAAAAAACCAAAATGGAGGGGAACGGTTAATCATGGGTTAGAGAAATTTAGGGATTTTAAGTTAATTTTTAAATTGATTAAATGATTTTAATGTGAATTTTATCGAAACTCATTATACCAATATATATATATATATATATATATATATATATATATATATATATATATATATATATATATATATATCAATGGTATACGATATTACATAACACAATGACGCTTCATTTAAGCAGTGCTTAGTTCAAGTCAAATCGTCAATTTCATCTCAAAATGCTGTCGTCGCTTTCGACTCGCATTCGCGACTATCCAATTGAGGAACAAACCTTATTTGATGATTTCAATGTTTTGAAGCTAAGCGAATCAATTTCACAACGGTAGTTTTGGCGTCTGCCTCGACTTTGATATCGCGTGCGTAACGACTTCGCACTTGATCAAATCATGTGCAATATTTATATTTTGACCGCCGACATTTTGACGCGATAAGTCCGCTCATCGATCGAATGCTTTCGACTATTTTCTGACGCCTAGACATTTTGAGTTTCGATTTCGGCTATCTGCGATTATTCGACATTTGCATGCACTGCGAATTAAGCGAATAGTCTCATTTGATAGTTTTGATACTAAGCAACGACATGATTAGTTTCATGCGAGGTCGTTTGATCATCGCCGCAGCCTTCCGACTATATGCCGACATATGATCGGCGTTAATCGAGCCATTATTTTTTGCAATATTTATATTCTAATCACTTCAACGCTCTGCAAGTTCGCTCGTCGATCGGTGTCATTTCGATAATTTTCTTAATGCCCGACGTTTTGAACTGATCGCCACCTCCTCAGTTGGAATTGATTTTACGTGTGCAAACGCTATATTCGCATATAAATTCATCCTCTTATATTTTAATCTCGTTAGTTGGATGATAATAATGCAATCACACCCATATGTGATTTATTATGTTAAAAAAATGTTAAATTAATTAGTATTTTCAATTTTCTAAAAATAATTTAATCCTTTATTTTTTCACTTCGTAAAAAAGTTAAAGTTGCGGTTGTAGAAGAGAATAATTTTTAGCTTATCAATAATATTTAATATTTTAATAATTATATCTTATAAAATAAAACAATAAATCAGAAATATCTTGTACCTTACGAAACATATTTTCTATATTAAGTAAGCCATGTGATTGATAAATGATAATGATTAAAATTTTAAATTAAATTTCTTTTTTGAAAAATCTAAATAAATTTCACTCTCTCAATCAATGGTATTTCAAGAATTTGCAGCATCTTATAACGATTTAGAAAGGGTTTTTGCAGCGGTTTTACGACCTCTTAGATGAATATTCAGCAACGATTTTAATCACTGATATTCTATAATTTAACAGCAATTAAAACCGCAGTAAAAAATAATAATTAAAACCATTATTATTAACGAAAAATTGTAGTGGTTTTTAACGTTGCTATAGAAAATATGTTTGATGGTGTTAAATATTTATAAAAATATTAAAACATCTAAATTATTTTTATTTTTAAAAATAATGTTATTTTTTATAAATAAAAAAATAAAAACACTTAGAAATGTTTGAGATCAAATTTTAGTGTTTTTTTCTTTATTTTTATGTTATTTTTAGAAATATATTTATTAGTGTATTTTTTTAGTGTTTCTTTTATTTAAAAATATAATACTATTTTTATGTTTGATGGTGTTAGATATATTTTTATGTTTGATATTTTTTAAATATATATTATTTTAAATGAAAACATAAACAAAATAAAATATAAATATAAATATAAATAAAAAATAAAACCGATCCTAGGTGACAACTTAAAAAATACACTCAAATATATTTTAAAGACTAAAAAAAAGAATGAATGAAAATGACCTTAAGTCCAAATCAGAGCAACAATAGCAAGGATTGAACCATCTGTATGTTTTTTTTCCCCTTACATAAGAAATATTGCTCTAGCCATTAATTATGAGAAGTTTTTTAGTAATGTTCATTAGAATTAAAGTAATGGCTAATCAAAACAAAAATGTTGATATAAACGAAATGAATATTTAATAATCCTTTTCCTTCATTGCGGATTTTTTAAGTAAAATATATATATATAATAATAATCATAATTATAATTATAATAATTATTATTGTTATTATATAGATACATATATACATATATCATAGTTTCAAGCATAACTTAATAATTATAGCTTTTGCCATACAAAAGATTGGTCCAAGTTCAAATCCTCCTTACAGATTTTTTTGATTTGTTACTTTTCGAGCCATTTTGAGCTTATACAAGCTATTTCGAATAATTCGAGCCGAAAATGAATATTGAAATTTCGAGTTATTTCAAATACGAGCTGAACACGAACTGAGTAATTTTTAAATGAGTCAAACACAAATAAAGATTCAGCTCGCTCAAACTCGGCTCATTTACACCTCTAGTAATGGCCAAAAATATTTTAACCTTATGCATGATGCATGAATCATAATGTAATTAAGGAGAAGTTGCAAAGGTCCATGCAACAAAAATTACTCCCCCATGCTTTTCTTAAATGTCGATAAATCTAAGTTCTCTTAAGCATTCAAAGTCCAGTAGTCATCTATACTTTCAAGTATGGCCCTTCTCTTGCGCCAAAGAAGGAATAATAAGCATCTACGATTCTAAGTTAGTATTTATATTTTGACTTGAAATAGTTGAGGGAAAATTCTTAAAGATAAAGATAAAATATCAGAGAAATGTATTCAAATCTTTATTCAAAACCAAGATTTAAGCAGGTTAATAATACTTTTAGTATCTAAATAATAGGAATGGATGAGTTGAAAGATTTATCAAGGCAACGAAAAAAAATAAAACTACAAGGCAAGAAGAAAGATAAGGGAAGAATCAAAGAAGAAGATCAATGAGTTCTAAGAACAATGATTCAATAAGAGATTTTGAACAGCTCATCTCACTTCAAGCCTATTTTCTGATCTCCGAAAAAAAAAAAATTTCTTAAATGCACATTCCTCTTAGTTTTCATTCCACGTCTCTCATCTATTTGCCCATTTGGCCACTCACATAATAAGGTAAACCTAATTTATGGAGACTCGCCATAAATATTGTGATATAAGAGAATCTATGTTGTTTTCATAGTTAAAGTATTAGTCAAGATTAACCCTATAGTCTCGGTTATTAAATTTATTACTATTTGAAGAATCAATGGTAGCCTCATAATCTTAATCTTAGAAACATAAACACTTTTATGTCCTAGAAATTAGCACAGACATAATGGGCAAGCCACTACCTGTCCCCTTGATATGTTGAGAAGGAGGCCAACCATAGGAGATATAGTACATAAGTGTAGTGAAAGCCCTTTTGTTAGAGTTGCCACCATAGTAAGGCACAAGGCGATGAGGCTGACCTCTTCTCCTTGCCTTCCACTCCTCTTTCAACATTTCATCTCTTAAACGTTCCTTCTCATCTTCCTTCTAGTTCAACAAGAGTGCCACTATCATCAATGGTGAGACAGCCTTTCCTAATGTCTAAACATTGCAAGAAGCATTGAGCGGTAGTGCATAAATATCATCCTTTCAAGATTTTCCCTCTTCCAACATTATTCCTACCAAACAGCTAAACCGCCAGTTTTGTTCAACAGAACAAGCTTCTCTAAATCAAGCAAATAATAAAATGAGTAAATATTTGTGGATGGGAAAAGAACCAACTGCCTTTTAAATGCATTTTTTAAAACCTTTTTGCACCGATGGAGTAGGTCACAATGGCTTGCACTCGACAACAAAACAAACAAAGATCCACCAAAACTTGTAAAACCTTGTACAACATGCATGATTTAGAGAAGTTTGTTCTCTTGGAACAGGTTTTCGATTATTTTAGTGGTGGGAAAAACAACGAGCAAGAAGTTGTCTGTTTGGATAAAAAAAACTGTAATTTTTTTTCCTGTTATTTAAAAAAAAAAAACTGTTTACGATAAAGTAAAATAAAAAACTTAGTTGAGAAAATAAATAGCTTTTCAAAAAATTCTAACAGCAAAAACAAAAATGGATAGGTCATCCCAAACAAAGCCTTAAATAGAAACACAGTTCCAGTTTTTCATTTCAAAGGAACAAAGATGAATCATAGGATGTCTCTCAAGAATGCTCAATCCAAGACTCACAATTCAGGGTTTTTAAATGTTACAGCATTACAGAATGATAATCGCGATATATTTTGTCAGAAGCCTTGAGAAATTTCATGGTGAAATTATGAAAATGTACCTAAGAAATATCATCCCACTGTAGGAATCCACCTTGCCCGCTTGAGTCAGTGAACTGGTATATAGCACCAGAAACTGTAAAGAAAAAATTGGGTCAAAAAAGAAGAACCATAGCACTTCTCACTATGCATCACTAAATCTGAAAGAGAAATAGAAAAGATTTGCAAAGATCATGCTTGGTCTATAGATATCAAAAGAAAACATACCCTCATAACCACCAACAACCGGATCCTCTAATAGAAGAAGAGGTGTATCAAGGTCAATGTACCTACAGAGAATCCACATATAATATCAAGTATTGATAGCAGCATAAACAGAGAAAATAAAGAAATGACCTTCAATCACAAGTGCTGAAATAATATTTTAGGTTCTTACTTGAAACAACCCAAACCGGCTGCTAGATGACCAGCAAATCCCATGGAAAGCCGGGTCTCAACCATGCCTCCAATCATAAGCTCAGTACCTGCCGCTCTAGCAACCTCAATTACATCAAGAGCCCCAAGAACGCCTAGCTTGGCTAACTTAATGTTAATAACATGAGCTAGATTTCCCTCAATGATTCTCTTTGCATCTTCCAAACTCCTACAGCTTTCATCTGCAGCAACAGAAACACCATATTTTCCTTTTGCTACTTGAGTAACATGATGAAGACCGTCCCAGTTATCTCTGTGAACTGGTTGTTCAAAGAGAATTGGTGTGACCCCCATTTCTGAAAGAACACGCCAAAGTAGCATTATGGAATTAGAAGCGAACAAAAGTTTGAAACAAAAAGGAATGAATTTGTCAACTACAGATATTAATCTTGTAAACAAAGCCTGAAGGATTACTGGATGCTAAGTCTATGCAAGTTTGTTTGTGAATAACTGCAAAACATGACTGCAAGGTCAAATAAAATTGAAGCACTGAACTAAATGAATTATCGTACTTAGCAATGCCTACCATTAAGTTTTTCAAGAACTTCAATTGCTTCATTAGCTGTATATCCTTCATTTGCATCGAGGATAAAAGAACAATCAGGGTGAACTAGTCGTATGGCCTTTAATACTTCTATGTCTGAGCTTAAATTTTTTCCCACCTTAAGCTTCAAAGTGTTAAAACCCCGTTCCTTGTATTTTGCTGCTAATTTAGCTGCTTCATTTGGAGCAACAATTGGAATCTGCATTTTCAAGTAAACCTTAAGTTGTTAAAAATATTGAATAATATATTACCATGTGGAAGAAGAAAAGTATTCAACGAGAGAACATTACTGTTATATCAGTGACAATTGAAGTGGAGGCACCACCAAATAGTTTCCACAGAGGTATGTCCAAGTTATTTGCAACAGCATCTATCAGTGCCATTTCAATCCCTGCCCTCACCTTGCACAAGATATAAAATTACAAAATATCAATGAAAATCAAGCTTATTCTTTGATAATGCATACAAAACAGTGATAAAAAAAAATGAAAGTATCATAAGCTCTAACAGAAGAAAGTGGTGCAAGAAATAAAGGCAGTGATCATATTTATATCCAAATAAGAAATGCTTATCGAATTCTTATGGAAATCACCCTGAACTTCCAGATATCAGAACTTCAGAGCATATTCAACCATTTGGAACAAGATATAGATATTACTTTTTGATTAAATGGTTTCATACAGATGGAGTTAATGATAAATATGCTAGGAGAAATATATTATTTGTTACCTGACAGAACAAGGCAATCAAGTTCTTATGCAAGTTGCAAGATTGTATAGAGAATAAGTTAAAAGCAGGATCATGCAGTCCTAAGATCTTTCCTCAGTGTCGTCTCCAATGGCATAAGTGAGAAAAAAAACGCTCAGATCTTTCAAACTGGTCTCTTGCAGATATGCTAATGTAGGACATCCTAAGATCAAAGGTTTCGAGTGAGATATAGAAAATCATTCAAAAAACAGACAAAATTCACTTCGCAATCACAAACTCTTAATGTCTTAATAAATATCATTACTTTCAGTGAAAGCTATAAAAATAAAGGAAAATAACTAAGATGAAAATCCATTAGCCATCCAATATAAAAAAATGAACAAAAATTCATAGCCCATAAAACGATGCAATGAGTTGTAAACCACAAGCTCATTGAAAACAAGACGGTATCAATTTTGAATAAAATCAATCACATGATCAATTCAATAAAAATTTGAAACAAGAAAAATGAAAAAAAAAGCCCCAAACTTGTACAAGAAGATAACATCTCATGGAAATGTTCACGTCACTGGCTTGGTCAAGGAATTGACTCCTAAAGTAAAATTAATATAAAATCTTCAAATCTTATTAGAATTTTATCTGTAATAGAACTGATTGAGTTTTATATATGCACTAAACCCCTAATAAAAATCACAAAGTCCTCAAAATTCTTCATACATTAAAAAACAAGGTAAAAAAGAAGAATCTGCTCTAGAGTTGCTAAAGAAGATTAGAAATACAGCCAAACAAATCGCAAGCATTGTAGAAAAGTCATGTTGTAGGAAGATTGCGAGAGAACTCAAAAATGCTACAATGAAATGTCATCGGTCCTTGCTCCCACTGGAAATTGTTGAGAGAAGAATTGTAAAAATAAGAGAACTCAAAACAAAATAAACAAAATCAAAATAGCAAAAAGAACACTAGAACTTACATAGAAAATTTAAAAATGGGAAATACCATAGAGCTGCAGCACTCCAAGAAATCTACCATGAACAAAAATGAGGAGAAATGTACAAATCTCTTTTCACTCAAGCTTCTCTAGTAATCTCCATACCTCACTCACTCTAGAGCACACACACTTCACATACACTCTAAACAATGATAAAAAAATAACTCATTAAAACTTCAAAAAACTATTTGAAAATAGACTCTGTCGTTTCGTAGTGCTATGGCACCACAAAAAAAAGAAGCTGCACACTCTAATCTAGTTCCCTTGTATAGGATCTAGAGCCATATTGAACAATGTAAGCGTGGCTTGATCCTGAGCTATGGACGCTTAGCGAGCTTGTTGACCTACAACTATGAGCCATTAAATTAAATAAATAAGGTGGATTTTAAAATCCCTCAAAGCGATCCAACGATCAAATTCGCTTTTAATTGACGATGACGCAACGCGCCGAAAATATTAAAATGAATTAATCAAAATTTTGAATCAATTAAGGATCGATCGGATAATTAAAATCAAATTATCATGAAATTCGCGATATCGTCGGAAGCTCGACGACGCCTAAACGACTCCGCTCGCGAAACAATGCCGTCGCCAAAATGTAAAACCTATCAAACGACACCTTCCGAGACCCATTCGCAAAGCGCGAATCGATCAATTCAATGCGACGCATAAATTGTAAACCTAATTTTATCCCGACACCGGCGACGTTGTCAACAGCCCGATCACGAATTGATCGCATTCGCACAATAAACAACTAAATTGACACCATATCGCTAGGTTTAGTGCATAAATTAATATCACATAAAATAATATTAAATTATAATTAAAGGGATTAATGGTTGCTAATCTTTAATCGACTTTAATTCTCATCCCTCCTTCAATTAATCGAGCTTCTAAGAACGAGGGTTATCCCCTTCGTTGACTCCATTCTTCACGATTTTCTCTTCGCTTTCGCTCCCCGCTCTCAAGTTTCACGCTGGACTCTCCTCTTCGGCCGCTCGCTCTCTTTCTGCTTCGCTCTTCAAGTTCACGGCTTTCTCCTTCACGCTTCTCTCCTTCCCTTTCGCTCTCGCTTTCCTCATTTAAGTTTCTAGGCAGATTTCGATTCTCCTCTCTCACTCTCGGCGATCGCTGTCTGAAGCTAGTGAACCTCCTCACAGCCTCCTTCTCCCTCTGAGCTCTCAGTAGTCTCTCTTCCTCTCAAGCATCAGTCGGAAGAAACAGGGAATCACTCTTCCAACCAAAACCCCTTTTGTTGATTGTTTTAAATGGGTCAAATATTGTGTTTTGGTTACCTTGCTTGCTTTGCTCTTTCCACTATTTGATTTTGCAATCATGAAAGTGGCTATCTTATAAAGGAAGGTTGATATGGATTTATTAAACATAGTGTGATTGCTTAATCTATGTGGAGTAAATTTCATATAATCATCATGATAAAGGAAGAGGAGGAAGGGTTGATTGACTTTGGCTTGTTTTCCTCTCTTTGATCACTAAGTTAATTAGCCTTTGAAATACTGAAATGTGGCTTTGTGCAAGTTTAAAGCTTTCATTTTGGTGCTTCATTAAAGTTGCATCTTGCAAAGTGCTTGTTCATACTTTACTCAATTGATGTCTCTATCTTGCATTAAAATAATTATATGTTTGCTGTCCATGAGTATTGAGGTTGAATCATGCAAGATACATTGTATGCCTTTTTTCTTGCTCTTGAATTATGAGAAATGAAAAGAAAGCAAGTTTATTTTGGACTAGATATATGGATTTCCTTTCTATTGCATCTTTATCTGCATACATATAAAATGTTGAGAATTGAAGATGAGGGATATGCAAAATTTTCTTTATGATTATTTGTCAAAAGATGAAATATATGCATATCTCTCGACCTTTAATTGCTATGTTACTGGGCTTTAAGAAAGATATGTCCTCTTTATATTATTCAAATGAGAAGAATGGAAGGTGAAATAGTGATGAAAAAATGCAATGCTAAGAAATGTTGTCTTGTTTAAGTATATATAAACATGTTTATATGCATATGATTTTAAATCATGATATAAGTCACCATGTTTTCCAATAGGTAGGAAATGCTATGATCAAAATTTCTGGATTCTCAATGACATACACCTATACGCCTTTCGACATTGAAATGTATGAAATGGGAAGAGTTTGTCTTGTAATTTTGACGTAATCAAATTTATATATTCTTTTGTTTATATGCAAATGAGCTTTAAATTTATGATATATTCTACCATGTTTTCCAACATGGTAGGAAATGCTATGCTATCAAAATTTATGTCTCACGATGATACACTATACATGTCTTCTTCGACAGCTCAGCCTCATGAACCCCACTTGGGAAGACGGAGGTCTGTTTTGATGCTCTAATCAAATGTTATGCAGCTTTCCTTTTATTTATATGCAAAAGCTTTAAATTTATGATATAAGTACTACCATTTCTCCAATGGAGTGTTATGCTTATCAAAATTTCTAGCTTGTCTCACGCATACACCTATACATGTCTTTCGACATGTGCGTGCCCATTTCATGGCAACCCCCACTTGTGGGGGGAAGAGCCGGGAGGCTGTTGTAAATTTTGATTATTTTTGCTCTATTATAAGTGCTCACATTCCAATGCGGGAAACGCGGATAGTACTGCTCACGCTTGTTCCAACGCGGAAATTATAAGTATTGCTCACGTTGTTCCAATGGCAAGGAACGTCAGGTAGAACCCATACACGCCTTTC
The DNA here is from genome assembly GCA_021442155.1 of Cymbidium sinense. Lineage (NCBI taxonomy): Eukaryota > Viridiplantae > Streptophyta > Magnoliopsida > Asparagales > Orchidaceae > Cymbidium > Cymbidium sinense. The sequence goes on from CM038220.1 coordinate 133,240,057, forward strand.
CATGGTAAATATTCTCGCTGTCTCACGACACTACCATACACGCTCGGCGTGGGCTTCCCGTAGCCCCCATATATGGGATAGCCGGAAATTTTCAAAAAAAAAAAAAGTAAATGTCATATAAATGCTTATACTTTAATTTCATATACACGTGAATGCAAATTTATGTTACATAGTTGCTCACATTGTTCCAACGCGGGAAATCTGTTATAGCTCACGCGTTCCAACGAAGGAAATGCTGAACCCATACACGCCTTTGGTAATAAATTGAGCGGTCTCAATGACACTACCATACACTTTCTTGCGTGGGAAGACCTACTCCACCCCCATGGGATGACGGAGGTCAAATTTTCAATAAAAAAAAAAAAAAAGTTGAAATGTCATATATAAATGCTTATACTTTAATTTCATACATGCTAACGCAAATTTATTACTCTACGCTATAATGCTCACATTGTTCAACGCTGGAAACTTGGAATCGCTCACGCTGTTCCAACGCACATAAATGATAAAGATTGCTCACGCGTTCCAACGCAAATGCAATGCATGACGCGAACCCATGCACGCCTTTCTGGTGGGTAAAACTCGGCGTCAATGACACTACCATGCACGCCTTTCTTGGCGTGAAGGCCTATCTCGCACTCTATGGACGACGACGAGGCCAAAAAATTTGATAAATAAAATGAAATGTAAGATTTAAAAGAAGAAAATACATGCATATGATTATTCATGCTATCTCATTCATCATTATATACAATTACGATGCTACATGCTTAGCTTCACGAATCTTCATAAGATATGACAATTACTTAAAGTTCAAATTCATTTATACGCATGATGACACTCAATGCAAGATATAAGTGCATGTCATATCATTTAGAAAAACAAATGACAAGGGCTTCATGCTAAAATGTTTAAGTAAAATGATTCACAGTATATTAAAGTGTTATCTCATTCTATTCGCTTGAATGCCTTTAATACGCAAGAAATGAAATCTATGACCTTAAAGCAATGTTCTTTGCTTAACTATTGATCCATGCAAAAGACATAATTATCTATCAAGTAACAAAACCCAAAAATGATGCTATTGTAAATCTTGTTAATTTCATAAACGACCAAAAGATAAATCTATCGATCATCACATGATCTTCAAATTCGCCATAAGAAGAAAAGTCTCAAACATCCTCTAAATATAATCTAGTCATATGGAGAACGACATCTGAAAATACTAATCTAAATCCTCAAGAAAATAGATATATATCCATCCCGTTGTCTAGACCGTCCCGTTAACAAAACCTAAAAAATCTAATGATGCTATAAATCTTAAGTTAATTATAAACGATGAAAAGATAAATCTATCGATCATCACGTATTCTTTCAAGTTCAAGATCTCAAGAAAAATCTCAAACCCGATCCTACGTATAACAGAGTCGAGGGTTGGAGAATGATGATCTAAAATACTAATCTGATCCATCCGCAAGAAAAATAAGCCGACAATGGTCTATCATCCCGCCGGGTCTTAGATCGGTCCCAACAAAACTCAAAAAAATCAAAAATCAACTATATTTCAACTGACATTCAATGCCCATACAACATTTTAAAAGAATGTATACTCATATGTTGAAATGTTCAAACATGTGACATGTGTAAGTAAAACAAAAAATACAAAAGAACACATGCTACTTTCCTGTCTTCTGACCGTCCGTTAACAAAACCTAAAATGTCATATTAAAATCTAACTCAAATTGAACATATATTTCAACTAGACATTCAATGTCCATACAACATTTTAAAAGAACAGATATCAGATGTATCATGTGTCAAACAGAGACATGCAAGTTAGTATAAACAAAAAGAACAATGCTACTTCTTGGTCTTCGACCGTCCGTTAACAAAACCTAAAATCATATCAAAACTAATGCATTATAATCATGTCAAATACAAGAACAAATGCTACACTTCCCGGTTATCTTCTGACCGGGTCCGTTAACAAAACTCAAAATCAAAATTGACATCTTCAACATTGACATCTTAATGTCCATGCAATTTTCAAAGAACGATATCCATATGCATTGGAGTAAATACTAAGTCAAATACAAAAGAACAGATGCTATATCATCCCTGTTTGTCTTCTGACCGTCCCGGTTAACAAAACCTAAAAATGTGATATTATAAGAATTTCAAAATTAATAATATCTTTATATAATACAAGATATGAACCAACAACATAGCTTCTAAAATTCAAATTCTGAAGAAAAGTCCCAAACCCGATCCTCTATGTTCAAACTAGAGTACAAGGAAGGATTATACTTCGAGATAATGAATTTACTGATCCTCAGAAAACGATGTAGTGACAAGGTCTATCAATCGATATTAACCCTGATCGAGAAGGGTAATTATAATTAAAATTTCAATGATAAATGATCATATATTCAAATCTAAAATCAATCATAAAATGATCAAAATTCAAAGAAAATAACAAAAATAAATAAAAAAAAAATGAAATTAATTATTTAAATTAAAACTAAAAAATAAAAAATAAAAAATAAAATCAATCCACCCCTCCGCAATTGTTTGTCTTCGGGTGACAAATTAAGAAAACTTTTGCTCACAAAGAGCCAATGTCAAATTAAATACATAACTACCTTCACACTCAAATATTCCTAAAGTCCGTAAGGACGTGGCCCGTGTCCTCTGTCCGCGTGGTTTTGCCGCGATATGGCACCACATAAATGGCGGTTACGACTGAGCCCTCTGACCGTGTGGTTCACGCGATATGGCACCACTAAATTACTTGGCCACACCGCAGATGTTCCCAACGGCTTGCTCTTTTGAGGAAATGTAGAATGTATTTGGAAAAGCATGTTAAATTGACTTATATTTGTCCCCTTAGACAAACTCCACCCCTGTGTCTACAAGGACACCTTGGACGACGAACCCATGTGTCATTCGACAAGGATCCTTCCGTTGGGTCGACTACCTCCTCTCGACCAGTGGATCGGATCCCGATGACTAACCATGGGATCTTGATCGCGGCCATCGCTCCCCACAAAAGTTTTAAGTTAAAATAATAAATTTCATAAGTTCTAAACTCCACTCACCGCAATTATATACTGCTCTTAACGATTCATCGACTAGCCTTTTAATCGAAAGTGCTCTCTCAAGATTGAGGGTAATTAACTATGTGCTTGCCTATAGAAACCCGAACCAGATATAAAAAAGTTCTCACCAAATGAGAACTAAATCTGGTAGTGTCTTATCTACTATTCATCCGCTCCAAATTATCACCGACACTTAAACAACTCTTTCCTTTTTTTCAAAGATGTCGGTATGTAATTTTCGATCCTACGCATTCTGGCGACTCGGGGGACGGTTTCTCTTTCCATCTTTGGCTAGTCAAATCTAAGTTATAATTGCGTGGAGTATATAAAAAAAATGAAATGAAAATGAAATAAAATGATAAGTTAAACGACAACTTAAAACTTTTACTAAGTCTTAAGTCATTTGAGATTTTATTTAGTGCATATGCTTAGTATGTTTTATCTTATCGTATCCATATCTTTGGAAGTAAGGTGATAGTGCAGTTATTTTTAATTTTTACCTTTAAACTCGAATGGCACTGGTTTCCGGTATCAGCATTTCGGCGGTGCCAACATCCGTTGGCAAGCGGTCATCTTTGGAAGCTTCGGTTTGGTAGCGTGGATTTCGACCATCTTCGAGCAAGTTGCTAGGCCCGAAAAGTCTCTTCGCCTGTAATGTCACAATCTCTGAAAAGGCTGAGTTGTGACCCTATGCTTTCTGAGGGTCACTTCAAAAGAAATCATCAGTCTTTGAGAGGCTCGGAGACACCAATCATGAAAAGGGTTATTCTTGGGGACGGTCTCTTTTGTCCCTCAGAATAATACAATCCGCCAATTTGAACCATTCGCCAGGGAAGATCTTTGAAGCTTCTTCATCCGGAGAGGCGGGAAAGAAATCTTGAGAACATGCGACGCTGCAACTCGCGACATGACCAGTGGAACCCGGCGGTGAGTGTTCCCACCCATGTCGGTTTGATAACCTTAAGTGGGTTAAGCGGGACTCTGGTCAAACGTTTACGGACCCCACAACATCAGGTTCCAGCTCCTCCTGCGAGGAAACTATATCACGAGTGCATCGGGTTCTCAAGTAGCCAAGGAGAGGGGCGATGAAAAGAAAATACCAAGGTCACTGTAGGATGCTGGGCTCCTCAGGAGACCTCATCACTCAATGCCGGGACGCCAATCATGTCCCACACGGTGAACATCGGGTGTGACACTTGGACGCGTGTCAGAATCCACCACCGAAGGTCGGTGGAAAGGTAGCAGATACAGGCTGGGCCTCAAAAGAAATTGCTCTAGAGCAGGCATGGCGTGACATGCAGTGTGAATTCCAGTCCTTCAAATTTATCTCGGTGATGGGAGCCTAAAAAGAGGGCCCCAGATGATAAAAAATATGACGGTAGACACCTTGGAGAATCCTCCAGGGGATCCCGTCATCAATCAACTCAATCTCACCAAGAGGAGGTTAACTTCGATCGAAGTCCTCTAACTGAAGAAATTTCGATTCCACACTTGGAATCGAGTCCGGAACGCCGATCAGATCCGTATTCAAGAGGGCGAAGAAGAGGAAGAAGATGCAAGCCTGTTGAAGTGGTGTACATGGTACAACAAGTTGGTGAGCCATCGGTGTATGATATCAACTAGGCGTCGTACAACTACCCACCTCGACGAAGAACAACAAAATGTTGAATAGAGGAAGCATCCTCGAGTCTTGAGAGAGAGCAAGAAAGAGGAAGAAGAAAGGGAAAAAATCCCACCTTCGTCTTACCACTTTGGCGAGCCAAGACAAATTGGAGATGAAAGCCAAAGATAAAAGAAATCTTCAGTTGAATATGAAAATGGCGAAATGATGATCTGAGATGGCGATGATCGATTAATCGAGAGAAAAATATCAGTCCTGTCCCCAAATAATCATCAAGCCTCACAATGCAGACAATCCTCCAATAAATTTGATCTCACATGCTTCAAGGGTCCAAATTGAGCGCGAGGATTGAAAATAAATGAGTCGGCTTCAACACTGCTTCTCGGAATATACAAACTATATCACGGTGTGACCTCTCAACTTGATATTATTGAATGAGAAGATCAAAGGCTGTTATAAAACTGGGCGGCGAGAAAATTGGTGAGCAAAGGTGCATATCTGCGAGTATGATCAAATTCCATATCAAGGGATATTCAATGCAAGTTCAATCTATTTGGGGAATGGTAATCCGACAATCGGCCCCGATTCAAAGCATCTGCGGTAACGGGGGGTAATGATGCATTATTATTCGCCGGTTAAATTGATGGTTAACTTATTTGAATGGTATCTTTGAGTTGTCGAATGACTCGATCAGACTTTTGCGAACTTGAAAATATGTTAGTTAAAGGTTATTGATCAAAAGACAACAATTCGATCTACCTTGAGAGAGGAAGAAAAGGCAGTCGTTAGATATATTAGCGTTGGCGAAATTGAGTATGAAATGTGAACAACAATTAGAAGAAGAGCATGATTCAATTCTTGATGGGCAACATCGATGATAAGATGGCCTTATCTTTGCATGGCTTCAATTACCACATTTCAAGAGCTTGATAGGGTGGCTAAATTTGAAATTAAATTTATCATCAGATGGCCAAGATAAATTCAAGCAAAAGCTCAGACGAAAGGTGAAACACATTTCACCTCATCTGAAGGATCTGAAGCGGTTAGTCTATAGCGTAGAAAGAAAATACTGTATCGAAAAACCAAAGGTCGTTCAATCACGCTCCAAACTCATACTTGGAGGTAATGATGTACCTCGAGGTTGCTTGATGAAGCGACCAAGACAAAGAATGACTCGTATGGACCCCAAAAGAAAAGGCGAAAAGAGTATTCTTTTAAGAGGAAAAAGTGTAAAGTGTTTAAACATGCACTCAAAGTAGGTCTCCAACTACGAGTGTAAAGAGACTGAAAGAAATTTGAAGATAATCTAATTGTGTCCATATCATGGTGCTTTCGGCCATCTGTTGAAGATTGCTACATATTCAAAGATTGTTTAGGCGAAAATATAAAGCGGTGAATTCACATTGCTCGGACGTGTATTGTGCGTCAGAAGAAAGAATCCACCAAAGTAATCACCATCTCAGTCTTATCAAGCAATGATAAAGGCAAAGAAGGCGATGATGAAGGATGGCCTCTAAAAGGCGTAAAATGTTGAAGCAATTGGAAGGCGTTCGGTATTAGTGGAAATCACCACTTGAGCACTTGAGTTGAGACAAAACCAGTTATGGGAAGGCTAGTTCATCTCACGAAGGCACTGGCCAAATCTGAAGGGAAGGCTAAGAAACACAAAAAATAAATTAAATAAAAAGAAGAAGTAGCACAAAATGTTACTACTTATTATGGTGTAGCGTAACACAAAGATCATCGATAATATGGAAGATTATGTACAATGAGCGACCTATCAGCTTGCGAATTCATTTATCTTGAATCAGCGAGGGGAAGATCGAAGAACTTCTTGAGTCTTGCTTGATGATGCATGAAGTTGATAACGACTTAGAGGAACTACTGTTTCCCGAGATGAAGATGAACGAGCTCATATCATACACAAAAAAAAATATAAAGCGGCGGTGATTACGAATCTTAGTCTATCATTAGATGGGGCAGAATCTTTGAAAGCTGGAGTCATCGAAGATTGAGATGCAAATGAAATAGCTTCAATGATTGAGAAGTGGTGATACCATCCAAGAGGAAAGAGCCAATGAATAAAGATAAAGGAAAAGAAATTGAAGTCAATGAAAAGTTATCCACAGGATTCAAATAAAAGCCTTCATCAAAGGGATCTGATATTATCCCATCTAAGGAAAATTAGCTTAGTGTATCTGAAGCACTTAATGTCGGAAGATCTCGTAACACCTTAATTGAAGCTCTCGAAAAGGGAAAGTTGAAGCATATTTTCTTTGAGCATCGGAGACCTTGCATGTTCAAGAGCCTCCAATCGTCACATTTTAGAAGATGATGAGCTGCGGAGCCTGATATGTATGTTACGGTGAAAGTGATGAAATTATATCTGCGGATCTTAATTGATCCGGTTCCTCAAAATCTTATGAACTTGAGAACTCTTAGATGGTATCTCTACAGATGTACAACATGGGATGAGATAAAGTCATGGTTGAGTTTCAATGAGAAGGGAAGAAAACTATGGTCATTAGTCCTTCCTCTTAAATTTGGAGACCTCTACAGAAGCTAAATTTCATGTGATCGATCTGAGATACTTCATTGAGCCATACGATTGACCATGGCTTCATAAGTATGGCATTGTCCCATCTACATTGCATCGATGTATGAAATATAAAGGATGGAGAAGAATGCCAAATTGTGGGTGACATCATGCTTTTATTGCGAAATGAAGATTTATCAAGATGCGATTATTTCCTTAGAAGGAATCAAATTTAAACAAGCCATCTCTTTAAAACCCATAAAAGAACAAGTTAAGAAGAAGGAGAAGATAAAATGAATAAAGGAAAAGGAGGTTGTTCCAAATATTCTAGGATATAAAGAACAAGTCCAAAATCAATAACTTTGTCCCTCATCAGCGGTGATCTTGAAGAAGAAGATGAATGTGTTCCTTCTAAATCAAAGGTCGCATGACTCTTGGTATTTCGGCGAAAGAACATTTTGACTCGTTATGAGTTTGAATTTTGAAAGTAAGTGTGCAATGCACTACTTTAAAACAATCATAGATATCAAATGAGACTACACTGTAGTCACCTGCTCCTCCCCAACATTTTAAAGAAATCACCCCTCGAGAAACTCATAAAGTCGGTGAACCGGTGACCTTCTATGTACCTCCTCCCCTGAAAGCACGCCGTGAAGCATGTTTTATAAGTCCGGTCAAGATCACGATTGGGTAATCTTTATCACGAAGAAGAAGAAGTATGCCCACAAGGATACCAAAATATTACTCTCAAAGATGCAAAACCTCTGAAACATGGGGTCAGTGGAGCGAGTAAGCAAGGACTAAGCTCTTTGAAATGATGTGGTACCCAAAAGGTTCTCAAACCATTGGTAAGAGAAATAAACTAAAGGCCTTGGTTTTATCCAAGACAGTGTCCCATGAGGATATACACATTCTGTATGTGAATAGAAGTGAGTGATGATGAAGATGAGAATGTCATTCTTAATGTTAGTCTCATAAATAATGAAGAAGTAGAAGCGGCACGAAGAGCTTGAAGATGGTGGGGAGGCTACTATGGATGAACTTAAAGAAATTAATTTGGGAAGGAGGATCCTCGCGTTCATCGTCTACTTCAGATAAAGTGGAAGAATTAAAAACTTGCTCTGTGAATTCGGGGATTGCTTTTGGACATATGCTGAAATGCGCTTATCCCGATATAGCGGTTCACAATTAAGCGGATGTATCACCAGTCAAGCAAGCCTCTGGCGAATGAGATTGGAGGTTGAAGAACGGTGTAGAAACCAAGAAGCTCATTGAAATGGTTTTATTAGAAGAAAAATAGGATAGCTAATATTGTCCCGTGAAAAGAAGAATGGTCGATTAGTATCGTATCGACTTTGATTTAAACAAAGCATGTCCAAAGGATGACTTTCCGTATCGAGCTGTTAGTGGATAACACTTCAAAGACATGTTCTCATTTATGGACGGATCGTCGGTTACAATCAAATCAAGATGGCTCACGAAGATGAAAGCATACCTCATTCGGCCATGATTGGCATATATTGCTTTACATCATGCCCTTGCTTGAAGAATCTTTGGAGCTACCATAGAAATATGACGAATCGAGTTGATTCATCAAAAAGTAGAGTGCTATGTGTTGATGACCTCGTTGTCAAGTATAGATCGCAAAGATCATCTCGATGATTTAAGATTGTCTTTGAAAGAATCGAGAAAATATGATCTCAAGATGAATCCTCTCAAGTCGCGAGTCTCTTCAGGAAAGTTCCTTGGATATGTTGTGCGCCGTGGAGGGATTGAAATCGATCCCAACAAAATCAAAGCGATTGTCGAAATGCCTCCTCCAAGGAGTCTTCATCAACTTCCATACAGGACATCTAGCATTCATTAGAAGATTTATATCAAATCACGTGGTGATGTCGACCCTTTAATTAATGAAGAAAGATACTCCTTTCAAGTGGGACGAAGAATGTCAAGAGGCCTTGACGTATCAAAAATATCTGTTGAATCCACCCATTCTTGCGCTCAATCCCGAAAGCCTCTCATGTACACACCGGAGGAATCTCTAGGTGCTTTGTTGGCGCACATAATGAGGAAGGAAAGGAGAATGCTCATCTTATATTAATTGAAGACTAATAGAGAGAGCGTTATTCTCAATTGAGAAGCATTGTTTGGCGTTAATTTTCTTTGCCCAAAAGCTACGTCATTACATGCTATCTCATAAAATTACCCTTATCTCAAGGATCGATCCGTTGAAGTTCTTGATGACAAGCGTTACGTTGCAGCGATGTTTGTCCCTTACTGATTTGATATTACATATGTTCCCCAGCGGTGAAGGGCAAAGCGATTTTCTTGCGCTCATCCCATACCGGACTCATTGCTTAACGATGATCTTCACGATGAGCAAATCATGCACATATATATGAAAAGAAAAGCAACAAATGTAGAATTGTATTTTGATGGAGCTTAGTCCATTAGATACACTCAACCCTCAAATCTTCCAAAGGCTGGTATTGTCATCTTGATCACACACGGTGGCATCTTGAGACATTCTTATAAATTAACTCAACCAACCAACAAGCGAGAATATGAAGCGTTGGTGGCGGGTTTAGAGGAAGCCATTTCCATGGGGTCGAATGCAAATTTATGGCGATTCTCAACTCGTCATTAATCAAGTGTTGGGCCTTTACAAAATCAACAAGCTTGAATTTCTTATCACAAAGCAGTTCTCGAGCTTATGAAGCAAATTCAAATGTCATTATGACTCGAGTCTCCAGCTAGGAATAGCAAGCGGTTGCTTAGCTAAATTAGCTAAAGAAATGGCAGTATGGATGGCACGATACATACTAATTAGTGTGTGCTTGAGTCCTAGAGCGATAAGTTTAAATCCCTGGAAGAGGGGTCATCAAACCAATCAGGGTGCGACTCATGTTGCTCCTTACACTCCACACAATTACTTCTCAAAGTCAACAAGACAAGCTCATTCAGAAGAAAGCCTCCAACTTGAGGGCGCTAAAACCACATGATGAAATTCTTATAGTAGAAGAGGAAAGGCGGAGCGACCCTTATTACTTCAAGGAAGGCAAATTAGTAATAAGTCGATAGCACAACTTGAGAAAAGGCTTATATGCTTATGTTGGCAATACTACGTATCGTAGATCCTTGAGCAGATGTGGCTACGATGTTTGGGAATAGAAGCCAAAGTAATTGTTGAAATCCATCAAGGACTTTGTGGTGCACATCGTCAGGTCTAAAATGGCTTTCAAAATTAAAAGAATTGGATCTTATTGGTAATACATGGTAAAAGATTGTATCAATCATGAGATGCCATGAATGCAGTCCATGGTAACATAATTCATCGACCTCCAAATCCGTTGCATCCGATAGCATCTTGGGTTTGAGTGGGGGGGCCGGATGTAATTGGACCAATTGATCCATCATCATCGGTGGTCCGCATCTTTAGCACGATTATTTCTCCAAGTGGTGAAGGCGCATTTAAAAGTTCTGGTGAACAAGTGACTAACTTCTTTACCCTGATATTATAGATTTGGTGTACGCGAATCATTTGGATCGATCCTTCAAAAGTACTAAAGTTTATAAATTTTGATCGGCATAAGATTGATTGGCGATATTCATCAATTTATAATCCGAGCAAATGGCTTGGGCGGCATTTAATAAAACACTAGTCAAATTGCTTAGAAAAATTCTCACAAGAAATAAAGGGTGGCATACCAAACTTGTGGAAGCGTTATGGGGGACCACTTACAAAACTCTACAAAGTCTACCTTGGTGTTTGGTGAAGCGGCCACTCGGTTGAACTAAGCTCAGAGTAGCCATTCAACAAAATCTCGATGAGAATGCTGCGTCTGGATGGAAGAGCTTGATGGCGAGGCTCAAGCTCAACAAAATCTAAGTCTCGGGAGGAATGCATTCGATCATCTGATGCGTCTCGAGCTTTTGAAGGAGTTGGTCAGTGTGAAGACCAATCATCCCTCATCCAGAGAATTGGCGGTGGGAACTGGGGACCTTTGTTATTGAAAAGGTATATAGTATCTCGTTGACTTCAAGGTGAAAATCGATCATGATCGGCATTTTAAAGAAATATTACACATGAAAGTGTGATTGGACAAATCACATTTGAAAATCTTTATTGTCAAACACTTATGAAAATTTTCATTGGAAATTCTCTTGTAACACAAGAATGCATTTCCAAAATAAAATAAAATCCCCTGTTAGGCAGCATTTTTTAAAATTTTATAGTAAAGTATCGATTCTGGTAAGACAGGGGCTTTCTTTCTCTTTGGGTTGACATCGTTACTGTCGAGATCCCCACATGCATACTCAAAATTATGTATTCAAATGCTCAAATTTAAAAGTCTTCTTGACGACCAGAAGAAACTTCAACAAACCAAGTTGGATATACATTTATCATCCTTCAATCCAAGGCTCGGTGGTTATAAGACTCAACGCCCAAAATCTGGTAGTCATGGCAGTGCGCTTACTCAACAAGCGTAGTAAGAGATCCCCATCTCGTTTAGAGGATAAAATCCTTCATCAATTGCTCAGTCCGACTCAAGTGGGTGTATAAGTTCTTCAACCGCCAAAATATGGCAGCCGACGGCTCTGCACTCAACCGCCAAAGTAGTAGTAAGGGATCCTCCTCTGCCGTTAGTTCAAAGAGCATCCAAATCCCAAATCTCTCCAACTTGGTGAGTTAAGTGACCCGGGCGGGAAATTATCCTATTGGTGGTAAGGTCATTTCTTCTACAACAAGATATCCTTTTCGAGAAACTTGGAGTTTGGAATCAAATACAAATGTAAAATCTCAACTCCTTGATAAGTCATCAGCGAGAAGCAAGACCGAAGGAAATTCTTCTTCGATAAGTCGATAAAGCAAGCGAGAGGAAGGAAAGATATAAAACTAAACACTAAGAGTTTTGTCATCAAGATGTCCATTACATGTGCAAAGCAGGGGCGATGACTCTTTGCCATTGATCCAACACAAGCTCGAGCTGGGTGGGCATTTATCCTTCTACAAAGCGAAAGCTAGGCGAAGGTAATTCGTGCGACAAATCTCAGATAATTGGGGACTTTCTCCATCAAATCCGTCAAGGCATGAAGCCAGGATAAAGGAGGCACAAGATACGAATCTCGAGATGAAATCTTCAACAAGTCATCAAGCACAAAGCAGGGGCCGAAGACATTTCTATCTCATCAACTCCAAGTCCAGGACAAAGCCGGGGCGAGGAAAAAATGCAAATCCCAAAGTTTGAGATGAAATCTTCTTCAGTCAAAAACACAGGGGCCAGAAGACATTCTCTCATCAACTCCATCAAGTCCAGGAGCCAAAGCGGACAGGAGGAGAGAAAATATAAATTTCAATCTCGGAGGTCTTCAACAAGTCCAGCAGAGAAAATAAATTGAGAAGATCCAAATTCTCTTGACAAGTTGATGGCAAGTCAAATCCTCTCAGTCCATCAAGCACAAACATTGGACTAATGACAAGCAATGCAGTTCAGCTATTGCGGTTGAGCGATGAAATCAATGCTTGCCAGAGTTATACCCGCAGCAGAGCGGCAGTATTATTAAAGTTGTAGAAATTACAACTTAAGCGTGACATCAAGCAAATCTCTTGGAGATCCATAGGTCAATTGTACAACAAACACGGTCACCATCGCGCACCATGTTTGTTGCATGTTGACCTACAACTATGCCACATTAAATTAAATAAATAAGGTGGATTTTAAAATCCCTAATCGCGATCGATCAAATTATTTTTAATTGACGATTCGTATGCAGCGTCAAAATATTAAAATAATTAAAAAATTTTGAATCAATTAAGGATTCGATAATTAAAATTTGAAATTATCGCTATCGAAATCGAGAAGCCCGGCGACGTAGCGACCTCCGTTTGCAAATTGGTCGTCGCCGAACTCGAAACTCAAACGATCCAGACCATTCGCAAAGTGCGCTAATGTCGACTAATGCGACGCCGCACAAATTTAAACCTAATTTTATCCCGACGCCGTGCCAACATCACGAATTGATGCTTATCATAACAACAACTTAAATTGACACCCATATCGCTAGGTTTGCAAAATTAATATCAATATAAAATAATATTAAATTATAAAAGGAATCGCTTAATCGCTTTAATTTCTACTAATCCTCCGCTTCCTTCACCATCAGTCTGCTCATTTAAAAGGTTATCCCTCTCACTCTATTTTTCACGATTTTTTTCCTCTTTCGCTTTCCTCCGCTGATCTCACGCTTCGATTTCTCCTTCTTCCTTGCTCTCCTTCTTCTTCCGCTTTGCTCTCCTGTTTTCTAAGTTTCATGCTTCTCCTTCGCCTTTCCTTTCTAAGTTTCTCTTGCTCTTTCTTTCCTGATCAAGTTTTAGAAGAGAGATTCTTCTCCTTCACTGAGGATTTCTCTCTTCTTTCTCCTGAGCAAGTTTGAACCTCCTCAGAGGCCTCTTCTCCTTCTAGAGTCTCAGAATAGCTCTTGCTTCTCTGCTCAAGCATAGGTTGAAAACAGATTTCTCTTCCAACCGAATGTGATGTTTGTTATGATTTTGTATGTTTTAATATTTTGCTTTTTTGTTTCTATTCTATTTATTTATTTTAATGAAAGTGGCTATCTTATAGGAAGGGTTCGATTTTGATTTATTAAACATAAGGATTAATCTATGCTTGGTAAATTTCATATAATCATCATGATAAAGGAAGAAGGGAATTGATTGACTCATTTGTTTTTCCCTTTTGTGATCACTGTTAATGCCTTTTGAAATACAAAAATGCTAAGTTTAAAGTTTCATTTTATGCTTATTTCATTAAAGATTGCTGTGCTTTGTTCATACTTTAAAAAGCAATTCATGTCTTATCTTGATTAAAATAATTATATGTTTGTCATCCATGAGTATTGAGGTTGAATCATGCAAGATACATTGTTCTATGCCTTTTTTCTTGCTCTGAATTATGAGAAATGAAAAGAAAGCAAGTTTATTTTGACTAAGCATGATTTATATGATTTCCTTTCATTGCATCTTTATCTTTACATATGAAAATTGAAATCAAGATGTAGATATGCAAAATTTTCTTTATGATAAAGATGAAAGAAGATTTAAATTCTTGTCATAAAAAATTTCTATTTGCTGCTTTAAAAGATATGTTTGTTGTTTTCAATATGAGAATTATGCTATCAAAAATTTGTAAATAAAAGTCTTGATATGAGTTCATTTGAATATATGAAATGAATGCTTGAAATTTTGATAATCAAATTTATAAGCCTTCTTTTGTTTATGCAAATGCGAGCTTTAAATTTAGGATAAGATACCACATGTTTTCCAACATATAAATGCTATGCTATCAAAATTTCTACCATATGTCAGACACACCTATATTTTCTATGATGCGCCTCATGGCAACCCCCACTCATGAAGAAATGAGGTTAAATTTTGATGTAATCAAATATGCATGCCTTTTCCTTATTATATGCAAAGATTTATGATATAGCATACCATTTCTCCATAGGAAATGTTATGCTATCAAAATTTCGCATGTCTCACGACATACACCTATACATGTCTTTCTCGACAAAGGCGCTCACATGGCAACCCCACTCAGAAGAGTGAGTCGTAAATTTTGATGTCTATAAATCAATGTTATGCAAATTATACCTGCTCATTTAACAAATGCAAATAGAGCTTTCAAGATGGATCCACGTACCATACATATAAAAATTTTCCATGGTGCTCACATTACAACATATACACTTTCTGCTGGAGACCCATGTAAGTTTCATGTGGAGGGTTTGAAATTTTCATAAACTTGAGTGCTATAATTTAATTTCATATACGTGAATGCAAAACCCATGATAGTATCGCTCACATCATCCAACGCGGCGTAAACTTAAAGATATTGCCACTGTCCAACGCCAAGGAAATGTCTTAACCCATACACGCCTTTCGGTGGGTAATAATTTTCGTGGTGTCTCACGACACTACCATACACGCCTTCTTGGCGTGGGGAAGACTAGCTCGAAGCCCCTATGACGGAGGTCCAAATTTTCAAAAAAAAAAAAAAAAGTTGAAATGTCATATAAATGCTTATACTTTAATTTCATATACATGTGAATGCAAATTTATACAGATGCTATTGTTCCAACGCTACGGAAACTTGATAAATTGCTCACGCTTCCAACGGCTGGAACATGATAAGTATTGCTCACGCTGTTCCAACGGCAAGAATGTCAGAACCCATGCACGCCTTTCGGTGCAAATTTTCTCGTCTCACGACACCACACGCTTTCTGGTGGGAAGACCTCCTCCTATGATGACGGAGGTCAAAATTTTGATAAATAAAAAGAAGATAAAAAGAAGAAAAAGGTACAATATTTATTATGCTTATTCATTCATCATATTATATAACAATTAGATGCTTACTATACTACTTCTTACCTCAATCTTCATGATACAATTACTTACTTAAAGTTCAAATATTGCTTACAAAATACATGCCATATGATAACTAAAGATATATATCATATATCATTTAAAAAAACAAATGTTTCATGCTAAAAAAGAAATGATTCAAATACAGATATTTAAAGTTAATCTCATTCTATTCGAACTTTAATACAAAGATAAATGAAATCTGATTAATTGTAAGAATGTTTTGCTTAACTATTCGATCCATGTATAATCCTTTTAACTGCTTTAACAAAACAAAAAAATCTAATGACGCTATGGAATCTTAAGTTTAATTCTCACATAAAATGACTAAAGATAAATCATGCTTCATAATTTATCTTCAAATTCCCATAGAAGAAAGTCAAACCCATCCTCTAAATATAATCAGATGCCAACGATGATTCAAATAATCATCAAGAATAATGAGTCGTAATCCATCCTTTCTGACCGTAACATAAAATATAATGACTTATCAGTAATTCTCACAAGACAAAGATAAATATCTCACATTTAATATTCTTTATAGATCTCAAGATCAAACTCGATATGTAACCCAGATCTTAGAATGATTGATCTAAATATTAATTTTATCCATCCTTAAGAAAATATGAGTCACTATCATCCTCTTTTAGTAACAAAACTCAAAAATCAAAATCAACCTATATTTCAACTGACATTCAATGATACAACATTTTAAAAGAAATCAATATCATGTACAAAATGCACTGATTAATGTAAAACAAAAAATACAAAAGAACAACGCTATTTCTCCTGTTTTCTGACCGTCCCGTTAACAAACCTAAAATGTCATAAAAATCAAAATTGAACATATATTTCAACTATATTATTCCATACAACATTTTAAAAGATACATGTAAGGTGCCAAACAATAATACGATATAAACAAAAGAATAAATCTTCCTGTTGTCTTCTGACCGTCCTGCTAACAAAACCTAAAATCCCATATCAAAACTAATGCATTACAATCATGTCAAATAAAGAACAAATGCTACACTTCCCTGCTTTCTGACCGTCCCAAGTTAACAAAACTCAAAAATCAAAATTGACATCGAAACTTCAACATTACATCTTAATGTCCATGCAATTTTCAAAGAACGATATCCATATGCATGTTGAGTAAATACTAAGTCAAATACAAAAGAAACGATTATATCCCTGTTTGTCTTCTGACCGTCCCGTTAACAAAACCTAAAAATTGTGATATTATAAGAATTTCAAAATTAATATCTCAGAAGTTTTCTCCATATAATACAAGACATGAACCAACTAACATAGCTTCTAAAATTCAAATTCGTGAAGAAAAGTCCCAAACCCGATCCTCTATGTTCAAACTAGAGTGACAAGGTTTTAAGGATTATACTTTGAGATAATGAATTTGCACCATCCTCAGTAGAAAATTGGATGAGTATACGCCTATCAATCGATATTAACCCTGATCGAGAAGGGTAATTATAATTAAAATCTCAATGATAAATGATCATGCATTCAAATCTAAAATCAATCATAAAATGATCAAAATTCAAAAAAAAAAGAAAATAACAAAAAAAAATAAAATAAAAAAATGAAATTAATTATTTAAATTAAAACTAAAAAATAAAAAAAATAAAAAAATAAAATTAATCCACCTCCGAATTGTCTTCTGACAAATTAAGAAAACTTTGCTCACAAAGAGCCAATGTCAAATTAAATACATAATTACCTTTCACACTCAAATATTTCTAAAGCTCGTAAGGACGCCGTCCTTCCGTCCGGTGGGTTTGCATGACCACATAAATGTATATTTAACTGAGCCCTCCGAGGGTGGTTCACGATGGCACCACTAAATTATTTGCCACTACCACTCAGATGTTCTAACCGCTCTTTGAGTCAGAAACGTAGAATGTATTTGGTTGGGCAAAAAGCCCTATGTTAGCTAAGGTTGACTTA
Source organism: Cymbidium sinense (assembly GCA_021442155.1). Lineage (NCBI taxonomy): Eukaryota > Viridiplantae > Streptophyta > Magnoliopsida > Asparagales > Orchidaceae > Cymbidium > Cymbidium sinense. The sequence continues at coordinate 133,257,705 of CM038220.1, forward strand.
TATTTGCCCCTGACAAACTCCACCCTGTGTCTACGACACCTGACGACGTGAACCCATGTGTTGACAAGGATCCTTCTGGCTGGCCGACTACCTCCTCTCGTGGATCATGTACCGGATGACTAACCATGGGATCTTGACGGCCATCGCTCCCCACAAAAGTTTTAAGTTAAAATAATAAATTTCATAAGTTCTAAACTCCACTCATCGCAATTATATACTCGCTCTTTAACGATTCATCGACTACTTTAATCGAAAGTGCTCTCTCAAGATTGAGGTAATTAACTATAGGCTTGCCATAGAAACCCGGAACCAGATATAAAAAAGTTCTCACCAAATGAGAACGAAATCTCTGGTAAGGTCTTATCTACTATTCGTCCCTCAAATTATCACCGACACTTAAACAACTCTTTCCTTTTTTCGAAAGATGTCGGTGGCGAATTTTCGGATCCCACAGAGCTCACCATCGAGATTGACCAGCGAAATTGAGGGATGAGTTGACAATACTTCTCCAATTGATTGACACAATCAGACTCCACAAAATAACACAAATATCTAAAAGGAGAACAACATAGAACTGCACATATTGAAACAAAAAGTGATCCATGTTGGAAATTGATAATTGCAGGCACAATAGACAAATTCTATCACCCTAATTAGAGAACAATTGCACAACTTGATCACCAAAGAATAGAAAAGCAAATGATACAGGCGAAAAAGGTCACGGAACCAAATTAATAGGAAATCTAATGAACTTCAATCAAACGAACTTCAAAAGCTATCAAGGAACGAGGACATGCATAGCTCGTAAAAGGGATTGACGGATAGCACTACAAAGACAGGTGAGCCACATATGCTCTTGAATATGTAGCTCCCTAATCCTAGTGTAATATTCTAACCATGCATAAATAAACTCTTACTGAAATAAAATCAAAATAAAATCAAAACATCAAATTCAAATTTCAGTTTTTTAGGCTGCTCGTCTAACGCATATATTTTGCATACTCACAAATTGTGGACTTTTAGATTTGCATGGTACCCTTAGGCTGCAATTTTGATAGCCAAAAATGTCACTAGTACTGGAGGATCCCATAAGTCGTTTATCCCTATTTGATACCCCCAAAAAATACAAAAAAAAAACGTGTGGCATACAAGAAGAGTCCACCCAGTTAAATTAAACAAAACTTTGAAATTTCAGTGATTTTAAGAAATATGAAATTGTTCCAGGCTTCATAGTTATAAATCATAAAGGTAAATCTCTTTTGGCAGGAGAAGTTCCTTCACAAAACCTATTGATTCTTGAAACTTAAGAGATTTGGAAACATTAAGATGGCCAATGGCCACAACAAAAAGCCTTTCACAAGCCATGGGTAATGCCATTCTAGAACTGTTAATGAAATGTTTTCTATGAATCTAATGCTTCAGAAGTAGCACACTGCTACATGATAGCATCACATAGAACGCCCCTTCCTATCCAACCTTTCAAAGCTCTCAAATTTTTTTCAGGCAGGCAATGCTACAGTATTACTCAACATCATAGTCATGATCATTGTCATCATCATTTCCCTCTTGTTGAATGCAAGATGAGGTTTGGCATTACTTAATTTTTTTTAACATTTGATCTATCATATTTCTTCGTAACAACTTCATGTTACTTCATCTATACACCTTATTGGTTCATTTATAGACTACACTGTAGATATTCTCAATTATTTTTCACTGATCATATCTACAAATTAGTGTTATTCCCAATCTACCTTTAATCAATTTCATTCTACCTTTGTTAATCATACCAAACACTGTTCTTAACCTTCTCATTCAGACACTTGGTTGCCAAAACTTGATGGTTTCCCACCACCATGATTGATATAAATCATTGGTGTAATTGTAGTTTTCTAATACTACATCTTAAGGCTTCACTTAAGACAACTATGTTGGTGCTCAACTTTTTCTATGCAAAATCATAACACTCTAAAATACAATAATGAGATTTTCCAAAAGCAAATCCATATGTTCATGAAGTCATAGAGAAGATTCATGCGGCAAAATTAGAATTTATAATTACATTCCTACAACAACAACAACAACAATAACAACAAGCCTTTATTCCACTGGGTCCTACATGAATCCTTCGCCTATCATTTCTATTATCAAATTCTCATTTAATTCAAGATGCTAAGATCATTTTTATATACCTTAACCAAATCTTTTTAGATCTACCTTTACCTTTCTTAACATAAGGCAAATCTAATTACATTCCTAAATAAAACAAAATTATTTCTTGAAAAGAACAAGGAGAAAAGGTATACCAAATAGATTGTAGCTCTTCATAATATGTTATTGGACTGGCCTCCTAAAATAATTTTTCTTCTAAATTATGCAATTGAACCTTTAGAAGTTTTTTGTTCCTCATCTATATAACATTCTTTTGAATAGTTATTGAATATAATTAAAGCTATAAACTTGCATATCACTTAAAACTCTATCAACATGAAATGATAATTATTCATTACGAAGCAAAAAAGTTATAAACATAGACTTTATTTGTTTTATGCTAGTCCTAAACCCTTACTTTCTAAAATTTTATTTACTGTTCCAACTATGTCTACTTTGAAATAAATCTCATTTGTCAAGAAAATTTTAAATGGACATGAACCATATTATAGATATTAGATCATATTCAATTGTATCTATCTTATAATATGTTGTAGTATAACTATTTTAATGCATTTTAATGTTTAATTTTTATTGTCTATTAATTTTATAGGATTGCACTTTATTACAAGGGAAAAAAAAAACTAAAACCAATTTAAATTTCGATGCGTTAAAAAAATGCGCCAACTAAAATTTTTAATTTATCTTGCTAAACCCAAATGAAATACAAAACGTGACTTTGCCTTGAAAGGAAAAAAAAAAAAAAATCAACGAGTAGGGCAAGGGCAAATGTAAAACAAACTGAAAAGCGATTTGATCTGCTAACCGAAGCAAAGCCATGGCCGGGGAGAAGGCCGTTGATCTCAGTGAGTAGGGAACCTAGCGCCATTGGCGGTCTACTTACAAGGAAACCAGATGCGGTGGCGACGGCCTCAAGCGCGGAGGGCTGGTCCTCGGCAGTCACAGATGGAAGCACAGGGGCCTCCCCCCAACCGGTGCCACCGCCCCGCAGCTCCACGCGCACCGCCACGTTCCCTACCGTGTCGAGGCGGGACGACGCAATCGTGAAAGGTGCGATCAACGGCACATTAAGGGGCCGCCCCTCGGCCCGGCTAACGTCCACTGTGAACGCCGCCTTTAGGTCGTCGAATCCACCTGCACTCATTCTATAGGCCATAGCACGACCGGCGGTGATTCTGAGGGGGCGGCGGAGGGGAAGGATTGTGCTTTTAAGTAGGAAGGAGGGGAGAGAGGACGAGGAACAGGGAAAAACTAGCTGGTTCATGGGAGAACGGGAAATAGGTTGGCTTCATTCGAGGAAGGGATAGTGAGTGAGTGAGATGGGAAAGTGATTGAACGTTATCTGCATTGTTAAATATTTTGCCTGATGGTGATAGAGAGGGCGTTGACCAACGGAGCTGTTGTCCGGCAACTTTGCCCATATCGCCGGCGATCTGCCTGTTTTGGATTTTAGACGATCGAATATTTTCCGGCTCCCTTAGATCTTTAGGGAGGAGTATCTAAAATATATTTTGATTAATTGGTTGAATATTATATTTATCGTTTTTTTCGAGTATAAGAAAATGTTAAATCATTTATCATAAAATATTTTATTTTATTTTTTTCATCATAAGTGATTTAAATCATAAACTCTCATATGCCACTGAATGCATCAACACAAAATTTTATTATTGGAGCTAATATATGATATGTATAAAAATATATATGAGCTATTTTAATCTAATAGTTCATAATTTAGATTTTAAATTAAAAGATCTTAAGTTTAAAATTTATATATACATGACGTGTGAATTTATAATTAAATTTGTTCAAATATTTTAAAAATATATATAAATTTAGTTTTGTCATTCGGTTTATCGAAAGAGTTTGATTTCACTAATTTAGATCAATTAAAAAAAATTAATTAACTTTAGGTTTGAAGATTTTACTTTTTAAATTTATGTGTATAATTACTAATTCATTTGACTAAAAAAATATTTTATAACAAAAACATTTTGAAATTGTATGCCACATTTAGTTTTGCTCTTTTTTTCATTTTGAAATAATACATTAATTTTAAATTAATTAAAATGTTATTATTATTATCATTAATAAATGAGTAAATTTCATAATTCTTATATATTTATTTCTATAATATCTAAATTTAAATATCTACTTATATAACACCTATACAAAAATTTAACATCACATCAAAATTATCACTAATATTATTTTTGAAAATAAAACACATAATTTCATGCATTCATTTTGAAATGATTATAACACTAAAATATTATATAAATACATATTAAAGTTTAAAAATTAAGCATGTAAAAATAAAAGAATTGTATGGTATGTTTATAAACCCATCTTAATAAATTAAATTTACTACCATAGTGTGTAAATGAAACACATTGGATCTTAAACAAGCAAAAGAATTGAGTTCATAGGACTTATGTTTATGCAGAATAGATAGAAATCATTGAAACTTACGAAGATAACTCATTAATTAAGCTATTAGGAGAACTCGTTATGTAACTTCTTCTTTTTTTTTTGAAATATTTGAGCGAATTTAATTGCAGACTCACACACAACATACGTGGAGCTTGAACTTAAGACTTTGGTTGACCAAGTTCCCAACTATTTGGCTAAGGTGCCTTGCATTTGTTATGTAACTCGCTACAAAATTAACTAATGGCAGTTATTCGTTAATGATATTGTCCACGACTTAAACTCTTGCCTAATTATTTGGAGAACTATCTATTAAGATATTTTTACAATAGATATTATTAAACATTATTATGTAATTATACCTATATTACTGAAATATAACCATTCTAACAATGCTAATCATATAACTACTATAACTTAACTTAAGAATGGATATTGCTCTTAATCTCATCAATGAATGAGGTACCAAATTTGTTGTCAAGATAAGTTTGAAAAAAATAAATAATCTAAATTGTATTTTATAATATAGTGTCTTAATAAGGAATTATAAGGCTATTTATAACATTTATATCATAAAAAATTTTAAGAGCCATAAAAATGATAAAGACTACAAAATTACCCATAATCAAAATTTAATGAAATTATATAATAAAATAAATTTTCACTATTTTTCTTATCATCTTCTATGAAATCAAACTATAATGAGAGGAGGATGTCAATCTTGTATTTTATCTCACCTCCTCCTTCATGGACTTTATATTCTCTTCTCTATATTTATGATTGTCATCTTCTCTATCTCCCTTTTAGAATTTTACCATGCTATAAAATAAAAATATTTAAATATAATATTAATCAACTTGTAACCTTCAAATATCCTCAAAAAGTCAATAGGAAAACCATTCAAGTATAATATAAACTTATATAGCATTACTCACATTATTTTTTAAGATCTTTTCAAGTTATTTTACTTAGCATATTTAATATTATTTTATTTTATTTGATGTCTGACCTCTTGATAATGACTACTAAAATCTTTTGTAAAAATGAATGTGATGTCGATATTACATAAGATTGTAAATGTGCAAGGTTAAGAAACTTTTTTAAGATTAAACTTATACGCATTTTAAAATAGAGTTTTATAAGTTATTATAGAGGTAGTACTATCAAATATATAGATATAAGATGATTAAATCTTAAATTCCTAAATATTTCACCACTAAGCATCTTAAGATATTGCCTGATGTCATATTAAATGCTTTAGTTTGCCCATCAATTTAAAGATAAAATCTAAATAAAAATATTTTTTTGCTCAACAACATTCACAATTCTCTTGAGGAGTTAGAAATAAAATGAGCAACCCTATCAGAGATAATAGTATTTGATACACAAGAAATCTTATTGATGTATTTGATAAAAATAGTTTTAACATGTAATGCAACATTTATTTTTAAATAAAAAATAAAAAATTTATTTTCATAGAAATTATCAACCATTATAAATACATTATAAATTTCTCTTGGTTTCTTAAAGATTCTCCTATGGTTTATGAGGAACAAGTAATATTATAACTTATTCTTACCTTTATTACACTATTTTTTGCTTGTCTATAAGTGATTAATGAAATATAAATTTAGCAACATCTTTTTTAAGGAGGACCAATAATATTCATAATTAGCTATGGTTATGGTTATATCCCTCCTAAAGTGGCATATAACTTCTCTACTATGTAGCTCTTTGCTGATAAAATATCTTGGAGAAGTTTTATGAATAGACAAATAAATACCTTTATAAAAAAATCTACTGGTTATTAAAAAAGAGAATAAGTGCTCCCATAGAAGAAATTTTAGTTAAACTTTTGTACTAGGATATAAAATTCATGATAAGAATCAATCATTACATAATCATTTAAATCTTGGATCTAAGACTCTAAAGAAGAAATGCCCATGGACATTGTAACCATGGTACTAGCTTGTTATTTAAAAGTTTAGATTTATAATTTAACAAAAGTGAGTAATTTTACAAGAATTTCATTAAAGTGGATTTATGAATAATTTTTTATTTTTTGAAAGTTAGGCGTGAAGTACTTTATAAGCATAGTTTAATATTAATTTTTTTTATAAATAAGATATTATCCTAGTGTTTAAGTGATTAAATGATGACATGAAATTCTATTTCATATTTAGTGTATTTTTATCTTGATCTTCTTATTTCTTATGAAGAATGTCAATAAACATGCTTTTTTTCACTAAATACTTCTCCTACTCCTACCCAGATGCATCATAGGTCACTTCAAAGAATTTCAAGAAGTATATTTAGTTTAAGACTGGTGACTAAGTCATTAAAATCTTAATTTTTTCAAAAAAATTTTTATCACTTGTATATTTCTTTTCTAAATGTTTGATAGGGATGTCATTAAAATTATTTATAAATGCTTAGATCTTATTTTTTAGTGTTTGAATTGTACTTAAACATTTGAACTTAAGTTGGATAATTAATGAGCTTAATCTACCAACTTTTATATTGTCAAGCAAGTATTTACAACTACATTCATTTTGAATTTGCACTTTAATTAGCTAAGTTCAGACCTAAATTTTTGATTGGCCTCTATCTATAATAGGTTAATCATCATCATTAGGCCATAATTTATTTGATAATGAAACTAATCAATCATTGTTAGTATCATTATTTAAGTTTTAAAATAGCATAAAGCATATCATTTTAACTAGTTTTAGAATCTAATTAACTTATCTAGAATATATGTAAGGTCATTCTCTCAAATACTTTTCAATATTTTCTTTCAAAAAAAAATATACATGCTTACATGTAGTTAAAAAATTCAAATATATATTTTTCCAAAACTTTTGAAATTTATTTTAAAAAATATATATATAATCAAGACTTATTTATAAATTTTATTTTTTTATCAAATCTAATAAATATGATGCAATAGAAGTGATAGATCTTAATTCAATTGAATTATTGAGACCCTCTTTGACCACACCAACTTTTTACATACATTACATATTTTGATAAGCATGGCTACAAATGTTGTTAGGATAAAACAGGATATGGTTAATTAAAAATTATTATGTCATGATTGATATATTAAAATGTTTAGCTGTTGCACATATTTATTGGCTACTTTCTTACACTTAGTAGAAATATGTAAATTGTTTATTGATTCTATTAATATAATATTAAGGCATTGTAAGCTCTTCAGCATAATAATGAAATAAGCCTTCTATTAATTATTCAAATACAGAAATAATCAGATGAAATTTATATGTAATAATTGATATTATCTATACAATTATTTATATTTTTATGCATTTTAGCCTAATAAATTTTGTAAACAAGTTAGGGTGTTAGAATAAGACTTCCACTAGTATTCTTCTAGATCCAATAAGTACATTCAATTCGAGAAGGCTGGGAGGCAAAACCAAAAGCAAACCAAACTTATGAATTATATGTTATATTTATATACAAGTTGTTTAATTATGATTATTTATCTTGAAATTAATTCATATATCTCTTGTGATTATTTCTAAGAATCAAAAGTAAATTAATTTTTTTTTGTTGAATTCTCTTAATTAATTGGATGCGGTAGAAGTTATACTAGTTATATGCATTAGGTTCACTTAGGTAACTTATCCTATTGAAAGTGTTTTTGCTAATTTTTGTTGGATTGACCATCATGCATTTTGATTATAATATTAGATTTACAAATCATATTATCAAATGTATTATTATAACTTGTGATTACACTTTGCTTCTATAGCTTATGATTACTCATCAAGCACTTGATTAATTAGGACAAGTTTTTCTTCTTTTTTTTTGGATACAATCATAATCTGTTACTTTTGATATATTTTTTTAGCTCACAATATTTTGTGTGATTTTATTTTCTTTTTTTCTTATTATGTTTCTGAAGGTTTTAATGTTTGTGTTATTTGATAGAATAAATTTGATACTTTATAGATCTTTATTTCTAGTATTTAAGCCATTTGATGGCCTAATTATTTTGGCAACCTTCTTTTGGGTTTGTTGATTGGTCCTTCAATCTTGCTTTTGAGTAAGCTCACTCTAATCAATTGATTACATGCTTCTTTTAAGCACTTAGAAAATTTTGTTTTACATTTGTTAAGAGGTTTAATGGAGAAGTATAGAGAAAGTAAGGAGGATCTACATATGATATTTAATGATTTTAGAAAGCTTATAAAAGTTTCAAGAGATGTTCTTTAGAGAGTTCTAGAACATAAAGGAGTTAATATTGGTTATATTCAAGTCATTAAGGATATGTATACTAGAGTACTTGTATCCAAACAAAAGGAGGATTGATAAAATATTTTCCTATTTTTGGATTACATCAAGGATCACTTTAAGCCTTATCTTTTTGCTTTAGTTATGGATGTTCTTACTAGGCATTACAGAATATTGTACCTTGATGTATGTTTTTAATGACATTCTTCTTGTTGATAAGACTAGAGAGAGTCCAAGAGAAACTTGAATTATGGAGGTTAACATTAGAGTATAAAGGTTTTCGTTTAAGTAGATCTCAAACTGAATATATGGAGTGTAATTTTAGTTGTAGAAGTTCTAGTGGTAGTGTTGTGACATTGGGTGAACAAGTCATTAATAAGAGTGAGCAATTCAGATATTTAGGCTCTATTGTTCAAAATGATGGTGAAATAGATAAAGATGTTATTAGCAGAATTCAAGTTGGATGGTTGAAGTGGAGGAATGCATCTAGTCTGTTGTGTGATAGAAAAGTTCTGCTTAAACAAAGGAAAATTTTATAAGATGGTGGTAAGACTTGTAATGACTTATGGGTTTGTAGAAGAGAAGCATAAGATTAAGTGTAACAGATGAGGATGCTCGGTGGATGAGTGGCTTTACTCTTAGAGATAAAATGTGAAATGGGTATGGTGGAAAAAGTTGGAGTAGCTCTAGTGAGATAATATTAGAGAGTCGCTTAGATGATTTGGCCACATAAAGCGTCGTAGTTTGATGACCGGTTAGGAGAGTAGATGCATTAGATTTGACTTATGTTAAGAAAGGAGAGAAAAAGACTTGGTTAAGATGTTTAAAAAATGACCTTAGTATATTTGAATTAAATGAGAATTTGACACATAATAGGACACAATGGAGACGAAGGATTCATGTAGCCGACCCCACTTAGTAGGATAAAGGCTTGTTGTTGTTGTTGTTGTTGTTGTTGTTGTTCACTTGTGAGGCTTTCTCTAGATATTGTGATATGATGTGAACTTATTGCTAAGTGAGGAACAAATGAAGATTTTAGTCCACAAGCAGCTCCAAAATGTGGGTGGGATGAAGGGAAGTTATCAAAACCCAAATTAAGGGAGGAATAATAATTTTTTATTTATTTTACAAATGCTTTCAATTAAAGATTATTTATTGAAATACAAGTAAACAGTGCACTTATAAACTACTTATTAAGTCCCTAATAATTCCATCTTGACTCAAGTATGTATTTTTTAAATTATTAACTCACATAACTTAGTTTAGATCAATAACATTACTCATTCCTTTAAATTGACCTTTAATTCAAGGTTGAGCGATTAGTGGTCATGCCAACTGGATTTAACAATTGTGAGGGCTAGCATGGCTTGGGATGGGAAGAATCTATATATAAATTATGCATAGGTAAGATTGGCTAGTAAGATTTGGGCTCAAGATTGAGTGATAGGGTTGGTTGCTTTTGCTATTTTGGTGTGGCTAAGGTTGAGATCAAGTATTGAGGAATGAAAGATCGGTAATATATGATTGTATTAAAGGTGGATCATATATTTAACATGATGCTAAGAGAGTTAAAAAAGATTACGGGTCTATGGGATAGCATATGATGATGGGCTATGGGATTTAGATGTCAGGGTTCAAAAGATCATATATTTGATATAGATGGAGGATAAGGAGGGATGGAAAATCAAAAATAAAGAATTATGATATAGATTTTTTATTTTATCTTTTGGCTAAATTATGGAGGATAGTAGACAATGGATGTTGAAGCAGGGAAAGATCAAAGTAGTTGGCTTAACGTCTAACAACAATGAATTTTAAAGAGAGCACTGTTATTGATGGGAACTCATTTTTGAGTTGGAAATTTCAAAAAAAAAAAAAAAAAAGTGGGAGATATAGATATCAAATGCCAAATTAGAAGAGACTCAACACATTCTTATTTATTTCTCCCATACTCTTTATAAGAATATTTATAGGCATATGAACAAATCACATATTCTAAACTAGCTAGTTATTATATACTAACCCTATTCAACAATTTAACTATTAACTAATATAACCTATTTTAGATCCCAAATATAATTTATTCTTTATGATTAAAATGAACTTGCTCCTCAAAATTTAATAAGAAAAATAGATGATAGAAAATTTTACAGAATATATGATATGAGAATATTTGATATGATTTGTAGAAATAAATAAATAAATAAATAAATATATATATATATATATATATATATATATATATATATATATATATATTAAATATAAAAATTTAAAATTAATGATATTTAAATGGATAAATTTGTCATAATACAAAGATTAAAATGATTAGGGTCATAAATGATATTAATCTTAAAGTGAATTTATGAGCTTGAAGATTCAATATAATCATATTTTAATTGAATATTTTAACTTAAATTTCTTTCTATACTTAAATAAAAAATAATAGTGATTTATCTTTTAGAAAATGTACATATTTATAAGTATATTTTTATAACTACTATTCTCATATTTTATTATGATACACAATGTATGAATAACCCTATGTGTTTATGTGTGTGCTAGAGAGAGAGAGGGAGAAAGAAAGATGGAGATATATATATATATATATACAAAATTCAAAGAAAAAAAATTAAGGCTGTATAATAATTCATAATTGCGATAATATAAAAATAAATTAGGGGAAGAGACATAATCGCCACAATGAATGTGATTTGCTTGTCCACAGTGGCAAAAATCACCAGTATGAAGTCAAATTGTTTTTTTTTAATTTTTTATTTATTTCGCGGCTTGTCGTTGGCTAGTATTGTGGCCAAATTGGGCACTATACCCCCCACCCGTCTCCCAAAACCACGTCCAAATGTTCTTTCTTTTTCACAATTTTTACCAAATATTGAGGTAAAAAATGTGTTTGGTTTGCTAGACAATTTTCAAATCACATGCGAGTCGACATTTCTCAATGAAATCGGCCGATATTTGCTTTCGAAATCGATTAATTATACTTAAAATTTTTGATCAATTTAGTATTTGCATATTCTAAGATGAAGTTTAGACTTAATTTTTTTTAATATTTGACTTTATTTTTCTTTAATTTTTTTTTGTATAGCCTAAAAAATTGTTTTATGTATTCGTCAATTGATATTTAAATTAATTGTGTGTGTTTCTCAACAGAATTATAATGAATTAATATTTCAATTAAAATAATTACATCATAAATATATGCATTTCAACTAAAACTTTAAAAAATGTCTAATTATTATGATTAGGTTTTAGCAGACATCAAAAACTTTGATTGTGTCAATGGACACCGTAATACATCTCTAATTATGCTAAATAAATAGTTTATTAGTAATTATTTTAGCTAACTAATAGTTGATTAATTGTCTAAACCTTAGCATAATTACACTCACTTTTTTTTTACTTTCAAATATATGTAATATAAGTTAAACCTGTTCAATATTTTAAATAATTTTTCTATATTTTCAATAGAATACTTAAGAAGAATGAGTCAATCATTCACTCAGTTGATACTGAATTTAATCAGCATCTAGCTCTATTAGATGAATTAGTGACTAAGTATGTGGGAGGTATAAAACATTCGATTGTATTCTCATTGCAAAGTAGTTTGATAGAATTAAAGAACTCAGTTATTAGTGCATTGATGTATGATGTTTGGTGCTAAACTACTATGCTAAAATATTGATTTTCATTGGATGAGGGCCTAATTATGACAGATATTAATGACAATGCAATGTGCTTATACATCTTAGAAGTAGCTACCACTAAAATTCTTTTGATTTATGTTAAGAATGTTCATTTGTAAGTTGATATATCAAATGTCAACTGCTTCTTATTTCAACCATCATCATCCACTCCATATGCAATAAATTAAATTAATTGATATAATATAAACATAATTATATATTTTAATTTTTCTTATTTTCTCAAATTATAAAAATTTCGTTTAGCAAACTAAAACCATTATAAATTTTAAAATAAATACAACTACATATTAAAAAAATATATAGATTTTAAAAAAGGGGTTGGCGGTAAATCACCAATGTTAAAACGATTATACCTCTTCTCACAATTTTATTTTTTATTTTTTTACATTCCGTATTTACAAATTTTTGTTTTAAATTTGCCTTTTTTTTTTTTAAAACTTGCCTAGCATGAGCGTATGCATGGCACTGAACCAAGCTATCCCTTCCTTCACCTGCCAATCAAAGCATAGAACCCGATTCCTTTCCTCTATAAAAAAAGCCAAACCATGCCTCACATACACGCTCTCTCTCTCTCTCTCTCCATTCACGGCTAAGCGCCGCCCACTGCATAATCTTCAAACAGTCATGCCCCCGCGTTTCATATCCTCCGACTCCGACTCCGAAGAAAAACCAGCGGCCGCCACCGTCGCCGCCACCACCACCAGGCTCTTCGGCAGGCACCGCACTCTCCACGAAGTCTTCGGCGGAGGAAAAGGTTGGGCCATCCATGCATCTAGTAACAATGAGTCAGAAAATCCTGATCTAATTTTAATTAAAAAGATACCCTGAACTATTCCTTTCCTTCAACAGCAACATGTTTTCATTTTTTTTATTAAATAATTAATAATTTAATCTCCATTTATAATCTGTTCCGCGTTGAATTCCGCAGTTGCTAACATCGTGCTGTGGAGAAACAAGCACTTAACAGCAGCCATCCTGGCTGGGGTCTCCGTGATTTGGTTTCTATTAGAGGTTGTGGAATACCACTTCGTCACCCTCCTCTGCCACATTTCCATTACAGGAATGCTTCTGCTCTTCATTTGGTCCAATGGCGTCGCTCTCCTTGACGGGTCCGCTAAAATCTCTTTCTTTTAAGCATATTCTTGAGGCCCTAATTAACAAATTCAGCACCTCATCGATTTTATGCAGGAGTCCGCCTAAGCTCACAGAAATCATATTACCAGAGAGTGCTTTCAGAGAATTTGAGTTGGGTTTCCATTCCAGGCTGAGCAGCTTCTTGTCCATCATCCAAGATGTAGCAATGGGAAAGAATATCGGGCTATTCTTTTTGGTTTACAAATTCATTCCTTATTTATTTATTAAGAGCTTGCTGTTTTTCTTGCATTAAAAATAAAATAAAATTAATGAAGAGATGAACTATGAAGTAACTCAAATAAAAAAAAAAAGATATTTTAAATGTAAAAGCTATGCTGTTATGTTGGATTAAAATTTGATGTAATGTATTTCAAATCAAAGTTATTTTTTTCGTTCGTTTAGTTTCAGGTAAATTGGTGAAGGAGTTGCAGTTAAATTGATCGTATTTATTTTTATGAATTAGCTGCACATTTTATTTCATACGCAGCAAACTACACAAGCTCTAAATTTTAATTACACCAAACAGCCTCTTAATTATTGGTCTTCAAAGCCTCTCTTTCTTTCATCCAGGGAATCGCTTCTCTTTGGATAATATCAGTTATAGGAAGCAGCTGCAGCTCTTTGAACCTATTATATTTTGGTAAGCCATACTACTGTAAGAAGCACAGCATACTTTATTTTATTAAGAGGTTTCATCTTCTACTTCTTCTTCTTCTTCTTCTTCTTCTTCTACCTTCGTAGGTTATCTCTGCATTCAGATACTACCAGTTCTATATGAAAATTACGAAGGAGAAGTTGATCATTTGGCTACGAAGGGAAGCCGACACCTAAGGAAACTCTACCGAAAACTTAACTCCAATGTTCTAAACAAGATTCCCAGAGGCCATGTAAAGGATAAGAAGCACATATGAACGTTTCAGCTATATAATTACTCAGAAACAATAAAGCTTATATATTTTTTCATGGGGTTGCCAAATGTTTAGCAAATTGAACTCGTGAAATTTAGAAAATTTCAAATTGTTTCAGTTTTTTATATAGCTGTACTGGAAGAGTATAAGAGCTAGGTATAATACACATATTCCCGTTGAAAATTTATACATTACGGCAAGGTGTTTTAAAGGTCCATAAGTAGGTTGATGAGTGAGTTCAAAAATGCAATGCAGGTAGCAACACGCTTCTTTATCAGACTTTTTTTATTCTTTCAAATTCTCTGCGGACCCAATTAATGCTGTGTATTTTATTTAATGGGATTGAATAATTTTATAATTTTACATATGCCCACTCTAAAAATATTTATTTTATTTAATTAGATGGAAAATTTTATAATTTTGCCCATTCTCAAAATAATTCATTGCCTATTATAAAAAAAATAATTCCCACCTTAAGAATTGTTTTGAGATGAATATAAATAAATTATATTATATACACATCTTAAAATGAATTTAAATTTAAATTTAAATTTATTATAATCTCATGTAATCAATATTTTAAACTTGTGTAATTAATCTTATTAATTTATATTAATTTTACATCAATAAAATCTATTTTTAAAATTTTTATATTATTAATTATATTTCTCTTATAAACAATATTTATATTTATATATTAATTTTACAAAGTTTTTAATTTTTTAAAAACATTTAATATGCACATATAAATTAATATTAATTAAATTCATAAATTACTTGATGGATCTATTTCACATAAATTTTTCAAATAAAATTTATTTTGTGCTTAATATTTTGAGAATGGATAAAGAGTATTCTGATCTTTTATTAACTTTTATAGTCTTCAAATAATTTAATCTATAAATTTTAGTAATACTAATTTGTATAGTTAATCCTAAGAAGTTGAGCAAAATGTAAATTATAGGTTATAATTTTTTACATTCTTATCTATTTATAATATTCTCTTATAAATTTAGTTATATTATCTTACTAATTATTTATATTTTTTCTAATAAATAAAAATTATATATTTTTATTCATTTAATTATAATTATTATAATTATTATAATTATTATTTAATTATTTAAAATTTTGCTCACCCTAAAAAATGAGCTGGTTCCACCCCTATTCCCTATATAACAAGGTCGCCCTAGGGTTTTTGTTCTCCATATGCAAGATTATATTATATATCATTGGTCACCCAAGTTCGTACAACAGGACTTTATTTATGAGCTAGATAGGATTCGAACCCAAGACTTTATAATAACTTCCAAGACTCTTACCAACCAGATTTATTGGCATCTAATATGCACCTTCAAATTTCAAGCCTTAGTGGCCTTGAAATAATAATGATTTCATCTCTTAGCATAATAGAATTCACAAAAGAATAACTCATCTAATCATGCACCAAGTTCATTGTAAGAGCTGAGAAATTTCTATTGTAATTTATTATAGAAAGAAAGTGTACACTTACTCGACAATAATAATAGAACTTTGCCATTTTCAGACAATCTGATTCCAATCAGTAATCAATTTTTTGGTAGTTATATTAAATCATTCCTATACCAGCTATTGTAGAACTAGGTGTAAAGATAACACTGACAACTCTAATATATCAAACACCTGAAGAGGAAGATTGTTCCTACTTTTCTATGGAAAATAGAAAAGTCATGCTAAACAACAAAGATAATTTTTCATATAATTATGGAATATGACATTAAATATAGTAAACATTAATAATTTTTTTTCAAAAATATTTGGGATATTTTCATATATTTAATAATTTAAAATAAATATTTTAAGTCTTAATAGTATTAAATAACCTCTAAAAACCTCAAGAAAATTTGAGGTGTAAATTCATGCTTTAAATATTTTCAAATCATTTCATAGCTAAATGATCATTGTATGTTTGCTAAATGATTTTTGAACTATGAAAAACTCATTTAAAAAATTAGCCAAATTTAGCAGATAATGATGACCAAATCTTCTATACCAAAATTATTGGAGGCTCAATTTGATGAAAATAATATAAACTTTTTTAATATTTATATTAATAATTAAATTAAAATAGAGAATATTTTATTTTTTAATTGGGAAAATGATATGACACTAACTAGAGTGTCTTTTCACTACAATGTAGATACTCTAATATATATATATATATATATATATATATATATATATATATATATATATATATATATATATATATATATATATATCTATATATATATGGGTAAATGAGGGCCTCACCCAAGATACATTAATATTCAATAATAGTTACAGGGGAAGAGATAACTTGAGCTACAAAGATAACAACTAGGACCAAATAATAGCCCAAGACAAAAAACGAAAAGCTGAAAACTGAAAGTCTATCCTCATTATGTTAACCACAAAACTATAAAAGGAAGAAGGAAAGTTTAATAAAAGCCAAAACAAATGAAATAGACTCCAAAGTTGAAGCTGGGCTCAGCATAAACCAACTAATCAGTTTGATTCGGATAGACTCCGTCCAAGGAAGCCATCATCGCAGTTGCAACTTCCAGTTGAAAATGCTCCAGAGAAAGGATAATATAGGGACTGCCCAAAATATTGGATAGTGCTCTGGGATCCTGGCTTCTAGTTGAGTCCCAAATTATGCTGGTGTAACATCATCGCTACAAAAAAGATAAGTGAGTGAACCTATATCCAAAAGAAGTAGCAATACCGGTAGAAAATGGCCGCAGACCAGCATAATAGATATGTTTGTGATCAGTCAGACAAGAAAAATCCATGGTTAGTAGCATTAGTAAGCAGAATATTATGATGCAGTAAAGTATAATGTTTGAATGAAATCCGACACTTTCCCATCAAATTTCCATTTAATGCTTTTCTATCTAATAGCAAAATAGACTTTAGATATGGAAATATTGGTTGAAGAAATCTTGGCATAGAATATTCGTTTGTTCCTCTCCATCCAAATGTAGTGCACAATTATGGGAATAGCAAGTAAGAAGAACCATTTTGTGACTTTGCAGGAAATGGATTTAGCATAATAAAGGAGTTGCATAAGTGAAAAAGTTCCCCATAGGTATGCAGACTTTTAGCACTGCCATGGAATGAGGGCATTCAAAAAAGATATGAATATGTTTTTCTTTTTCTTTTTGACATAGAACACACAGCGGGTCAACCTCTATTTTTCTATGTAGCAATGTATCTTTAGTTTTCAAGCCTCCCATAATAATTCACCACGCTAATGTTGCATATTTAAGAGAGTAGCCTTTAAACCACACAAATTTCACCCAATCTGGTTTAAGTAGATCTCTAAGAAGGTATAAATGAGTATCTTTGTGACTGTAGCAATTTTTTCCTTGCCATAAATAGTTAATCTGACCTTCATAAATAGGAATTTTACCAATCAAATCAATGCAGCTAGCAGGTGTTGCCAAGTTGTAGGGAAGTCTCCAAGTATTATTGTAGATAACTTCACAAACCATGGTATGTAGTGGGCAGTCAAACCAAGTGAAGATAGCATTACCAAACTTTTCAAACAAGAACCTTCTAGCCAAGGGTCAAAGAAAAAAGATAGTTTACTTAAACTGCACACTTGAAAGGCAAGGCACCCTTAGATTCTCGAAGAAATTTTTTTTCAACTCTTTGCATAAAGGAGAATGGAGGTTGGTGGTAGTATTCCAAAGAGAAGACTTAATTCCCAAAAATCAAGAGGAGATGTAAGAATTAGAGTTATAATTTCTCCAAATAATCTTAGATTTGCACATGACATTAAGAGAGTCTAAATTAGGTATGCCCAAGCTTACTAAAAGAGATGGTTTAGCGAGTTCAGACCAAGAAATAGTGATCAATTTGCTATCCTTACCATTATTTTGAAGGAAGCTATTAACCATGCTAGATATTTTTTGCTTAATACTCTTAGGAAGAGAGATGGAGTGGATCCAATAGTAAAAATAGTTCCAACAAGTGTATCTAAAAAGTTGCAGCCTACCAGCAAATGAAAGGAGGTTCCGCATCAATCCATTAAACCAATAATTAAGCTTTTCAAGCAGTCAGTAGGTAAGCATGTAAAATGAGATATAGATAATCGAAGATAGTTCTAAGGAAGAGGTTTAAAAATAAAACTTAAGCCATTGCAAAAATTTTCCATTGTCAAATCCTCCACCAATTTAGAGAAGAAAATGACAGATTTATCAGCATTAGAAGATAGATTATCCTCCTAGTAAAACATATGAAGAACAGAAGAAAGACTGCTGATATTAGAAAGCTCAGCCTTGCCAAAAACTAGAAGATCATCTGTATATATAAGGTCAGACATAGATCCCTTCTACTTTTTAATCTGCTTGTAAGAAGTGTCATTGCTGAGTTTGTCCATCATTCTAGAGAATCCATCCATAATAATTGAAAAAAAAGATAAGGAGATAAAGGAAAACCTTGTCTCAGATCCGAAGTTGACGATAAATAACCTTTGATTTCAACGTTTAATATGATAGAGAAAGAAACATGATCAATACAAGCTTCTATCCATATGAAGAAGGTATTGGAAAACTTCAAATGATATAGTCTATGCATGAGAAAGTTAACATTATCAAAAGCTCTTTCAAAATAAATTTTTGCACGTAAGCTTTTCGGACTGTTACTTTGGTTAAAACCATATAGAATCTCATTAACAAGTATAATGTTATCCGCTATGTCATGTCCTCGTAAAAAAGTAGCTTGGGATAGGTGGATGAGAGTAGGAAGAATAATCTTCATCCTATAAGCAAGAAGTTTAGATATCTCCTTATAAAGAATGTTGCAAACAGATAGAGGCCTATAGTCACCAATAGCTTTCGCATGAGTGCTTTTTGCGATAAGAGTAATAGCTGAGTGTTTAACTCTGAGAGGAAGCTTATAAGTTTTAAAAAAGTGTTGAACATCTTCAACCAGAGAAGAACCAGTGATATTCCAAGTATCCATAAAAAATTAGAAGTGAAACCATCTAGCCCAAGAGTTTTATCTGGACCAATAAAGAAAATATCCTTTTAATAACTTAAGAATCAAATGGAGCAATGAGAGACTCACTGTCCTGTTGGGAATTACAATATCCAATAGGCATGTCCAACCAATTAGACTTAGAGGAGGGAGTCAGACTATTTAGTAAGGTTGAATAGTAGGATAGAGTCTCTCTAGCTATGTCCTCTTGAGAGATGAGATCAATCCCATTAGAGTTCAGAGTGATGATAAAATTTTATTTTTCTAATGTTGACTCTTTGATAAAGGAATTTAATATCATCCTCCCCTTTGAAAAGTAGGCACATTTGGCTTGTTGAGTCACCCATTTTGTCTCCCAATCAATAGCCTCTCTAAGATTAGATTGAGTAATAAGGGCCTCCGATAGGAGCTCTTTACATGTTGGACTAGAATCAAAGCTTTGTAAATCTCAAATAACTTTTGCTTCAAATTGGCGATTCTAGTAGATATGTAATTGGAGTGCTCCAATTGGCAATTTTAAAGCTTCCTTTACGTTTTTAAGGCGGTTGTAAAGAGCAAAAATATAGGGTGTCCTCCCACTTTTATTCTCCAAGAGTTTTGAACTATTTCTTGAAAGTTCGGGCAAAGGCTCCAAAAGTTTTTACATACAAATCTGTGTCATTCTATTAGGTATAATAGCCAAGGAAAGAAAGATAGGAAAATGATCATAAGTTAGGGGAGATAGAACCTTCTAATGTGAAAGAGGGTAATAGGTGATCTAATGAGAATTACAGAGCACTTGATTCAATAAGCATTGGATAGGATTGTTTAATTGTTGGTTGAACTAGCTAAAAGAGAGACTCAAAATTTGCAACTCTAACAAACCAAACTAGAGTATACAATCATTAAAACAAAAAAGTTTGCAAGGAAGTGGAACTTGACCTCCTACTTTCATGTTAACTTTCTAAATATAATTGAAGTCTCCCATAATAAACCAAGGTTCCTTGATTGTAGTTGTAAGAGTAAGAATGGAATTCCATAGGATCTTTCTTCCTTGGTTACTATTTTCTGCATAAACAAAAGTGACAAAAAGCTTTTAGATGAATTAGTAGTGAAATGACCATGAATAAATTGTGGGTGTGTGTGAAGAGTAGAGAAAGAGAGGATGTCCGCATTCCATTTGAGCCAAACACATCCATTTGGCACATCCAAGAAGTTATTAAAGTTATCCTCATGTTTGAAGATATTGAATTTCTTAGAATTTGGAGGGTTAGAGATAGCAAGCATGTCTAGCTTTATTTCAAGAAAGAACATAACATCTACATGGTTATCATTGATAAATTTTCTACAGTCCGTGACTCTAGAGTCACAATGAAAGCCTCTTACATTTCAAGAGGCAATGTTGATAGGTGACATAAATTATTTGACTTTGGGAAGAGCCCCCTTTAGGCCTTCCTTTATGACTTTTGCTGGTAGAAAGCAAGATAGTAGTCTTAGAGGAAGAAGCCTTAGAGAAATCAGGCTCCTTGGGTAGGTTAGCCACCTTGTCAGGATTTTGGTTGGAGAGAGTAGCAAATAGATTTTGAACAATTTTAGAGGATGCATTAGTTTGGAGTAGCTCTGTGTGATTGGATATATTGTCAACTGGGTCTTCTTCAACACTAAAATACTATTCATCCATAGTGGAATCCATACTATTGGAAGGATTAGGAATAGGTAAGTTTAAGTCAGGTGTAGTGGAGATAGTAGAGGGGAGGGGGTGGTAAAGAGGAGGTTGAGAAGAGTTGATAGCTCTAGGAATGCTAGCATCCCTGGGGCGATAAGAAGTAGAACGAGTCAGGTTCTTTCTTCTAGTGCGAAGTAAGGGTGCACTGTAGGAGGTTTATAATTAGGAGATTTCGGACAGGTGTTGGCATTGTGGGCGAAAGTGTTACATACATCACATGAAATAGGCTTCCATTCATAAATGACTGACTGAACCATAACTTTACCATTAAGTGAGATAGTAATAGAATATGGTAACGGTGAGGAGGTAGTTTTTTGAATACTGACTTTGGCGAAGGTAAGCTGAGAGCCATTAGCAGTGAGGGGTCAACCGTTAAAGGGGTGCCAATCTTACTGGCAATTTTGGATATCCCCTTTTTGGACTAGCAGCATAATGACAAATTTGGGAGTTTAAACCAAATAGGAACTTCGTTAAAGTCTTCATGAACATGAATGAAATTAGGAGTCCATTTCTTAAAGATGAATGGCTTTCTCAAAATAAGCCACAATCCCCCATTGAAAACCATTTCCATATCTTCAACACAATTAAATTTTAATAAAAAAACCTTTAATTAATGAGATGAGGTCAACATTACTGCAGAGAGTCCATAATTTCTTGATCGCTTGTAGAAGATTTTTGTAGAAGGGTCTCCAAGCTAGAGCATAGCCAACTAGAGCAGTATTCTTCTGTTTCGAACCATTTGCAATTTCTTCTTCAGTGAATGGCACAGTATCCTTAGGTGACTAAATGAAGCTGAGATTAAAGGGTTTAGAGTTAGGGATCTGTGAAGTTAGTAGATTTTTTCAATTGAGAGAGGTCATAGGGGAGAAGGGAGGGGTACAACTTCCTAAAATAGAAAAAGAAGAAACAATTGTTGGGGAGGGTCAGAAGAATCCATGGCAAGGAGAAGGGCGAAGGCTTGTGGCCTCACCTAAAAGGACAAAGACAGAGCAAATAAAATTGAGTAGCGACCAAGCATTGAAAGAGACTTCCAGAGGATAGGGGAGGCAAACCAAAGGAAAACCCTAGAAGAGGAGAGCTACTCTAATAGATCTATAATAAAATTTTATTTCATTTTGTTTAGATATAAGATCATAAAAAGTTCTACTTAGACTTAAGGAAAAATTTTATAAGATGGTGGTAAGACCTGCAATGACTTATGGTGCAGAATGTTGGCCAATAAAAGAGAAGCATAAGACTAAGTGTTATAGAGATGAGGATGCTCAGGTGGATGAGTGGCTTTACTCTTAGAGATAAAATGTGAAATGAGTATGTTCAGAAAAAAGTTAGAGTAGCTCTAATGGCAGATAAGATTAGAGAGAGTTGTCTTAGATGGTTTGTCCACATAAAGTATCGACCGTCCGATGACTTGGTTTGGAGAGTAGATGTATTAGATTTGCCTTATGTTAAGAAAGGTAGAGGAAGAACTAAAAAGACTTGGTTAAGATGTATAAAAAATGACCTTAGTATACTTGAATTAAATGAGAATTTGACACATAATAGGACACAATGGAGATGAAGGATTCCTGTAGCCGACCCCACTTAGTGGGATAATGGCTTGATGTTATTGTTGTTATTGTATAAGATCATAAAAATTGCAACAAAATTATTAAGTAAATTATTGTGGTGAAATATTTTTGCCTTCATCTATCCTTTCTGAAAGAGGATAAATGAAAACAAAAATATAAATGCCTTGTCGGGACACCACGTAGATCCACAGATATTCTTAATAGGGTGATTGGGTATGACATTGAGGAGAGGTGTACTATCTCGAAAGATAGAAGTCACCACTCTACAATGGACCTAATCACCAATAAGACTGGGACTGGGTCTTAGTATGTACTAGAGATTCTTCCCCTGCTTTACATAGAAAAGTAAAGTATGATTTATTTTAAATCGAGTTCGTTAAGTTCTCTATGGAGGCAAGCCCCCATAGTTAATTACAACTTAAGGAATGAGATTCTTTAAGAATACTCGATTAAGGTAAATGATCATTGTATTCAAAGATTTCAAGGATATGACTATCAATCAATTGGTTTATTTTGGAAGATCAAATGGGATTGATCAAAGAGAAGAGAGTTCTTTTTAGAGCCAAAGGAAGATAAGTAGGAGACGCTTACGATGCTAGAAAACCTAGCAAGTATATCAAACTATCCTAGGGTTGGGCTTTACATTTTTGAAATTGAAGTGAATTACTTATTTGAGTTGAATTTTCATTAGACATCTAGACTTACAATTCCATGACACAAGATTATAGGAATGCCTAAGAGGTGAGGATTTATACTTGTAGCCCACAAAAGGGAGAAACAATCTCAGAACCTAAATCTATGGAGCTTTGGCAAAGACCAAAGCACTAAATCTAAGGTGAAAATGTGTATATGGTTTACCTCCACAAGAGAGGATAAATCTCCTGACTATTGGACTTACAACCGCCTGGGGGTGGCCACCAAGTAACTCATCCTACAATTTTAAATACATGTAGGAAAGTAATATGTTTATGCAAGATAGCAAGGTTGTTACTTATTTAGAAAGAGACTAAATCCTTAAACACACTCTAAGAGACTAGATCATGTAGGGCAAGATTTAATGACTTAAATATAATACAAAATTTTCATATATTTTATTTTCATTTTGGACAATCAATTTGACACAAGCTTAAGGATTTTTATACCTAATGCATGATAAATTATATTATAGGACAAAATTAGCAAGATGGGAGGTGTGTTTCCACCATGGCTCTCAAAGGTCAAGCCAAGTTCTCTAGCATGGGTGGAAGCCCTCCAAATCAAGAGTGAAATAATATACTTTTATGCATGATGTGAGAAAGAAAATATAACATCCAGCTAAGGGATTGCTAATTCTTTTATCTTGATTTATAGCCTAAGCTTTAGGTGGGGTTATCAGTTGTTTAATTTAGTTTTGAGTTGATTAATTTGGTAGAAGATTTATTTTCTTCTAAGAGCCTAATCGTCATCGAGACCATATATCAAAGCAAGAAAGAAATTAGAAAAATATGTCATTTCTAATGCACAAGCTAAATAACATCAAATATTTTATAAAGCTAACAAATGAATAAGAGGACATTTGTGGTTGAGCACCACTGTACAAACTCAAAAATAAATTGGGTAGCCAACCCGGATTACAAATGAATTAATTATAATTAAGCAAGAAAATTCATGTTATGGGGGTCTTCATTCTTCATTTCTTATTTCTTCTTTCTTTGTTTGATTCCTTCTTTTGATGGTTGGAATGTGGATGCTCCAAAGGCTTCACATGGTACATAAGACATATTCTTATAACCAATGTTCATCTTAATCTCTCATAATAATCATTCCAAAACCCTAATTACAAAATTACATGAAAAGGGAAAAGTAAATCTAACTAAACCTGCAAAATAAAGATTAACTAAACAAACCACACATTCCCAAGCATATATATATAAACAATTGGACTTAGCACCCCACACATGGGTAACCAAGTCCACTTGGCTTATTATGGATTATGCTTAGGGGTATAAGCAACCTGCACAACAAAAGAAGTTATATTTTTATTACAGCGCCCCTTAAGCATAATCCCCTATAGAAGATAATAATTAGACTAAATTGTCCTATCATTCATTCTATGCATATACACCCTAACATCTAGACTAAAATATTACATCACAAAATAAAAGAAAATATCAAACCATGCACCACCCTAACATAGGATTAGAAGTGGTGACTTAGGCTAATGTGTGAGTTTTAAAGGTTTTGTGGTGCTAGTTTTAAGGTTTAAATTTTCTAAGTATGAAAATGTTCAACTTAGAGGATGGTTTTAATTTAAGTTTTTTAGTTGATTTGGGTTAATTTTAGTTGATGATTTGATTTGGTTTGAATGAACCTACTTAATTACTAAAAGTTGTAAAGAGAGAAAAAGAGAAGAGAACTTCTCTTTCCTCCCTACCTTAAGTGATTTCTAAGGTAGATTCATTATAGATTTTTGTTCAGTGAATATTTTATTATATGTTTTAATTAATCCTAAATTTAGATTTTTTTCCTAAATAAACTTATTCAAAAAGAAAGATATTTTAAGATTAAGTAAAGTGAATTACTATCACAAAACACACAATATTTTATTTCTTTTTCACATGTTTATCATGCACATGAATGAATCTAAGCATATCTATACATGCGATGCAAGTATTTAACACACCTTAATGATGAATGCTAAGAGAGATTTCTTAAGAAAATTTGAAATGTTTCATGTATGCATAATTTTGTTAAATAGAAGAGAGTGATTCTTTTATCCATTTTTCAATTGCACATTTACAAGTATAAAAGATATAAATGAGTGCGGCGCCATTGTTAGCACCAGGGGTGTAAGGTACAATACCTACTTAGGGCTACTTATAGCCTCATAACCCCGGGGTTATCCAGACTAATATACCACTTTTCTTAAATATATCCGCAAGTACAAAAATAAATGCATGGAAAGAGAATGCTAGGAGAGGTTGCTTAAAAAATTTGGAATGTTTCATGTTGCATGATTTTGTTAAATAGAAGAGAATGATTCTTTTATCCATTTTTTCATATGCACATTTACAAGTATAAAAGTTATAAGTGAGTACGACGCCATTGTTAGCACTAGGGATATAAGGTACATGACTACTTAGGGCTGCTTAAAGCCTTGCAACCCCGGGGTTGTCCAAACTAATATACCACTTTTCTTAAATACATGTGTATGTACAAAAAGAAATGTATGGAAAGAGAATCATGCAAAAAGTTTATGTTTGTTTGTTTGATTTTGGTTGTTTAATTTATATGTGTGATGTGAATTCCTTCTTGAGTCATGACATAAGAGTGTATAAGAATGGATTTTAAATAAGTGTTATGTCCTTTTCAAATGGACTATACACTTTATAAATCATGCAATCCTATGTTAAGAAAGAGAGGGAAAATCACATAACACATTTTATATTATTCACATGGAAGCTCATAAGTACTAATAGATAGCATACTTTTCATTTGTAATATTTGGTTTATAAGTTTTGAAAATAGTTTTGGATTTAGTAGTAATAATAGCCATTTATATCTTACTTTAGAAAAAACATGCAATTTGACATAAAGAAAATATTTCATTTTAATTTTATTTTTAAAGACATGAATATATGATTTTCATATGACATACACATTTAGCATTTTAGAAAAGAAATAAAGTGAGGTAAGCATGTCAATTCATTCACTCTAATTAATTCTAAAGACAATCTTATGAAGTAAGGTCATTTAAAGAGAATCAAAAGTTGTTTAAAGAGACTTTTGATTTGTTTTGAATTTGATTTAGTTTAGGAAAATGTGAGAAGGTTTGTTGATCCTAACCCATTCCCCCATATATAAGTTATTTTAGTTTAATTTTTAGATGATTAGATCAATTTTATGCTTTAGTTAGTTAAGGTGTATATTAAGTTCATTAATTACCCTTACCTACACCACCTTTGCATATTTAATCAAATAATTATGAGCCAATATATGACATAAAACTACAAGGAATTTAAATCAGCAATGCAACCTAGGAAAGAAAGGTACATATTGCAATTGGCTCATAATTAATGATTATTTAAGCTAAAGGGTTTAATTTAAGTACTTTCATAACCCTTCCCACACATGTGGGTTAGGTATGATTTCCTTAAGCTACTTAGGTTATTGAACAACTACCCAAGAAGAAATAGATTAGGTGATTAAGTTCCTGGAATGTTTAAAAAATTTTAAAATATTGATTATTTGATGAAATGATTAAAATATTAATCAATTTGCACCTTAATTATATTTTCTTCCAAATGAAATGAACTTAGGGGAAAGGACTTGGGAAAGAATCTCTAATCTCATTCCCTATGTCCAATCACTATTCTAAGGTAATTAATAAACTCAATTAATGAATTTATCACTATTTGAAATGTTAACAAATCAATTAATTGATTAAGAGGGTAATTAGGAATGAACCGAGCAATTCCCCTAATTAAACCATTAATAAATTCTAAGAAAATTAGGAGAGATAGAAGTCATCCCACTAAACATGCCTGAGAAGTTTAGAACTTATTAATGAAGTCATTAGGGAGTAATTAGGGTTATTAAGTTTTCAAATAAACCTTTAAGAAAATCTATTATTCAAATTTAATTAGAAATAATTTTATTGGATTCTCCTTTGAATTATCTTTAAAATGAACATGAGTTTATATTTTTTGAATTTGTTTATAATTAGTTATGAATTTAGGAAGTTTCAATTGATTTAAGTAATTTTTATGAAGTTTGTTAATTTATTTTATTAAAATAAATCATTTGAAACATAAAATTCAATATCTTTTAATCCAAAGGTCCATTTGACTTGAAATTTTATGGTAGGTGTATTTTAACATCAATTTTAATCTCTGAAATGTTCAACTTAATTTGACATGTATTTTTCCTTTAATTAATGAAATTTTATTTTTACTAAAAGTCAAATTAAGCTTAAAATGTTTAGTAAAATTAAGAGATTTTAGGTTTTTTGGATTCCCCTTGGAAAGACAATCCAACGAGCCCTTATTTGTGATTTTTGGTTAAGTATTTTATTTTCTATAAATTTTTAAAAGTTTCACATGATTTAAATAATTTTTAAATCGAAATCTTTTTACTTAACATGTCAAGACACCGCAACGCTGACGGCAACACGGGCGCCGCACACACCGCGGATTACGTGTAGCATGTGCGCCATGCGCAGCGGATGGTGGTGAACCGAAGCCAACAAGATCATGACACACGCTGATTCGACCGCGATCAGATCGGGTTGAGATCGGAGGCCGATCGCACGATTGACGCGTGATCTGAGCCGTCCGAGAAGCGCAATGATCGGTCGGGTAGATCACATCAGCGATCCGGCGGCCATCATGTGATCCACGCATGCGTCCGAGTGAACCGCAGATCGGACGGTGCTACCCGATGGTGAATAATAAAATCAGGGTTATTTTTGGAAAAAAGAGAAATTCTAAGTGAAAACTTATCCAAATGGACTTATTTTCATGTTGATTTGCACCAAAAAAATTCTATTTTCTAATTTGGATGATTTAAAGTAAAAATACGTGATTATCTAAATTCTAAAAATTGTGCGAAAAACTAACACAAATGAAGGATCCTAAGACCGGCTATGATTATTGAAAGTTACCTCACCGGGGATGATTTTTGGTTGATGATGACTCAAGCATGCTGTCGAGTGAGGGAAGAGGCCTTGAAATGAGCTTGGATTTTCACCTTCACATTGAAATAAAGTTTCTTTCACTGATCGTCGTTTGTTCCCCAAAATCCACTTAATTTTGGAGTATTTCTCCAAAATGAAGTGAGGGTGATTGTTAATGGGTTTTGGAACTTTAGGAGGAGGAGAATGAGGGAAATGGGGGTTTGCTTTAGCCTCTAGTGTCTTGGAATGAAAAGTGAATGAAAATCTCTCCTTTTGTTTGAATTTTTGGATCCAAACTAATGTCATTTGGCTTGGGGTGGTTGAATAGAAGATAATCATCCTAGGTGGCTCACTATGGTTGGCTAAGGCATGGAAAGTCATTGTCATGAAGAACAAATGGGTGTTCTAGCCAAGGGGAGGTGAGAGTCCTTCATGCCAAGTGTTTCAATGGGAGAGGTGAGGTGATTTCACCTCCCCATGAGTCATGGTTCCCCAACCACTCCTTAGGTCAGAAAATCAATATCCTTAGTGCTTATGTGGACCAATGGATGAGTGCCAAGTGGCCAAGGAAGAGAAATGACCACTTGGGCAAGTATCTTTTCTCATAGGATGCCCTTGACCCAAGGGCAAAGTGGTTATTTGCATTAAATTTGATTTGAGCTGATTTAAAATGAGTCAAAAGTAAGTTGGATTAAATTTCATGTCATTTGAAGTTCATTTGGTTTAATTTTGGTCAATTTGACCCATTTGGATCAAATTAGGTCAAAATGGGTTAGGTTGACTAATTGGTCAAATTGGGTCAAACCAAGATTTGGGCCAAGTTCAAATGACCATTGGATTGCATTGGTTCAATTAGTTTTAATCAATTTTTTTTTAAATTTAGATTTAATTTAGATTTTGGCCAATTTGATTCTTAAGGTCAAATTGGCCTAAGTTGACCAATTTGACCCAATTGACCAAATTGGCTTGAATCATGGCTTAGTTTGGATTTTGTTGATCATTTGGAATATATTGTAAGCTTTGATTTTAATCAATTTTGGTTTGATTTGATTTTGGCTTGATTTAACCTTTTAGGTCAAGTTGGGTTTATGGTTAATTAGGGTAGGTTGGGTCTAGTTGGCCAATTGGTCAAATTAGTTTTAATTGAGCTTTGGTCAAGTTTAATAGTCAGTTTAGAGTGAACTTGAGCCATTGGTTGCAATCAATTTGGTTTAGATTGCAATTTGGCTAATTTGGGTTCATATGGGTTAACGGGTTGACTTGGTCAACAGGCTAGGTTGACTTGGTTTGACCCAATTCATGACAATTGATTAACCTATGATGATCAACAAACATGACATGAAGTTCGGATTAGCTTAATTTACTTTGATTTGGATTGAATTGGATTTTGGTTCATGTAGGTCAAATTGGCCACTTTGGGTTAAGTAAGCCAATTGGGTTTAATTGGCTTGATCAAGGCTTGATTCAAGTTTGGTTGAACTCATATATGGATTTATGATTGAAATATAAATCCATTTGTAAGAGATTTGGTGTCAAATGGGTTTTGATTCATTTTACAAATTCAAGTTCAAAGGGTGAACATAAGTTTAATTTGGGTTTAAGTTTTGAATTTAGTTTTGGTTTGGTGATTGAAGTTTATGTTTATATTTGGATTCATGATTGAAGGATTGATTGAATCATGAAGAAAAAACTAAGGGTTTGGCTTGATTTGAGTTTGATTTGGCTAAGTTTAAGAATTTGAATTGAAAAACTTAGGTTGGATTTTGGTTGAATTTGAGTTTGAGTTTTGAATTTGGTTTTGGATATTTGAATTTATATTTCATTTATATTTGTGAATATAAATGAGAATATAAATGGGTTATGAGAAAATTTCTTGAATTTGAATTGATTTGGATTTGAATTGAGCTAAGTCCATAAGATAGAATCAAAGGGCTTATGAAAGATATTTAGAATTTCAATTTGAGCTTTGGATTCAGTTTGAATTTATACTTCATTTATATATGTGAATATAAGTGGGTTATGAGAAAATTTCTTGAATTTAAATTTGTTGACCTCATTTTTGGATGAGGTTAATTTAGCATGTTAGGACACTATGCGTAGTGACCTAGAGAATTCATCTTAGGTAGGATCAACTCAAGCATCCAAATTCAAAATCAACAAATCAACTTAATAATCAATAATCATCAATCCAAAATGATTAAAATTCAAACCTAAAGTCAACCCTAGTTAACCTAGAATTGACTTAAGTGGGCTCACTTGGTCAAAAAGTCAACCCAATAAAATTTGACTAAATAAAATCACCAAAAATATTTCTAAAATTAAATAAATAGTTTTAATCATAATAACAAATAAATTTGAGTTCTTTTTAGATTAAGTAAATTAAATTTCTTAAAACAAAATAACTTAAATAAGCCACATTGAACTCAAATTGAAGAAAAATCAAAATAACATCAAACTAAATCATATGAGAATGATAATAGGGCATAACCTAACTCCTTATTGGGTGTGTTTAGGTCAAATGGGTCATTTGACCCATAAGAAAAATAAGCTTGACTCAACTTAACCCAATTTGGGTTAAGTGAGTTAAACAAAACATAAAAGCATGAAAATTCAAAACCATCTTAACCAATGAATGTGCATAAGAGATTAATCATCTTAAATACCATTAATAAGTTAATTAATCTCCTTAATTAATAAATCAAATAACAAAAAAATAATAATTAAAAAAGGATAAAGAGAGGAAAAATTCCTTTTGTTCTCATCCCACATCACCTACCCCAAGACAAAAAAAGCCATCTCTTGAGAGGTGGCTGGTTTCAACTAAAGCAGGTAATCAAGCATAAAAAAAAGGGGCAATCATAGAGAGAAGATAAGAAAAAAAAAAGAGAAAAAAATAAAAAATTAAAGAGCATGCCATGAAGGAAATAACATATACACACATACACATTCCCTCAAGGAAAAAAAAAAAGCTCTCACACACCATCCCACATACAAACCGAAGCCAAACGAAATTCCCTCCTCCCTCAAAGTGTTCTCAATCAGTGGAACCATCAAAACCAAATTTTGAATCCAAAGCTTGGGCTAGTGATCAAACTACAAGGAATTCTCCCAATTACTTTGAAGCAAGCTTTTCTCTTGAAGAATCGAAGCTACTTCAATTGATTCCAGCCTTTGAGATCCCCTAAATCAAGGTATGCCATTAATGAACCCACCTTTTTCTTCAAAGCTTTCGGCCTTGGTCATTTTCCCACAAGGATTGTTCTCCAATTAGATCAAGTCGTATGGATTTAAAGAGGATCTTTAAACGATCATGTAGCACTTTGAATCATCCAATTTGGTTAATTATATCAAAATATATTAACCAAATACTATGGACGGTCCATAGCTCTCGAGGTTGAGGAGACAATCGGGACCGCCCGCTTTTAAAAGAAACGGATGGTCCATCTAGCCGCACTGATTAAAGCCCTTTAGGATCATGGAGGAGGGACCGTCCGATCTCGACGACGGATCAGGATCAGCGGATCGACACGCGCCGCCCCACGCGTGACAACGGAAAGGACCGTCCATCTTGAGATGGTCCAAAGCTATTCCCGCTCGATTTAATTAAACCACGTGGGACCCGTCACTAAAAAAAATTGTTAAAAAATCGTCAAGCAACGGTTTAATTAATTTGAAAAAAATTTAGAAAACTTCAAAAAATTATATAAAATCAAAAAAAAGTTAGAAAAATACAAATAAAAGCTCTATGGATTCATCCTGATGAGAGGAATCCACAAAAATTAAAATCCCCAATTATTATTGGGTGATTTTTCCTTAATTTAGGTTTAAAAAAAAACATTAAACCTTCATTACTCTTAAATTAATAATCCAATTAATTTGAAACTTTGGGGAAATAAAATTAAGCTTGAAACATACCTTAGATAAATTTTTGGAGATTTAAATCTCTGAATTCAAATGGAATTGAAATTTCATATGAATTAACCCTTAAATTAATTAAATTAATTCCCTTTAATAAAATAATTATAAAATTTTAATTTAATAATATTAAGTCAACATAATGAACATCAGAATAATAATTTAACTTAATTAAACCAATATGAACCTAATATGAACTTAATTAACTTAATTTGATAATTAAAGAATTAAATAATTCAATTAAATCACTTGAACTTAATTAAATCATAATAAATCAACTGATTAACCAAAAATTATGAATAAACCCTCATTGGAAAGGTATTTTAGTGAATAATAAGTGAAAAATAAAATCTCTTAATGAATCCTGCCAAACTAGGCTTAATTTAGGTTTTAATAAATAATTAAAATCTTAATTACACATTAATGACATCCCTAATTAAGCTGAAACTTTAGGAGCATAAAATTTGAATGTAACCCCACTTGCCATAATTATCTGAAACCAAATTGTTCTATAAATTTTGAATTCTTGATTTTCCAAATCTCTAGGTCAATATGAATGAAATAATAATTAAAAATCATTAATTCATTGGATTAACAACTAAATTGATCTAAATTGAAATAAACATAAAAAATACTTAGGGTAATTCATCAAAACTTTTTAAATCAAATAATTTAATTGAATAATAAAATTTTAGGAAAATCAATAGTTAATGAAAATCAAATATAATTAAACAACTTAAGTTAAATTTAATAAAACAACTCATCTTTAATGAATTTAAATAATAAACTTAAAACCTAGATTAATCAAATCAGATCAAGTAATTAACCTAAGTACTTTAGGTTAAGAATAATCAATGAACAATCCTAAGATATTAATTCATATTAAATGACTTAAAATTTAAGCTTATTTAATATCTTAAGTTAAATTGAATGAAATCAAACTTAAATCAAACTCTTTAAATTAACATATGCCAAATCAAATGAAATCCATATAACATAATTCAAAATGAAATAAATCAAATAAATTAAATAAAACAAAGCAATTCAAATAAATGAAATAACATAAATCAAACCCAAACATAAATGAAATAAAAAGGATTAATTAAAATACTTAAGAATTTTAGTTAGACTTTTGGAAACCTCATTAGGATTTAGGATGTGGAATAAAGTGAGTTTCACCTAAAAATGAAATTCATTTTATTTCTCATTCTTGAAAACTTAAATACAACCTTAACCAAATAAAATGAACATAAAAAATAAGAATTAAATCATTATATCATTTGAATTGAAACCAACCAATGGTAAAAATTAAACTAATTCAAATTTCAAACTTCAAAACTTAAACTTAAAGGCCTAGCAAAGACTTACCACACAAACCCCACTTATACACATACTAGATTATTCAGGCCACGGACCCTAGATCTAGGTTAGATCATTCTGTGATTTTCTTTTAATCTCCTGTGATATGTTATGTTGTGCTTCACATGTCTGTGTGGTGTATTGCTTTAGACTGGATGTCTAGGCTTGTTTGTTCATAGATGTGGGCATTCTTTCTAGATTTAACATTATTTCTAGCAATACGTAAAGGGATCGCTGTAATAAATAAATCATAAAATTATTGTTTACTTGCAGGTGCTAAAAATCCCTTAACATAGTCCATAAGACAGGTGGGATTGGCAAGCAACTAATGTTAAGCTCGTATATTTGTAAAATATAAACTGCTTGGTGTGCTGTGTGTGTTTCCTAACATCTGTTTTGTAGAGCTTAAGATTTCTTTTAAATTTTAAATGTAAATTTGAGCTTAGAATTAGGTTAGGATCTATGGGATCTAGGATTAGAATGAGCTGACCCAACCAAGAGATGATGCGGGTCCCTGTGGAGATGGATGTCCTCAAGAAGGATACTTTCTGAAAGAAGACCCATAGATCAACTTGTAGTTCTAGTCGGTAAGGGGCGAACTTCGCCCATTTTATTTCTTCCGGGTGTATACGCATTTGCATTGGACTTTTTCTTATATAATTTAATTTAGCTTGATTTATTTGGATGTGCAATAGAAACAATAATCTTTTCTTAGGTTTCTTTCTGTGCTATGTTTGTGCTGTGATGTATGCCTGGACGTAGGCTCATAGGATAAACTAAATTTTCTACCCAACTAAATCAACTGAAACATAAAAATAAATACAACTCATAATCTTTATATAAAGGCCTAGGTATTAAAATAAGATAAAATATGTAGCAACCCCTTAGCTCGATGTTATGCATAATCATATTATTTCACTCTTGATTAATGAAGGAATTCCATCTTTACCTAGGCTTCACCTTTGAGAGCTTATAATGGAAGTACACCTTCTTCTATTTTGATTTGGCCCATGATCTTTTTCTAATTGCATGCATTAGGTATAAATTGTATTCTTATGGCCTAAATGAATCGTGAGTTAAAAATTATTAAAATCTAAAAAATGTGCATTAGTTATATGAATCTTCATATCCTACATGATCTTAGGGATTAGAGAGTAAGTCTAGGTTCATAGATTTCTTTTCTAAAATTGCAACAGCCCAGCCATCTTGCATTTATATGACTTAGCCTCATAGTTTTAAAATGTGGTTAGGTGGTGTTAGCTGGCAGCCTTCTCCAGGCAGGTTGTAAGTCCAGAAGAGTAAGGGATAGGTTAGTTCCCCCAAGTGAGAAGAATGGCCAATGATTCCCAAAAATAGAACTAGGTCAAGCATCTGACATGTGTCAGAAGCACCTGTAGACTAGGTTACGAAGCATCCTTTAGGAATAAGTCTTCAACCCTAGGCATTTTATAATCTTGTGCTAGAATCTAAGTCCTAGATTTTAAGAAAATGATAACTTGAAATTTAAAATTAAGTCCCAAATTTAAGCCTAATCATAGGATAGATGAAATGTCTGGGCATCCCGATTAATAGACATTTCCTACTTTTCCCATTTGAATCTTAAAAATAACTCTCTCCAATTTGGACCTCTCCCAATTGAATTTCCAAAATCAATCCTTTGAAGGCTACCCTAGTAGTCTTTAGGAATGACCACTTATTTCTTCAATCGAGAGTATTCTTAGGAAGAGATCCTTCCTAAGATGTAATTAACTATAGAGGCTTGCCTTTATAGAGAACCAGGATCCCAGGATAAAATTGACCATGTTCTACTTTTCTATGTAGTTCAAAGGAAAATACTTTGGTACACGAAAGACACATTAGCCTTAGGAATCTTTTATTGAAATAATTGAATCCATTATAAGAAAGCATGTTTATCTTTCGAGATAATATGTTTATTCCTTAATGTTGTATTTGGTCATCAAAATAAAATATTCCTAAACTCTATGTGGTGTCATTTCTTTTCTCTATTCCATTAAAGAGAAAAGAGGAACCAACATAATTGATTTGGATTTGATTTGAGTTAAGTCCATAAGATAGAATCAAAGGGCTTAGGAAATATTTTTGAAATTTGGATTTGGTTATGGATTTTAATCATGGGTTTCAATTATTTGGAATCGATTCATGATTTGAGAAAATACATTAAAATTGATTCAAGGTTTGATTTAGAGTTGAAGTTGATATGAGTTTGGAGTTTGTCTTGAAAGAAGAAAGTGAGGATTTGGTTCAAGCTATAGGGTAGGAAATTTTCCTAACACCCTAGGGCATAACCTATCCTTATGGCTAAACCTTTTAAGTTTTTAGGGTTAGGTTAAGTGTTTACCTAATCACTAGAAGTGTCTTAAGACTAAGTAACTCTTAATATCTAAAAAAAGTCCTAGGTCTAAGATGGAGGAGTTCAGAGCTCATTCTAAAAATGAGGTCAACAAAGGGCGGCCAATAGGTGTGGTGTGATTGACAAGACATACCATATGTATTGGTGTTAACCGAGATGATCAACAATGTTGAACGATCATAAGCACTAATAAAAATGATCCACTCCCAAACCATAAGTGTAGAAGGATTCAAGAGCTTAGTGCACTATGACTCTACTCATTTCAGTGACATAAGAGAGTGAAGGAGGAATCCACTAGGGATTAAGTATGTGAACCTTCCACTAAGGGAAAAAGTTCAAGTCATCCACTGAGGGATGAGGGATTTGATTTGATTTGAGTCTCGGTAGAGAGAAATTGATTTGAATTATTGATCTAAGATTTGGTGTTGTGAAATGCGGGAGGGAAAGGGATCCAGAACGAAGACTTGCATCTCACTGAGGAGAAGTAGACATATTTGATTTAATTTGATTATTTTGATTGTTTTGATCTATTTTGTTTGAGATTTGTTTAATTGAGCTCCACTAGGGAAGAGGGTTGAATTTGTTTTATTTTAACTCCATTGGGGGAGGTTAGTTGATTTGTTTCAGATTTTTAAATTTTGAGATTTTGAGATAGATCATGTTGGTTTGCGATGGGTTGTACTGAGTAGGGGACATGGTGGATTTGATCTAATACATATTTACCAATTCAAAGGGTAGTCCAAAATAGGGCTATCCAACTAAAGAAATACCTTTCGATGTGCAGCAGTTGTATAAGGAAGAAAGCATAGTAGACTTATATCCTCCAAAGTAGGAACCAATTACTGGGGTGATCCATTGGTAAGGAAATGGGTTAGACTCAACCTAAGGCGACTATTGAGTGAATGCCGCTGATGGAATTAAATCAGCTCAAAGATAATCAAGATTAATTTCATTTTCAATTTTATTTTAGATGAATCCAATTGGTTTGTGATGGACTGCACTGAGTAAGGACCACGGTGACCTTGATCTACTACAGGTTTATCAATCCAAAGGGGTAGTCTACTAACCACATAGTAGGACTATCCAACCAAAGGAATGCCTTTTGTTTTGCAGTAACTAATCTAGAGATTCAAGCTTAGGACTCACATCCTTCACTATAAAAGACCACTAGAGTGACACATTAATGAGGTAACATGTCAACGACAGGTCAGAGTGAATGATGGACTTAAATCAACTCAAGGATAGTCAAAGTCAATTTCAATTTTATTCATTTTTGATGGATCCCATTGGTTTGTGATGGACTACGAAAATAGGGTGGCCTTGATCTAATTCAGTTTACCAATCCAAAGGGAGTAGCTTCCGATGGGAGAACTATCTAACCAAAGGTGTTCGATTTATTAAGCAGGGGAAGAAAGCTTGGGAACTCACATCTTTCACTACAAAAGACTACTGGAGTGACACATTAGTAAGGTAACATGTCAACTCAACCTAAGGTTGCCCATCGATTTGTGATAGTCATGCTAGAAAGAATGTGTCATAGACTTACATCTTCCAAAGCGGAATGACTACCGAGGTAACTTGTCTTGTGGCAAAATAGATTGAACCCAACCTAAGGGCAACTACGGAGAGAGTGCCAACTCGGGGACTTATCTCTACTTAGGAAGTTAGGCAATTCCTATAGGGAGTTCTTGCTGACACTGCCCTAAAGATAAGATGCTTGCTTGGTAAAGGGGCCACTAGAGGCTTGAATTCCTAATCCACAAGCAAATTAATTTATTTGCTTTATTTGTTTGTTTATCGCAGACTCTGTTAGTTTATGAGGGATCATACTGAGAAGGATCTTACGCCTCTAGACATATATCAAATTTATCGAACCAAGGAGAATATGTAACTGAACAAATTCTCTAATCACAGGGGTGGCTACTAGGAAAGAGGGACTGTCCAATCCAAAAGTAACCCGAGTAGTGTCTAAATGGGCTCGCAAAGGATGTGATCCAAATAGAGGTGCCGTAGGGGATGGGGCCGCTAAGGGCATAATCCAAAATCCTGGAGAAGATGACATGGCTAGTCATATATCAAATAGGTGTTCGGTGGCCAACTCAAGGAGAAAGCTCCGGGACTCACATCTGCCAAGAGTGGTGTATCCACCATGTGAGTCCATGTCAGCATAGCAAACATCAACCAACCTAAGGTGCCCGTCAGTTTGCGATAATCAACCTAGGAAGAAAGCATCGGGGAGTCACTTCCTCCTACTATGAAACTGATTGTCGGGATAATCTATCTTTGGCTTGACAGGTGCTATCCGACTTAGGGCGAATACTAAGTGAATGCCATTGAGAGACTTATATCAACTCAAAGTAGTCAAGAGGAAAGGAGCCTCTGCGGGACTTATCCTAAACCTCAAATATACTCAACCTAGTCAGTGCATGATGACTAGTTCAAGAAGCAAGCGTGTAGGCTTACATCTTCTTAAATAAAGTCAACATGATGTAGGTTACTAGTGTGAGAAGTCTACCAAACTAACAAGGTGCATCTTGTAATGATAAAGGA
Organism: Cymbidium sinense; assembly: GCA_021442155.1. NCBI lineage: Eukaryota > Viridiplantae > Streptophyta > Magnoliopsida > Asparagales > Orchidaceae > Cymbidium > Cymbidium sinense. The sequence continues at coordinate 133,296,459 of CM038220.1, forward strand.
AGAAAGGTGGGACTCACATCGGCGATAAATAATGGTAATGTACTGAGTAGTGTAGATGTCCCATCTACATAAATAAGAAAAGAAAGGGGTTTGCTTCTCTTACACCTACCTTAAACAAGCTAGAGAATTTGATGGAATGATGTCATGAATGGCAACAGGGAACTCCCACTAAGAAAGGATGGCGCTTGGGTTCTCTTACACCAACTTATTACATTAGTCAAAATAAGATGCCTCTTGGGTTCTCTCACACCTATTATAATAGCACCAGGGAATGTGTTTGTGTTGTGAACAAGGATTGGATGCCTCTTGGGTTCTCTTGCAACTAACCTAAACACTTCATGGCAGATTCAGAAGATGAGCAAACAATGCTTCGAACGAAGAGAAAATTTTAATGAATTGGAATGAAATTTTGTTGATTGATAGAATTGTTTTAAAACATGATTTTTATGTGTAATATTTCTTCAAATAGGGCTCATTAATTGGAATCATTGAGTGTTCCCCCTTACAATCAATAAGCTGATAAGATCTTCCTTGGTAGGCCTTCTCTATGACAAGGGGCCTTCCCAAGTGGGTTCAAACTTGCCTCCGATCTTTCGATGGGCAACAATTGGTCTCCTTAGGACTAATACAAGTTCTCCTAATTGAAAAATACCTAGGGTGAACTAGCTTATTGTGAGCTTGAATCATTTTGGCTTTATACAACTCGAGATTTTGGCATGCCCGTAGGAACCTCTCCTCCAAACCTTCGAGCTCTTCTAACCGCAACTTGGCATTCTGCTCTGTAGTGATTTTACTACCCATTATTATCCTTAGTGATGGGAGTTGGACTTCAAATGGTAGAATGACTTCGGACACATACACTAAGAACAATGGGGTAGATTGAGTTGGAGTTATGTATGTGTGGTATGCCCACAAGGCTTCAACTAACTGCTCATGCCACTGTCGTTTATTATCATCAAGAGTCTTTAATATTTGGATGAGAGTCTTATTGAATACTTTTACTAGACCATTTGCCCTCGGATAGTAGATAGTAGAGTATCTCTAATCTATGATATATCTCCGGGCAAAACTATTGATTTTAGTGTGCTCTGAATGAATTATCAATATGGCAGAACCTATATATGAAATGGTTCCCAATAAACTCGACATATATGACCTCTATGGGATTGCATCCGAAAAGTATAAGAATGAGCAGTGACCCTTGGAAGGGAGGATATGTTCTGACAACACTAAAATGGCCATGAGGCTAAGGTGTAGAATGTTGGGTGGTTGATGTAGGACAGATAGACATTGGTGGCAAAGTTCATGATGATCAGTAGTATCTTAGTCTGATCCATCTTGGAGATTGATCGACATGAACGAATGTACCTTGATTACAATGCATGATCCAACACAACCATATTTGTCAAAGGCCGTTAAGGTGCCATGAGAGCATAGAGTGTTGGTTGATGTAGGACCACAATGTACATGACATTGGTGGCATCTCCTAGTTTCTCATGCATCGTGATCATCGGCTAGTATCTTAGTCTCTTGATCTCGGCTTTCATCTTTGGACTGGATTGATGCGCTCCACATAGACCTGAATGTACCTTGATTACAATGCTACGGGCCCTGTTCTTATCCAAACAATGTAACCATATTTGGTCAAAGGACCGTCGGTACAAGGTGCCAAACATGAGAGCATAGGAGAGGGTTCTCTGTTTCACCTAGTGTGCTAGTGATTTCTCTTGAGGTAGTTTGCCTATATTTAAATAATCCATGAATTATTGCCTCCAATCTAGCTCCTCATCCTTTTTGGCAATGGTAACCTCCCCTTCAAGAAATAATCTCTCGATGCGTTCAACATCAATAAAGGATAATACTTGTCTATTTTGAACCCTTATTAGAATGGACTCATCTTTCAGACATTCCAACTCCTTGGCAAGCTTTGGCTAATGCATCTGCTATTGCATTCTCTCCTTGAGGAATCTTATAGATGGTAACCACTGGGATTTGGGCCAACAACTTCATGGTGTACTCATGGTAGTGATGAAGCTTAGGCTTTAGAACCTTGTAGGACCAACAATTTGGTTGATGACCAACTGAGAATCCCCATAGATGTTGATGCTTTTGACACATACTGTGATAGCTAACTCTAGACCAGCAATCAAAGCCTCATACTCGACTTCATTGTTGGTGCAGGGATTGGAGAGATAGTATGAGAATCTCATCACATCACAGTCTATAGTCAAGAGAACTATTCCTACCCCTATCTTTCCTGGAAGAGTAGATCATGGTATTTCTCCTTTATAAAAGGAAGCACCATCAAAATACTTCTCCCAATGGTGATTATCAACCTCCCCTAAGTTCATGATTTGTTCATCAGGGAGATCGTCACTAAGCGAAGAATCAACAGGAAGTGGTGTGCTGCTAAGAAATATTGCTAGTGCTTATTCTTTAACCGCACAAAGGGGTATGAATATGATGTCAAACTACGAGAGAATCATGGACCAATGTGCCAAACATCCAGATAACATTGGTCATGTCTTGAGATGTAGTGGATTGATTCTTGAAATCGAGTCCACCTTATGAGAAAGTATGTAGTGTCGTAGCTTTAAGATGCAAAAATTAAAGCTAGGCAATATTTCTCAATAGGTGGGTAGTTTGCTTTAGCAGGAATCAGATGATGGCTGAGATAGTAGAGAGCGTTCTCTTTCCCTTTGTTATTGGCTTGGGCCAATAAAGGGCTAAGGGAGTCATCTAAGTATGGTAGAGGATAAGGGTTTGCATAGGTGCTAGGTGGCTTCACCAAATATTACTTGATATCTTTGCAGCGACATCCCACTTAAACTTGACATCCTTTTTGATAAGTGCTCAAAATGGCTTGCATCTCTCTGATAGGTTGGAGATAAAGCATCTTAGATATGCCAACCGTCCTTGAATTGGCGACTTCACTAAATATTGCTTGATATCTTCGAAGGCATGCTGGCACTTGTCATCCTACTTAAACTTGATGTCCTTCTTGACAAGTGCTAAAAATGGCTTGCATCTTCCTGATAGGTTGGAGATAAAATGTCTTAGGTATGCCAACCGTCCTTAGAATGATCTAAGTTGTGTTAGACTTTTAGGAGGTGGCATTTCTAAGATAGCTTTGATCTTTTAAGGATCTATTTCTATTCCTCAGTTTTGGACAATAAAACCAAGGAACTTTCCTGAAGCTACTCTGAATGCACACTTCAGGGGGTTCATTTTGAGGTTGTATTATCTTAAACATTTGAAAACTACTCTCAAGTCAAAGAGATGGTCTTCTTTTTTCTTGCTTTTGATTACTAGATCATCAACATAGCATTAAACTTGATGATGAATGAGTTCATTGAAGATCTAAGTCATGGCCCATTGGTATGTTGCACCAAAATTTTTAAGGCCAAAAGGCATGACCTTATAATAATAGATTTCGATCGGGGTTCAAAAAGTAGTGTTTCTTTCATCTTGGGGCCCATCTTGATTTGTGATGACCAATCCATAAAGGAGAATATTATATGAGATGAGATAATGCCACCATTAATTCTGGTATAAGAAGAGGAAACTCATCCTTAGGACATGTCTTATTTAAGTCCCTAAAATTGACACACATGTGAATTTGGCCATTCTTTTTCTTAACTAGGATGACATTGGCTAACCAGGTAGGGTATTTTTCTTCCCTGATGAAGCCATCATCGATCAATTTCTTGACTTCATAAATGACCTATTGTTCGATTTCTAATCATATGCGTCTAGGAGTTTACTTGATAGGGTTAGCATTAGGGTCTATTGCTAGCTTGTATACTACTACGTTAGGAGATAATCTGGGCATTTCTTCATAGCTCCATGCAAAGCAGTCCTTAAACTTAGTTAATAGTCTAACTAAATCATTAGTTTCTTCTTCATTCAATAATAAACTGATGTATGCCGGGCGTGGATCTTCTTACATCCCGAGGTTGATTTATTTAAGCTTGTCAATTATTGAATGGATTTTTTTTTCAAATTTTGGCGGTGCATCTTTGATTTGGAGATCATTTGGATTGTCTGAAGTTTCTAGACATACTTTCTCATAAGAGTTCGTATGGTTGGAGAAGAACCTATCAGACTCCAGATGATTGGTGACAACTAAGAAGTAATTGTCATCATCAACTGGACCCACTGTACTGAATCATATTCTTGATCTTGATCGTGCTTCCCTACCTGTATTATTCCATAGCTTTTCAAAATATTCTGACCTTTGCCTGGACCATGTATGAGGAACCAAGCCTTTCTGTATAAGATTATGAACACAAGGCTAGTAAAAGTCAAAAGGTAATTCCATTAATTCTTTGTATGAATTCTCCTCAAGTTCTACATCAACTTCAGGACTTGAGGATGGATGATCCCAAAAGAATCTCTTCAACTTCACATCTTTGGAAGACTTAGGGGCTTCCTTAACTACTAAACCTTCAGCTTTTTGAGATGAAAGTGAGGTTAGAGTTAAGGTTTCCAGCTGCTGTCTGATAGTTTCACATAATTTTGATTCAAATACTTTCGTGCTTTGATTGGAGGCCTGGTCTTCATCATTGTCCGGCTCAAGTGTCACCTCCAATGAAACCCGCTAATAGGGGTTGGTTGGTATATTAATCACATGAGATTTGTCCTCCGAACTGGATTCCAAATCTATGCGAATAGTAGGGGTGCTTCTATGAACTGGAACATAACCTGAGGTGGCCAACTAGGGGTCTTCCACCTCTGAACGCCTCTATGTCCGCCTCTTCCCCACGGTGAGGTCAAGTCATTCTACCCATATGTTCCATATGGAGGAACAAAGCAGGGTGGAATGTGATATGCGCTCTACCTCTTCTTCAATGTCCTTTTCCGTTCATTTGGACTTTCATTTTTCTTTTCTTTTCTTTTCTTCTTCTTTTCTTCTTTTTCTTTTTATTTTGTTTCTTTTTCTTTTGAATATGAATTTTGACCAAGTTCACTAGAAAAGGTGTTTTGAAAAAGATAGTAGGTCATATCCTCATATATATCGACCTCTCTAACTGAAAATAGCTTTCCATCTCCTTTGGCATGATATTCATTCCCATCTTTTTGAAACTTGATTTATTAATGAAGAGAGGATGGAATCATCTTCTTTTGATGTATCCAAGGCCTACCGAGCAAAGCTGTGAATGAAGTATTCGAATCAATTATGTAAAATTTGGCTTCAGTCTTCCAATCACCTATCTTTAAAGGTAACACTTTGGAACCTAAAGCCCTCTCACATTATTCATTGAATCCTCTCAACATCATTTGATCTTCTCGAGTGTAAAGATGTTGATCTTCAACAGGATCTTTAGGCTCATAATGTTTATCGATGCATCAATTAGAACTGGAAAGTCTAATCACATGCCCAATGTAATGTAGGGCGATTGTGCTCCATGTCCCCCAAGAAGGTCTACATTTGTGAAGGTGATTCTCGGGCTTCTCTTAAATAATGTCCTCTCAATAGTCACCGAGCTAAGTATATTTTAGGATCAAGAAGAGCCTTGATTAATGATTCCCTCATCTCTTTGGATAAGACAAGAGGACATCATATATGCTTAACTTAGATGATAACTTTCTTAGGTGTGAGAGGACATTGTAATCCACTTTGGGTTGGTCCTCCGCAAGAAAATTCATGGGTGGAGCATCCTATGGAGGGACTTCTCAATCATCTGAACCAATGACTAATTTTCCCTTATCTTGAGGTGTTGCCCAGGAGGTAGAACCTTACCACTAGGATGTTGATTTTGATGATTTCTTGTGGCAAGCTAGGAAGATTCTATGTACTCTTCAAGCTCACCTACAACTTCTCCTATGGGACCCTCAGAATTGAATGATTCCAAGTCTATCTCAAGAGGTAAACCCATAAAATTCAGAAAAAGAAAGTCTAACTCAATTAGAAAGAGGAAGAACAGAGTTGTATAATTAATATTTAGACTTGAAGAGTTTTATTGAAGAATAGAGTTAGGAACCCATCATAAGTGACACAGATATAATTCAAATTAACTTTATTCCTTGATTTCTTGGATTTTGAAGGAGGTACATTGTAGAAATCTAATAAAATAAGTGGGGTGAGGGATTTGATGCCCTCATCTGCCAGTACAAGATGTCTACTAGAGGAAGAGCTAGATAAGATAAGTAGTAAGTAACTACAATGGTGAGGAGGCTACGGTGGTTGTGCTACTTGGCTATCCTGGGCTGGCACAGGCTGCTGCTATTGCTGAGCTCCCCCTTTCTCTGGGTTGGCTTTGGCAATTTGCAAACCATCCTTGATGTTGGAGGTTTGAGTTGGCTCAGGCACTTGCAAGGAGAGTTTCTCAATTTTGGAGACTATCTTTTTAGAGATACAGGATAAGGAGATATCCCAACCTTCTTTGGTTTTGGAAGGATCGCAAGTATCCTTAAGGATTACCCTATTGGAATTGGATGGCTATTCCACAAGGTATTCCTTCAGGATGACTATAGCACTGGTCTTGAAGCTATGTTCAAGTCAGTCCATAAATGTGAAGCAATCTTCCAAAATATGACCTAGTATATGGTGGTAGGGGTAAAAGTTAGGATCATTGCTTTTGCCCACTTCCTCCAGTCTCCTAAGTTCAGGTAGCTGAAAATTAGGTTTCTTTAAGAGGTTCTTAAAGATCTTCCTGATTACCTCCCTCTTAAATGAATAAGGCTTATTTAATTTATCCATAAGAGTAGGTGGCTGGTAGCTACCTGACGGTGGGTATGTGTATCATTATTGCTGTGGATATGGCTAAGGGAGGCGGTGAAGGTCGTGGAGGCTGCTGTGGTAGCCGATAGGATGGTCTTGGTGGTGGTAGAGGAGGTGGAAGTGGCTATAGAGCTTGAGGTCTCTCATACTGCTCTTTGGCCTGCTTCCCCTTATCTACTACTTTTACTACTCCCGGTTTCTTCTCATACACCTTCTACGGCTTTGGATTTAATGATTGATCCAAAAAGCTAACTATTTGGCCTCTCCTTGTAGACTATCCGCTTATTGATTAATTTCTCAAAATTTTTGATGGTGAAACCTTTAAGCATGAAGGTGATCGGGCCATGAATATTCTTAAGTAGAATTTCAATAGCATGATGTTCAGATAACTGTGGTTTACATTTCATACTCAAATTATGCCATCTAAGAATATAATCAATGAGGGACTCATCGAGATGTTGTTGTGCTATAATGAGATCGCCATAGCTCACCTTTGGAAGAGTTGCTCCAACTCAAAAGTCTTCACTGAACTATTGGGAAGTTCAGCGTACCAATCAAAGACTATACCCGCTAAGCTACTGATGAAGAGACGAAAGAGTAAAGCATCATTGCCACCGACATTGCAACAACTGGATGAAACCCTTAGGATATCGGATAGCATCAAATTCCTCTGGCTAGGGTCTATCCTTTGGAACCAATGTTCCTCCTCGAGCTTGAGATAACACTTCTCTCACATGCTGCTTAACCATGGTTTTGATATCTTTTTTTGTGCGGAGGTACTATCCACTACCTTCCTATACAAGCTAGTGCTGCCATGCTCTACTGGCAATGTAGTCTTGGCATGATCCAAGACATGCAACAACTCAGGTGGACCGATTTCTGCTATGGTAGGATGAACTGCTGGGGGTTGATTTTGTAGTGAATTATTATTAGCAAGTCTTCAAGCTTCCCCATCCTATCTATTTGCTCATCTTTTTTCTTTATTTATTGTAGGAGGTGTTGGGTCGAGTAGGCTGTGTCTTCCTGCTCAGCCACATCACCTTTCAATGTCTGCTACTCACGAAGAAGGGAACCCCTAGTGTCTACCATGTGTATCTCTGCCGAATCCTTTAATAGATCATCTTCATTTGGTCAAAACCAAATTATACCAGACATATCCTAAGATTTTCTTCTTCTCCACTAGATACTATATCATGATGTCATCTAGGGATCGATCCAGCTGAATGGGTATAAAGGATCTAGGCTGACCAGTAGTAGGATCGCTATCATGAACAGAAATGCATCTAACCTCTGCTGCTACTGGAGGGCTAACTCTATGGGTTAGCAAAAGAAGACACTCCTAATTTTGGATCTAGGTGGAGTAGCACTCAGGAGGATCTATGGCCATGGGGCAACTGAAGCCTCTCTCCCCTGTTATGTCCATACCATGCGGTGGTGGTGGATGGGATGACTAATACCGGGTCACCATTCCTTCCTTACCATTAGGGGTCAAGAGAGCTCGACCTCACCACAATAGGCGATGCAGATGGAACAGGATCCCTTAGCCATAGCCGGTTTACTAATGGGGGTCTCTTCTCCATAGATGTGACCTTCATGGCCTTCAGTGGAATAGTAGATGCTGGAACATGGATTGGATATGGTGGACGAGGGGTAGAGCGGTGTGGTGGAGACACCACCGACTTTCTCTGCACTGGAGTCCTCTTTCTGTGATGGGTGGTACCCGTTAACAGAATGTTGTCAATGTGATCAACATGGTCGACCGAAAGTTGATGAGTGGCGTTGATTGCCTCGAACCGCATCTCTCTCTAGAAATCTAAAGAGGCCTCCCGCCCTCTCCTCTAATATGTTTCCCCACATTGCATGGATAATGATCTCAAATCAAAGGAGCCTCGACTTAGAACATCCATAGTCGCACCTACTCGAAACTAAATGGAGACCAGCATGACCTCCTCCTCACCGACGCACCAAATTGAACCACTGGAGGTGTGTGAAATCCTCCTGGCATCCTCTCTATCAGACCCAGGAAGAGGGTGGAACTGGTTTATTATAACTAGCAGGGAAACCATTGTGGGCAACTCCTCTACAACAGACCGAGTGGCTGCCTCCATCTCCTTAGCGATGTGAGTGTGGTTGTGCTTATCATGCAGTTCTTGTTCCTTCACTGGGTCTTAGTAGTAGTGTAAGACCCAACCTCAAAAGCAGGGGAGATAATTCCTGGATTAGGGGAGCCTTCCCCTTAGAGGGTGTTAATGAGTGGGTGCTAGCCCTAACTAGGGTAGAATGAGGAACAACCGAGTGTGCTGGTGTTTTCACTGATACTGCTGCTGTGGGAATCACCATTGCCTTCCTCTTCAGCGAGGGAACACCAAGTTAGATGGCATGTCATCTGGATGACTGATTTCTTCCCGGTCATCGTGCTCCTACTAACAGTCATGAGGGGAATGCCCTCACATGTAATCCTGCCCCTTCAAAGCCTCGATCAATGTGGATGAGGTGGGCATGATCATATCGGGGAAGGTTGGCCTGATCCAAGGCCAAGTCCATCATATGAGGAAATGAGAACATACTTTTGCGCCGCCATTGCAATCAAGCAACTATAACTCAACTGAAAAATTGACTAATGCTATCTGAAAACTGCAATATTGAAAATAAACTTGTATCAGATTTCTATTTTATTTATTTTGAATTCAAATTTAGAATTTGAACCCATACTCAACATCTTGAAAGTGTTAAGTCGGGCTCAAATGGATTTTGAAGAGATTTTGAGATTGATTGAAGAGGGGATTTTTTTTTTTTGAAAGTAGAATCCATTTTCAACAAATTTGGGCATGTTGAAAATGGGTTCAAGTATTTTTAGAGAGATTGATGCTTCCATAGGTTCATGTTTGAATTTTGATTTTGATTTTGAGGACCCTTTATTTAACAAATTTGGGTATGTTAAAGTAAAGGGTCAATTTGATTTTGATTTGAGATTTTATTTTTTGAAATTTACTTAGCAAATTTGGGTATGCTAAGTGGTGTGTTTGAAAATAATTTTCTTCTTTTTCTTTGTTTGCTTTATTTTGTGAATCATGTGTGATTTAAAAATGAAATCGTCATTTAGCAAATTTGGGTGTGTTAAATGAAGAATCCAAGTGTGTTTTCTTTGTGAACATTTTTGAAAATAGGATTCTTAGCAAATTTAGGTATGCTAAGAAAATCTAATGTGTTTCTTTTTATTTTTTTGATTTGATTTTGAAAAATCAGATCCTTAACAAATTTGAGTATGCTAAGGAAATCCTAATGTGTTTCATTTTTATTTTGAATTTTGTTTTGAAAATGGGGACTTCATTTTACCAAATGTGGTATGTTAAAATGAAGCTTCAATTATGTTTTGATTTTTTGTGAAATGGAGATTTTACTTAACAAATTTGAGTATGCTAAATGAAATTCCAAAATGTGTTTCAATTTTTTATTTTGAAAATGGAGACTTCACTTTAGCAAATGTGGTATGCTAGAATGAAGTTCCAATTGTATTTTGAAAATTTTGTGAAATGAAGATTTCACTGAGTAAATTTGGGTATGCTATATGAAATTCCAAAAAGTGTTTCAAATTTTTGTTTTGAAAATGGAGACTTCACATTGGCAAATGTGGTATGCTAAAATGAAGTTCCAAATGTGTTTTGAATTTTGTTTTGAAAAGAGAGATTTCCATTTAACAAATTTGGGTATGTGAGATGAAATTAACTTTTGAAAGGGGAAATCCCAACTTAACCATATATGGAATATGTTAAGTGATATTTCAAAATAGTGTTATTTTATTTGGAAATGAAATATTCTTTCAATAAATTTGGGTATATTGAATGGAGATATTCATATGTGCTTTTTGAAAGTTTACTTTGATTTTGATTGGAAATGAAACCTCCATTCAATAAATGTGGGTATATTGAATGGAAGTGTTCATTTGTGCTTTTAGAAAATATGATTATTGATTTTGATTGAAAATGAAAACCTTCATTCAATAAATTTGGGTATATAGAATGAAAGTGTTCATTTGTGCATTTTAAAAAAAATATGATTGTTGATTTTGATTTTTGGAAAGTGAAATCCTTATTCAATAAATTGAATGAGGAAGTTCACTTGTGCTTTTTGAAAATTTGTTGATTTTAATTTTAAAAAAGATCCTTCATAATACAATCATGAAGGTTGTTGGATGAGGTTGGTTTATGAAAATTTTTGTGTAAACATTTTATTATGTGCATTTTGAAAAAGTGCTTTTTATAAATTGTTGTTTTTATGAAGGACTTATTTTCTTTATTTTTGTAATGAACCTTTCCTTATCATAGAAATGGTAAGGAGGAAGTCTTTAGTTATTTTTAATTAAATTTTTATTTTCACCTATTGGGGAACCTAATAGGAGTTTTAAGACCTACATGGAATGAGGTCCTAAAACCTAAAGATGTTGGCAAGCTTAGCTTAAGAATGAAATAAGCTAAGTGCCAACAGAAAGAAGGATAGTCTTGGATTCATATAAAATACAAACCCACTATCGATACTTGAAGGCAATGATCATTTACCAATGATGGAGAGAGAAACCATCTCCAACAGAGTCGCCAGAAAAATCTGGGGTTCAGCCTTCATCTATCTTTTCTGAAAGAGGATAAATAAAAAAATATAAATACCTTGTTGGGACACCATGTAGATCTATAGATATTCTTATTAGGGTGATCTGGTATGACATTGAGGAGAGGTGTACTATCTCGAAAGATAGAAGTTACCACCCTACAATGGACCTAATCACCTGAATAAGGTCTCTTAAGGACTATGGGTAGATGTACAGATTCTTCCCTACTTTACATGGAAAAGTAAAGTGGTTTATTTTAAATGGGTTAGTTTCCTATGAGGCAAGCCCCCCATAGTTAATTACATCTTAAGGAATGAGATTCCTTAAGAATACTCTTAAGGTAAATGATCATTCAAAGATTTCAAGGATAGACTATCAATCAATTGATTTATTTTTAGAAGATCAAATGGGATTTATCAAAGGGGAGGGAGTTCTTTTCAGAGCCAAAAGAAGATAAGTAGGAGACGCTTATGATGCTAGGAAGCCTAACAAGCATCTCAAACTATCCTATGGATGGGCTTTACATTTTTGAAATTGAAGTGAATTACTTGCTTGAGTTGAATTTTCATTAGAAATCTAGACTTATAATTCCACACAAGATGGGAATGCCAAAGAGGTGAGGATTTATACTTGTAGCCCACAAAAGGGAGAAAGCAACCACCAAACCTAAATCTATGAGCTTTCAGGGCCAAAGCATGACCTAAATCTAAGGCAAAATGGGTATATACCTATAAAGAGGATAAATCGTCATTGGACTTACAACTGCCTGGGGGTGGCCACCAACTAACTCCTCATACGATTTTAAATACATATAGGCAAGTCATATATTTATATGCAAGATAGTAAGGTTATTACTTATTTAGAAAGAGACTAAGTCCTTAAACACACTCATTAAGAGACTAGATCATGTAAGACATGATTTAATGACTTAAATCTATTATAAATTTTTCATATATTTTATTTTCATTTTGGACAATCAATTTGACACAGGCTTTAGAATTTTTATGCCTAATGCATGAGAAATAGATTATGGGTCCAAAATCAAGATGGGAGGTGTGTTTCCACCATGGCTCTCTCAAGCCAAGTTCTCTGCATGGGTGGAAGCCCTCCAAATCAAGAGTGAAATAATATACTTTTATGCATGATGTGAGAAAAAAATGCTAACATCCAAAGGGTGGGTTGCTAATTATTTTATCTTGATTTATAACCTAAGCTTTAGGTGGCGTTATGAGTTGTTTATTTTAGTTTTGAGTTGATTAATTTGGTAAAAGATTTATTTTTCCTAAGAGCCTAATCATCATCCAGGCCATACATCAAAGTAAGGAAAAACTAGGAAAATATGTCATTTCTAATGCACAAGCTAAACAACATCAAATATTTTATAAAGCTCAAAAGAATAAGAGGTCATTTATGGTGGCACCACCGCACAAACCCAAAAATAAATTATGTAATGAGCTCTACTCTTATACAACCCATATTAAAATTAATTAATTACAATTAAGCAAGGAAATTCATGTTATGGGGTTCCATTCTTCATTTCTTCTTCTTCTTCTTCTTTCTTCTTTCTTTTGGTTCCTTCTTTTGGATGGTTGGAATGTGGATGCTCCAAAGGTTTTATATGGTACATAAGATAAATCTTATAATCAATGTTCATCCTAATCCCCATAACAATCATTCAAAATCCTAATTACAAAATTACATGAAAAGGAAAAGTAAATCTAAACTGCAAAATAGAGATTAGCTAAACAAACCACACATTCGTAAGCATGTATATAAACAAATTGGACTTAGCACCCACACATGAGTAACCAAGTCCACCTGGCCTATTTTGGATTATGCTTAGGGTTTAAGCAACCGCACAAAGAAAAGTTATATTTGTATTACACTTCTAAGCACAATCCTCATGAGATAATTATTAGACTAAATCAACCTACCATTCATTCTACGCACATACGCCCTAACATCTAGACTATAACATCACATCATAAAATAAAAGCAAATATCAAACCATGCACCGCCATAACATATGATTAGAAGTGGTGACTTAGGCTAATGTGTGTATTTTAAAAGGTTTGTGTGGTGTGCTTAGCTATGCTTTAAGGTTTAGATTTTCTAAGTATGAAAATGTTCAACTTAGAAGATAGTTTCAATTTAGGTTATTTAGTTGATTTGGGTTAATTTTATTTGATGCTTTTATTTGGTTTGAATGAACCTACTTAATTACTAAATGTTGTAAAGAGAGAAAAATAAAAGAGAACTTCTCTTTCCTCCCTACCTTAAGTGATTTCTAAGGTAGATTCATTATTGATTTTTGTTCAGTGAATGTTTTATTATATATTTTAATTAATCCTAAATTTAGATTTTCCCTAAACAAACCTATTCAAATAGAAAGATATTTTAAGATTAAGTAAAGTGAATTACTATCACAAAACACACAATATTTTATTTCTTTTCCACATGTGTATCATGCACATGAATGAATCCTAAGCATATCTATACATGCGATGTAAGTATTTAGCATACCTTAATGATGAATGCTAAGAGAGGTTGCTTAAAAAAATTTGGAATGTTTCATGTATGCATAATTTTGTTAAATAGAAGAGAGTGATTCTTTTATCCATTTTTCACATGCACATTTACAACTATAAAAGACATAAGTGAGTATGACGCCATTATTAGCACCAGGGGTATAAGATACAAGACCTACTTAGAGCTACTTAAAGCCTGTAATAATGGGGTTATCACTAATATACCACTTTTCAAATGGACTATACACTTTGTAAATCCTATGCAATATGTTAAGAAAGAGAGAAAATCACATAACACATTTTATATTATTATCCCAAGCTCATAAGTACTTATAGATAGCATACTTTTCATTTGCAATGTTTGGTTTATAAATTTTGAAAATAATTTTGGATTTAGTAGTGATAATTCATATCTTGTTTTAGCCAAAACATGACATAAAGGAAACTTTCATTTTAATTATATTTTTAAAAGACATGAATGCATGATTTTAATATGAAATACATATTTAGCATGCTAGAAAAGAAATAAATTGATGTAAGCATGTAATTCATTCACTCTAATTAATTTCTAAAGACAATCTTATGAAGTAAGATCATTTAAATAGAATCAAAAGTTGTTTACTTTGATTTTGTTTTGAATTTGATTTAGTTTAGAAAATGTGAGAAAGGTTTGCTGGTCCTAACCCATTCCCTCATGTGTATAAGTTATTTTAGTTTAATTTTTAAATGATTAGATCAATTTTATGCTTTGGTTAGGTTAAGGTGTACATTAAGTTCATTAATTACCCATTACCTACACAAACATATTTAATCAAATAATTATGAGCCAATGTATGACATAAAATCACAAGTAATTTAAATCAGCAATTCATCCTAGGAAAGAAAGGTACCTAATGCAATTGGCTCATAATTAATGATTAATTAAGCTAAAGGGTTTAATTTAAGTACTTTCATAACCCTTCCCACACATGTGGGGTAGGTATGATTTCCTTAAGCTACTTAGGTTATTGAACATTTAAGCATCTACCCAAGAAGAAATAAATTAGGTGATTAAGTTCCTGGAATGTTTTGAAATTTTTAAAATATTGATTAATTAAGCCATTTGATGAAATGGTTAAAACATTAATCAATTTGCACTTTAATTAGATTTTCATCTAAATGAAATGAACTTAGGAGAAAGGATTTGAGAAAGAATTCCAAATCTCATTCCCTAAGTTCATTCACTATTTTAAGGTAATTAGCAAACTCAATTAATGAATTTATCACTATTTAAAATGTTAATTAATCAATTAATTGATTAAGAGGATAATTAGGAATGAACCAAGTAATTCCCCTAATTAAACCATTAATAAATTTCAAGTAAATTAGAGAAGGCAAAAGTCATCCCATTAAACATGCCTGAGAAGTTTTGAACTAATTAATGAAGTTATTAGGGAGTAATTAGGGTTATTAAATTTTCAAATAAATCTTAATTAAGAATAATCTACTATTCAAATTTAACTAGAAATAATTTTATTGGAATCTCCTCTGAATTATCTTTAAAATGAACTTGAGTTTGTATTTTTTTAGAATTTTTTACAATTAGTTATGAATTTAAAAAATTTCAATTGATTTAAGTGATTTTAATGAAGTTTGTTAATTTATTTTATTAAAATAAATCATTTGAAACTCAAAATTTAATATCTTTTAATCCAAAGGTCTATTTTGACTTAAAATTTTATCATAGGTGTATTTTAACATCAATTTTAATCTCTAAAAAATTTTAACTTAATCACATGTATTTTTGGTTTAATTAATAAAAATTGATTTTTACTAAAACTAATTATGCTCAAAATATTTAAAAATTTAGATTTTAGGTTTGTTGGATTCCCCTTGGAAAGAAAAATCCAACTAGCCATTGTTTACGATTTTTGGTTAAGTATTTTATTTTCTATGAATTTTTGAAGTTTCAAGTGATTTAAATAAAATTTTAAATCAGAAAATTTTCAACCAACAAGGACACGTGGTACGCATGGCGCACGCACATGGCGCATGATGCATGCGTGTGGATGCACGCGCGCGCACGTGGCGCCACGGTGGTCAATGCGCAATGCCGCGTAATGCACGCAGTGATGACCTCTGACGCAGATTAGATCAGATCGTGATGACCGAGGCCGATCGCGATTGGCGGGCGATGTGAGCCATCCGATCATGTGAACCGATCGACGCGGTCGCATCAAGATCGCGAAATGCGCGATCCACACATCGATCCGAGCCGTCGACCCCGCGAATCACGGATTGACGATTCGCTACCGCCATGGCGAAAATCAGGGTATTTTAGAAAAAAATTTTAAGTGAAAACTTGTCCAAATTGACTAGTTTTTGCCTTGATTCGCACCTGAAAAATTTTATTTTCTAATTGAGATGATTTAAAGTAAAAAAGTAGGATTATCTAGGATAAATTCCTAAAAATTGTGTGAAAAATTGTCACAAATGAAGGATCCTAAGGTCGGCTATAGTTTTTCAAAGTTACCTCATCGAGGATAATTTTTGGCAGTAGTGATGACTCGAGCACGCTGTTGAGTGAGGGGAGAAGCCTTATAATGAGCTTGGATCTTCTCCTTCAAGTCGAAATGAAGTTTCTTCCAGTGATTTCCATTTTCTTGCTGAAATCCACTTAGTTTTGTAGTATTTTTCTCCAAATTGAAGTGGGGGTGATTGCTAATGGGTTTGGGAGCTTTAGGAGGAGGAGAATGAGGGAAAGGGGTTTGCTTCACCTCTAGTGCCTAGAATGAAAAGTGAAAAAATTTTGTTTGAATTTTGGCTCCAAACTCATGTCATTTGGCTTTGATTGGGAATGGAAGAGAATCATCCTAGGCTCACTATGGTTGGCTAAGGCATGGAAAGTCTATCATGAAGGAAAAAATGGGTGTCCTAGCTGGGGGAGGTGAGAGTCCTTCATGCCAAGTGTTCCAATGGGAGAGGTGAGGTGATTTCACCTCCCCATGAGTCATGGCTGCCCCCACTCCTTGGGTCAGTAAGTATCCTTGGTGCCTATATGGACCAATGGATGAGTGTCAAGTGGCCAAGGAAGAGAAATGACCACTTGGGAAAGTGTCTTTCTCATGGGATGCCCTCAAGGGCCAAAGTGGTCATTTAGTATTAATTTGATTTTAGTAGATTTAGAATGAGTCAAAAGTAAGTTGAACCATATTTCATGTCATTTGAAGTTCATTTGATTTAATTTAATCAAATTGGGTCAAAATAGATTAAGTTGACCAGCTTGGTCAAATTAGACTTGGGTCAAGTTCAAATGACCATTGGATTGCATTGGTTCAAATGGTTTCAATCGATTTAGTTTAATTTGATTTAATTTTGATTTTGGATCATTCAAATCATTTAAGTGATGACTTAGGATTATTTGAATCAACTTAGTTTGGGTTTGATTGATCATTTGGAATATGTTGTAAGCTTTGGTTTCAATCAATTTTGATTTGATTTGATTTTGGCTTGATTTGACCTTTTAGGTCAAGTTGGGTTCATGGTCAATTGGGCTAGATTGGGTCTAGTTGGCCAATTGATCAAATTGGATTTAATTGAGACTTTGGTCAAGTTCAATAATCAATTTGGAGTGAACTTGAGCCATTGGTTACAATCAATTTGGTTTAGGTTACAATTTGGCTAATTTGGGTTCATATGGGTTAACATGTTGACTTGGTTAACAAGCTAGGTTGACTTGGTTTGACCCAATTCATGATAATTGATTAACCTATGATGATTGACAAACATGACATGAAGTTTGGATTTGCTTAATTTACTTTGATTTGGATTGAATTAGATTTTGGTTCATGTAGGTCAAATTGGCCACTTTGGGTTAAGTGAGCCAATTGGGTTTAGTTGGCTTGATCAAGGCTTGATTCAAGTTTGGTTGAACTCATATATAGATTTATAATTGAAATATAAATCCCTTTGTAAGAGATTTGGAGTCAAACGGGTTTTGATTCATTTGATAATTTCAAGTTCAAAGGGTGAACATGAGTTTGATTTGGGTTTGAGTTTTGAATTTAGTTTTGGTTTGGTGATTGAAGTTTGTGTTCATATTTAGATTCATGATTAAAGGATTGATTGAATCATGAAGAAAAATCAAGGGTTTGGCTTGATTTAAGTTTGATTTGGCTAAGTTTAAGAAGTTGACCTGAAAGTCTTAGGTTGGATTTTGGTTGAATTTGAGTTTGAGTTTTGAATTTGGTTTTGGATATTTTAATTTATATTTCATTCATATTTGTGAAGATAAATGAGAATATAAATGGGTTATAAAAAAATTTCTTGAATTTGAATTGATTTGGATTTGATTTGAGCTAAGTCCATAAGATAGAATCAAAGGGCTTAGGAAAGATTTTTGGAATTTGAATTTGAGTTTTGGATTCAATTTGATTGATTTGAATTTATATTTCATATATATATGTGAATATAAATGAGAATATAAGTGGGTTATGAGAAAATTTCTTGAATTTGAATTTATTTGGATTTGATTTGAGCTAAGTCCATAAGATATAATCAAAGGGCTTAGGAAATATTTTTGAAATTTGGATTTAGTTATAGATTTTAATCATGGGTTTCAATTATTTGGAATCGATTCATGATTTGAAAATACAAAATTAATTCAAGGTTTGATTTGGAGTTGAAGTTGATATGAGTTTGGAGTTTGTCTTGAAAGAAGGAAGTGAGGATGGTTCATAGGGTAGGCAAATTTTTCCTAGGGCATAACCTATTTCTATGGCTAAACCTTCTAAGTTTCTAGTGTTGGGTTAAGTGTTCACCTAATCATTAGAAGTGTCTTAAGACTAAGGAACTCTTAATATCTAAGAAGAGTCCTATGTCTAAGATGGAGGA
Source organism: Cymbidium sinense (assembly GCA_021442155.1). Classification (NCBI taxonomy): domain Eukaryota; kingdom Viridiplantae; phylum Streptophyta; class Magnoliopsida; order Asparagales; family Orchidaceae; genus Cymbidium; species Cymbidium sinense. Next base: position 133,315,186 of record CM038220.1, read on the forward strand.
TTTGAGAGCTCATTCTAAAAATAAAGTCAACAATTGCTATGATTAATTGTAGGACATTATATTTTATTTAGAAAGGGAGACATGGTCATGATTATGCTACCTCATGCGCCAACATTTAGAACTAAAAGGAGATTTATGAACTGGTCGTCCCAGTAAGGTCCATTGATGAATTCTCTTCCCTCAAATTTATTAAATTGGGATCTCTCATTATTATGTACTCTATAAGCTCAAGGGTTCGTAAGGCTAGGTTTCACCCATTTAGCCACAAACTTGTTTGCTGCATGTGTTAGAGGCTTAAAAGGGTTATTATAATTTATGATTTTCACCCCCATAACTAAAATTAATTAGTAGCTTTTATCCCTCATCTTAGTAGGTGAGCAATAATAAAACCTCCGTGGGATTAGGCTTTGAGAGTAACGATAATTGACCTCTCTACATGCTAAAGCTCACTATAAATTGCTAGGATTAATTGTTGGACATTGGATTTATTTAAAAGAAAGGCATGGTCATGATTTTGCTTCATCATGCACCAACATTTAGAACTAAAAGAAGAATTTTGACCTGGCTAGTCCAATGAGGTCCATTGATGAAGTCTCTTTTCTCAAATTTACTAAATTGGGATATCTCATTATTATGAACTTTATGAGCTTATGGGTACATAAGGCTAGGTTTCACCCATCTAGCTACAAACTAGTTTGCTACATGCACTAAAGGCTTACAGGGGTTACTATAATTTATGATTTTCATGCTCATAACTAAAATTGATTAATAGCTTTTATTCCTCATCTTCAGTAGGTGAGCAGCAAAAAAAACCCTTGGGGTTGCTTTGAGGTAACTTTTTGATGATTTTTACCTCTTTACATGCTAGAGCTCACTATAAGCACCAGGAAGTTATTAGGAGAAGAATGAATTGGTTGAGGCAGGTTACATACTCGGTTGGAACTTGGTTAATTACCTATTTAGCATGATCATGGATGGATGGTAAAGTTTATTAATAAATCAACCTAACTTTTAATCTCTAATAATCCTCTTATCGATTAATTATGGTTAATGGATCAATTTGGTCTTAAAATTACTAATTAACATGTTGTTTAAAACATTAAGAAAAAATATATTCATTGAGTTAAGTTGATTTGGTCACTATGAGGCATTTTGGTGATCATAAGATCATATTAAAATTGGTTGGATTTATCACCAATTTGATCAAACCATGGGTAAAATTAGCGGACTAATTTTTAATTTAATGGGTACATCTTAGAGGTTTTATGGATAATTAGTCAATCTATTTGAAGTGTGATTTGGCCTCAATTGAGCCTATTTGTTTTTTGTTGGTCAAAATTGTCTTAGTTGACCCATTCATTATTTCAATTTGGTTCCACATGATTATGCTTGGCTCATGGTCATTCTAAAAAATCTCTAGGATCTATGAGTTTGGTTAATTCAAAGGTTTAAGTCTTTTTTGATTTAGTGATCTTTAAATGGGTTTGGAAAAGGTTCATCTTGTGTTAATTTGGCAATTTATTTTGGTGGTAATTAATAATCAAATAAACTTAAATTAGATGTAATAAATTTACCCAAAATGTCTAGTTCAATCAATTTGATTAAATTGGTGCAATTAGCTCACAATTATTATAGATCTCTTATGATTTTAATTAGATTAGATCAATCTAGTTTAATTAGCACAACTAAAGTGTAATTATGTTGGTGATGTATAGAAAGGTTCACTAAAGTCAATTAGAAGGTTGCCAAAGAACAATTCAATCAAATTGGCTAATTTGACCAAATAGGTTCATTTAGTTAATATGAGTTAGTTAAAATAATTATCTAAAGTGGAATTATAAGGATTGATTGAATGGAATTCTAAGGATTCATTTAGCTAAATTTAGCCAAATTGATCAAAATGGTCTAAGAGATCAAATTAGGTCAATCTAGACTAAATAAACCAATTAGACTAATCAATGCTCAATTAGGGTTAAATTATGTATGTTTGACCTATTAATGATGATTTAAAAGATTATATTTAATTAATGTAACTAATTTGATAGTTTTGGTTCTATAGTCAAATATAATATATTCATTTAGCTAAAGTAAGCTAAAGAGTCCAATCAAGCTATAACAATAATAATCTATTTTGCTCTATTACATTATTTTTAGCCTATTAGGACCTATAAGAAAGTTAAAATATTTTATCAAAAGTTAGTTTAATGACCAATTTATTATTAGAGTTTAATTGTAATTGCTATGCTAAACTATGGTCTAAGTTGTCTTAATGTAGTCTAATGATCAATTAATATTAACATATATATAGTTTTATGATTAAATTCTTATGAAAGGTGTTTGTATAAATGATTAAATCAATTGATTTAAAATCACCAACTAAATCTAAGTTTGTGGAGGTTAAATTAATTGTATATATGTCCACATGTGATGATTAGAGGATTCATTGTTCAATAAAAAAGTACAATCACATGAGTGTACTAAACAAAGAAAAAATTGAGTGCTTTGACCACTAGTTAGGTCCACGTGGACCAATTAAGGTTGAGCTAGAGTTAGAATTATTATAAATCTAGTTAAGGTAAAAAAAGAATTTAGAATTGAGGGTTTAACGATCAAGGAACCTCTCTTATTGAGTTTTTTTTTTATGTCCAATAGAGTCTTACAATCATCATAGGGTCTAATTCTAATTAGCTTTAGTTATGTACTAAAATATAATTTCTAGCTAAGCTAAGCTAAAGTTAAATATATATGAAATAAATTAAAAACTTAAATGGAATTGGAAGTGAGTAAGGAGGAATAGTTTGAGTTATTTATGAAATAAGATAGTGGATCAAAAAGGAGTGTTGGTCTAATTAGGTTTAATTGACTTTGATTAAGTACAACTAACTCAATATAATATAAAAGCAATTTATACTAGTTAAACTCAAGAATTAACTGATATCAAATGTTATTATTTAAAATTTAATTAAATGTAAGTGACCCACTTAATTAAAATTGAATACGGAGGAAAAGTTTAAGCTATCTATAGAAGAGCTTGTGAATTATAAAGTACTATCATAGTTAAGTTTAAATGGCTTAGATTGAGTACATTTAATTTAATCTAATATAGAATGTAATTAATATTAATTAGACCAAGGCATTCACTAATATTGGATGTTATAATTTGAAATTAAATTAAATTTGCATGAACTACTTAAATGAAACTGAAATTGAATAAGAAGGAATACTTTGAGTTATCTATAAAAAGAGCTAGGGATAAAGGAGCATTACAAGTTTTAATGACCAAAATTAGGAACAACTAACTCAATCTGATACAAAAAGTAATTTATTCTAGTGAAACCAAAGTACTAAGTGATACTGGATGTTATCATATGAGGTTCATCTTATACCAATAATTTTAAGTTAAGTATAATATCATATTCAATGTCTCATATTGAATGTTATCTCTTCTAGGGTTTCCAAGTGTACAAATGTATTTCTTGTTATCAACCTTATTCATTATATTATCTTAGCAATAATCAATAGACTTCTATCAATTGAAATCCTCAATTAATGTTAGTTTAATATATAAATTTGAGTTACTAGCTAATCATACTATATGATTTATGTTATATGGTGTGATCATTTCAAATTATGATTATGACATACTTTATTTTAGTCCAATGATTAGTTAAACTTCAATTAGAAAAAAAAAATCATACGATATAATTCATTAAAATTTTAGAAAAATAATTAATATAAATTTATCCTATTAATTTAAAGCATGTTATATAATATATATCGTATAGTATAATACTACTACAAAGTATGATCCTAAGATCAAGTTTTATTAATCACTTAAGTACTTAACCAATTAAACAGTTTGATTCATTCATACTAAAGTCAAATCTAACCATACATTAAATCTTTAATTAGATAATTCAATTAGTTCTAGTTTTTTCTATTTTGATTTTTTTTTTGTCTAATTTTTTTTTAAAAATTTTATTATATATATGCAAGTCATGTTCTTAGCATCCAAATCATTTTATTGACCAAATAGTTTTTTTTAATAATTAAGGAAGTCAATTTCCATTTTTTTTTTTTTTGTTGGGAAAGGATTCTAATTTGCAATGTAACTACCTACACGCTATGACAATAGCTAATTTAAATAAATAGTCATAATGTCTAATAATTTTTTTAGATACGATAAATTTTAAAATTATTAAATATATTTTATTCAAAATATAATAATTTATTAATTCTGAGATATATGATGACAATAATAAAAATTTCTTTAAAAAAAAAGTCTTATAACTTTCAAAAGATAAATTATAAAATTAAAAAATAGCGATGAAAATAGCTTCGTGGAGCATACGATGCAAAAAATAAGGGTGGCAAACGGGCAGTCTAGCCGTACAATTCGTACTGAAAAATATCCAACTTTTTGCACATTTTATCTTTTTAGGCCTTTTGGTACATATTGCTTAAATCCTGTCTTAATTTAGGTGTAATTTTGCAAAATTTAATTATAATAAAATCTGAAGAATTGATAATGAACACAATTTTTTATGAACTTTAAATCCCACCCTTTTTGATAAATCTCATTTAAATTACATTATCAATTAAACTTAACATTTATTAATCTTATTATTCACAATATTCTTTAAAATTTAATAAATATGATGAGAAATAATATTTAAATTTTAATGCTCTTTAAATGTGGATTGACATGTTTACATATTTAATATTTAAAATTTATTTTTTACATATATATAAACACCTCTATTTTTAATATTACACTAAAAATACAATTATCATTAACTTTTTTATAATAAAATGCACCTTTTAAGATACAAGAAAGTGCTGGGGGCTTGATATGTAAATGCAAAAGAATTGTGTGTTATATTTGTATTCAATCTAAATTTGAGAAATTTACAAAATTATATTTGTAGCCAACATACCCTTACTTCAAACAGCAGACTCATATATTATTAGGTTTGAGTCTTGCATCTTTGGATATTCTCTTTAAGAACGTCAAAAGCATCATTTTAAACCGTGAAGTGCTCGGTAATTTAGCAGCCTTCTAAAACGTCAGTTTCCCACCTAAGCATTCCAACTTAATTTTAATCTTAAATATATAATATTTTATTGTATTAAATAATATAAAATAATATGATTATGATTTACAATTGAATAAAAAATAATAAAATATTAATATTTTTATTCGTAAGTTTATGTCAAAATAAAATCAACACTTGTGTTATTTGTTTCTTGTGGGATAGATCTGCTATATATATTTTCCTCTGATTACTTGGTTCAATATTCCTTAAGCTTCCTCTTGCTTCAGTTTAGGAGAGATCGATGGGCTCTGTAGAAGACGGCTATGGAAGCCATCAAGAAGCTGAGGAGACCAACCAGAATCCACCCGCAAGAACATTTAGCTTCATGGATGACTATAAGATTCCACGTCGTAAAACAACGGTATTTCTTATTTTATGATTTTTTTTGGAAGATTTACATACATATCATACACTTCTTATGTATTTACATATCTAACATTTTCCTATGTTTAAAAAAGGTATATTTCACTTTTAAAAAGTGAATAATGCTGATATTTTTGATGTGGTATCAAGAGTTATATATGTAAAAATTAAAATTTAGATGTAAATATATAGAATATAAGATATGTATGTAAATCCTCATAATTATAACTAGTTTTTTATAAATGAAATATCTTATAAATAGATATATTGAACTATATTTGAGAGTGTGGGATACATTTCTCTTCCTTTTTATTCTACTGAATAAAGAGTATAAAATAATATTTCACTCTCAAAAAATTAAAATATAGATGAGACTTCCATGTGGCCAATCACTTTGTAAAAGAGCAAGCTCATGAGTCAACGAGTCAAAAGTTGACAGATTTGAACTCAATCTCATTTTAAAAACAAGCTCGAGCTCTAGCTTGTAGCTCGAGCTCAAGCTTGTAGCTGGATAAGTTTGACTCACAAATTTATTAGTGAATGAAGTACGTGTTAGCCTAGCCCGCTTACATCCCTAAGATGAGATCAACTAAAATTCATTGACAAGGCAACTGCTTCATCAACGACTATAAGATTTCTTAATGCAAAACATAAGTATTCTTTTTTACATAGTTTTTTCTAAGGAAATACTTTTTACAGCCATTTAATTCGGTAAATTTTAAGCATATTTTTATGATTGTTATCATTGAATAAATCTGATTTAGCATATTAATTTTTTTACTTAACACATATTTTTCTTTCACATATATAATATGCAATATTTTTCACATTTTTACTTATAAATGAACTGTCATATTTGTATATCTATATACACACACTACAAAGTTGTTATTTTTATTGAACCTATGCGTCCTCATGTAGGCTTTTACAATGTTGCAAACATTGATGTTGGGGTATCAATCCCTTGGTATTGTGTACGGAGACATTGGAACATCGCCTCTTTATGTTTTCTCTTCAATCAGGCTATCAGAACCAGGAGAAAAAGACATTCTTGGGATCTTGAGCTTGATCTTCTGGACCTTGACTATGATGGGATTGATTAAGTATGTTTTCATTGTCCTTCATGCTGATGATCATGGAGAAGGTACGCTTGTTTTAGTTCAGTCATCAAGGTCATATTTATATAATTTTATGTTATTGAAATATAATACAGAATTTTAAGATATATTTGATAATATTCTTCATTACTTTGCCTTACTATTTGTTTCAGGTGGAACCTTTGCACTGTACTCGTTGCTTATGTAAACTTCAATGGCAAGATGATAATTCCAAGCACAAGACTGGGTTCTGATTTCAACTTAAAGTACCACAGTAAAGGAAGCAAGCTACAGTCCAAGGCGAAGAAATTCCTTGAGGAGAATTCGAGAGCCCAGGCTGTGATTACCTTTATTGTTTTTGCTGGGAACTTGCATGGTTATTGGTGATGGCGCTCTAACTCCGGCCATCTCAGGTACCTAACTTTTAGCGTACTTGTATCTTTTTATTTCTTCAATGATTTACATTTATGCAATGATTGAAGGCCATATTAGTAGCAAGGCTGTTAATGATTGGGCTGACTTGAATATCATTTTGTTCAAGTCTTTTTCTTTATTTTCATATTAATTTGAGTTGAACTTCAATATGACTAAAATTTTAATTTCTTATTGAGCTTATTTAGTAGCAAGGCTGTTATACTTATAAATATTAAACTTTAAGTACTAGATAGATAAATGCATAAGAATTGAGTGCTACACATATAAATTTTTATTTTATTTCAAATTTGATTTGTTATCAAGCTTTGATTGAGGATAATCAATTACATATTTGATGTTACTGATTTTTACTATATATAATTAAATTTTTAGAGTTTCTTTAAAATTGATATAATGGTATTACTTGAGTTATTTAATGAAATTTAAATATTAATAAGAAAATGATTTAAATATATAAATTTAACAATTTATTTGATATTTTCATAGAAGTTATATCTCTAATAAAATACTTAGTTTGTTAGTAGAAAATCGAAGATAGAGTAAAAGTTTGTGCCTTAGCTTTGTTGCATAATCTACCACACACACACAGATATTTGAAGAATTAACAATAAAACTCATTACATGGAAAAATCTCGAAAGAGGAAAAATCATAAGGCCTAGCCCGGAAAATCTTCCACTATCTATTTAAGTACAAAATTTTCGTCGCGATTGAATTGTATATGAGAAGAGCGACAATGGGAATCGAATCTATATATAGTCACGTTAGTAGCGATTGCTAGTGGTAGTAGATGATGGTGAATACGGGGATCGGCCAGCGATGAAAGGTCGTGATGGTGGCGGCGGAGATGGCGGCGATGGTGGCGGTGACAACGATGGTTGTCGGTGGCGGTATGCGTCGTGGCGATGATGACGGCGGCGATGGTTAATGATGACCCGGCGGCAGTTCGGTGGTCGGAAGTGACGAGATGTGATTGGCGGCAGCGAGAATGGCGAAGCGGTAGGTGGTTGGCAAAAGGGGTATTGGCGACCGTCCGAGTGGCGCACGATTGCTTGGAGGATTTTCAAGCTTTAGAGCTCTCTCCTCTATCTTGCTTGCTCCTCATGTGAAGAATGAGGGATTATTTATAAATTGGAGGGTGCATTTACGTACATGCAAAACCCGAACCACTCCACAACGGCTCAAAATGATTCCTTTGATCATTTGATGTATTTTAAGTATTTGAATGCTCAAATGAAGTTAATTATAAGATCTTGGGCTTGTTAGATCCGCACGCTTCGATTTATTATAAACACTCCATGTTTAAGTGCTATTTAGAGATTTAACTATCCCAAAGTTTTCAATGATATTTTAAGTGCTTGATCTAGGTTTTTAAGATCAACTTACTTTTGATATTAAGATTGACTTAGTTATTTTAAGTGGCATATCAGTTGCCCCCTATTTTTGGATGACATTATCTCAATCGTCCAAAAATATATATGTCAAATACTTAAAAATGACAAATTCTTCAATGAAATTTGCAGGTCCATTAACCATGCATTTTGAGAGAACACATCTTCATGGGAGCACAAGATTATGATTATGGAAGAGGGTGTAGGGCCGCGGATGTGTACGGGTATGCGCGGGTGCAAGGTTTCGGGGTTATGGACCCATCCGACATTTACGTGCTGAGGCGCTGCGCGCCAGCGTACCATGGCTGCTGCAGCTCTAGCTTCGCCAGTGTGCGCTTGTGATGATGGCGAATCATGGAGGCCTAAGCTGACCAAGGCACAATGATGTCGCGAAATGCGAGGGCTGGTCGTGCGGTCGTGGGTCGGCACGTGGAAGAGGAGCGGGCAGCGAGGTCACGGTCATGTCATGAGCACTGGCGGCGGATGGTGCTGCGGGAGGAAGCGGGCGGGCAGGCTGGCGGGCGGCGTGAGGGCAGCCGGGCATGTAGCGAGCGGCCCAGTCCATAGCGGCACAATGTCCATTTTGCCGTTTGGCTTTCACCCGTTTTGGGCGCTTGTTTTTTATTCTTTGATTTTTACCTTTTGCCCTATAGAGTCTATAAAATCCCCTAGAGCCAAGGGAGAAGGCACACTCCTCATATGCTCTAGTTCTCCTCTTCTTCTTAAGAGAAGGTCGTTCGGAGGTGATCAAGGCCCGTAGTTCATACGGTGAGGCTCCGATTTTCCCTCGAAAGAGGCGTCAACAGTCCTCGTCGGACCGACCGGGTTTGAAAGTGATCAAGGCCCATAGTTGATACGGCGGTTCGTTTCTCGAAGAGGCGTCATTGTCCTCGACCGGTTCGAAGCGATCAAGGCCCGTGGTTCATATGGCGAGGCTCCAATTTTCCCTCGAAGAGGCAGCTATTATCCTCGTCGGATCAACCGGGTTTGGAGATGATCAAGACCGACCGGGTTCAGCGATCAATGGTTCATGGAAACTCAGCGGCCACGGCAACGGTCGCGATGATGACCCAGACGATATGTAATGACAGCCAGAAGTGGTACTGGTTAAATAGGATGTCAGCGGCGGCGCGATAATACCAGTAGCGGCGGCGTATGACCGGCGAATAGCCATGCGATGGGTGAGCGGAGATGATAATTAATTTATGGTAGCGGCAGTAATGATAGCAGCCGCGGGTGATAAAGCAGGTAATGGCCAGTGATAATATGAGAATAACCAGTGGTCGCGGTTAACGATGGGTAACGACAGCGATGTGGCAAATGGTATGGATTAATCAGCGTAGCGGCAGTAATCAACGGCGGCGCATGATAATCAGTGGGAATGACGGCAATGGTGATCAGCCAAATGGCGATGATGGTGGCGCGTGATAATCAGCATGACCGATGGCGCGTAGATGCGCTGCCGTATTAATGGTCGTGGCCAGCGCAATATGCAACGGTATGATAATGCGATCGCAGTAGATGAGAAACCGACGATGGTTATGATAATGACGGTAATGACCGCGGCGCAGTCCTATCATCTTTTTTTAGAAATTTAGATTTCTTGAAACTTTAATGGATGGTTCAACAGTTGATAACTGCCAAGATGGTGGGGAAGCGTTAATTTGGAACCGTCATTTGAGCAACTCAGAAAGTCTGATAGATAATTTCAAAGTATTATTCTCCATGATGTTACTTGATGCCTTTAACTTGCATGTGAGGGCTAGAATCAAATCCGCTGAGGATTTTTGACCCATCCGAGGTTGTTTGTCAAAGTGTTACTTGACATTTAGAGGGTCAATTGAATCCGTTGAGAATTTTGACCCATCCGGTTGTTTGTTAGTGTTACCCGGATGGCGTTAACTTTGTATGGAAGAGGTTGAATTGAATCCGAGGATTCTTGACCTATCCGTTTCTTGTCGGTTACGATGGCGTTAACTTGTATGGAAGAGGGGGTAGATTTTGAAATTTTTTACCTATCGTGTTTGTCAGTGACGTGCGTATGGAAGAGGTCGAATTGAATCCGTTGAGGATTTTGACCCATCCGAGGTTGTTTGTCAGAGCATTACCCGATGACATTAACCTATATGGAAGAAGGTAATCCGTTGAAGATTTTGACTATCCAGGGTTGTTTGTTAGAGTGTTTTCGGCGTTAACATGTATGGAAGAGGTTGAATTGAATCCGCTGAGGATTTTTGACCTATCCGAGATTGTTTGTTAGAGTGTTACCCGATGATGCTAAACTATATGGAAGAGGTCGAATTGAATCCGCTAAGGATTTTTGACCTATCCGAGGTTGTTTGTCAGAGTGTTACCCGATGACGTTAACCTATATGGAAGAGGTCGAATTGAATCTGCGAGAATTTTGACCTAGGGTTGTCGGTGTTTTCGATGGCGGCGTTAACCTGTGGAAGATGTCGAATTGAATCCAGGATTTTGACTATCCAGGTTGTTTGATGTTATGACGTTAACTTATGGAAGAATTCTTGAGGATTTTGACCTATCAAGTGTTTAGAGTGTTACTTGATGGCGTTAACCTTATGGAAGAGGTTGAATCAAAACATCCGTTTGTGGTTGTAGTTGCTCCTTAACCTTATTTTTCATGAGTATGATTGGAAAATCATAATTTGCAAAGCTATATCTCTTCTCAATGTTGAAATATCCTCAACTTTGACTTGTTTCTTGGGATGGTAATCGATTAGATGCTTAACATATTAACATGGCGATCTTCGAGATTAAGAGTTGCTCGCTTTTGACAAAATCAAGGAGCGAGTTTGATGAATCTTCTTCTTCTTCGCTTTCTTGAAATGCTCGATGGTGGTTTTGATCTTGTTGGAAACTTGGTTTGCCATACAAGATGAAATGATGGTAGTTTCCAGATGGCAAACTATGCGTGCTAGAAAACCGTTCGTAGAAAGTAAAGTTCGTCTTTAGTTTTGTTGAATCCAAAGCACACAGATGTTGAAGAACAATAAAACTCAATTTTCAAAAACCTCAAAAGAGGGAAAAAACCACGAGGCCTAACAGTAAAATCTTATCTATCATTTGGTACAAAATTTTCGATCGGGATTACAATTGTATATGAAGAGCAATGAGAATTCCAGATCGGACAACAACATATATGCGTTCAGTTATATAGCGGTAGTGGTAGTAGATGATGGTGAACAACGGTGATCGGCGGCGATGAAGGACGTGATGGTGACCGGCGGAGATGGCCGGCGATAGTTGGCGGTGGCAAACGATGTAGTCGGCAGCGGTGGCGGCGTCTGGTGGTGATGATAACCGATGGTTGGCATGATGACGGCGGCGACACCTGTCGGTGTCGATGGTGGCAAAACCGGAGATTGACAACGGTGAGGATCGGCAGTGGAGGGGCGGTGGCATGGTTGAACGGCAGGGGGTGGCCAGGTCGAGTGGAAATTATGCTTGGAGGATTTTCAAGCTTTAGAGCTCTCTTCTCTCTCTCTTGCCTCATGAAGAATGAGAGTATTTATGATTGGAGAGTGGTGTTTACGTAAATATACAAAACCCAACCACTCCACTCCAAATGATTCCTTTGATCATTTGATGTATTTTAAGTATTTGAATGCTCAAATGAAGTCAATTATGAGATCTTGCTGTTAGATGCTCGTGAGGCGTTCGATTTGACTATAAACACTTTTATGTTTAAGTGATATTTAGAGATTTAATGATATCCCAAAGTTTCCAACGATATTTTAAGTGTTTGATCTCGACCAGTTTCAACTTAGGATCAACTTGCTTTTGACATCAAGATTTGTCTTGAGTGGTATTTTAGTGTCATATCAAGTTTTAAGGTTTATTATATATAGTTAAATTGATGAGATAATATTTTATAAGTCATCAAATATGTAATGAAATAATCATTAAATGGGCATTTTATTATGTACTTTCATGGGCATTTTTTAAAATTTTTTTATTTAAAGCTATTCAATCAGTTAAATGAATGAATATACAAGCCTATAATACTAATTTCTCACAAACTCACAATTTATGATTTAAAATCATTTATTTACAATGATCTCTAATTCATCTTTGTAATATTACAGTTCTCTCTGCCGTTCAAGGAATTCAATCAAGATCAACTAAGATCAAACAAGGCATGTTCCAAGTCACTCACTTCTCGTTAATTTTTTTTCTTAAAATTTTTTTTTTATAACAAAAAAAAAATGCCTCTTGGAGCCGCAGAACACGTCGTCTTCCTATCAGTAGCAATCCTTGTGGTTCTGTTCCTCTTCCAAAGATTTGGTACAAACAAAGTTAGCTTCTCCTTCTCACCAATTATGGTCCTCTGGTTCTCATTCACTGCTACGATTGGCCTCTTCAACATCATCAAATTCTACCCATCAATCATAAAAGCTTTATCTCCTCATTTTCTACTTCTTTCAAAGAAACCACAGAAAGGGATGGGAACTCTTAGGTGCCATTGCTCTGTGCATCACAGGTCAGTATCTTTTCTTTAATTTCCATCCAGCTCTTTCAGTGTGATCTTTTATGAACATTTATAACAAAACTTATGCATTTTGTTGCAGGAGCTGAGGCTATGTTTGCTGATCTTGGCCACTTTAATAAGAGAGGAATTCAGGTAATATAACACTTAATATAGCTTGCAAGTCTTTATCTTCGAACTAAACCTTTTCCTTTCAGCTGCTAAACATTACTGTTTATTATTGCAGCTTTCTTACTCACTGGTTGTGTATCCTGCTCTGATCCTTGCTTACTCCGGCGAAGCTGCATTCCTTATCAAGAACCCTGATAAAATCAGCACAGCCTTCTACAGCTCAGTTCCTGAACCCATATTCTGGCCCATGTTTGTCATTTCAACGCTCGCAGCTGTTGTTGCAAGCCAAGCCCTGATCTCTGCAAGCTTCTCCATCATCAGACAATCCATTGCGCTCGGTTGCTTTCCTCGTGTGACTATGATTCATACTTCAGACAAGCATGAGGGACAAGTCTACTCTCCTGAGGTGAACTACTTCCTCATGTTTGTGTGCATTCTAATCACAGTCGGTTTCAACGGCGGTGCAGAGATCGGAAATGCGTTTGGTAAGCCATTTTTGCACAGTTGCATTACGCGTGACTTGTTGCAGAGCTACTAGTCTCTGTCTCACATGGTATAAGAGGTATCTTAAAAATAGCGTGACAAGTTTGATGATGCAGGTGTGGCTGTGATATGGGTAATGCTCACAACAGTGCTCATGACTGTGGTGATGCTTGTTATATGGGACACAAACATAATCTTGGTGGTGATATTCCTATCAGTTTATGTCAGCATAGAAGGAGTGTACATGAGCTCATTGCTGAACAAGCTGGCACATGGAGGTTGGGTCCCCTTTGCTATCTCAGCCTTCTTCTTGGTGATCACCCTCTCATGGACATATGGAAGAAGAAAGAAGAGAGAGTATGAAGATGGCAAGAAGATGAGCAAACAAGAACTGAATCAGCTCGTCGAAACTCGAGTCCCGGAGTCTGCATCTTCTGCACTGATCTAATGAATGGAATCCCGCCGATCATTCGGCATTATGTGCAGCATGTAGGCACACTTCGTCAGATCACAGTGCTCGTCACTGTAAGAACACTTCCAGTAAGGACTGTGCTTCCTGAAGAGAGGTTCATCGTCGCAAAGCTCGGCCCCGAGGGAGTTTACAGATGCCTTGTTCAGTATGGTTACATGGATCAACATAGAATTGATGGAGAGGAATATGTGACTTCCATTGTAGAGGTGATCAAGGAGATAGCTGAGAATGCTGAGGAGATTGAAATGCTGGATTCTGTATCTTCCAAGGATGTGATATTTGTGCTTGGGAGAATAATTCTCAATGCCAGTGACAAGAATGGGGTTTAAGGAAATGGGTGATTAATAACTTGTACAGGTTTTACAGAAGAACTTTAGATCTAATGTTGCACTTTGAGAATTCCTCCAGCAAGAGTTTGCAGGTGGGAATGTTTTATGAGATTTAAGAAGAGGATAATATTGTTGAATATAATATGAGATCCAACGGGACTAATTGGTACTTGATTGTTATAGTAGTTAATGCAGAGCCTACTTTTAAAATTTCTGAAGTGATTCAAATCAATAAAAAAAAATCGAATGAACTAAATAACGGCCTATTTATAGATTTTAATATGGATATTATTATCCTTATATAGAGAATTTCTCATTGTTATTTTTAACAGATTGCACCCTTGTTATACTCAGATTTTGATTGGAGAATATCACCTACACTCCTTGGTTAACTACTCTCCTTTGACCTATCATCTAAGAAAATATTATGTGTTGAACTCAAAACACATTGATGGTGATCGTTGACTTCACTTTTGGGGTGGGGTTGACCATTTATTCTTTAGACCTAAGATTCACCTAGGCACTAAGATCTCTTTAGAACTAAGATACTTATAGTGGTTAGAAGAACACTAATCCTAAGCCTAGAAGACTCATGAGACTTGATCTTAGGATTTAACCTACATAGGATAGGTAAGGTCCATCTATCCTAAACTCAAAGCCATATATCAAACAAACTCTTCAAAACCAAACCAATTGATTACCAAACTTCAATCAACATCAATTGATTCCAAACCAATTTGATCCATTAAGGCTCAATTTAGCTTAATGGCTAAGTTGACCCAAATTAACCTATTTTGACTCAAGAGGGTTAAATCCAAGATTAATCCAATCTGATTGAAATTGAACTCATCCAAACTCATTTGAACCTCAATTGGACCTAATTGAACCTTAATTGCAATCCAATTGAATCAAACCAAGTCAAATTGGCTCTTAGCCCAAGTTGACCCATTTGAATACTATAATGCCAAAATTAAATTCTATTTGATTCAAGTCATATTGAATCAATTCAAGCCTTATGATTATCCTAAATAGTCAGTTGATCTTCCCAATCCATTCCAACCTATCTAAATCCTTCTTAGCACCCATTGAGAATAGACCCACTATTATTTAAATTTTGATTTTGATTTTTAGAAACATGATTATTTTATTTTATTTTTGAAAATGAAATCTTCATCAAAGTGAATTGAGGGAAGATGTTCATTTGTGCTCTTGGAAAAGATTGTTAATTTATTTTTGAATATTCTTACATGTGATAATTATGAGAATTGTTATATGAGGGTGATTTAGGAAACCTCCCAACTTAACCTAAGGCTATTGAGTTTCAACCATTAGGTGAGGTCCCTCTCACCTCTCTGGTTGAGAGACTTTTCCTATCACCACTACATGTCGAACTGCATGGGCCACTAGGGGACCTCAACTTCATCAATCTCATGCTATTTTAGGCCACCCCTACCAGTCAATCGGCAGCCATGGCATGAACCAATCTCTTTTGTTGGTTTACTTGGAAAAAAAAGGGAATACACCTCTTTCCCCGCTCAAATCGAACACACCTTCCTCAGGCATGAGAGCGGGTCCCCAAAGCTTCCCATGCACTCCATGTGAGACCAAGCCTCATGCAGCACCTTCTCCAACTTTATTCAAATTGCACCAAATTTAAATTAACTCTTCATACGCCTTCCCCTCACTTCAGTGAACCAAAATGAATCGATTCCCACCCGATTCAATCATTGAAAATTGCTCATAGACCAACTCTAGTGAGCTTCACGGTGGCGCAGTCAGGGGCAATCGACTCAAATAAAGCCTTTTAAGGTGAAACAACCTCTAGTGGGTTGCTAGTCTATAGCTTCAACGAGGTAAATTCTGGCAAACCGTAGAAAATCCCATAGGTGTTGGTCTTTGTGAAGAGTATTTAGATTGACGTGAATCCAACTGTAGGATCCCTTTAGAATCGTCTCTTGAACAATTTGGAGTTGCTTATACCATCAAGCGAGCTCCAGTAAGCTTGAATCAAATGGTGAAAGGCAGGCGATGTTCATTTTTTTATTGGGGGTTGATGAAGAATCATCAGTTGTTCACTCCACATGATTAGAATGGATAATCATGATTAAATTCATTTGGACAGCTAAGATGAAAGCATGCGTCACCCAGAGTTAGTAGCATGAGATGTTTTAATTTAAGTGCCATATGGAAAGCGCCGTGTTAGTACCAATGCGCTGCCGACTATGTAAATGAATTAATTAGGGTAACTGATTGTATAAAAAAATCTAAAAATATAAATAAACTCATTTTGGAAAACTTAGACATGGGAGAATTTAACAAAAATACAAGCACTAATTTTTATTATGTGAACAATGATTAATTAGGGTTTGAAGTTTTACTTAATTATCATAATTAAGCTTTAGTTAACGTGGAGAAAAATTTATATAGAGTCACCTTCACCTTCATCTTTTCAGGACGCCACGCTGATCCACAGATGTGCTTATTCATGTGATCGAGCACGTCATCAAGAAATATTGTACTATCTCGAGAGATAGAAGTCACTATCCTTTGATGGATCTTATTATCTCAATAAGGACTCCTAAGGACGATGGGTCTGCATATGTACCAGAGATTCTTCCCTTACTTTACATGGAAAAGTAAAGCAGGGTTTATTTTAAACTGGGTTCATTAAGTTCCTTACAGGGGCAAGCCCCAATAGTTAATTACATTCTAAGGGATGGGATCCCTTAGGAAAATTGTCGATTAAGGTAAATGATCATTGTCTTCAAAGATTTCAATAGGAAATGACTATCAATCGATTAGTTCATTTTTGAAAATTAAATGAGATTGATCAAAGAGATGGAGTTATTATCGAAGCCAAAAGAAAGATAAGTAGGAGATGCTCATGATGCTAGGAAACTTAGCGAGCATATCAAACTATCCTATGGTTAGGCTTTACATTTTAGAAATTAATTTATTTTGTTTGAGTTACATTTTTCATTAGAAATTTAGGACTTATGATTCCATAACACAAGATTATGGAAATGCCTGAGAGGTGAGGAATTAAGTTAATGGACCACAAAAGGGAGAATCAATCTCAGAACCTAAATCTAGGGAGCTTTGGCGAGGGCCGAAAGCACAACATAAATCTCAGGTGAAAATGGGTATTTGGTTTGCCTTCATATGAGAGGACAAACCACCCGACTGTTTGGACTTACAACCGCCTAGGGGTGGCCGCCAACTAACTCATCCTATGATTTTAAATACATGTAGGCAAGTCATTATGCTTATACAAGATAACTAGGCTGTTATTTATTTAGAAAGAAACTAAGTCCTTAAACTCACACCCTAAAGAAACTAGATCATGTAGGGACATGATTCAAATGACCTAAATCTAATGCAATTCAAATTTTATTTTATTTTCATTTTTTGGATAATTATTTTGACTCAGGCTAATAGGATTCATATGCGTAATGCATGAGAATAAAGTTATTTGCCAAAATCAGCGAGAAGGGAGGAGGTGTGTTTCCACCATGGCTATCAAAAGTCAAGCCAAGTTTCTCTGGCAAAGGTGAAAGCCCTCCAATCAAGAGTGAAATAAAATACATTTATGCATGATATTATAAAAGAAATGCTCATCCAGCTAAGGGGTTGCTAATTCTTTTATCTTGATTTTAAACTTAAACTTTAGGTGAGGTTATGAGTTCTTTATTCTAATTTTGAGTTGTTAAGTTTGGTAAAAGGTTTAATTTTCCCAAAGGAGCTTAATCCACATCCAGGTCATTCATAAAGAAAGGAAGAAACTAGAAAAAACATGCCATTTAATGCACAAGCAATCAATTTATCTAATCAAGAATAAAGGTCGGTCACCACTAGAATAAATTAATTAGTAGAATCCCTTATACAACCCAAATTATAAATGAATTAAATTACAACTAAGCAAAGAATTCATTGTTATGGGGGTCTTCAAGCTTTATTTCTTATTTCTTCTTTTCTTCTTTTTTCTTCTTTCCTTCTTTCTTCTTTGGTTCCTTCTTTTGGATGGTTGGCAGGTAAATGCTCCAAGGCTTCACATGGTGCATAAGATAGGATCTTATAACCAATTCTTATCCTAATCCTTATAACAATCATTCCAAAATTCTAATTGCATAAATTTACATGAAAAGGAAAAGAATGAAAATCTAACTAACACCTACAAAATAAAGGTTAGCTAAAACAAACCACACAAATTCCAAGCATGTATATTGGACTTATCACCCCACACATGGGTGATTAAGTCCATCCACATTGATTATGCTTAGGGTATAAAGCACCGCAAGCAAAAATATTTATATTTTTATTATGATAGCTTAAGTACAATCATGCAAAAAAATAATGATTAGACTAAGAGCATCCTACCATTCATTCTATGAACATACATCCTAACATCCAGTCTAAAATATATATCACAAAATAAAATAAACCTCAAACCATACACCATCTTAACCTAAATCTAGAAGTGGTGACTTATCCTAATGTGTGTGCTTCGAGGGTTTGTGTGGTATACTTAACTGTGGCTTTAAGTTAGAATTTCCTAAGTGTGAAAACATGTTCAACTTAGAGATAAATTTCATATAAGTTATTTAATTATTTGAGTATTGATTTTATTTCATGTTTTTATTTGGTTCAAATGAATCCTACAATTAATTACTAAGTTATAAAGAGATGAAAAGTGAAGAGAACTTCTCTTTCCTTCCCTAACCTAAGTAATTTCTAAAGTAGATTCACATTTTAATTTTATTTAGTGAATGTTTTGATTAAGTCTTTTAATTAATCCTAAGTTTAGATGAGCTCTAAACAAACTTATTTAAAAAGAAAGATATTTTAAGATTAAATAAAATGAACCAAATTCACAAAACACAGATTACTTCATTTCTTTCCCAACATGTATAACATGCATATGAATGAGTCCTAAGCATATATATACATACAAATGAGAATATTTAACACATTTTATGATGCATGCTAAGTAATATATTTAAGGAAATTTGGTAGTTGAATATGCATGATTTTTCTTAAGTAGAAAAGGGTTTCTTTATCCAATTTTTCACATATACATATGAAAGTAAGAAAGGCATAAGTGAGTACAGTGTCATTGTTAAGCAGAGGTGTAAGGTACAAGACCTACTTAGGGCTACTTAAAGCCTCACAACTTTGGGATTGTCCAAACTAATATACTACTTTCCTTAAATACAAATATGTGTACAAAAGAAATAGATTGGAAAGAAAGAATACAAAAGTTGTACTAATTGATTCATTTTATTTATGCAATTTATGTGTGAAAACATAAGTAACCCTTCTTAAGTGATAGCAAGTGTTAGGTTATTTTCAAATAAACTATATATCTTACCAATTCCTATTCAAAATAATACCAACATAAAAGAGAAGGGAAACCTATACGAAGCACCCCCTTATATTTTCTTCACATGCAAGTTTGCAATTAAAATATAAGTATCACACTTTCAGATTTGATAATTGATTTATATGTTTTGAAAATAATTTGAATTTAGTAGTGATAATAGCCACTGATATTTCTACTTTAGCCAACACATGCAAATTTGACATAAAGTAAACAATTTTATTTTTAAATTTGAATTTAAAAATATGGATGCATAAAATGACATGACATACAAATTTAATATGTTGGGGAAAGAATCAAAGCAATGAAAGCATGTAAACACATTCACTTTAATTAAATCCTAAAGACACTCTTATGGAATAAGAAGGCTTAAAATAAATCAAAGTGTATTCAATGTGATTTTTGTTTAGTTTTAAGTTTAATTTAATTTTGAAAATGTGGATTGAGTTTCCTGTTCCTAACCCATTCCCACATGTGTTTGATATTTTTGTTTAATTTTTAGATGATTAGATTCATTTTATGTATTATGTTAATTGTATGAATTAAGCAAGTTAATTAACCCTTACACTAGCATAGTTAACCAAATATGAAGTGAATTTAAACTTGAAATTACTTTAGGAAGAAAAGGGTCTAATGCAATTTGACTCATGATTAATGGTTAATTAAGCTAAGGGGTTTAACTTAAGTAATTTTAAAACTCCCCTTCACACATATGAATTAGATTTTGATTTTCTTAATAAAGCATCTACCCAAAGTAGGTCTCGTTATAAGTTTTAAAAAGTTAGATAATTAATGAATTAACCTTTAATTAAGAGAGGATTAAAGAAAGATATTGTGGTTTAGGGAATAGCATAAGGTAAATGCCCCAAAATTATTCCCTAAATCTCCTATCCATTGGATCTAACCTTAATCAACCTTAAAAATGGATTAAAATACTAATCTAAATACTAATTATCCTAAATTACATAAGGCGTGGAAGCAGCACATTATAATTCCCCAATTAAGCCATGAATCCAAAATTAGGGAGGTCATCCCCTAAAACATACCCAAGAAGTTTGGGATTAATCAGAGAATTAATTAAGAAGTAATTAGCAAACTGATATTTTCAATAAAACCCAAAATTAGAGAAAAGAATAATTCAAAATCCATTGAAATCATTTTTAAAATATTCTAGGTTGAATTATCTTTCCATAGGATTTTACCTCATAGTTTTATAAATTTTATTGAAGGAGATATGATTTTTTTGAAGATTAGGAGATTAATTAATATTAATCAAATCCCTTAACTAATCCCTCAGCTCACAGCGCGACACACGATAGTGACGGTCAGCACGCTTTACACTCATCGCACCTTGAGCCTATTACTCAAATGTCACATCCAAATGGTGCGTGATGGCTTTGATCCCGTTCGATCTTTGATCAAGCCGTGATCATCCTGGTTTATAAAGGGATAAAACATTTTCTAAATAATCAAGTCCATCCAAAATGTGAATGGATGGCGATCCCGCTTCTTCCCTTAGGATCAGCCATGATCTTAGGGAAGATCCGAGCTCGATTGAGCTTGGATTGGAACAAGATTTTTCCCGCACCATCTAAAGCTAATGAGAAGCATATCCAACAATGGATTTCTCATGACTTGAAAATTCCTTTCACAAAAGACCAATACCCCGTAAGCTAAGTGGTCGAAAAATTCCATTCCTTGTCGGTGGTGATCATCAGTGCTCGAGCTCGATGAGGTAGCTTTGTCTAGTGGAGACGAAGCCCTGTTGAAAGTTTCATGCCTTGGGGTTGAGTGGATCTTCCTATGGACCAACACCAATTCACTTACTTTGTGATTTGATCCAATTGAGGCTCTCCTTGCTTTGGGAACTTGAATGAGAGCTTGAGTGCACTGGTTTGATCCCCTGGCGAGTGTGCAAGAGGAATTGAAATAGTTTTGAGTGTGGAGGAAGTTAAGGATTGAGGTGAGCTCCCCTATTTTTCAATGGAGAAAACTGAGAAGTAGCTATTTCAAATCCCTCTTAAAAAACTTAGGATGGCTCTTTGATCTTTCCTAACACTCTCTAGGCTTCAATCAAATAAGGGAAAGATGATTTCAAATTGAATTAGGGGGAGTATATCTCCCCCTATGGCAATCGGACGACCGACACCTCCCTTGCCATTTTGATCTAATTGACCACATGGAAAGGTTTGTTTAGGTTGTTAGATCTTTACACATGGTCAGTTTGAGGTCTTGAGTGGATTTCCAGCCTCCCATGTGCATCAAATTGAGGGGAAGGAGGATTTTGAATTAGCCAATTTGACCCATGGGGGTTTTAGGTCCATTTGGGACCCAAACCCAGGGTTGGGTGCACCACTCTTCATTAGGTCCACTTGAGCTATTAGGAAGGCATCATGTTGATATGAAGAGGGCATGACCAAATTACCCATGGATTAGGCCAAAATTTGTTCTATAGCCTAGGGATAGGATGGTCATTTTGTTGATTTTTTAGTTTGGATATGTTGGGTATGTGGAGAAACTAGGTTTGGCCAAGTTTCATGAGATTTGGAATTCAATTGATTAGGTTTGGCTCATGTTGACCCATTTAGGTCAAAATGGGTCAAGTTGACCAATTGGTTAAATTGGGTCAAACTAAGGGTTGGGTCAAGTTCATATGACCATTTGAAATATTTTGGTGGCTTTGGTTTGGTTCAATTTGGATTATTTTTGAATTTGGCTCATATGACTTCACTTAGATCAAATGCGTCAAGTTGACCTATTAGACCAATTTGACATATTTGGGCTAGGTCATGGGTAGGTTTAGGTTTAGTTAGTCATATGGAGTGGATTGGTATCTTTGTTTCCAATCAATTTATGTTATGTTTGAATTTGGATCAACATGACCCCTTTAGGTCAAGTTGGGTCTAAGGTCAATTGGGCTAGGTTAGGTCTAGTTGGCCAATTGAGGCTTTGGTCAAGTTTGTGATTTGGAATGAACTTGATCCATTGGTTTCAATCAATTTGGCTTAGATCAAGTTTTGACATATTTTGACTTTTATGTCAAGTTGGATCAACTTGGGTCAAGTGGCCAAGCTAGGTTAGCTCAAATGTTGACTTGGTCAAGTTCAAACATAGGTCATGAATGCACTTAGATCAATGGTTTCAATCAATTTGGCCTATGGTGAAATTTGGCTATGTTAGGTTTCATTTTGGGCTAAGTGTTGAATTGGTCAACCCCTTAGGTTTGACTTAGTTTGACCTAATTTGGTTGATTGATCATCCCATGATGATTGTTGATCATGATGAGAGGCATAGGTGAGTTTGGTTCAATCCAATTTGGTTAGGATTAGAATTTGGCTCATAAGTATTTTAGGTCACTTTGGGTCAAGTGAGCTAAGTGGGTCAAAGCTTATTTGAGCTTGATTGAACTTGTATATGAACTTATGATTGAAATATAAATCCATTTATAAGTGGTTTGAAATCAAATGGGTTTTGATTCATTTGACAATTTCATATTCAAAGGAAGAATATGAAAGGATTTGGGGTTTGATTTTTTAATTGATTTTGATTTGGTAATTGAAGTTTGGATTTATATATGGGTTCATGATTGTAGGGTTGATTGAGTCATGAAGAGAAATCAAGAGTTTGGCTTGATTTGAAGTTGATTTGACTAAGTTTAAGATTTTGGCTTGAAAGGCTTAGATTGGATTTTGTGTAGATTTGAGTTTGATTTTTGGAATTGGTTTTGATTGTTTGAATTTATATTTCATTTATATATGTGAATATAAATGATAATATAAATGGATCATAAGAAAATTTCAAGGATTTGAAGTGATTTAATCATGATTTAGGCTAAGTCCATTAAGAGGAATTTAAAAGACTTAGGAAAATTTTGGAGTTTGGATTTGAATTAGGTTTGATTGATTTATATTTATATTTCATTTATATATGTGAATATAAATGAGAATATAAATGAGTTATGAGGAAATCCCATGAGTTTGAATTGATTTGATCATGATTTTGGCTAAGTCCTTAAGGGAAAATCAAGGACTTAAAGGAAGATTTTAGATTTAGAATTTAATTTGAGGATTTGATTTGTATTTATATTTCATTTATATATGTGAATATAAATGAGAATATAAATGAGTTTTGAGAACATCCCATGAGTTTGAATTGATTTAGATTTGATTTAGGTTAAGTCCTTAAGGGAAAACTTAAAGGACTTAGAAAATTTCATGAATTGATTTTGAATTTTGGATTTAGATTTGATTGGTTTGAATTTATATTTCATTTATATATGTGAATATAAATGAGAATATAAATGAATTATGAGAAAATCTCAAGGATTTGATTTGGTTTATATCATGATTTAGGTTAAGTCCTTAAAGGAAAATTTAAGGACTTAGGAAATTTTTGGATTTAGGAATTTCATTCATGGGTTTCAATCATGAGTTTCAATTATGGATTTCAATCACATGGAGTTGATTTGAGTTTGGAGAAAATCAATTAATATTGATTTGAAGTTTGACTTGAAGAAAGAAAAGTGAGGAATGGTTTAAGCTAAGGGTAGAAAAATTTCCTAACACCCCTAAGGTATGACCTATTCCTATGGCTACCTCTTCTAAGTCTTTAAGGCTAGGTTGAGTGTCCACCTAATCACTAGATGTGTCTTAAGACTAAAGAACTCTTAAAGTCTAAGAGGAGTCATATGTCTAAGATGGAAGGGTTGAGAGCTCATTCTAAAAATGAGGTCAACATTTACTTGGTTAATTTGCTTAGAAATTGGTGTAAATGTCTTTTGGGATGACCTTTACTTCTCATAATTTTCTCAAGGTAATATGCCAAGAAATTTTAAAATTTTAAATTTTCAAGTCATAATTAGTCATTTAATGCATTTAATAATTATTTAAAATTATAAACTTATAAAATCAATTATAGATGCTTAATTATTCATTAAAATAGTAGGGTGAGAAATTAATTAGGACCCTTGGTGCTAATTATTTCTCAAATCACCTTAACACACTTTTATTTAATAAATTTAATCTTTAATTAACTTAAAGCTTAGAAAAATCATAGTAATTAGTTTAGATCATTACAAATTTTACCAAATCCTTCTTATGCTCAATTAACAAAGTGGTTTCCAATGAAATTAAAATCCCCAATTGGTTTGGAATATTTTGAGTGTAATTGATATTTTTGGGTTACCCCACTTATTTAATTAACCCCTAATTATGAGCCTAATTGCATTAGAGTTTTTATTTCATGTTTATGCATCTTCAACATTTTACTCATAAATTTTGGGCTTATACTTTAAGGCTTAATTAAATTTATGTTCTTTTGGGGTTAATTGAATAAATAAATAATTAACCATAATTAATTCATAAAAATTATCAAAATTAATTTTAATCATTTAATGAACATAGGTGGGTCAAAAGATAATTTCAATAAATTTCTCCCTTCTTTAAGATTAAATAATCGAAATAAAAAAAATCAACCTTTAATGAGTTTGATTAGGCTCAATGGTATTTATCTTAATATGAATGTCCTTAGGAATTAATGAGTCCAAATGGGTCATTTGATTGTGTTTAATTTATTTTCTTGAGTTATTAATAAATTTGCATTCATGTGTTCATGCTTTCATATTTTTCAAAAATTAAATGAAAGATTGCTTTTAATTGCATGACTTTAGGTTAAATAATGTGGCTATTATTTTTGTAATTAATCAAAAGATATCTTTTATTCTAAATGTAAATTAATATGAATAATTAAAAGCTAAATTTAATTCCTATATGTATAAACCATAATTTGAAAGGTATATAGCTTGGAAATTCGAGGTCGTGGGCTAGTAGTCTGAAGGAGGTCTTGATATCTCGTACTTTTGGTACAACAAGGCACGTATCTTGAAATTTGTGGTTAAATACATATCAAAGTTAAATTATTTTCACACATATGTTATTGAAACATCATAAAAATTTCATAATTTCATCCTTATGTCGACATACTTATGCATACATATATGAATTAATAAGTATATAGTCTGGATATCCCGGAAGTGCTGAAACTTTAGGTGGTCCCAAGGGGCTATTTAATTACCTTACTTCCCTTGTAAGAGATTTTGAACATTCATTTGTATAGAAAAATTGAATAACAAGAAATGATATCATATTTATCTCATTTTAATCAAATGCATTCTTTACAAGAGTATTGATATGTTACATTAAAAATTATTAGATCAAGCAAGAATATTGAGATAATACTGGTGTTTTTATTTGGAGTCATAGGGATACCATGCAGATCTTATGGGGTACTTATTGAAATGATCGAGTACGATATCTAAGGAATGATATACTATCTTTAAAGATAAAAACATCATCTTACAATGGACTCAATCACCTAATAAGAACTCCTAAGGCAGATGTGTCTACATATATACAAGAGTTCTTTCCTCTACTTTGCATGGATAGGTAAAGTAGGGATTTATTTTATGTCGGGTTCTTTAGTTTCCTATGGATGCAAGATTCCATAGTTAATTACATCCTATAAAATGAGAATTTTCTAAGAAAACTCTTGATTAAAGTAATAAACTAATATTTTTAAAGATTTTAAATGTATATAATCAAAGAATTGGTCATTTTGGAAAGCAATTGGGAAGAGCTCAAAATGAAGAGTTTTAGCACATTCCAAGAGAAATAAGTAAGAAGCACGCATGATAGTATGAAGCCTAATGAATTCTTTAATCTACCCTATAGTAAGGCTTTATATTTTTGAAAGAGAGAAAATTATTTACTTGAGTTGAAATTTTACTAAAATATTAAGACTTAGATTCCGAAAACACAAGATTGTGAAAATGTCTAGAGATGAGAACTTATACTTGTATATAAGCCTATGAATTTAATTAACCCTTGTATAAACCTAAGAATCATGACAAAAATAATAACCATGCATAAAAATAAACATGACCTAAAGTTTTTAATGCAATTAGGCTTATAATTAAGGCTTAATTAAATAACAGGAAGAAAACTCAAAAGAAAGTTAATAATTACTTTCAAAATATCCTAAACTAATTAGGGATTTTGATTTCATTAAATTACTCTTTGCTTATTGAAAACAAAGAGAAATTAAGATATATTTTAGTTAATTATTATGAATTTTTTTTTTTAATTATAAATTTTATTAATTAAAGGCTAATTAAGATGATTTAGAGAAAATAATTAAAACTAGAAGTCACAATTATTTTATTTTGGCCATCCTTACTATTTACATGATTAATCAATCAATCTTAATTAATTTCTTAATTTTTCTAATTTGTTAATAATTATTAAATGCATAAAAGAGATAATTAAGCTTTCAAAATTTGAATTTTCTAACTAAGTAAATGGGCTTAAGAAAATTATAAGAGGCAGAGGTTATCCCATGAGTCAATCAACCTAAATTCCAAACTTTAGCAAAATCATTATGACTAAATTAAGCTAATTACCTAAAACTTCAAACCTTAATTATTCACTATTCATTAAGCAAACTATGGAGTTTTTATTTTTCTTTAATTCTCTTATATTTAAGCTTTCCAATATGGGTTTATTTATATTTTTTAGTTTTTTTTTGTATAATTAGTTATGATTTTTTTTTGAAGTTCTGATTAATTAAAATACATTTTTAACCCTAATTAAACCATTTACATAATCGACACATGCTGCTGCTAACGCGATAGTGCTTTCCATGTGGCGCTACGGGATTGGTTACTTAAATTGTCCAACACGACTACTGACTCAACGATGGCGGATGCACTTTCATCTCGACCGTTATATCATAAATTGAATGGTTGAGATTAATCCAATGATTTTAAGGGAATAAATTGAGAAAATTTAATGTGATTAATCATGGTCATCCATTCAAATCACGCGGAACAGATGATCGATGATCTGTCATCTTCCCACGATGAAAGATGAACACCGTCCACCTTTTGCCACTCAATCATAGCTTGTCGGAGCTCATTCGGTGCCAAAATGGAATGCAAAATGATTGGATGATGATTCTAAGGGGAATCCTATGGCTCGATCGACATAAAATGCACATTCACTTCATAAAGAATAAAAAATTCTATGATTTTCTATGGTTGGCCAAAAATTACCTCCCGAAGCTCAAGATCGGTGGTCTATCAATTGAGGTAGCTTCATCTTGAAGAGGCGAATCTCTATTGAGAAGATCATGAGTTGCCTCCTCCTCAATTGCTCTATGAACCAAACATCATGAAGCTTATTAGAGTTGATCTTATAATGCTTTCCACGATAAGGAATCAATTCATTTCACTCATCAGAGTGAGGTAAAGATGTGAAAAGGTTTAATTTGAAATTGGTGGAGGTTTGGTGAGGCTGGATTGAGTGGAGGTTTGATTGGGCTATGGATTTGGTCTCGCTGGTGACTAGTACACGGGGAGCTCTTGGGATGCTTGGAGATTGCTTGGAACTCTCTGGAGAATGTGTCAGCTATGTTTGAATGGGAGAGGAGATGTATACCCTTCTCCCCATGTGAACCAACCAAAGAGGATGGTTCAGGTCATGGAAGTCATGCTGGCCAGCGAGTGTGGCCAAAAATGGTATGTGGACTGATGAGGTAGAGATCCACTAGTGGCTAGTGGAGTTTTGTGCAGTGGTGATGAGGACAAGTCCCTTCAGTTGAGCAAGGGACCTTACCTTGGTCAATGGCTGAGCACAACAGCTTGTCACATCTAGCCAGCATGGTAGAGCTCAAGGTATACTAAGGTGGATGCCCAAGGCAAAGAGAGGGGTTAGACCTTCCTATTTTAAGTTTTTGTCTTATTTAAAAACTTTGGTCCACTTGGTTTGGGTTGAACCAGGTTCACCTTAGGTTGGGCCCACTTGGGCAAGTCTATGGAAACCTAAGAACGAGTCATGCCAAGTTTGGTTGGATGACTCAATTTCACTATATAGGTCAATTTGGATTTAAATGAGTTAGGTTAATCAATTAACCAAATTGGGTCAAGAGGCCATTGGGTTATGTTCAATTGATAATTTGAAATATGGTGGTGTAATTGGTTTGATCTAATTGGGAGTGGATTTGGATTTGGCTCATATGGGTTCATTCAGGTTAAATTGGTTAAGTTCACCAATTTGGTCAAATTGATCAAATTGGGTTGGATTAAGGGTTGGTTTATGTTTGATTAATCATTTTGGAATGATTGTAGGCTTTGATTTGGCTTAGAATAAGTTCTGGTTCAATTTGGTTATTTAGGTCAAATTAGGTCAAATAGATCAATTGGGTTGATTTGATCAATTTGGCTTTAATTAGGAGGGTTGGATGGTGTTCAATACTTAATTTATGATTGATTGGAGGCATTGATTACAATCAATTTGATTGGAATGAGATTTGATCCAATTTGGTCCTTTAGGTCAAGTTGGGTCAACTTGGGTTAAGTACTCAAACTAACTTAATTGATTGGAATTGGGTGATCAGTGATGAATTTTGGAATGGAATGAGTGAATTGATTTGGTCTAATTTGAGTTGGATTAAAAATTGACTTAATTTGGTCATTTAGGCCAATTTGGGTCAAATGAGTCAATTGGCTTGATAAAGTTTAATTATAGCTATGTGAAGACTGGAACATGTTTAATGATGAATTTAGAGTTGATTGGTAGCATTGATTGTAATGAATTTGGGTTAGATTGAGTTTTGACTCATTTGAACCATTTGAGTCAAATGGGTCAAGTTGGGTTAATTGGTCCAATTGATGAAATTAGATGGGTTGGAGTGGATTGGAATATTCAATCAAGTGCTTAGGGTAATCATGAGGTCTTAGATTAAATTAATTTGGTTTGAATCAGGTTAAATTGAATTTTGGTCTTATAGTGTTGAAATGGCTCAATTTGGGCAAAGGACCAATTGGGTTGAATTAGATTCAATTTGCTTGCAACTAAGGTTCAATCAAGTTCAAGCGAGGCTCAAATGGATTTGGGTGAGTTAAATTGTAATTGGATTGAATTAATTTTGGGTTTAGCCCTCTTAAGCCCAAATGGGCTAGGTTGCATCAACTTGATTATTTTATCAAATTGAACCATGACATGTAAACTTGAGCCTAGGAAAAATTAGTATTGGTTGAGGTTGAGTTTGCGGGCACTTATTTTGGGTTTTAAGGGATTAGTTTGGTCTTATGGTTAAATTGGGTTTAGGGTATGGGGTTCTACTCCTCTTAAGTCCAGGTCTAGCCGTAGGATTTAGGTCCTATAAGTTTTATAAGCTTTGGTTTAGTGTCCACCTAGCCATTAGAGGTGCCTTGCCTCTAAGGATGCCTTAGTGCCTAGATGAGTCCTATGTCTAAGAAGGGATGGTCAACCTTACTCTAAAAGTGAGGCCAACAAATACATATATCAATTTTCAAAATTTAGTTTTAAATCATCCAAACATCCAATTTTAATAAATTTATAACCAAATTGAACGTCACATGAGACAAGTCCATTAGTACCAAGCATGGTTAGATCCGAGTCTAAATAAGCTCAAATTAAGCTTCATAAATATAAATGAAAATTTTAAGACATCAATTAAAAGGTCAAATGATTTTTAAATTTGATGTGTTTATAATCAAACCAAGTAGCTCGATAAGAGAAATATAATGAGCCCAAGATAAATCAAATCAAAAGTTATTAAGACACTTAAATTCTCAAAAAATTATCTATGATCGAGATAATCAATATGGATTGTCTGATATACTATTTTAAGATTTTGACTAAAGTTGCCAAAATGTCCCTCTCAAAATTTCATAAATAGGGCTATATTCTCACCATGAAGGAGGTGAGGTGAGGAGCAAGGAGACCAAGAAGAGAGGCGAAGAGCTAAGCTTAAAAGCATGAAGCTATCCACCACCAACAACTATCATACATAATCATTAATGGTTATTACAACTAGGCCACCACTATAGTGATGTAACCAATTTTTAAGATTATTATTACCAATTTTTATACATAACATTTTAACCTTGTATTCTATTTTAGAGAAGAGTGAAAATTGTAAGTCAAAATATATAGTTTATTATTTTAACTAGACTAGGCCCTATGATTTTTTCCTGTTTTTAGGAGTTTTTTACATTAAAATTTTGATGTTCTTAAAACTCTATAATTATTTGTGTGTGTGCTCAATTCTCATGCAAAGCTAAAACTCAAAACTTTTTACTCTAATATTATAATTTTTTAGTGTGAAGCAACTTGACACTATTTATGAGAAACATTCCTTCTATATCTTCATAGTGATTGAAAATAAAATTTTAATCAAGGAAAACACTATCCACTTAGTTGAGAAATTTCTAATTTAAAAGAACATGTGTAGAATAAAAGATCAATATCAGACTTAGATCCTTTAGCTTTAATAGGAAGCTAAGAGGACAACCCTTTTTTTTATCTCAAAAGGTCATCCACATCTACATTTTAGATATATTTATAATAAGGAATCTCTTTGTCCATCTACTTGATTACCAATCATAGAAGCAAGTAATGGTTTGGTCAGTTTAAAGATTGAAAATAAGAATATTAGCATAAATATGATTATAAAGGTCATTCTTTTTATCATCCTCATGGAAAAATAAAACAAAGTAAGAGCAATTTTGACTACAACCTTAACTAGATGTCTTTGTAATAATTAGTACGTCCTTCTAGCATCTTTTATTACATTTAAGATAATATTGTTAATAGTTAAACTTCTACTCTTGGGAAAAGAATATGATAATGGAAGGATAATAATGATCTAAATGCAAATAAAATTTTACTTATGATTTAGAAACATGAAATATTCATCTCATTCTAATCAAGGTGTAATCAATCCCAGGGGATTCAATTTGAGCTTTTCCACACAAGTTAATGTTATCAAATAACACTTTGATAAATGACTTTGGATGGGTCAAAACTTTCAACTTCATCCACAATTATTAATGTCAACAAATAACACTCTTACAAACAACCTCTGATAGGCTAAAAACTCTTAATGAATTTCTCTCCTAGAAGGCACACACATGAAGAAGCCTTAATAGAAAGCTAGTAGTGGATAGAAGTCACTAGATAAACTTCAAGAGAGTAAGTGGTTGGGAAAAGTCCACTTATCAAAAATTTCAAAAGGAAAAAATCTTAGAATGTGTAGAAACATAAAAAATCTTAAAAGACAAAAGCCTTAGAAGTTACAAGAATATAAAAAATCTTAAAAGATGAAAGCTTCAAATGATATAGAAATATCAAAAATAAAAAAAAGGTGTAAACCTCAGAAGTATATGTGCATCAAAATATTAAAAGATAAAATCCTTAGAAGATATATATACATTAAAAATCTCATAAGAAAAAAGTTTTAAAAGGTACATGAATATGTAAAATCTTAAAAGATAAGCCTTAGATGATATATAAACATTACAATTATTTTAAAGAATAAGCTTAAAATAGATAGAAACTTTTATTTAAACTGTTGGGGAGTACAAACTTTAAAGGATTAAAAATATATTTCTTATCGTAGGGGACAAAAAATGAGCTAGAACCTACGAAGGGGGTTTATGCATCATATATCCATGACAACTTCTAACTTTTACATAGATAAACTTAGTGTCACACTAAAGCCTGAATGCAAGATACTAGTCACTCAACCAAGATGGTTTTATGCCTCAAAATAGAAGTGAACTAGACCCTACAAAACAAAGAATTTGAACATAATTTATACAAGATGGTGGAGAAAACTAAGAGAAGAGATGGGAATGTGATTTTTTTTTTTATTTCTTTAAAGAGTATTTATAGGTGAAATTTAACTTTCCATCTTCTATAAAAAAACAAGAATAAAATAAGACTCTTCATTTTTTAAACAAAAATAATTCTTTATATATATATATTATGAAAATCAAAATAATTGTCAATAGATTATTAAATGATTTATTTTTTGATAATTGAAAATTAATATTGAATTTTGTATAACTTTCTAAAACAATTATAATTATATAAACATATAAAAATTTACTATATTTTTGAATGATAAGATTTATAGTAACAATATTATTTCAAATAAAATTCAATACTACATGTATCCAAAATTATCAATATTATCTTAAAATAAGTAGATTTGAGTTCAAATAAGCTCAAATCAAGTTTTGAAAGTGTAATGAGAAATGTCAATATATTAATTGAATTGTTAAATGATCTACAAATTTGGCATGTTTATAATCAAATCGAGGGGCTTGATGAAAAAAATTCAACTAGTCCAAGATAAATTAAATCAAAAGTCATTTAAATATTTAATTTTAAAGAAATCATATATGATCAAGGTAATCAATATGGGATGTACAAAAAAGCTCCTCCTAAAATTCTATAAATAGGATTCCATTGTCATCATATGGGGGATGTGAGGCTTGGAAGAGAGGTGAAGAGCTAAGTTTAGAAGCTTGAACAAATTCTTTAGCAATAGTTATCATTCACCTCCAACAACCATCGCTGACCATCACAAGTGGCCATTACAATCTAACCATAACTTTAGTGATGTTGTAACCTTATTTTAAGTATATTGTTGCTTGATTTTTATATACATTTTTTAACTTTGTCTCATTCATTTTAGGAGAAGAGTAAATTTTGTAACTTAAAATACATACTAGATTATTTGAACTGCACTAGGTCTTGTAATTTTTTTCACTTTTGTTAGAGTTTTTCACATTAAAATTCTAGTGTTCTTTATATTCTTTATAATTATTTAATCTATGTGATAAATTTTCATGCAATATAAGACTCAAAGATTTTTACTCTACTTCCATGAATTTTTTGGCATATAAAAATTGTATTATTTAAAGTACTTTAATGTAAGATCTTTTTTAATATATATTTTCATCTTTTATTAGTACTATAAGGAGGTCAACTCCATCAATCAAAATATGCATGAAAGTATTAATTCAATTACACCCTTTATGTCATATTCCAAATCTTTCTATAATAAACATTATATGACATAAATAAATGAAGCATCACAGGCAATCTATGACATTTATTTTTAAAATGATTAATTTTTTATAATTGAGATAAATTATAAATAAACTTATAATAATGGTTGATTGAAATGAATATCACCTTAGGGCCTTAAGATGTATTGGAATTATTCCTTAACCATGTAGTTCTCCACTACTCAAGTATTTATTTCTGAAAATAAAATTCAATGCTACATGTAAAACACATGTACTAAAAGTGACTTGAATTCTTCAATATCTTCATATTTCTTCATAATTTTGTATCTTAATTCTTATTATCTTTATGTTTGTATGCCAATGATCATTTTAGTTTTTTGTTTTTTTAAAGCTTTTAATGTATTATTAATATTTTTGAATAAATTAACTTTTTTTTAATACTTAATATAATGTTTAGACATTTTAAATATCTTTAAAAAAGACTAACATTAGAGTTGTCACTGCTACCACCCGCCACAATCCATTATATCTGTAGTCGGCTATTTCCCACTACCTTCAGACATTACTATTTTCCACCTCCGACCATTAGCAATTATTTTAATCACCATATTATTCAACTTATTCAATATTCAATAAACAAAAATCATATTTTTTATAAACTAGAAATAAAAAAGTGATCCCACATAGTTCCTTAGTGATTGGTGTAGTTTTATTTGCTTGGATGAATAAGATGCTTTAAAGGTCCTTTTTATTGTAAATATGATCATATTTGGAGGTGCAAATTAACCTTGTCTAGAATTTTGCTTCTTGTTAAGATTCATGGTTGATTGTGTTGTTTTTATAATTGGACATGTGAAGTCATTGCTTATATTTGGTGAATTTTTTCTTTGTGGCTTGCATCAAACTTATGTTGTTACTAGATGGCAAAATTTTAAAATAATTATGGTTTAAACCCTAATTAATAATATAAGCATATTAAAAAATTTAGATATAGGTATAGTCACCCGTTTAATGGGCCACTAGCTTGCCACGTCGAAGCCGACATTTAGGTTAAGAAAATGGGGTCGACGACCCCATTTTTATTTTACTTTTCTCGTCCACCTTCCCGGGGCTCCCAAGCCCCGAGGATTTTCGCCCATCCAAGTGCACAATCACCCTCCTCAACCGACAGTAGCCCTCCCCACAGCTAACAACGTATCCAACCGCCAGCCCCTTGGCCGGCAGTGGCCTCTCCCACATTTGGTAGCCATCCTCCTTCATCCGACAGCCCGTGGGAGGCCAACAATGTTTTGATGAAGCTTTTGGTGGCTCTATTCCTTGTAGAGAAGCTTCTGATGATTTCATTCCTTATTTGCAGCACACATTGACACTGATCTTCCTACACGACGGTAAATCTCAACTATTTTTATGTGTAGTTGTTTAGGGTTGTCTTGATTGGTAGAATTAGGCTTGGATTTCAATTGCATTTGAGGTATATTAAATTTAATCCAAGCTAAATGGTATTTTTAAGCCCGTTTAGTTTGCTGCTTTGTGTAATCCACTGAAGGAGCTTATGCACTGTTAGATTAGTTTAGAAATAATGTAGTTGGCAGGTTGATCTATAGATTTAGAAAAATAGTAACGTGGTTTCTTGAGTGGGAGTAGGATTTGAGATGGATTTAACTTAAATCTAATGAAATCTTATATTTGGTTAAGTTAAATTCCATACCTTGTGTATTCCAGTAAAGCTAATTTCGTATGCTCAAATTAGAATTCACTAATTCTTGTAAGTAGATGAATTTATGGGATTTAGTGTAAGATTTCATCTAGATTTAATTTAAATCCAATGAAATGGTATCTATGGTTTAGTTAAGCTGTTGCTTTCTGTAATACAGTTAAATCTGCTCACTACAAGTTATATCCAAATTTACTTGATCCTATTATGATTGATTGTATTTTAACTCTTTATTTAGTGTTGATCATCTTGTCAACAATAAGTCGAGAGTTGGTCTTATTGATCTTATTCTATGATGGTGAACTTAGTGTTGACTATCAATTTATTCCAGCTTATGTTGGTAATTGAAACTGTTCGATTAAAGTTCAATGGCACATTACCTTATGGGATTTGAAATAAAAAATTTTGAGATCACTACATATTGATTTAGAGCGTCACACAATTAATCTGACATGTCATTATCTAGTGGGGAATAGATTTATAGCATCACTTATTTCAGATGATGAAGTTTGTGATATTATATTGGATGAAGCTTCTCATAATGGTGCTCTATGTAAAAGTAAAAAATATTCATATCACATCCACATCAACTGATCCTTCCTTAAGGTCAACAAATATTTCATCAAATTTTATGCAAGATTTCATCTCACCTATGACTTTACGACACAAAGAAGCTTTGAGAAATTAAATCCCGATAAAATCTTGTAGATCATAAGCTATTTTCATTGTTAATTTTCCCTATTATGCAATACATATGTTACTTACGTGTATAATGGTATTATAGATCCATAGATGATGTTGTATTTCATTTGAATGAACCAACTATGGAACATGGTAATGCACCTGATGATGAGTGAGAGACCATGAATAGTGACTCAAGTAGTGCATCTGAGCACAGTGAGAGTGATGATGATTGTTCACCTTGGTTACATACTCCAACTGACTATGTTAGTAGTCATGATCTATTAAGGAACCATTCATTCCAGAATATTGAAAATGAAACTTAGATGATTTATAATAATGACTATGTTTGCATTTGTCAAATAACAAGAGAATGGGCCAATAACATTATTTTTGATGGACCAATTGATAACGATGTATTAACTGATGATGTTGATATTCTAGGTGAACTTGTTAAAGGCATGTATTTTATTAATAAAAGAAGTCTTCACTTTGTTGTTGCTGGTTCGTACATAAATAATAATGTTCAATTTGAAACAGTAACTTCAAACTAGAAGAACTTTATAGTAATATATGTACAACACAATCATCCTACTAGAGCATATCACTGGCGCCTAAGTTGTAGTCATAATAAGCATTTAGGAGGTGTTTGGATCTCCCGAGTTGAAGATGGCCATAAATGTATAAATACAATGTTTGGTAGTGATCACATTCACAATTCTAAATTCATTGCCTATTTCATGCTATATGTAATATGACATCAAATTGATCTAAAACCTATGGAGATTATTAGTTGGATGGAATCCAAATTTAATGTGAAGGTGTCTTATATGAAGCCTTGGGATGCTAGGCGTAAGGAAATTAGGGCAATTTTTTTGTAGTTGGGAAGAGTCTTATAGGTCCCTCAATATATACATGGAATCAGTGAGTTCAAATTTACCATGTACATTTTACAAAATATAGTCAAGCACAACACACCATTTCTAGAGAATTTTTTGGGCTTTTAGTCCATCAATTC
Source organism: Cymbidium sinense (assembly GCA_021442155.1). Classification (NCBI taxonomy): domain Eukaryota; kingdom Viridiplantae; phylum Streptophyta; class Magnoliopsida; order Asparagales; family Orchidaceae; genus Cymbidium; species Cymbidium sinense. The sequence continues at coordinate 133,352,158 of CM038220.1, forward strand.
TGGGTTGGGGAAGTTGTTGTCCAGTCCTGAGTTTAGATGGTACATTCTTGCTTAGAAAATATCATGGCACATTGCTTACTACAGTTGGGATTCATGAAAATAATGGTTTATTTCCTCTTACCTTTGCTATCGTGAAATCTGAATCAAATGAATCTTGGCTTTGGTTTCTAATATGTCTCCATGATATGCTACGGTAGTGTCTGCAAGACGTGACTTATGTATAATTTTAGATAAACATGCGGTATGCGGTTGTAGAGACATGTTTCCTTGGGCCGCTCACCGGCATTTTCTAAAGCATCTACACAAAAACTTCAAAAAAGCCATCCATATAATGGGCATTGGAGATGTAGAATTTTTATGTTAGAAGATGTATATTGCTAGAAATTGTGATGATATTTGTGCTTTTAATCATTATATGACATACAAAATGTGAAAGAAGAAGCACACAAATGGTTTCTTGACCGTGACCTAGTTAAATGGTCTTTAGTGCATGATGGTGGCATGCATTATGGAACTATGATGACAAATGCATTGAGTGTTTCAATGGAGTGCTTAAATGTGCGTGTAGTGGGCCTCAATGTGCTAATTACCTACGTTACATTCGTTTGGATCATTATCTGCTTATTGCACTAGTTGAGAGATGGTCTCTACAGACCAATACTTTCTACCTGGCCATTGGTGAGATGACATTGACACTCCAGGAGGTGGTAATGAACCTCAATTTATGTGTAGATGGGTCGTCAGTTGTTGGGTCTAATTGTGGTTGGTGAGGGGAAGAGGTGGCATAGCTGGCCAGCTTGTTGTGATAATCTGTCGGGTCGACATCCCTATCATATTTGGTGTACCATGACCTGACCAATCGGCACATCACATCCACATTCTGGATGGGTCAGGCCCAGGTGTAGACATGCATGCCTTTAAGGTGGCTCGGGTGGTCATTCTACAGGGATTCATATGTAGACTTGACGAGGTTGAGTTCAACAGACACTTATGCGAGCCTACATTCTATTTATTATTGGGAGCTTCCTACTTCCAAACACTTCTGGATTTGAGGTTCATCTGCAGTATCTTCTACTACTTGAGGACCTAGATAAATTCAAGACACCGCTATTGGGGAACAACAAACATTAATCAGAATGGAGTTATATGAGTCGACTAGGCCTACCAAGGCCAATATGGTTGGTTGTTTACATCTACTATTGGTGACTTCACTTTTGGAGTGGGGATTCAATCTCCTCTTCTTAAACTTAGAGGTCTTTGAGATATTAAGATTTTCTTAGTCATAAGACACTTCTAGCAATTAAGTGAACACTTAACCTAAGATAGAGACTTAGAAGGGTTAATATAAAATTAGGCTATGCCTTAGGGATTAAGATGATCTACCTATCCCATGACTTAAACCCAACCTATGTCCACCTTCTTAAGCCACAACCAAATTCAATTCATACCAAACCCAAATCCAAATCCAAGTCAAATGATTGAAATCTGTAATCAAGTCCAAACTCAAAAAAAATCCAAACCTAAGCCACATGATTCATTCCATAGACTTAGCTAAATCTCAATCTAAATCAAGCCAAATTCAATTGATTTTCTCATGATCAATTCATATCTTCAATCATCTTCCCAAATATAAATCAAATCTACATTCAATTGATCACATACCAAATCCAAATATCAAATCAAAATCCAAGCCTAAGCCACATGATTTATTCCATGGACATAGCCAAATTTCAGTACAAATTCAATTGATTTTCTCATGAATCAATTATATCTTCAATCCTCATCCTAAATATAAATCAAAACTAATCAAATCTACAATCAAACACAATCATAGTCAATCAACCAAGCCATAATCAAATTCAAATCCAAATCCTTCCTAAGCCATATAAACCAATCCCATGGACTTAGCTAAATTCCCATTCAATTCAAACCAAATTCAATTGTTTTCTCTTGAATCAATTATATCTAATCACCATCCCAAATATAAATCAAACCTACAACCATTAAACCAAACAAAAATCAACCCAAGTCAAACCTAAGCTAAACCTGTTGACTTAAAATATTCAAATGAACCAAAATTCATTTGAATTCAAACCAATTGCAAACAAATTTATAAATCAATCCTAAACTCATATATAAACTGAAGTAAACTCAACTCAACTAAGCCCAATTGGTCTATTTGACCTAAAGTGACCAATTTGATTTATTTGAATTGAATTTCAATCTAACCTAACTTGGATTGAATCAACTTAACCAAAATCTCCCATGATGGTTGGTGATCACCCTAGGATGATCAATTATCATAAATTGGGTCAAATCAAGTCAACTTAGCCATTTGACCAAGTCAACACCCTTAACCAAACTAGCTAAATCTCAACCCAAGCCAAAGTAATTGAAACCATTGATTCACACCAACTTATGATCAATGATTTGACATGACTTGACCATCAATTGAGCCAAACCTAACCCAATTGGCCATTTGATCCAAGTTGACCCAATTTGACCTAAAAGACCAAATTAGGTCAAATCATGATCTAACCTAAATTGATTAAAACCAATGGCTCAAGTTCATTCTAAATTGATTATTGAACTTGACTAGAGTCATAGTTGAACTTAGTTTGATCAATTAGTCAACCTAACCCATTTAGCACAAATTGACCTAAAGGATCAAATTGGCCTAAATCCAAACTAAATCCAAATTGATTCAAATCAAAGCCTACATTCATCTTCAATTAACCAATTGAACATGAATCAACCCATAACCCCAGCCAATTTGGCCAATTTAGTCAAATTGGTCAACTTGACCCATTAGACCTACATTAATCCAAATGAGCCAAAATCAAACCTAAGAAAAATTGATTCAAACCAATTAAAACAAAATACTCCAAATCATCATTTGAACTTGACCCAAGCCTTGGTTTGACTCAATTTGATCAATTGGTCAACCTAACCCAACCTAGCCTAATTTGACATATCAATTTGAGCCAAATCCTTTTGAACCAAGCTAAGACCCATTCAAACCTAACCCAACCGATCCTAAATTGACCTAAGGTCAGCACAAAACCAGCCCAACCTAATTTGGGCTCAACCCAAAGCAAATCTTCCATGAATTCTCCTCCACACACGAGATTTTTCTAAAGTTGGCATGTCAACTCTTTACCTTTCTATGTGGTAGCTTCCTCTAACCCAAAATGGAGCCTAAGCTACTCACCTAGCCCAACCCAAGTGGGATAGGTCAGCCTTGGACCAAAAGCACGTAAGCTAACTCACCTCCCTCACAAGCCGAACCCAATGGATCCCAAACTTGAGGAGCTACCTTGAGCCACCCACCAGAGCTTCCACCAATCCAATCAAGCCACTTAGGATAAGACATGACCACTGGCACTGATGGCTCCAAAAAAATCGAACAATATCGCCCATCGATGTAAGGGAGGGGATATCCCCTCATAATTCTGCACACCTTCGAAAACCCCATATATCCCATTTTGAAACTCCAAAGCTTCCCTTGAGCATTCCAAGCCATCCCAAGCTCAGATTCTACTGTTCCAAAATAGAGCATCTATCTTATGATCCCAACTCCACTAATACTCAACCAAATCCAATTTCCTGTTACCAGCACCTTCCCCAAACCTCATCAAACAAGAACAAAAAGCTTCCCAAGCTTCTTGACCATTGGAGGTAGGAGTTCGATCAACATCGAGCTCCAAATTGATGGATCTTGGTCCACTGAGCGAACGACATGAAATTGGTATATGTGCTGCTCAACAGGGCTTCATCTCCACTAAATGAAGCTTCCTCAATTGAATTCACCACCAATTTTGAGCTCTGATTAGGTAATTCCATGAAACTAAGCTTTTGAAAAAAAATTGGTTGGAGCTTTCTGAAAGAAAGTTGCATCTCGTGTGATCTTAGCTATTGATCCCTTTGGATTCTTTGTGCAAAGGTGTGGGATCCATTTGGAGTTGATCTGAGCTCAGATCGAGCGAGGAATGGTGGACGGTGTCCGTATCTCATCGCTCGGGGGACGATCGATCACGCACCTTCCATTCCACATGATTGGAATGGATGGTCATGATTAATCTATTAGATTTCTCTAATTTTATCCTTTAAGGAATCACGGGTTTGATCTACATTGTCCAATTCGAGATCAGACGGTGGAGATGAAAGCGCATCTGCCACCTGCCACGTTAGTGCTGAGTCGGATGCGTTTAAGTGACCAATCCCGTGGTGCCATGTGGAAAGCACGCATCTTAGTGGTCTGCATTGTGCTGATGGGATTAGGATTAAATTAAGGCTAATTAATTATATTTAATGGCTGAAACTTTCAAAATTCATAACAAATCATAGAAAAATTAAAAAAATATAAATAAATATTCATTTTGAAGGTATTTGGAGAAAAAATCATTTAAAATTAGGCCTAATTAATTTTGAATAGAAATTAATGCTTAATTTAAGTTTAATTAAAACTTAATTAGCTTAATTACTCTTAATTACTCAAGTGGTTAATTATAAACTTTTTGTGGTGGTTTAATGGGATGACCTCTGTCGTCCATAATTATTTTGGGATTTATTACTTGATTAATTAGGGGAATTGCTCCTTTATGCATTTATTACTTTTTTAATTAATTAAAGGATTAATTAACCCCTAAATCAATAACCAAATTAATTAATTGGGCATGTTAATCAGTGTTGAACATTAAATGGGCAAGAGAAATGAGATGGGTACATCTTTCCTAATCTTTTTCCTAAGCCCATTTCACTTTAAGAGAAATTAATTAATTTGGAATTAATTAAAGGTTTAATTGATTAACTAAATGTCTTAATTAATCAAATTCAAATCATAATCACATCAAATCTTGATTAATTAAATCATGGGTAGATCTTTAGGTGTTTAATAACTTAAAGGTACTTAGGAAAATTATGGTTAACCCACATGTGTGGGAAAACTATAAGAGTACTGTGGTGTTTCTTTTCGCCATTTATATAGGGGACACCACGTAGATCTAAGGGTGTACTTATTGAGGTGATCGGGTATGACATTGAGGAATAGTGTACTATCTTAAAAGATAGAAGTCACTACCATACAATGGACCTAATCACTTAATAAAGACTCTTAAGGCATGATGGGTCTTTGAATATACCAAAGATTTTTTTTCTACTTTACATGGATGAATAAAATATAGTTTATTTAAACTCGGTTCTAAAGTTCTCTATCAGGGCAAGCCCCTATAGTTAATTACATCTTAAGAAAAGTGAATCCCTTAAGAATACTCTCGATTAAAATAGGTGATTGTTGTCTCCAAAGAATTCAAGATACGACTATCAATAAATTGGTTGTGTTTTTAGAAAATCAAGTAGGATGGATCAAAATGGAAGAGTTATTATCAAAACCAAAGGAGATGAGTAGGGATTGCTCATGATACTAGGAAACTTAGTGAGCACTCCAATCTATCCTATGGTTGAGCTTTATATGTTTGAAGTTGAGGAGATTTATTTATTTGAGTTAAATTTTTATTAAAAATCTAGGACTTATAATTCCACAATACAAGATTGTGGAAATGCCTAAGAGGTGAAGTTTTTTGCTTGTAGCCCCAAAGAAAAATAGCAACCTCGGATCCTAAATCTAGCAAGCTTTAGCAAAGGCCAGAGCATGACCTAAATCTAACGTGAAAGTGATGATTTACCTCCACAAGAGAGTGTAAACCACCCGACTCCTAGACTTATAACTGCCTGGAGTGGCAGCCAGCTAACTCCTACTACGCTTTAAATCCATATAGGCAAGTCATATGCTTTTGCAAGATGGCTAGGTTTTTATTATTTAGAAAAGAAACTAAGTCCTTAAACTCATTTCCTAAGAGACTAGAGCATAAGGGTATAAATAATGACTTAAATCTAATACAAATTTTTATAAAATTTTATTTAATTTGGGACTCTTCATTTTGATAGAGGCTATGAGATTTTGTATGCCTAAATGCATGAGAAGTTGATTATGGGCCAGATCAAAAGGGAAAGAGGTGTTCTTCCATCATAAGCTATCAAAGGTTAAGCCCTTACTATCTAGCAAAGATGGAAGCCCTCTCTTAACAAGAGTGAAATAAGATGATTATGCATGATATTAAACATACAACATCCAGCTAAGGAGTTGTTAAATATTTTATTATCATGATTTAATACCTAGGCTTTTATATAATGTTATGAGTTATCTTAGAGGTTTAGTTATGAGTTTTTTAGTTTGGGTAGAAAAATTAATTTTTATCCTAGGAGTCTAATCACATCTAGGCCATACAATAATCACCAATCATAAACAAACTATGAAAATGCATGCTTTTTCTAATGCAAAAACTAAACTAAACATTAAATAATTTTATAAAGCTATCGCAAAAGAATAAAAGACTTATGCGGTCGGGTACCGCCGTACATCCTGAAAAGAAATGTGGGTAGTAAGCTCTACTCTTATACAACTCAGATTATAAGAGAATAATTATAATTACAAATGATGAATGTTATGGGGGTCTTCATTCTTCATTCTTCATTTCTTCATCTTCCATTTCTTCCTTCCTTTTGACTTGATTTGGATGTGCTTGCTCCAAAGGTATCACATGGTGCATAAGACTTAGTCTAATAATGAATGCTCATCCTAATTCCCCATAGCACTCATCCTAATACTAATGCAAAATTACATTAAAAGAAGGAAAGTAAATCTAGTTACACCTGTAAAATAAATGTTAGCTAAACACACCATACAATCTAAACAGTTATATGAATAATTTGGAATTAGCACTACATGGGTAAAAGCCCATCCTAACTTGGATTATGCTTAGGGGCTAAGCAACCAGCACGGCAAAAGTATTTATATTTTTTTATTTAGCAACTCCTTAAGCATAATCCCCTACAGAAACTATGATTAGGCTAATATCAACCTAACATCCAGACTACACATATACACCATAACATCCAGTCTATAATAATATTTCACAAAATAAGCATACATCAAACCATACATCACCCTAACATAAAGCTAGAAATGATGACTTAGTATAATATGTGTGAATTAAAGCTTGTGTGGTATGTCCTAATTAGGCTTTAGAGTTATAATTTGCTAAGTATGAGAGATTTAATTTATATAGGGTTGATTTTTCTTTAAGTGAATTAATTGATTTGAAGATTTTACTTAGTGTTTTCTTTTGTTTCATATGGTATATACTTAACAACTAAGTGTTATAAAGAGAGAAACTATCTTTTCATCCATACCTTAAGTCACTTCTAAAGCCAATTAATTAGCTTGATTTTCTTTAGTGAATGGTTTATTGTATGTTTTAATAAATCCTAAGTTTAGGTTCACCCTAAATGACCTTATTCAATAAGAGAGGCATCCTAATATTAATTAGAATGAATTACTATGACATGACACATGCATATTCATTTCTTTCCATCATGTGTAACATGCATATGAATTTTTCCTAAGTATACCTACACATACAACATATATCTTAGCACACTTAGATGATGAATGCAAAGGAATGTATTTGAACTTGGATATTTCATTTAATTGAATGATAAATGCATGTCCTCTTTAATAGAAAATGGGATTTTCATCCATTAACTACATGCACACTCAAATGTATAAAAGTTTCAAGTGAGTATGTTGCCATTGTTCTACACCAAGGGCGTAAGGTACAAGACCTATTTAGGGCTACTTAACATCTTGCAGCCCCGGGATGTCCAGACTAATATACCATTTTTCTTATATACATATGAATGTACAAAAAAGAAACACAAGAATGAGAAATTTGATTATATGATTTACATATGTGATGTGAAATTCTTCCCAAGTTTTAGTATGGAGATACATAGGAATGGATTTGAACAAATGTTGTGTTTCCTTTAAATGAACTATACATTTGTAAATCTTATGCAAATTGATACAAGATAAGGAAAGAGAGTTTCATATTACATATCTTAGATTATAAACACATGCAATTTTATAGATACTTGTAATTAGCATCACTCCATATGTTATAATTGATTCATACACTTTGAAAAATAACTTTTAGTAGTGATAATAGCCACCTATTCTTAATTTGAATCAAAATGCAATTTGAAATAAAAGAAACCATTTCATTTAGTTTATTTTAGAAGAAATGAATGCATGATTACATATAGCAAACAACATTTAACATGATTGGAAAGAAATAAAGGAATATAAGTACATGATCTCATTCATTCCAATTAATTCCTAAGGACAATCATACTAAATAAGGCTACTTAAAATAAACCAAAGTTCTTTAATGTTATTTCATTTTGAGTTTGACTTGATTTAGGAAATATGAAAGAGGTTTGCTGCTCCTAATCTCATTCCCCATATGTGAGTTAATTTGATTTAATAAAGAAGTGATTAAGTTGATTTTATGATTTAATTAGTTAGGGTATGAATTAAGCCAATTAATTAATTAACCCTTGCATATCACCTTAAGTTAATTAACTAATTAATAATGAGCCAATATGATATGAAATCACATGAAAAGTAAATTTTGCAATGCTCCTAAGAAATGAAGGGGCCTAAAATAATTGGCTCATGAAGGATTCATTTAATCTCACTTTTATGATTTTTTCACACATGTAAGCTAACCATAATTTCATTATCTCTCACCTTGGGTTGTTGAACACCCAAAGAGCTATCCAAAGTTAAGTAAGAGAAATAGATTCAATTGAATTAATTAAGTTTATTAATTAGCTAATTAAATCTTAATTAACCTTAAGTAATCAAAATGAGATGCACTTAGAGAAAGAGACAAAGAAGGGAGCCTAAACCTTAATCCCTAAATCCTTCAAATTAGTTAATTAAAGTTTAGATATGATTTGGATTTTTTAATTAATCTTAAATTAATAATGTTAAGTTAATTATTTATTTAAGGGATTGGAGAAGGCTTAAAGAAAAGATTGGAAGAGGGAGCCCCAATCCATTTCCCTAGACTTCATCACCATTAATAGAAGTTAATAAGCTTAATTGATTGATTAATTTATTGTTCATTTGCTTAATTATCACTATTTAAGTTAATAAAGTGATTAAGATTTAATCAATTGATTCCTCTAATTAAGCAACCAATAAAATCCCAAAAAATAGGGGATGGCAAGTCATCCCCCTAAACATACATAAAATTTGAGATTAATTGGATAGTTAATTAGGGAGTAATTAGGCTAATTATATTTCCAATTAAACATTGATTAAGCCAAAATCACTATTTAAAACTAACTAATAATAATTTTCCAAGATTCTAATCTAAATATCTTTAAAATGAGCCTAAGTTTGTATTTTTTTTTTTTTCTAGAATTAGTTATGAATTTAGGAAGTTTTAGGATTAAAAATAAGTTAATTAAGCTTATTTAGAGCCTTAAACCCATCGGCCAGTGACGAACGCGGCTTTCCATATGATGACATTCGCTATTTATCCAAGGCGTCACTAAGATGGCAAATGGTAAAGCTCACCATTCGATCTAAGATCGGACGGTCATGATTAAACTCGTAGTTTTGAAGGATTAATCATAGGCTCTACGCGTGATTAGATCAGGACCGTCCATTCTGATCACACGAAATGGACTGTCCATGATCTATCTCATCTCGAGCATCGAACAATGGCTACCGTCCATCGATCGTCACTCAATCTGAGCTCACCCGAGCTCGGATGGAGATGAAAATGATCCCGGACCTTCGGGGCAGCATAACAAGCAAATCTAATGGTGAAAATTGCATGATATTGAAATTTCTTTCACAAAAGACCAAGTTATTTTCATTCAAGGGGATTTTAATAGTATACCACACTAGAGCTTGTGATTGATGGTTCTAATGATTAAGGAAGATTTGTTTAGTAGAAACAAATTCTTATTGTGCCGCACGAGCTTTGATTTGGTGTGGTTTTCTCGGGAGACTAAGGCACTAGGCGTAGGTGGTCGGTCTTGATCGAACTCTATCTTCTGGCTGTCGAGAAGCTTGGGAAAGGATTCGTTCTCTCTCGTTTAGCTCTAAGAAAGGTATGTGCAAAGTTAATTGCACTTTGGTGGAGGCTTGAGCAAATGGGAATTGAAGGTGACCTCCCCTATTTTGGTTTTGCATAAAACTGAGAATGATGATTTTGAGGAGCTTGGGAAACCTTTGAAATGGCTCTAGGATTTCTCTCCTTGGTTGCTAGGGTTGAATCAAGTGTGTGTATGTGAGTTTGAGTGAGAATGAGGGGGGTATACCCCCTCATTCCTTGGGTTGGACGGCCATGACTGATTTGGATTTTTCTTGATCAATTGGCCGAATTAGACGTTGGTAGAGGTCCTTGGTGGATGATGTGGCTCAGTTTGGTTGGGTAAGGGTGTGGAGATGGCTGCTAAGGGAGGTAGTGCTTGTCCTTAGTGGGTTGAAAGCTCCAATGGGGATGGGGAGGTGATTTCACCACATGAGTCATGGCCGACCCAACCACCTTTGGGTCAGGTCAGCCATGGTCTTAGGTCCCTAAGTGGACCTATGATTGGGTGTCAAGTGGTTAAGGGAGAAAATGACCCAATGTGCATGTGTCTTATCTCATGGGATGCCCTAAACCCAAGGGAAAAATAGTCATTTCTCTATGGGTTTGATTTAGGCAGATTTGAAATGGGTTAAAAGTGGGTTAGCCCAAATTTTAAGTGATTTGGAGTTTATTTGATTTGATTTAGCTTGATTTTACCTCTTTAGGTCAAGTTGGGTTAAGTTTGGTCAAGTTGACCAATTGGTCAAATAGGATCAAACCAAGGGTTGGGTCAAGTTCACATGACCAATTGGAGTGTATTGGTGTCATTAGTTACAATCAATTTGAATAAAATCATGATTTGACCCATTATGGATTTTAGGCCAATTTGAGTCAACTTGGGTCAAATGGCCAATTAGGTTTGGTCTGGCTCAAGTGAGGGTTTGGTTATGTTCAATCATTTATTATGAGTGAGTTTGAATCAATGATTTTAATCAATTTGGCATATGGTGGATTTTGGCTAGTTTGGGTTTCATTTAGGTTAAATTTTGACTTGGTCAAAGGCTAAGTTTGACTTGGTTTGACTAAATTTAAGGCAATTGATCACCCTAAGGTGATTTTTGGTTTATGTTGTGAGGTTTGGATGGGCTTAGTTCAATCCAATTTGAGTTGGATTAGAATTTGTCTCAAAAGGGTCCTTTAGGTCACTTTGGGTCAAGTGAGCCTAAATGGGTCAATTGGCTTGATCATGGCTTGAAAATCTAATTGAACTCATACATGATCCTATGATTGAAATATAAATTCAATTGCAATTGGTTTGGAGCCAAATGGGTTTTAGTTTATATGATAATTTCAAGTCAAGAAAGGTCAACATGGACTTGACTTGGGTTGATTTTGGTTTGGTTTGATAATTATGGTTTATGTTTATATTTGGGTCAATGATTGTAGGAATGATTGAATAATGAAGGAATCCATGAGTTTTGAATTGATTTGGGTATCATTTAGATAAGTTCAAGAATTTGGCTAAAAGGGCTAAAATTGGGAATTCGATTTGATTTGGGTTTCAATCATTTGGAGTTTGGAATTGATTTATGATTTAGAATTTGGTTTGAGGTTAAATTTGATAATTGATAAAATCAATTGGATTAGGGTTAATTTTAATTTGGTTAAGGCTAAGTCCATAAGATAAAATCAAAAGGGCTTAGGAAGGGATTTAGAGTTTGAATTTAATCATGGGTTTTAATCATTTGATAGTTGGATTTGATTTCAGAATTTGGATTTGAATTTGAGATTTGATTTGGAAGAAGGAAGCAAGGATTTGGTTTGGGCTATAGGGTAGGAAAGTTTTCCTAAATCTCTAAGGCACAACCTATCCCTTTGGCTAACTCTTCTAAATCTTTAGGGTTAGGTTAAGTGTTTACCTAATCACTAAGACCAAGACTAACTCTTAGTGTCTATGAGAGTCCTAGATCTATGATAAAGAAGTTGAGAGCTCACTCCCAAAAGTGAAGTCAACAGTACTTAGTTAATTTTTAATCTAATTAACTATTAATCATGAGTCAATTGCATTAGGCCCTTTCATTTCTTAGATCATTACAAATTTATTTTCCATTCTTATGCATAATATGTTGGCTCATAATTATTTAGTTAATTATGTTAATGAAATATAGGTAAGGGTAATTAATTGAACTAATTAAGGATCCATCTTAATTAATTCATAAAATTCACTTAATTACCTTTCCATTAAACCAAATCAATTCACAAACTCGAGAATGGGTGAAGATCGTAAAATGATAATTCTCCTCTCTTTAAAATTAATCAAAATCCTAAATCATAAATTAATAAAAGAACTTTGGTTCTCTTTAAATGATTTTATTTAGTGTGGTTGTCCTTAGGAATTAATTTGATTGAATGAATCATATCCTTGTATTTGATTATTCTTACCCAATCATGCTAAATATTGCATGCCATTTGATTTCATGCATCCATATCTTTCAAAAGTAATTAAGTTAAATGAAATTTACTTTATGTAAAGCTTGCATGTGTTGATCTAGCTTAATATATGTGTGGCTATTATCACTATTAAATCCAAATATATTTTCTAAAATTTATAAATGAATCACAACATGTGTAGTGATTCTAATTATAAATACATAAGAAGTGCATGTACTTATAGCTTAAGTTTTGAAGTGAAGCTTTCTTTCTCTTATTCATGTGTTAATTTACATAAGTTTGAATGGTAGTGAGTATATAGCCTGGACAGCCTAGGAATGCGAGACTTTAACTAGCCCCAAGGAGGCCATTTGATTACCTCACTTCCCTGGTTAATAAAGGCATGTATCCATTTGATTTCATTCTTATGTATTTTAACATTAGAGTTTAGATAGAGCTTTAAATCATATACATAAATAATTCAATTAAAAAAATGCAATATTTGCATGATTTTCATCATCATAATTATGAATACATGTGTTGTATTTAAGAAAAGTAAGTATATAGTCTGAACATCCTGAGAATATGAGGCTTTAGCTATTCCCAAGTAGTTCATTTGATTACCTCACTTCCCTGATTAATGAAGGCATGTACTTGTTTATGTCTTTTATACATGTATGTGCATATTTAATTAGAGAGTGGTAATCCTCTTTTCTATTGAAAATACATGCATTCATAATTATTTAAGTTATTGAATTAATTAATCAAGTGATTTAGAGCTCTCTTTCTTATGTTCATGTATGCAAATTTACATATGTTTGAATGCAAATGAGTATATAGTTTGGACATCCTAGGAATACGAGGCTTTAGCTAGCCCTAAGGAGGTCATTTGATTACCTCACTTCCCTAGTTAATAATGACACATATCCATCTAATTTCATCTCTATGTATTTTTGTATAATAATTTAGATAAATCTTTAATTAGCATGCATTAAATAATTCAATCAAATGCAAACATAAACTTTAAATATATACATATATATATTCATCATCTAAGTGTGCTAAAACATGTCGTGTGTATATGTATGCTTAAGATCAAATCAAATGCATGTTATATGTGATGAAAAGGAATTATTTGATATATGTCATGTGGTAGTAATTCAATTAGATTAATCTTAAGAAGCCTTCCATGTTAAATAAGGTCATTTAAAGTTAGCCTAAACTTATGATTAATTAAAATTATTTTAATAAGCCATTCACTAAAGAGAACTAAATCAAATTAATGTGTTTTAGAAAATGACTTAAGGTAGGGATGGAAGAGGGTAATCTTCTTCCTTCTCTTTACAACACTTAGTTATTAAGTGTAAATCATATGAAATAAAGAAAAATTCAAATTAAAATTTTCAAATCAATTAAACAACTTAAAGTAAAATCAACCTTCATGATTAAATTGAACTTTTCAACACTTAGAGAATCATAAATCTAAAGCTTAGTAAGATATACCACACAAAGCCTTAATACCCACATTAGAACTAAGTCACTATTTCTAGTCCTAAGTTAGGACGGTGTATGATGTGAAGTATGTTTTGTTTTATGATGTATTATTTTAGACTAGATGTTAGGGTGTATGCTTCGTAGACTGGATAGTAGGTCATTCTTAGATTAATCATATTTTCTATAAGGGATTGTGCTTAAGGGGATGCTTAAAAATAAATATGAATGCTCTCTTTGTAGGTTACTTAAACCCCTAAGCATAATCCAAATTAGGACAGGTGGGCTTGGTTACCCATGTGCAGGGTGCTTAATCCAAATTATATATATAACTGCTTGGGATTATATGTTTGTTTAGCTAACCTCTATTTTGTAAGTGTAGTTAGATTTATTTTTCATATGTGAATGTAATTTTTGCAATAGGGATTAAGATTAGTGTTATGGGGGATTAGATGAGCAGTAGTCAGAAAGCTTTATTCTAGGGTGCCCTGTGATGCCTTTAAAGCAAGCACATCTAAACTAAGGGAAAGAAGGAGAAAGATGGAAGAGTGAAGAATGAAGACTCCCATAACATCTATTCATTCTAATTGTAATTATTTTTTCATATTCTGAGTTGTATATAGGTATAGCTCGACTACCCACCCTTTCTCTTTTCAGGTTGTACGGCGGTACTCAACCGCACCAGCTAGTTATTCTTTTACGTTAGTTTATAAAATTGATTGATGTTATGTTTAAATTTTGCATTAGGATGACATGCTTTTCATAGTTTCTTATGATTGATGCTTTAATGTGTGGCCTTGATGAGTTAGGATTTTAGGATAAAATAAATTTTTTATCCAACTAATCACTCAACTAAATTTTAAATAACTCACAATCTCACCATAAAAGCCTAGGTTGTAATCAAGATAATTAGACGATTTAGCCACCCCTTAGTTGTATGGTTGTATGTCTCACATCATATATATCATCTTGAATCACTCTTGCAAAATGAGGGCCTCCATAGGGACTGCTTGACCTGTGAGAGCAACCCTTACTGACGGAGCTTCACCCTCACTCTTTTGATTTGGCCAAGAACTTATTTCATCATTCATTTAGGCATGTAAAAATCCTAAAGCTATTATCTAAATGGGGTGTCCAAAATGAAATAAAACTTGAAAAGATTTTGCATTTGTAGATTAAGTCATATGCTCATACCACTCATGCTCTAGTTTCTTAGAGAGTGGGTTTAGGACTTTAGTCTCTTTCCAATTAAATAACTACCTTAGCTATCTTGTAATACATAAGACCGGACTACATTATTTTAAAATCATAGAAGGAGTTAGCTGGTGGCCACTCCAGAGGTTATAGTTAAGTTGGCTTTATTCTCTCTTAGAGGTAAACCCTTATGTCCACCTGTCGCTTAAATTTAGGTCATGCTTTAGCTCATACTAAAGCTTCCTAGATTTAAGATATGAGGTAGCTATTTCCCTTGGGCAACAAGTATAAATCCTCACATTTTAGGTATCCCCACAACCTTATGTTGATGGATTATAAGCCCTAGCAATCTAATAAAAATTCAACTCAAATAAATAAAGCTCTTCACTTTCAAATATATAAGGCCCAATTATAGGATAGATTTGAATGCTCACTAGGCTTCCTAGTATCATGAGCATTCCCTACTCATTCCCTTTGGATTCCAAAAATAAGTCTTCTCCTTGAACTTTTCCAATTGATTTTTCAAACATAACTAATCCTTTGATAGCCTAATCTTAAAAAAATCTTTGGAGATGATAATTATCTACTTTAATGAGAGTATTAGAAAATTTATTTCCTAAGATGTAATTAACTATGGAGGCTTTCCTCCATAGGGAACTTAATAATCTAGTTTAATATAAACTCTACTTTATTCATCCATGTAAAGTAGGGAAAAATCTCTAGTATATTCAAAGACCCATCATGCCTTAGGAGTTCTTATTAGGTGATTAGGTCCATTGAAGGGTGGTGCCTTTATCTTTTGAGATAGTACATCATACCTCAATGTCATATCCGATCACTTCAATAAGTACCCCCTAAGATCTGTGTGGTGTTCCCCCCATATCCAAAAATAAACACCACAACTGCAGATCTGGTCTTGGGAGCACCTTCATGTAGGGAGGCCGACACTACATGTGCCATATCCGATAGATTTGAACAGGATGAGCATTGAGTTAAGGTAAAAAATACTTCTTGGTAATTCAAGTTGATGCTTATATACATGTTCTAAATATATTGTTTAAACAAGTAGAACGAGTGATTTATGCATCAGATGCTAGTGGGGAATGTATCATTATACAGGAATGAGTTGAATGGTTTGTTACATATGCAGGTATGACTTTCAAAGTAGACAATATGTTATATTTTTTCATAATTATAATCAATGATATAATATAACTTGTAACATGGCCAGGTTATTTGGGAGCCTTATACTAAGAAGATCAGACAATAGCTATCAGACATATGTTTAGTAGGCTCAGGTATTTGGCTAGCACGTGTCTCACTCATCTGTTGTAAGAGGGTAAAATGACACCTACCATATCGAGTTCTGAGGTAGTTTGGACTTTTATCCCGGATTGATATGGCACAGACCATTTCAAAAGGATCATTGAAAAGCGATGTTGGGACTATCATCATGCCACATGCTGGGAGATGAGGAGGAATTATAGTTGATGGCTTAGATGGGGATGAGGATAGACTGACTACTATCAATAAGTACATGACCTGGTTCAGATCATGGGCCTCGCTTTATCTATTGATGGCCCTGATAGATCCTCCTACCACACATTATCACAGAGGACCTGTGGAGTGAGTATATGTAAGTAATTACATCAATATTCTGATACTTTCAATATGTTGATTACATAATTGAGGCTAATTTCACTGTTATTTTTCATGCAGTCAGAGCACTTCTTGGCTACTAAAGACATCTTCCAACCATACTTTGATTTCAGTTGGTTGTAAATAAATATGAGAAGCTTTGCAAGGATATGAGGCTGCAGATGCATATCAGTGACACACATTATTGACCAAAGTTTGCAGAGGGTGTCTCACAAGAGGAGGTTTCCGCCCAGGCAACATAGCTCTATGACTTGGGTATCGGGCCATCTACATATGATAATCTAGGTCCATCTACATATCATCCTAGTTATCAGTCACAATCCTACATGCTATTTACCCCATCATAGGACTATCCTACTCAGACATCTGGAGCGACACCACATGATGATATACCACAGGTTCATGAAGAACCTGCATTGGAGGGCCACCATCAGCTGCATGATCATCCACCACGTGGACATGATCAATATACATCTAAGAGTGATTCTACACATGAATGGCGATAGTTATTTAGGATAGTGTTACTTACATGTATGGAGTACATGTGTTTATTTTTTGCTATCTATCATATGTTTCATTTTTTGGACTGTCATATGGATGCATTTTTTTACTATTTGAAGCACTTATTAGATTGTTTCATATTTATGCTTCCTTATTTTTCATCTGGTAATAGAATTCTAACATTGGAGATCAAACAATTAAAATAAGTGAACATTCTAGATATCTTCTATTCTTTGCTTACAATAATCGGTGAAAGGTATTACTTTCATGATTACTAAAATTCAATCTAGCCAACAAAAAGAAAGAAAAAATCAAGTGCTTAACATATGAGTTTTGTTTTTGGAATGAGAGGTTTTATATGTGCTTCGAAAGATTGGAGTAACTCCAATGGCAGATAATTTTGGACTCAGATCCAACCAAATTGCCAAATTACTTTAAAAAAAAAAGTTACAAGCAATACGTAACTGAACGAAGTACAATGAACGAGTGAGCGCGTCGTTGGATTGGTGTAATTAGTCGCATATACCTATATCTAATTTTTTTTAATATACTTAAATTGTTAATTAGGGTTTAAACCATACTTATTATAAAAACTTTTCCCTAAATAGAGGGTTTCCAAGCAGGAGGATTTCATGGGCTAAGCTTTAAAACTTGGAAAGCATTTTCATATTTGAAACGTTTTGTGCCTTATGTTAAATCAAATGTAGTGTCTTCTTGGCTGTCTGCATCTCTACTTTTGATGGCGCACAAATTATTTGAAAGAACTAAAAACAACTATTTCGAAGAATTAAGATGATTTATCATAATATAATTTATATATAAAATTCTAAATAGTCATGAAACAAAACTTATTGGATATATCATTTCATACTCTTAGGATCTATTTAGGATCAATATTATTTTTATGTTATTTTAAAAATATATGGTATTTTTATTTTTTATCTTTGAAAATAAATTACATTATTTTTAAAAACACTCAAAATTATATTTCAATGCCTAAAATATTTTTAAAAATAACAATCATCACTGAATATATTTTGTTTCAAATCAGAACATAAATACAACAACAATAAGCCTTTATTCATTTTTCTCCATTTTGTCCTAATAAATGTCATAATCTCATTTAATTCTAAAAGGATAAGGTTATTTTTTATACTTCCTAACTAAGTCCTTTAAGTCTATATTTGTCTTCCTTAACATAACCCAAATCTAGTACATCTGCCCTCCTAATTGGGTCTCTCATTGATAGTTTAGATAAACAAACTATCTAAGATGGCTCTCTCTTAAAATAAAAGTGATCATAAATAGTCTCTCAATAAGGCTATTGAATGTTTTGCTTATTGATGCTTTTGATTATCATCTCATATGTGCACATGATATTTCTTAATGTCTTATTAACTCATATAGACAAACTGAATGATGTTCTCCATGCTATTTATGCCTAATGATCATATGAACAATCTCTCTTCTAATTATATATTTTTTCATTATATGATCACTGATATGACTCGAAAATTTACTAGTGACGTGAATCTTGATATCGAAAAATTTGATTCAATCAAGACTAGAGATCAAGCTTATTATCAATCGATTCTTAAACATGGAATGTTTATAGTCAAATCGAGCGTCTTGACGAGCCGGATCTAACAAGCCCAAGATCTCATAATTCTGACTTTATTTGAGCATTCAAATACACAAAATACATCATATAATCAAAGGAATCATTTTGAGCCGTCCGATGGAGAGGAGTGGTTCAGATTTTGCATGTATTCTAGACGCTACTCCTCCCTATAAATAGCTCCTCATTCTTCATATGAGGCGGCCAAGCAAGAGAGGAGAGAGCTCTAAAGCTTGAAAATTCTCCGTGCATAATCGTGTCACCACTCGGATGTCGTTAGTTACCAACCCGCTGCCGATCCTTGCTGTCAATCTTCCGTCGTCAATTGGTCGTCAACCATCATCGCCGACCACCGACGCCGGTCACCGCCACCGATCCTCGACGGCCATCTTCGCCGGTCACCATCCCGACGACCTTCATCGTCAGTCGCTGACCCCCGCTGTTCACCATTATTATATGGTTATTGTTGCTTGATTTTGGGATTCTCATTGTCTTCTCATATACTTCAGAATCCGTGATCGGAAAACTTGTACTCCAAAATAAATACATAGTGGAAGATTTCTGCAGTGGTTTTCCTCTATTCGAGATTTTCACGTAAATTGCAGGTTTTCTTGTTCACTCTTTAAATACTTATGTGTGTGTTAGATTTCACAACAAGGCTGAGGCGTAAACTTTCACTTTACCGCAACTAGTTTTCTAGCACGCAACAATCACTAATACTATAATTTCAAGCCACATAAAATAAGAATGGTCGGTAAATACTAAAAATATTATTAAGTAGCTTGGATCATAGTTTTTAGCAAAGATTTGAATGAATTGCTCTAACATTTTATCTTTATCTTTTGAATTTTCTCTCAACTTTTTTAGATACCATCTTTGACATTTTATCTTGGCAATTTTTTTAAAATAAGTATCATTAGAATACGAATTAGTTAATTAAGTATGATCAAACTAAAATTTAAGAATAGGTATAGTCGCCCATTAATGGGCGAAACGTCAGATCTGACGTGGCGTAGTGATGCCACGTCGAAATCCTTCAAATGAGTCGCCCAATTAATGGGCACTGCCTTTAAATAATTAATTAACTTCTTTAATGTTAAAGCGAGATATCAGTTGGGAGATTGTGGATTAAAGATCTAAAGTCGCGTGTTGACCACTGCATTTAAATTCTTTTTTGGAAAATAAATTTGAATTTCCTTTTAATAAGATAAATATTATTCTGGAATGTGATTTATTTTTATTATATTTAAAAATAAATAATTATTTTTTCATTCATTAAAATTGAGTAAAATAATTAACTATTTCAATAACTTTATAAATATTTATAATTATATTTATATTTATATTTATAATTATATCTATATTACAAATCACTTTTAAATAATAGTTTTAATACCTACTTGACAAACAATTATCATGCTCTAGATAAAACTAAAAGCTTTGTTAACCAAGAAAGAAAAACTTATTGCAAAGAAAAGATCAAATTTTTATAAGAAACAACCCATGAGCTTACCCTCATTGCATTTTAATACATTAAAAATATATCATAACAAAAAATCAATACTTTTAATTTGCATGCAACTAAAACAACTACTTAATTTGCAATCAATTACTTTATTTCTAAAATTAGTACATTTAATAAATATCCTACCAACTAAACTATAAGATATGTTAAATAACATTACAAATATAATGACTACGAAACAGTAGATAAGATTCTTTTAACTTATTAAGCTCAAACATATTTCAACCCAAATTTGAGCAATGAATTGAAATATAATTATTTCATCCCAAATTAAACAGCTCCCACAGATAGCAATAAAAAAAACCAAGATGGGTTTTAAATCTCTTTATGTTTAAACAACCTCTAGAATACATTAAATTATTTAAGTTCATATTTGCAAATGGAAGTTGAGAAACATTATCACTTGAGATAAAAGACATATTTCTTTTAAAAGATAAACTTAAATATTTATCACTTGTTTAAAACTATTATATTTATATTTATAATTATATCTATACAAATCACTTTTAAATAATAATAGTTTTAAAATATAGATATAATTATAAATATTTATAAAGCTATTGAAATAGTTAATTATTTTACTCAATTTTAATGAATGAAAATAATTATTTATTTTAAATATAATAAAAATAAAGCATTCCAAGAATAATAAAAAATAGAATTTAAATGCGCAATCTCAATGACTTTTAGATCTTTAATCGACAATCTTCAACTTTATCTCGCTTAACGAAGAGAATAATTAATTATAATTCATTAATTCACTTGCTCATTTAAAGGATTGACGCAAGATTTACGCCACGCCTTATCTATTATCATGAAGTCCCATAATTGGCCACTATACCTATTCTTAAATTTTAGTCAATTATACTTAATTAGCTAATTCGTATTTTAATGATACTTATTTTAAAAAAATTGCCTTTTATCTTTATCTTCCTTCTTTGACATAAAAGAAGGGTCATACTTACAATATAGATGACTAATGGGCATTGAAGGGTTAAGAGAAATCAAATCTATACAATTACAATTTCTCGATAATTACATTAAGATTCATGCGAAAGTTTATAATACTCTATTTCATTACTTAGATTCAATTTAATTAATAAGTGAATTTAGCTATGAATACTTAGACCCTTTTAACCTTTCATAATTAATTGTTGGTGCATTATGTATGTTCATGTTTTGATAAAGGATAAAATATGTTTAGCGATGAGTGTTGTTTAAAAAAAAAAACATATAAAAAATATTTTAAGAGTTTTCAAAAATGATGTCATTTACTTTTAAAAGTAAGTAAATAAAAAACTAAAAAATAAATTAAATAAATATGTTTTTAATAACAATATAAAAATAAAAATAAAAACACAGCAAAATTAATCCAAAACAAAATCTAAGTGTTTTTAAATTTTATTTTAAAAACAAAATACATTATTTTTAAAATTTGTCAAAATAATTTTTAGATATTTTAAATATTTTTAAAAATATTTATCACCACTAAAAATACAACCGCAACTTTAATTCTTTTTACGAAGTAAAAAAATAATGGAATAAATTATTTTTAGAAAAATGAGAATACTAATTAATTTAACATTTCTTACATTTTTTAACATTATAAAAATACTAATTAATTTTTAACAATTTTATAACATTATAAATCACTAATTATTTCTTGCATTACATTTTTTTAACATTATCAAAATATAAGAGGATGAATTTATACAAAGTCCAATTAATTTCAGAAAGCTAACTAAGATATTTCTCAGCAAACAACCGAGAAGCTCATGAGGACTATTTTTGGCAATTAGTTGAAAACAAAACACTTACAATATCCTTTTTCTCAAAATCAAACGACTTCAATTAATGCAATTATACAAATTAATTCAAAGCATTTTTTTTTCATTTTCTAGCCACAATACCTCAAATTCTAAATCACACTTTCCAAAATTACAAAAAAAAAAAATACTACCGTTAAAAATATCTCAAACATAGTATATCTTCGCTTGCCAAATATATCACCTCCAAAACAATTTTTTTTTTTTATTTTAAATTTACAGCAACAATATCTGAAATCATAAATCACGCTTTCGGACTTTCCAAAATTACAAATGAAAATGACCGTTATAAAAAAATATCTAACAGAGTGTCTTCTTACTTGCCAAATATATCACCTGCGAACTCTGTTCATTACGCATTTCCAAACATACCACATTACCCATTATATATACAAAACAACAGTCCACCGAAGCTGCATGTCTAAGAAGCATGGCTTCTCTAAGTTCTCTTCATCGCGTCGACGCCCAAAACTTCCACATCGAATACGGCTCCTTCCTCTACGCAGCTCGCCGATGCCGCTCTCCCTTAGTGTTCGTCGACACCGAGTTCCCCGGCAGTGTTTTTCGATCAACCAAACATTACAGCCAACTCTCCCCCGCCGAGCGCTATGCTCTTGTGAAACTGAACGCCGACGTGATGCGGCCCATTCAAGTCGGCATCACTCTCAGCGACGGCGGCTCCTCCACCAGCACATGGCAGTTCGACCTCTGCGACTTCGACGTCCGTTACCACCCTCACGCTCCGGACTCCATTTCTCTCCTCGAGTCCTCCGGAATCGATCTCAAACGAAACAGTCAGGTAGGCATCCACTCCACCTTGCTCGCGAGGCTGCTTGTTGACTCCAGCCTCGTAGGCATCTGCTCCACCGCGACTTGGGTGGCTTTCCACGGCTGCTACGACTTCGCCATCTTGCTCAAAGCTCTGTTTCAACTGACGAATGGGATGCCGGTGCCGTTACCGGAGACGCTCGAGGTGTTCATGGCGCTAACAAGATTGCTCTTTGGAGACTACATATATGATGTGAAGTGCGTTATGAGGAACTGTAATGGGCTTTACGGTGGGTTGGAGCGGGTGGCAGAGAAGCTGAAGGTGGAGCGGATGGGGAAGGCGCATCAGGCGGGATCTGATAGCTTGCTGCTCTGCCAGGTATTTCTTAGGATGAAAAAGATGTTTTTTAGTGATGGGAATGATGGGGAGGAGGACAAGTTGCCATCTGAGGGGGCTATTTTTGGTCTTAATGGATGATGCTATCTCCTGATGTCAAACAATTCTGTATATGATAATTTTGAACAGATATCGCTCTATTTCTTTGCACTTGCCATATTTGAGATCTTTTTTTCTCTTTCGAGTCAGAAAAGTGAAAATTTCTCATTCGATTCGAACTCAAGCGCTTGATAGCAATATTTAAAATTCTTATCGATCAGATTAATTAGTACCGCTTATCATATTTGAGATGCAAGCGGTAATTTGTGATTTCAAATTTAATCCGTATTAAACTCCTAAACCTCATTGTTCCAATTTTCTGCTTGCTGTTTGTGCACTTCTATTTTGTTAAAATATAGTTTAAAATGTAGTCTTTATCGCCAACGAATAACTTCAACTCAAAGAGAATCGATTGGTTTGGATTAACTTAGCAGCTGCTTGGGATTTTTTTATTATTATTATTTTTAATTAGTGATTTGAAATTTAATTCATATTAAGCTCTTAAACATCATTGTTTCAATTTAAAGTAGAACATAATACCAAATCAAATTAAATAAGGTCTAGATACCAAATCTAAATTAAATGAAACCTAAACCCTAGGGATGGTCCAAGTTAGGCTAGTGGGCCCACTGTGACTTATATCAAATTGAGATGAATTAAGCTACCTCAAAAGCTTGAAATTATTATTCAAATATAATTGAACATAATTCTAAATCCAAGCTTGAAATTATTCTTTTGTGCCTCTTCATCTTCACTCCCATACTAAGACTTGTCGTCCAAAGTAAGGGTTTAAGATAATGCTCTTCTCTCTTGGCGAGCTTGACAAGTGGCCAACCCCATGGATCCTTCATTCTCTCTAGCCCTTGGTTCTTCATGGTGTGCTTTCTCCATAACTTCATGTACAATGCAAGTGATTTGATCTTCGATATCTCTCAAGCCTTATTGTGTGGCGAATTGTTGGACATTCTGCTCCATGCCTGCTAAGTAATCTTGTGTTGAAGGTTTTGATTATCTTTGTACCTGAATTCTAGTTTCTTGCCTCATCTACGCTCACCATATCTAGAAGGATGTCAAATCTAAATTTTCCCATGGGTTGAGAAAGAGCCTTTTGAGATATGTTGAAATAGTGATAAGCAAAATAATATAAATAGGAATAAGGAAAAGAGCGAAAAAATAAATGAATATTTACTTCCCATTGAATTTGAGTACAAAGACTAAAAACCTAGAGAAGAGAGCTAAAAAAGTTCCCATCAAAAAAGGAATGTTGCCCTTTTATATTTTTGAATGGGGGATATTACATACAATAAGTACAGATAAGGTGGGTTGAGTATAAGTCAAAGTTAGCCCTAACTTGAGGCGAGTGGCAATCTCAATAGTTGGTCGTGAGCAACTTGTCATCCATGTTGACCTGAGGGTTGAGGTCTGATCGTTTAACAATAACTATCTGCACTTTTCTTGGCCGCTCACTAATATTTAGCGAGTATATTCATCACTTAATTCTATATCGTATGTATCAAGTCCTTCTTAACTCACCATACTTAGGACAAATGAGTTACAATTCTCCTGCATACTCAAGTTAGTTTTGACATTACCTCACCAGGTGATCTAACATTTCAACTAGCAACCCAGAAGCATAAAAGAAACAAATTTGGCAAATAGCAAGGGAAAAAAACCTTACAATATACATCTGTCAAAATCAAGCGATTATATAAATTAATTCAAAATATTTTTATAAAATTTTCTAGCAACAATATCTCAAATTCTAAATCACACTTTCCAAAATTACAACAGAAAAAAAAACCTACAGTTAAAAATATCTCTAATGAAGTATATCCTCTCAGTTGCCAAATATATCACCTCCGAAACAATTTTTTCTTTTAAATTCACATCAACAATATCTGAAATCATATTATGACACTTGCGGACCTTCCAAAATTACAAATAAAAATGACCGTTATAAAAAAATCTCTAACACAGTATATCTCCTTACTTGCCAAATATATCACCTCCGACTGCAAGTCGAACTCTGTTCACTATGCATTCCAAAAATACAGTAGCTTCCCCTATATATACAAACAACAGTCCACAGAAGCTGTCTATGAAGCATGGCTTCTCGTCATTGCGTCGACGCCCAAAACTTCCACATCGAATACGGCTCCTTCCTCTCCGCAGCTCGCCGATGCCGCTCTCCCTTAGTCTTCGTCGACACCGAGTTCCCAGGCAACCTTTTCCGATCAACCAAACATTACAGCCAGCTCTCCCCCGCCGAGCGCTACGCTCTTGTGAAACTGAATGCCGACGTGATGCGGCCCATTCAAGTCGGCATTACTCTCAATGATGGCGGCTTCTCCACCCGCACATGGCAGTTCGACCTATGCGACTTCGACGTACGTTACCACCCTCACGTTCCGGACTCCATTGCCCTCCTCGAGTCCTCCGGGATCGATCTAAAATGCAATAGTCAGGAAGGCATCCACTCCACCTTGCTCGCGAAGCTGCTTCTTGACGCCAGCCTCGTCGGCCTCTACTCCACCGTGACCTGGGTGGCTTTCCACGGCTGCTGCGACTTCGCCATCTTGCTCAAAGCTCTGTTTCAACGGACGAATGGGATGCCGGAGACGCTCGAGGTGTTCATGGCGCTAACAAGATGCATCTTTGGCGGCTACATTTATGATGTGAAGTGCATTATGAGGAACTGCAATGGCATTTACGGTGGGTTCGAGCGGGTGGCCGAGAAGTTGAAGGTGGAGCGGATGGTGGGGAAGGCGCATCAGGCGGGATCTGATAGCTTGCTGATTTGCCAAGTATTTCTTAGGATGAAAAAGATGTATTTTAGTGAAGGAAGTGACGGGGAGGAGGAGAAGATGCCGTCTGAGGAGGCTATTTTTGGTCTTAATGAATGATGCTATTTTTTTTTTTTTGCAAACACCACCCATCTGGGAGCATGACTAATCATACAGCCACATTCATATCACCCACACGCGCGGCCCCCACTTACTTTCCTCACCTTAGATATGCCTCCTTCCTGGAGATTCAACTCGTGAGCTTACACGCCGCCCACTAACTGAGCTAAGTCATGATGCTGAAAGTACGTTGTACTTATTTGCTGGATAGTGCCGAATGATTTTGTATTTGATAGATACTTTTGATCGGATATTGTGCTATTTTCTTTGCGCCTAAGAATGGTTAATAGTCAGCTAATCTTTTGATCATATTTGATATTTTTTTATTATTAAGTCTCCTATTACTCATATTTTTTGAGTTGATAATTAATTATATCAATTCAAAATCTTGATAATAATTTGTGATTTGTAATTTAAGTCAGATTAAGCTCTTAATTCTCATTATTTCAATTTTCTTCTTTGCTATTTGTGTAGTTCAGTTTTGTTTTTGTAGTGCAACAGTTGAAATAAAAATTTCATCGCAAATGTATAGCAGCAGCGCAATGAGAATTGACTTATTTGGTTAACTACTTGCAACATTGATCATATTTCAGCTTGTTGTGCAATTGAATTGAAAACTTGAACAAAAGGTATAAAGTATAATAAATAGTTTGGCTCTCGCTCAAATCAAATTGAAGTGATCTTCAGCTTGCTAGTTCCTCCAATTTTGAGTTTTGCTCTTCTGTGTAGCCATTTTAAATAACATCAAACATCCATTCTCTATCCAAAGTTTTCTTTATCAAATTTAAGCTGGGAAGAAGAGAATAGCTTGCACCAAAAAATATTTCAATTATATAATAAAAAATAAGAAATAATTCTAATAGCAACCATGTATGATAAAGTTCCTTCGACACATATTCAAGGAAGATAGCTTTATAATTAAAAGTTGATTCAAGTATTTTATATGTGGGGTTCCAACATATTGAAACATCAATGCATAATAGACTGTCAATGAATAAAACTATATGTTTTGCAATCTCACCAATTTTAGATAAACAATTTGGAAATCTCTTTATGATTGACAAAATCTACATACTTGCTAATCATTGTAGTTATTTCTTTTAAATCATCTTTTTGTAATCACAAAATTTTGATTAAAATACAACCAAATCTTTGATCTATGCCTTTTTCCCTTTTTCTCCTCAATGATAAGTTGCTCCTCTCACACTATTAATTAAAGTAATTGTACTATAAAGTGGAGATTGATTTGATTAACTATTATGTTAATTTTAATAACATATAGTAATTGTATCCAAAAAATATACTATTTAATTAAAAAAAAGGCTAAAGAGAGCAAAATTTTAAAGGGGGATTTACATACATACCACGTCAAACTTCCATATTTACATATCTAACACATAAACTTCAATTTTTACATATATAACATTCTAATCTTCAATATCACATCAAAAATACCACTTTATTCACTTTTTAAAAGTGAAATGCACCTTTTTAAGCATAGAAAAGTGTTAGATAAGTAAATATCTAACTTTAGGTGTTAGATATATAAATATGGAAGTTTGACGTGGTATGTATGTAAATCCCCCAATTTTAAAAACCATAAATGCAATACTCATTCTAACAAAATGCAATGAACTGAAGTTCTAAAATGATAAATAAGAATCAGGGATGATATATAATGAGTGAACAATACATAATAACTATCACCAAAACATATAATAAGAAAAAAAATGGAATGTAGCATTGTGCCCTAAGCAACATTTTAGCAAGCTTAGTGGTACCTAGCAAGGCCAGAAGCCAAGGAATATATATATATATATATATATATATATATATATATATAACCTCGAAATTTGTATGAAATGTTGACAACATTACAATGAACAGATTTGATCTTAGGGATTAGGCTAGATAGACCACAGATTAGAAAGAGGGCAAATGTAAAATTTTTAGAATTAGTTAAAAGCAAACTAAAGCCATTGAATTGAAAAAAAGACAACTCTTAAGCTAGAATTCAACTGGCAATGAGCCAATGCCATATCTAAACATTCCACTGCAGTGACTAATGAGTTGATTTACTTTGCTTAGTTAAACACCACAAGCAAAGTGAAAAGAGGAGTGGGCTTATGACTAAATATGCCTTACAATCAATAAAATCAATGAGTAGGGGTGTACATTCAATTTGTTCAATTAGATTAGTTGACATAGTTTATATACCAATTAAATTCAACTAAATTACAAATAAAACTGAATTGACCAAATAATATTTAGAATGAAACCAACCTGAACTGTAATATAATTTATTGTATTTGTTCCCGTTTAATTTAACTAAATTTTAAAACCCTAATAAAGGGGTATGTATCAAAATTTTAAAATCCTAATTTCAATTAAATCAAACATTTTAGAACTCAAGATTGTATCAAAATTTGTGATTCATTGAATGAAACATTTTATGATGAATTAGATTTATTATCAGAAGCTTAAAAGGGTATTAGCTATTTATTCAATAATAATTCAGTTTTTTAGTTTAATTAAATATTTTATTTCAAATCAAATTAATAACCGAAATCCAAATAATCTTTAATCTGAAACAAAAAAACCAACCATTATTTCATAAGCCGAACAAAACAAATAAATATGTTTGGTTCGGTTCACTTTTTTGATTTAAATCAACAAATGCACACCTATATTGAGGAGGATAGCAATGATAAGATGAAGAGTACATGAGATTAGGTTCAAAGTTTGAAGAAAACCAGTGACCGAGAGCCTTAAAGAGCCCGCAATGCAATCACACAAATGATAGCAAGGAATATAACTACGGCTTCTTCTAACCTTTTAAAAATGCACAAAAGATGAGTGTGCAATCAGTGCCAACAATATATTCAACTTTAGGCCATGATACATAAGCAGGGATTAATAATATCAGCAAGCCCAACAAGCCAGGCCAAACCCTATATAGCTAGCGCCTTGCAATTCGGCCCTCTATTAACAGATTGGTGTGTTTGGATGACTATGTAGTATGTGTATCGCCTTTGTCATCGACTCACTCTGAGTTCATAACTTTCCTCCTAGTTTCTTTTTAAAATTATCCCAATAAATCTGAAATTGGTTAGGTCAGTATGTTGATATCTATTTTTTTTTCTTTTTGTATAGGTTGCTTTAGTTTGTTGATATGCTACTAACCTGTTGCCATGTTTTCCTAACAGTTACATTAGAGTCATTCTTCCCTTGACATGATATTCCTAGAATAACTAGTTTGGAAAGAAAAAAAGCACTACTTGAAACTAAAGATAAATCATTCTTACCTGGATCATATTTTCAGAAGTTGAAAACACTCCACTTAATTCTACTAGTTGAAACTTAATCAACAGTGAGATTATATTGAAGTAGAAATGATTCGGATACCTAAAATGAGAAGAAAAAAAGAAATTAAAATTATGTCGACCTCTAAACATGTTTCATGAATAAAATCTAGTATACATGACAAAAAGATTAATATCAAGTACTATGTCACATGAATCGGAGTTAAAGTGCCTCAATTACGATCGAAATCAATCAAAATTTTGTCGATTTGAAAAATTAAAAGCATCAAAGTGTCCAAAATATAAAAATTAATTAAATGAAAGTTCTCACATTAATTAATGATCGATCGATCGAGTAAAATCAATTTTAAGTGTGCGCATATCGAGGTTGGAAAGCCCCGACGATATCTAAATAATCTCCATTTGTGAAATTTAATGCACCAATGTCGAAATATTGAAATCTATCAAACGATACCTTTTGTGATCAATTTGGCCAAATTTGTGCAATCGTCAAGCAATTTGAATGCAAAGTAGCGCAATTTAAGCTCAAATTCACTCTGAACGTCGCCGAAGTTATCCTGATGGCTTCCAATCGTAAAACAAATAGCATTGTTGCGCCCACAACGTCAATTTTACTTCGAAATAATACCCATATTGCCCAAAATTATCTTCAACAAGATTCACATAATTGAAGACAGCGAATTATTAAAATTTTTGCATAAATGCATATTGCATGATTGATCAAAAGAATATTCAAAAACTAAGCTTAAATCTAAAATGTGATTAAGATGATATCATTATTATATTACAAAATTATCTCTAATTAAATTAAATCTAATATCTGCTTGAATCCAACTCAAATAACCTGCCTTTTTTATCCATAATTTGCCACCCACTCACCCAATTATATTTGCCGCCCAACACATGTCATTGACCACCACTTAGACAACCAAATTAAAATGAATGTAGCCTGCATATACCCGACATTCTCTCCTCTACCTCGCCAGATCAGCAAACGAAACCCCGTTTGTCCTAGGTTAGTGCAAAAGAAGGCCTCTCCTCTGCTTCTCCCTGCACTACCTGTCCCACTCTCCTTCCTACTAACAAGAAAACCATCAGCCCCCTTTGCATTAGATTAAGGTAACACAAAGAAGAAATTTTTTCAGATTATATCACATTAGAGCTTCCATTTTGATTGTCTGATCAAAAAATATAGAAGTCAGATGACTAATTTAATGTGGTATGAAGTTAATTAGTTAGTTTCATGTATATGAAGATTCGTAGGTTGAAAGTTGTCTTTTCGCTATTTATGTGAATTAAACTATGCAAGATTTAAAGTTGTCTTTTTTGTTGTTTATGTGAGTTAAACTCTGACATACCCTATTTCCAAACAACCATCATGCTAAAAAGAAAGAAGAAAAAAAGTGGAATCCAGATTTCGTTCTTTCTTTCTGTACTATGATTTCTATCAAACATTGAACTCACCCTTGCAATAACATGAAATTGGTGGAGGTTAAAGCCACAAAAGATGCAAAGTTTTATTTTGATCATTTAGTAAAAAAAAAAGGCTGAATTTTTTTTGCATTTTATTATTAAATTGCTAATTTACTGTTGAATTTGAGAAAAGTAACAACATTTTAATGTTTAGCATGAAAAAGGTGAGATGACGTTTAGACATTTTTGGAAATTTATGGCATAATTTGCTGTTTGGTATATTCTAAAGACAAATTTTAGATGAAATGATGATGAAAGTCATGATATGATAGAAAGATTTTATTTGTGTTCTAATTACCTTATTTTAATGCATATGTGAATGCAAAATTGTAAAGAGATATTAAAATTATTTAAATACTTATGCACATTGTTCTCATGTAGTGGGAAAAATTGCTTCAAAATAAGTACTCGCACTCATTGTTCCATCGCGGAGAGAAATTCCAAGGTTTGGACCTTCATGCAGGTGTGATTGAAGGCATATGTGTGTCTTTCTTAGCACGATAGATAAAAATATTTTTGACCGCGGCGTTTTACGATACCGATCATGCTTTGCTCTTTCGAGATAGCGCCCTCGAGAATGACATCGGGAGGCTACCAAAATTTTCATAAAATAGAACTTACAAATAACCTAGAATTGACATGAATATTTGGGCTCTAATGTGTCATAGTAACAAAATGAATTGAAACTCAAGCTATAAATTGAAAATTTGGGATGGTGAAAAATGTCATATCAAGTTAAATCAATTATAAAAAACTTAAGTTGAATGAGGAATTAAATAATGAAAAAATTGACAACTTATTCATAAGCAAAAATGTGATTTGATATCTTGATAACAATCATGGTTGGAGCTTTTCAATGACCACTTAAGGTGTAAGGCGTGCTTCATTGAGTGGATTGAAAAGGATTCAAAAAAGACTTAAACATGAGAATTCAAAAGGAACAATAAAATGGAATCAAAATTAGTTCAAACCATGAACAAAGCCTCTTGAATGCGTTGAACTCATAATAGCTCTCACAAAGATTCAAATGGAAGGAGAAAATGAATATGAGGGGAGAGAGTATCCCTCTATTGATATTGATTTTGGTTTCTAATGAGACCACTCAATTAAGCTTCATGCAATGAATGGTAGGATAGATATGATAAATAGGACATGAAAACAATGGAAGATATTAAGCTATGAAATTAACAAGCTTATTGATTGGCAAGTCAAAGGAATGAGGGTAAAGCTTTGATGAGTTTTACATGTGCTACAAGGAACCATCTACATTCAACTCAAATGTTGTAAAATCCATGCAAACATCCAAGGGAATTAAATCACGACACACATCCTAAAAGAGCCATTTAGATGCTTCAAAATATGTGCATATGTTTAACTAAAAATGATTTTATTGCACATGTTTTGAAGCAATCTTGTATCTTATCCACATACTTCAATGCTTGCATAAGCTTTCAAATTAGTGAATGAGATACTCACATGCATTATGAGATGCCCTCTTATTCAATCTGATTGCATCGGGATGTATGTAAATCACTTGAACGTTGAAATAGTACATTCATCATAAGGCAACATAGCATCTAAACTTGATGTTTTAAATTCATATAAAGAGCCTAAAATGATACATACATGCATTCTAAGGGGTTTCTTAAGTTCAGTTTTAAACACCTTAAAGCATGTGCAAGTGCTCTACGAAATGAATGATCAATTATATGCAATTATTTGAAATCAATATATCACCTACATGTGCCCTGAGACGTGTTAAAAATCCAAACTTAATATCTGAGGATACTACGCTAGTTAATTCCTGATTGGATCTGCAAACTAAGTCCGGATCAACAAAACCTAATATTGTTATAGTATTTTCTTATTAAGAAAATCATTGAGAAGCTATTTCTATCATATAATAGTAGTGTAACTATTTCTAAATCCTCGATAATAGCCGTGTTAATTATAAATTTTAATCGAAGGGGTATTAATTTCAAAATGCTAAAGTGTCAATTTTAAATCATATCAAATCTGATCTCTTAAAACACCAGTCCTAGACTCAATCCTCTACAAGCAAACAAGCAGGATTGACAAAGTATGCCCTAGTGATGAGTGTGTTGATTATAGAATTCAACCGGATGGGGTTATTATTGTCTAAATTTTCAAAGTATTGATGTTAAATCGTCTTAAATTCAAATTCATAAATACATATCCTAAATTCGAGCCTCCACAGACAAACAAGCATGATTGATAAGGTTTATCCGAAGATAGTCGTGCTGACTAAGAATTTCAACAATCAAAATTTCTTGAAGTTTTAAAATTGAATCATTGCATGTTCAAATCCAAATTGATTATAAGATAATCACATGTCTAAATTGAAGATATTAATTCAATGAAATTAATAATTTAAATATTAAAGTAAAATTCATTCACTCATCCACAACTGTTTGTCAGGAGTGATAAATTAAGAAAAAATTTTCTCACAAAGAATCAATGATAAATCAAGTGCATCACTATATTCACACTAAAATAATCTAATGCTAACAAGGACATAGCTCATGTTCTCTGTAAGCATAATTTTGCCACCAAATGATGCCACATAAATGACACGATCGAGCTCTCAATTGTTGCTCCAAACACCATTAAATTACGATCACGATTGTAATTTGTATGTTATCCAATGACTTTGCTCCTTAGGCTGTGAATTCTAGAATATATTTGATTAGGCAAAATATTCTCTATCGGCTAAGATTGACTTAAAATTATTTCTTTATATAAACGTCACCCTAGATCTACAAGATCTCCTTGGACTATGCAACCCATGATTGTTGATGAGAATCATTCGATCAAGTTCGATCAACTACCTCCTCCGAAGAGACAGTGACAACGATGCCCAATACACGTAACTATAAACTTAATCGCACGCCACATTTCCCTCAACATATACTTTAAGTTAAATGATAAATTTCATAAATTCTAGACTCTACTCACTGTTATTATAGGTTAAGCAAATAGTAACCTAACGATTAGCCTTAATTGATAGTTCTATCTCAATATTGAGAGGTGTAATTAACTATAGGTGCTTACGCCCATAGGAAGCATGAAACCAAATCTAAAGTCCTCGCAAAATGAGGGCAAAATCTCTAGGTAGTTTTTATCTACAAATGAATCTGCCTTTTGAAAATTTGATTAATATTAATTCAAACTCACTTCATCGAGAGGTCAAATGCAAATTTTTGGAGCCCACAAATTAAACTATAACTTTACAGTGTATTGCTATTTTTAACTTGTTGACTGACTTAGTGTTAAACTCCCAAACTAGGATCTATATCTAATTGTACATTTTCGTTCAACTGCTCCTTTCCCCTCTCTCATAATAGTATAGGAGCTTTTAATATGATTACATGCAACCCTACTCTATTCTTAAATCATAGAATTAAAGGCATGCTTGTTGAAATCTTTAAATTTCTCTAGAGTTAGAAAGGGAAATCAAGGGTCTTTAATCACTTCATGCAACCATCTCCACCATCAAGAATTTGTGCCAAGCATAAACACATGAAAATGAATTCATTCACATAACTGGAATATGTGTCAGTGAGCTTATGCACTAATCAGCTTCAACGCCTTCATGCATGCACATTAAACATGTCTATCCACTTAAGCATGTTTGATTCTATATTCACACACTTGTGAAGAGAAATTACTATGGTTTAGTCAGATTTCTTTAAGATACACAAGTTTAGATATGAATGTTTTGTTATTTTTTGAAGTCTGATTGTGCCGACCAATCGGGAATGTACTGTTGACTTAGCTCTCAATTTCACCAGTCAAGTTTGGCGGTGAGCTCATTGGGTTTAGGGGGGAAGCACCTAAGTGCATAGCGCCTAGGTGTTGCACTTGCATCACCTTGGCACTGTGAAGCAAAGATTTTACTTCTGAGACAAAGAAGCTAGCACCTTCGTGCAAGGAGGTCAGCATCTTGATGCTAAAATTCATGAAATTTCACTAAGATAGAAGAGCTGGCACCTTACAACAGCATCGCAACACTAGAACTCATGTAAAGGACCATACTGACAGAGTGACCATCGCCTATGTGCTACTTTCATCGTGTTGCGATGTTACAAAGTGACAAAGTCCATTTTAAAAACAGTTTTCTTTAGTTTTAAGCATAGTTTTCTTCATTGTCATGTCAATGGAAGTAAAGTGTGAGTGCTCTTGACTAAGTGAAGAATGGAGACTACTAAAAAGTATGAGTGAAGAGTGATTTGTATAATTCTCCTCAATTTTTTTTTATAGTGGATTTTTTGGTGTTTTGTGGCTATGCTATTTTCGATGTAAATTATGGTGTTCTTACTTTTATGATTTAGTTTTTTTCAATCTGAGTTTACACCACTTTTCTCAATTCTTCTCCCAACAGCTAGTATTATAGTCAAAGGTTCTTTAGTTCTAGTGGGAGGGAGCAATTTCCGACGAAGATATAAAATTGAGAAATTTAACGGTTTGAACATTGTTTTTTAAAAGATTTAAATTGAAGATATGTTATATCAAAATAAATTATATTTACTACTGGATGGAATGAAAAATTTAACAGTTCGAACATTGCTTTTTAAAAGATGTGAATTGAAGATATGTTATATCAAAAGAAATTGTATTTGCTACTAGATGGAATGACAAAAAAGTCATAATCAATAACTATGAAAAAATGGAAAGGACTCAACCAAATAGCCTTATTTTTTATTCAAATTTCACTTTCCTTATCTATTACTTTCAAAATTATTAATAAAAGGACTATTGTCTATCTCATGTCTATACTGACAAGAATGTATGAAAAATATTCAGCATCAAACAAAATTTTTCTAATGAAAAGATTATTCAAAATGAAGATGGTGGCTGATACTTTAGTGGTTGAACATTTGAATAATTCAATACTATGATAAATCAATTATGTTATATTGGTATCAAGCTTGATGATGAGGATAGAGCTTTGTTGCTTTTATCATTATTGCCAAATAATTAGAATAATCTAGTTACTATGGTGAGTAACTCTTTAGAAAATAATAAGTTGAACTTTGATGATATCGTAGGGTTAGTATTAAAGATAGATGTTTGCAAGAAAGTGAAAGGTGAAACTTCAAATTTCTCACTGCATGTTGAAACCATAGGAAAGAATTTAGACAAAAATTTAAACAGAGGAAGATCTAAATTCCAAAGAGAAAAATTCAAATTACGAAAATGGAAAGTTTAGCATTGGAACTGTGAAAAGAAAAGTCATTTCAAGAAGAATTATAATGTTTCAAAAAAATTGGTGGTGGGAGTCAAGATAAAAGTCATTATATAAAAGTTTCTATAGATGAAATACAAGATGATGGTCTAATTTTGTCTCTAGATAGTACTAAATCTTGAGATGTAAATTCATTTGTCTCATTTTATTCAAGTTCAAATAAAGAGGTATTCAAAAATTACACTCAAGGTGAACTAAGGAACATGCATTTGGGAGATAATAAGGCCTGCCACATTATAGGAAAGGGTGATGTTGATATCAGATTGTCAAATGGATCAATTTAAAAATTAAAAAATATTAAGCATATTCTATATTTGAAAAGAAATCAATTATCTATAAGTCATTTTTCACACTCAAGTTATGTGACAACCTTCACAGGACACTCATGGAAGATGATAAAATGTGTTATGATTACGGCTTCTGACAATCTTAAAGGCATTTTTTATCTGATCAACAAAATATCTGAATTCATCAGAATAACTGAAATAGATGTTACTATAGGTCCTAGGCGCTGCAAGCTTAATCATCTTAGTGTGAAAAGTATGAAATCTCGCTTTTATAAAAGAAGTTTCTAGAGTTAAAATCTATAAATTTGTATTTTTGAGAGAAAGGTGTTTACGGCAAGCAAAAAGAAAGTTAATTTCTCAAGAGTGGATCAAAGTTGAAGTCAAAAAAATTGTAGTTAGCGCATACAGATGTAAAGGATCCTGTTCCAATTCTTTCTCTAGGAGGGTCTTCATATTTTGTCACTTTTATTGATAATCACACCAAAAAAATATCAGTATATTTCTTAAAACATAAGTTAGATATATTTAATTCCTTCAAGAAATTGAAACTCATGGTTGATAATGAGGCAAGTTTGTAATAGAAGTGTCTTAGATCAAATAATGATGCAAGTATCTGTGGTGACTTTAAAATATGAGAACACTATGCAGATCTTGAAGGTTCTTATTTAGGTGATTGAATATGATATCAATAAATAATATACCACCTTGAAAGATATAGATATCACTCTATGATAGATTGAATCAGTTAATAAAAACTCTTAAAATTGATAGATCTACGTATACCAGAGATTTTTTCTCTCTCACATAGATGAAATTAAGACTGTTTATTTTAACTTGGGTTGTAAGTTTCCTACAGAGGCAAGCCCCATATTATTAACTAAGTTCTAGAATATGTGATTTTTTAAGAAAACTCTCGATTAATCAGCTAATGTCTCTATAAATTTTATATTTTGTGTCAAGACTATTAAATCTGAAAGTCATTTTCAGATTCCAAATGAGTAGTAGGAAGTAACTAGATATTGAGAAGTCTAGTAAGCAATTCAACAAAGTCTATGATTGGGATATATAGTTTTAAAAGATTGATTTATTTTGTTTTGAGTTGATATTTTTATTAAAATACTAAGACTTATATTCTGACAATATATGATTGAGAAAAGCCTAAAAAGTGAGGATTTATTCTCATAGAAATAGGTTGTCTCAAACTCTAAAACTAAAAGTGCTTCTAGCACAAATCAGAAGCTCGACTTAGTATAATGGGGAACAATTGGGATTTATCAGATCACCAATATTAAGGAGTATGAACTTACCCTAAATCTTCTAAACTTATAAGCCATTTGGATGAGTTATCAGCTAACACTTTCTAAGCTTTAAAATCATGTAACTACTCTCATAAAATCAAGATATTTCAAACTATTATTTATTAAGAAAGAAATTTAAGAACCTAAACTCACTCATTAACTATAAGATATTAGCAGTATGAAATACTCTTAATTAATGCAATAATTTTTTAATTTTATATATTTTTAAACACTATTTTTTTTTTAATCCAGCATATACAGATATGTCTACATTCATGTAATATCAAAAATAGATATGAAACAAATCAAAATAAATAACAGACTTCCCTTTTGTGTAATGAGTGATTAGCTCACACAAGAAAATTAGAATAAGATGCCCTATAGTTCTCAAAAATTAGGGTTTCTAGTTGTTTTCAGTATATATGTCTAGGGTTTTAATTAGGTATAATTATAAGTTGAATTTATTTTTAGTATGGGATAAATAATTTTGGTTGAATACAACAACAAACCTTTATCCCACTATATGGGGTCGGCTACATGAATCCTTCTTCTTCATTGTGTCCTATTATGTGTCAAATTCTCATTTAATTCTAATAAACTAAAGTCATTTTTTATACATCTTAACCAAGTCTTTTTAGGTCTACCTCTACCTTTTCTTAAGATAGGGCAAATCTAGTACATCTACTCTCCTAACCAGGTTATCAGATGATCGACGCTTTATGCGGCCAGATCATCTAAGATGACTCTCTAATCTTATATGCCACTAGAGCAACTCCAACCTTTTCTCTAACATGCTTATTTCACATTTTATCTCTAAGAGTAAATCCACTCATCCACCTGAGCATCCTCATCTCTACAACACTTAACTTAGTCTTATGCTTCTCTTTTACTAGCCAACATTCTGCACCATAAATCATTGCACGTCTTATCATCATCTTATAAAATTTCCCTTAAGTCTAAGCGTTACTTTTCTATCACACAACAGGTCAGATGAATTCCTCCACTTCAACCATCCAACTTGAATTCTGCTAATAGTATCTCCATCTATTCACCATCATTTCGAATAACATAACTTGGATATCTAAAACGCTCACTCTTTTAAATAACTTGATCACCTAATGTCACAACACCACCACTAGAACTTTTACAATTAAAATTACACTTCATATATTCAGTTTCAGATTTACTCAAATGAAAACCTTTAGACTTTAAGGTGTCAAGTTTCTCTTAGACTCCCTCTCTAGTCTTATGAATAAGAAGAATGTATCAACAAAAAGCATATAGTAAGGTACATCTTCTAGTAAATGCCTAGTAAGAACATCCATAACTAAAACAAAAAAGATAAGGGCTTAAGGTCGATCCTTGTTGTAATCCAACTGAAATAAGAAAAAAAATTTGTCAATCCTCCTTGTGTTTGGACACAAAGAACAGCTCTAATATACATATCCTTAATGGCTTGAATATAACTAATATTAACTCCTTTCTTTTCTAGAACTCTCCAAAAGACTTATCTTAGAACTTTATCATAAGTTTTCTCTAAATCAAAAATATCATATGTAGATCCTCTTTGCTTTCTCTATCCTTCTCCATCAAATCTCTCAACAAATGTATGGCATCCATAGTAGATCTACCTGGCATGAAACCAAACTATTTTTAAGAAACTTTTGTATCACTTCGTAGCCTATGCTCAATTACTCTCTCTCAAAATTTGAATGTATGACACATCAACTTAATTCCTCTATAATTTACATATTGTTGTGCATCACCTTTATTCTTAAATATAGGAACCAACAAACTCTTTCTCTACTCATCTAGCATCTTTTTAGTCTTTAAAATAACAACAACAACAACAACAAGCCTTTATCCCACTAAGTGGGGTTGGCTACCTGAATCCTTCGTCTCCATTGTGTTCTATTATGTGTCAAATTCTCATTTAATTCAAGTATACTAAGGTCATTTTTTATATATCTTAACCAAGTCTTTTTAGGTCTACCTCTACCTTTCTTAACATAAAGCAAATCTAATGCATCTACTCTCCTAACCAGATCATCAGACGATCGACGCTTTATGTGGCCAAACCATTTATGGTGACTCTCTCTAATCTTATCTGCCACAGGAGCTACTCCAACTTTTTCCCAAATATACTCATTTCACATTTTATCTCTAAGAGTAAAGACACTCATCCACCTAAGCATCCTCATCTATGTAACACTTAACTTAGCTTTATGCTTCTTTTATCAAAAACATTCTGCACATAAGTCGTAGTCTTACCACCATCTTATAAAATTTTCCTTAAATTTAAGTGAACTTTTCTATCACATAACAGGCCAGATGCATTCCTCCACTTCAGCCATCCAACTTGAATTCTACTAATAACATCTCCATCTATTTCACCATCATTTTGAACAATAGGAGCCTAAATATCTGAATCACTCACTTTTTTTAATGACTTGTTCACCAAATGTCACAACACTATCACTATAACGTCTACAACTAAAATTACACTCCATATATTCAGTTTTAGATCTACTTAAACGAAAACCTTTAGACTCTAAGGTTGACCTCCATAATTCCCCTCTTGAACTTTTTTATCAATAAGAAGAATGTCATCAAGAAAAGCATACAACCACATCTGTACATCTTCCTGTAAATGCCTAGTAAGAACATCCATAACTAAAGTAAAAAAGAAAAGGGCTTAAAGCTGATCCTTGGTGTAAACCAACTACAACAACAATAATAATGGCATGCCTTTATCCCACTAAGTGGGTCGGCTACATGAATCATTCGTCTCCATTGTGACCTATTATGTGTCAAATTCTCATTTAATTCAAGTATACTAAGATCATTTTTTATACGTCTTAACCATGTCTTTAGTTCACCTCTACCTTTCTTAATATAAGAAATCTAATGCATCTACTCCCTAACCGGATCATCGACTAATCGATGCTTTATATGGCCAAACCATCCGCGATTCTCTCTAATCTTATCTCGCCACTAGTGCTCCAACTTTTTTTCAACATACTCATTTCGTGATTTTATATCTAAGAGTAAAGCCACTCATCCACCGAGCATCCTCATCTCGCAACACTTAGCTCTCATGCCTCTTTTATTGGCCAACATTCTCGCACCATAAATCATTGCAAGTCTTACCACCATCTTATAAAATTTTTCCTAACGCTAAGCTGCACTTTTCTATCACACAACAGCCCAGATGCATTCCTCCACTTCAACCATCCAACTTGAATTCTACTAATAACATCTCCATCTATTTCACCATCATTTTGAACAATAGAGCTTAAATATCTAAGTCGCTCACTCGTTTTAATGACTTGTTCACATGATGTCACAACACTACCACTAAACTTCTACAACTAAAATTACACTCCATATATTCAATTTTAGATCTACTAAAACGAAAACCTTTAGACTGTAAGGTTGACCTCCATAATTCAAGTTTCTCTTGGACTCCCTCTCTAGTCTTATCAATAAGAAGAATGTCATCAGCAAAAAGCATACACGAAGGTACATCTTGTAAATTCCTAGTAAGAGCATCCATAACTAAAGCAAAAAAGATAAGGGCTTAAAGTTGATCCTTGATGTAAAACCAACCAAATAGAAATATTTTGTCAATCCTCCTTCAGGTGTTTGGACACAAGTAACTCTAGTATACATATACTTAATGACTTGAATATAACCAATATTAACTTCTTCGCTCTAACTCTCCAAAGAACATCTCTTGAAACTTTATCATAAGCTTTCTAAATCAATAAATATCATATGTATCCTTACTTTCTCTATACTTCTCCATCAAACCTCTTAACAAATGTATAACATTCATAAGTAGATCTACCTGCATGAAACCAAACTAATTATGAAACTTTTGTATCACATCATAACCTATGCTCAATTACTCTCCCCATAATTTTAATGTATGACACATTAACTTAATTCCTCTATAATTTGCACACTCGCATCACCTTTATTCTTAAATATGTGAACCAACAAACTCTTTCTTCACTCATCTAACATCTTTTAGCCTTTAAAATAATATTAAAAAGATTTGTAAGCCAAGAAATTCCTCGATCTCCTAAATATTTTCACTTCTATTGAATATCATCAAGTCCTACTGTTTTTCCACATTTCATTTCTTTAAAGCTTCTAACTTCGCATTTTCTAATACGACCATAAAAAACAAAATTCTATTTTTGATTAGGTATTGCTAAAATCCATCGAACTTTCAGATCCTTCATCAAAAGTTTATCAAAATATCTCATCCACCTATTTTCAATATCATTTTCTAAGAAGCATTTTATTATTTTCATCCTTAATATATCTCACTTAAATCCAGATCTTTACTTCTATCTTTGGTTATTAATTTATACATACTCTCTTCTGGTATCATTGTATAAATCACTAAAAAATTTAAATTTTTTTATATATAAACTTTCTTTAGAATCTCTACTACTTTATATCTTTCCCAATTTTTTAGTTTTACTTTAAACCAAGTTTTATATGATTTTATTCCTTATCTTTTCTTGCACTCCATTTCCATTACCAATTTTATCAAAATAAGCTTTTCCTTTTGATTCTCCAGCATACTTTTACTGCTTAATTTCTTCTTTTTTTTACATAACATTAAACATTTATGAACATCCCAAATTCTCTTTGTTTCTTAAAAATATTTTTATTTGTATTTTTTAAGTCATCTAATCACAAGACAATAATTTGATTTATTTTTCTCTTACAATCTTTTTTTATCTTAAAATCTATGATCGATGTTGACTTGACTTTCACTGGAATGGCCTTATAATCTTTTACAATCTAAATGATCTAATTTTCTTATCAAAATAATCAATTTGTATTATCTTAGATCGATTTTATAAGTAATAATATATTCATATCTTTTCTTAAATAAAAGTATTACTAAAATTATAAATTTAAAACAAAATCTAATATAGTCTCTTCATTATTCCATCATATAAATATGAATACTTTTAAAATCTCTACCACTGTATTCAAATCTCCAATAAATATTTTTTTTTTAAAGGTATCTTTTTTAATCATAATCCATATTTCATTCCAAAATTTTTCTTTTAAGTTTATATCCAAACCTACTTGAGAGCGTAAATACTTATAACTTATAATCTTAAGATCAATAATCTTTAAAGCTATAATTTTATCTCCACATTTATTAATATTTATAACATTATCCTTCAAACTTTTATCTATAATCATAACTAAGCCATTTCTAGTCTGATTTTTTTCTGAATACCAAAGTTTAAAACCTAAATTATCAATCTCCTTGGCTTTCTCCCCAACCCATTTAGTTTTTTGAACACATAAAATATTTATCTTTTTATGAACCATAATATTTATTAATTTCATTAATTTACCTATACGAGTACCTATATTATATGTTTCTAACCTAATTCTAATTTCAAGGACTAACTTTCTTTATCCGTCTATAATGGAACCTTTTATTTAAGCGATGTAGCGGCTTTACACATTTTCATTGTATTCAAATCATACATGCGCTTGGGACGCCCCATAACACAATGATTTAAAGGATTCATGTCATGATTATTTACAAATTTATTTGGTTGACCATTCATCAACCCTCCACTTTTCACATCAAGACTTGGGACTGGCAAAGATAGTGTTAAAAATAGCCTTTAAAATAACATTAAGAAAAATTGTAAGCCAAAAAATTCATTAATCTCCTAAATATTTTCACATTTCTATTGGAATATCACCAGGTCCTATTATTTTTCACGCTTCATTTTCTGTAAAGCTTCTCCAACTTCAAATTTATTAATATAATGATAAAAAAAATTTATTTTTGTTTACGGGTATTAAGGTTGCTAAAATCAATCGTGTTCTCAGATCTTTCATTAAAAAATT
Source organism: Cymbidium sinense (assembly GCA_021442155.1). Taxonomy (NCBI): domain Eukaryota; kingdom Viridiplantae; phylum Streptophyta; class Magnoliopsida; order Asparagales; family Orchidaceae; genus Cymbidium; species Cymbidium sinense. Next base: position 133,396,049 of record CM038220.1, read on the forward strand.
TGTCAAAATAACTCATTCACCTATTTTCAATATCATTTTCTAAGAAAAGTATTTTATGATTTTTATCCTTAATACATCTCATTTGAACTAGATTTTTACTTCTCCTATCTCTTTGTTTGGCTAACGTGCATACATCTTTTACCTTCTTTGATATATAATATATTATACAAATCACTAAAAGTTAATTTTTTTGCATCACATATTAATTTATTAGAATCTCTATGGGACACATTATATCTTTCTCAATTCTCTGAGTTTTTACACTTAAATTAAATTTTATAATAATGATTCTTATTTCTTATCTTTTTTTGCACATTTTGACTCTACTACCAACTATTTTTATTAAAAGAAGCTTCTCGTTTTAATTTTCTAAACACATTTTTACAACTTGTTTATTTTCATTTTTCTTTTTCTCATATACATTGACATCCTCCCAAAGCTCTTCTAATACTTCTTAAAATATTTTTATTAATGTTCTTTAAGTAATCTAATCCTGGGATAATAATTTTATTTTTTCATTCAATCCTTCGTCTTAAAATCTAAAACTAATATGATGTTGGTGCTTAAACTTTTCGTATAACTTACAATCTTTATAATTTAAATAACTTATTTTTCTTATCATAAAATAATCAATCTATGTTTTGTAAGATCCATTCTTATAAGCAATAATATGCTCATCTCTTTTTTTAAATAAATATTTGCAACTACAAAACATAAGCTAAAAAAAAATCTAATATACCTCTTTTTATTAAATCTAAATCTATAAATGTTGAATCTTTTAAAATACCAATACCATTTATTAAATCTCCTCCAATAAATACTTTTTTTTCAAAATATATCTTTTGTATTAATCCCTCTAAATCATTTTAAAAATTTTCTTGTGAACATCATCAAAATCTACTTGAGGAGCAGAAACACTTATAACATTGATAATCCTAGTATCAACAATGATCTTTAAAGTCATAATTCTATCTCCAATCCTATTAATATTTATAACATTACCTTTCAAACTTTTATCTATAATAACATATACACCATTTCTAATTCGACTTATATCTGAATATCAAAGTTTAAAACCTAAACTATCAATCTCCTTAACTTACTCCCCAACCTATTTAGTTTCTTGAATACATAAAACATTTATCTTCCTATAAACCATAATATCTATTAAATTCATTAATTTTCCTATAAGAATACATATATTCCAAGTTCCTAACCTAATTCTAGTTTCATGGATTAACTTCTTCGCCCGCATTCGTCCATAATGTGAAAACCTTTGCTTATTTAACACTGCACCCGAGTGTCGATGCAATGACCCTTGCACATTTTAATTGTATTCAGGCCAAACAATGCATCACTTCCAAGAGATGTCTTAACATTAATACAATATTTTAAAGAATTCATGTCATGATTAATTTTAGTTGAATAAAACATTAAATTCCTACGAGTCTAATGAATATCCAAGTTTAAACAAATATCAAGCATCATCACAAAAAAGAAGCCTAAGAAAAGCATGTGATTCTAGTGTACTGTGTACAAAGTGAGTAACATCAAACATTTAACAAAATAATAGTATAGGCTTTTTAAAACTTTAAATTGGTAGTTGAGCATCTATCCTTATACTATGCAGTATACAAATATATAAAACAACACATGGTGGTCTTCGTGCTTTTGTCTTCATGGTTTCTCCTTAGTATGGACCCAACAAACATCACAGAGCCCCCTTGGTCCAAACCTTCTAGCCATTGCTTATCCTAAACCCTCATAATTTTAACATAGTTATAATTACAAATTTCATTTGAAAAATAAAATAAAATCCTAGATCCTACAAAACAAAGATTAATGAAAGAGCAAGCATGCAACCAAGCCATTATATTTTACACACTTGGACTTAGCATCAAAGATGTCAAGCCCACCTATCCTAGTGAGTCATGTTTAGGGGCTTAAGTAACAACTTGCAAGCAAATATTATTACTTACATAAAATATAATTAATTATAAATAAATAATTCTCTAATATCAAGTCTACGAGCAAATAAATCTTAACTTAATTCTGATGCATGCAACAAGAAAAATAATACATGACAATTAAACACTACCCTAACCTAAGTCTAGAATCGATGACTTAGCAATCTAATATGTGTGTGAGGCTTGTGTGGTGGGTCAATTCTAGGCATTAATGTTTCAGTTCTAGTTTAATAGCGTGAATCAATTTATTATCATTAGGTGATCTCAATTTAAGTGATTAATGACTTAAGTATAGATTTTAAATTATAATTTAATTTAGATTTGAGTTAAATTTAATATTTTAAAGAGTGTGAGGAATAGTGGCTTCACTTGGAGTGGGGCTAACTCTTTCTTACAGCTAGGTCTTACAAGAGTGAACACTCCACTAAAGGATGAGAGATCAGTCTAAGGGTCTAAATCAAATGATTTTTATGAATTTTATTTCATTTAATTAATTCTACTTTATTTTAATTATCATCTTAATTATGAGCTTTAATTTCAATTTAGGTTCAAATAATTTCATAATTTCAAAGATTTATTTCCTAAGTTCAACAAAGGTCTTTAAAGACATTCTATGAATTTTTGATGAATGTTTTAGATTGAGTACTATTTATTATTAATTTATTCTAAATTATTTAACCATTTTAAAAGAAATTCATTATAATTAATTTCAAAATAATTCTAACATTTATATAAAAAAACTCTCTGACTTTGAACAACAAGAGGAATGTTTTAAATATATTATTATTATTATTTTTAAATGATTTCAATATCATTGTATTCTATTTGTCATTTATATATATTTTTTATTTTAATTTTAAAACAAATGAATTTTATATATTATATTTAAATAACTTTTTTATATTTATTGATAATTAAAAGATTAATGATTTAATTTTCGTTCTAATTATCTTTGATTTTGAGTTTCACTTAGGTTTTATAATAATTTAGTTTACAATTTTGTTAGCATTCAGTTTGATTATAGATCATCCTTTTTTAAAAATTTTAAAGATTAATTAACTTCTTTCTTTTTTTTTAGATTTAACTTAATTTAATTGAAGGGGAAACACGGGTTTAATCTTGATTGTTTGATCAAGATCGATGGCCAAGGCTTAATTGCAAGAAAAAAAGTGAAATTAGACGGCTATGCTACTCAATTTAATCCAGGTCATTCATTCTGAACAAATAGAATAAATGATTCTAATTCTGTCTCTAACCTCTCGATAAAGAACTCGGGTTGTTCATCGAGACCACTCTCATTCTAGTGAATGAAACACAAAATCGAGATTTCTAAAGTTTTCCAAGTGTTTGAGAAATTTACCTCATTGAAGCCTTTGTTCGGTGGATTCATTGATTCATGAAGTTTACCCGAGTTAAGATGATGCTTCCATAAGCAAGCCCTTGATCCCCTCCTTATCATTTATCCTATAGACCAACTCACCGACATGAGTTGCCTTGGTTGAACTTGAGGTTTTCTTGGTGTCGGGAAGGGAGATAAGCCTCAGCGAGATATTGAACTCAATGCCTTTGGAAGAAGGGTTAATCAATGGTAATGCATGTAGAGATGAGATGCACGTGGGAATGTGCCGATGATGGAGTTTCCAGCGAGGTTAAGGATAGACAGGGAGGTGAATGACATCCAAAAGCAGGGGAGAATTCCATAAATTCACAAACAGTGCTATCAAACCAAGACCAATCAGTGATGTAATACCCCTGACAAAATCTCTCCATAGCCAAATCAACTTGAACATGAATTTCCCAAGATTCATACTCCATCTACAAACTAGCGGCTAATGCTGATCAACTAGAAAGACAAGCCTGTCCCTTATATAGATCAGTGCAACTTGGGTTCCCACAAAAGCCAGCTTCTGAGATTCCGACGACTTCCATGTTTGCTTGAACAGTCCAATGTCCCCCATATATGTAGCTTTAGCCACACCAACAGAATCTCAAACTACATGAAGGAACCTCGTTTTCATGAAAATAAATAAAGTGGTAAGATTTATCTAGCTCAAAAAGAACGCATCCCTTGGCAGTAAAAGAATCGGATATTTCAGCACAGCTAGTAGAAAGCCAAAACATAGTTTGATACAGCGGTGATTTAATATGACCGAGTCACAACAAAATCTGATCAACTATCAAACCAACTACCCAACAAACTGACAAAATAGCTCCAACAATTAAATCAGATAAATCCAAAATAAGGATTTATAACCAGCTAACTCATTCCCTTACAATGGTGATCGAAACCCGATAACAGTCCCAAGAGTGATAGCAACATCTCCACAAAGCCGAATAAATGAGAACTAAAAATTTATGAAGAAGCCCGGCTCCCCTTCCCTATTAAGTACCCACCGGAGCTCCAATCAGAGATTAGTACTCTCCGGCGACTCTACTAGCGACACAGAACGAGAGAGGGAGGTCGGGACGCCGTGACTTCAGATTTGGAGGCTCCGCCGCCGGCTGAATTCCCTGGATCTGATGATCTCGATCGAAACCTTAATCGCATGTGAGAGAAGCAAGAGCTCGGATGGGGATTTTGGAGGCGTGAGTGACTTCGGAATGGAGAGGGGAGCTGGGACGGCTCGTGACGGGAGAGAGGATATTGCGTATTATCGTATGCAAGAAATGAGAGGGAGGAGAGCCTGGCTGTGTTCGGCGAGCTCCGGCGAGCAGAGATGAGGAAAAAACGGCCCCACCCACAATCCGTCAGGAGAAGACGAGGAAGGGGAGGTCACGGGCCATCCTTTTGCGAAGTCAAAAGAGATAAACCTTTTCCATATGCCGATGGGATCATTTTTTATTTTTTTTTTTAAATTACTTGATATAAACAGAAGGGATTATTTTTAAAATAGGTTTAGTGTTAATCTTAATTAGTCATTTAGGCATAAAAAAATTTTATTTAGTAAAATATAGTCGTGTCCGGACGACTAGACATGGTCACGTCGGCGCCCAAACGGACGACTGGCATGCAGGATTTTTTTTTTTTTTTTGCTTTTCATTTTCGGTAGGGGAGAGAGAGAGAGAGAGAGAGGGGTGGCGCGTTTTTTTGTTTTGTTTTTTTGATTTCGGTAGGAGAGAGAGAGAGAGAGAGGGGGGGGTTTAATTAATATAATTATTTAAAATATTTAAAATATATAATTTAAAATATTTTTATAAAATATTTAATAACTAAATATTTATATATTCAGTTATTAATTAAATTATTTATATATATAATTAAAAATAATTTAAAATATTTTAATTATATATATATAAATTTAGAAATTTATTTAATAATTTTTTTATTAATTAATATAATTATTTAAAATATATAATTTTTATTAATTTTGTTAATATATAATTTAAAATATTTAAAATATATAAATAAATAATTTTTAATAAATAAATAAATAATATAATATAAATATTTTATAAATTATATAAATAAAGTAATTATATTTATATTTATTTAGTTATTTATATATTTAAATTATATAAATATTTTAAGTTATTTAATATATTTATAAAATATTTAGTTATTTATATATATATGTATATATATATATATGTATATATATATATATATATATATATATATATATATATATTATATATATATATATATTTATTTATTTATTTTATTCTTTTATTTGTTTATTAAAAAATTATTTATTTATTTTATTTTATTTTTTTATTTTTTTTTATTTTTTTATTATTATTATTATACTTATATATTATATATGTATATGTATATATACATATATATGTATATATATATATATATAATATATATTAAAATATTTTTATAAATTTTATAAATAATATTTTAAATATTTTAAATATTTTAATATAACTTAAAATATTTATATAATTTAAATATATAAATAACTAAATAAATTATAAATATATAATATTCTTTATTTATAAAATTTATAAAATATTTATATAATTTATTGTCTTTATATAATAAATAAATAAATATATATAAATAACTAAATATTTTATAAATATATAAATATCTAAGTATTTATATAATTTAAATTTTTTTTTTTTATTTATTTATTTAACTATATATATGTTTTAAATAAATAAATATTTTAAATAAATATAAATAACTAATTATATATATATATATATATATATATATATAACTAATTATTTATTTATATATTTTAAATATTTTTAAATAATTTATATAACTTAAAAAATATTTATATAATTTAAATACATAAATAACTAAATAAATTATATATATATATATATATATAATTACTTTATTTATATAATTTATAAAATATTTATATAATTTATTTATTTCTTTATTTATTTATTAAAAAAAATATTTATATATTTTAAATATTTTTAAATTATATATTAACAAAAATTAAAAATTATGTATTTTAAATAATTATATTAATTAATAAAAAATTATTAAATAAATTTCTAAATTTATATATATAATTAAAATATTTTAAATTATATATTTAATTATATATATATATAAATGAATTAATTAATAACTAAATATATAAATATTTAGTTATTAAATATTTTATAAAAATATTTTTAAATTATATATTTTAAATATTTTAAATAATTATATATTAAAAAAAATTAATAAAAACTCCCTCTCTCTCTCTCTCCTACCGAAATCAAAAAAAATAAAACAAAAAAAAACCCCCTCTCTCTCTCTCTCTCTCTCTCTCTCCCTACCGAAACGAAAAGCAAAAAAAAAAAAAAAATCCTGCGCATTCGACGTGGGCCATAGCGTCGTCCGTTACGACGACTCTATTTTGTTAAATAAAATTTTTTTATGCCTAAATGACTAATTAAGATTAACACTAAGCCTATTTTAAAAATAATACCATAAACAGAATTAGTAATGGAGTGATGGCTTTAAGAGTTTTTTTTTTAAAAAAAAAAATTGATGAAATTTGGCATCTTTGTTCTGAATGATCTTTAAGAAGTTTAATAGAATTTTAAGAGGTTTAACAATATTTTATAGATATTTATGAGTGTAAATAGCATGGCCTTAATTATAACTAATGAATATATAGTTTTGACTACATCAAATCATATGTATTAATTAATCAGTAGTTAATTATTTTAACTTAATTTCGATCAAAAATTATGTTGGATAATTAGATTTAATTATTTATTTACTTATTTATATATTTTCATGTGTAAATCTCATTGGCTGACTTTGATAAATTAATAAGTATTAGCACATTAATTTGAATTGAGTTCATTTGATTTACTTTAAGGTCAACTTAATTTCATTTATTATTTTTAAAAAAATTAATTATTGCATTGAAGTTTGATTAAGTTATATTTTATTCTAAATAGTTGATTCAAGGCAACTAAGAAAATATTTAAAGCATTTTAATTGTAGCTTAACTAAATTTAGTTTTAATAAAGATTTAATGAGTTGTGGATAATTTCATCTAGGATTTGAGTTAATCTAAATTTAATTATCTTGACTTAAAATTGGCCAATTAATGATATTAAGGTGACAAAAATAATTAGCAAATTTTAATTGAATTTATTTGAGTGCATTTGATTTGGTTTTGAAGCAATTTAATCTTAAAAGTAGTTTTAATAATGATGAGTGAATATTGATTAATCAATTTAGATTGATGTTTCTTAAGTCTAGTGATAGACTTAATAGAGAATTATAATTTTATTTTGCTTGCATTTTTCTTATTCTATATAAAAAAAGTCAACAATATTGTGAGAAGTTCATAAAATATTGTGCTTAGAATATGGTCAAACATAAACATTCACCATTTCAAAAACACCGTAAAATAATATTGTTGTAGAGCGTATGAATATAATTATTAAAGAGTGTGCTATGAGCATGAGTTTGAATGCTAATTTACTCAAATAATTTTGGGTAAAAATAATGAATATTGTTATTTATCTCATCAATCATAGTCCAATAATTTCTTTGAATGAACGGTTACCTAAGGAAGATTGGAGTGACAAAGTGTTAAATATATCTCACATAAAAGTTTTTAGTTGTTCCTCTAAAAGAATATTATCAAATCCTTTAAATGAAGGGTTACTTAAGGAAACTTGGAGTGGTAAAGAGGTAAACGTGTCTCACCTTAAAGTCTTTAGTTGTGCTTCTTATGTTCATATTGATACAAGATGTAGGAGTAAGCTTAATCCGAAGTCTGTTAAGTGTAGATTTGTTAGATATGTCTCAGATGAATTTTTTTATAAATTTTGGAACTACCAGAATTGAAAGTTTATCAAGAGGAGGGATATCACCTTATATGAAAATGAGATGTACAAAAACAAAAATGGAACTCATAATGGTTCATTAGTTACTCCAAAAGACTATTTCAAATATATTAAGATAGAGAATGTTTGTGATCAAAGACAAAGTCAAGAATTGTGTTTAAGCTGATAAAGTATGCAAAGTTCCTTAGACATCTATTATTGAAGTCAAAAAATCTAGCAGAATCTCACAACCTATACAAATATATTCTTTATAACTAATGACTTTACAAATTGAAAGAAGAATATGATAGTAGTAATCATAGAAGAAAGGACTTATATTATAAGAAAGTAAAAGAAAAGAGCTAACTACCATGAAATCATCTCTCAAGTTATAAAGATGATACCAATTAGAGTTATGTTGAGCATAGTAGTAGTGGAAGATTTACATCTAGAGCAGACAAATATGAAAAATAGCTTTTCTCTATTGTGACTTAGAAAAAGGGATATGCATGCTACAACCACAAGGATATTTGATTCCAAGAAAAAAAAAAGCTATGGTGTTCAAACTCAAAAAGAGCTGTGTGATTTGAAACAGACATGAAGACAGCAGTATAAAAGATTTGACAATGTTAGATAATAGGTACACAAAGTGTCAATCAAATCATTGTTATTTCTTTAAATATTTTGATAATTGTTATATATTTCTTGTCTTATATTTGAATGATATAATGATTGATGGCAGACATGAAAAATTATCAAGAAAATTTAAAATGGAATATTTATGTCCAACTAAGAAAATACTCCGTATAAGAATCAATAGAGATAGGAGTGCAAGTACATTGAAGTTATCTCAAGCTAAATATAACAACAACAAATACAATAAGCTTTTATCTCATTATGTGGGGTTGGCTACATGAATTCTTTTTCTTCATTATGTCTTATTAAGTGTCAAATTCTCATTTAATTATAATAAACTATGGTCATTTTTTATACGTCCTGACCAAGCCTTTTTAGGTCTACCTCTATATTTCTTAACATAAGGTGCATCTAATACAACTACTCTTCTAACCGGGTCATCTGACTACCAACGTTTTATGTGACTAAACCATTTAAGGCAATTCTCTCTAATCATATCTGTCACTGGAGCTACTCCAACCTTATCTCAAGCTGAATATACTGAAAAAGTTTTTTAGAGATTTATCATGAATAAGGTAGCACCAATTTTCACTCTCTTGACTAGTCACTTTTGACTATCCAAAGAAGGATCGCCTAAACCTAAAATAAAGCTAGAAAAAATGGAGAGAACCTCATATTCTTTAGTTAATGAAAGTTTGATGTATACTATGGTTTATACAAGACTAGATATTTCACATTTAGTCTGAGTGATCGATTTCTTTATGAGTAACTTAAATAAACATCATTAGGAAGCAATTAAATGAATTCTTAGATACATAAGAGAGATAGTTGAGAAGGCACTATGTTTTGAGGATGTAAGGATTGAATTATAGACATATGTAAATTTTGATCTTGTTGGAGGCATTAATGGTAGAAGAAGCAGATCTATACTTTAGCAAGTACAACGATAAGTTGGATTTCTAAGTTGTGGAAGATTATTGCTCTCTAAACCATAGAAGTTGAATATATTGCTATCACTGAGGTTAGCAAGAAAATGATGTAGCTATAAAGCTTTATGATAAAACTAAGCAAAGAGTAAGGGAATGACAAGCTACATAGGAACAATATGAGTGTTATTCATCAAGCAAGAATGTTGCATTTCATGTCTGATGAAAGCATATATGTCTAAGATATCATTTTGTTCATTCACTTCCAAAAAATAAAAAGGTAATACTAAAAAAAATGCATAGAAGTCAGAATCCAACAAACATATTGATGAAGACTGACAATTGAAAAATTGAAGCTTTGTTTAGCTTCAGTTGAATTTGTAAAGGTTAAGATAGAGGTGAGCCACACTATGACATTTTACTATGATTAATGTTGCAGATCTTAAAAATGTTGGATCACAATCAATCTCTAAGTGAAAGATTTCTATTTTGTAAAGCTTGATTGTATTGATCAAATGAGAATGTACAGTCGATCCAGTCCTCAATTCCATTGGTCAAACTTACTGGGTGGTCGCAGGGAATGGTGCCCCTACTTAGGGTTCGGGGGTGAAGCCCTAAAAAAAAAAATTTCTAGTGTATAGCAACTAAGCGTTATGAAATGAAAGTTTTATTTCTATGAATTGAAGACTTTGCTTCTGAGATAGAGAAACCAACATTTTGATGCGAGGATATCAATGCCTCACATCAAAATTCATGGAATTTCACCAAAAAAATAGAAAAGCCAGCTCTTTAGCACTATATAACAATCGCGACACTAAACCCGTATAGAAGAGCCAAATTGACAAAGTGTCCATCACTTAGGCTCCACTATCACGATAGGGCGGCTCTACAAAGCAGCATAATCTATTTCAAAGTCATTTTCTTCAATTTTAAGTGTAGCTTTTTTTATTATTTTGCAAGTGTAAGTGAAATATGAATGCTCTAGACAAAATGAAGTGTGAGTATTCTAGGCACTGAGTTAAATATAAAGACTATTAGAGAGGCTTGAGTGAAGAGTGATTTGTACAATACTTCTTAGTTTTTTTCTTCATAGTGGATTTATTGGTGTTGTGCGACTTTATGATTTTTTTCTATTTTTTGGTTAATTTAGGTGCTTTTCTTGCTCTTTTGATTTTATTTGTTTCATTCTGAAATTACTTTGATTTTCTCAATTCTTCTTCCAACATGTTTGACATGGATGTTGCTTAAAAAAAGAGCTATAGTGGTTGGTTTTTATGGCAATTTCTTATCCTAGCTTTTAGAATGGATATTCTCTTCGTATTTTGTTCTAACAAGTGTTTGGTGTTGATAGACAATGCTTAGCATCTCTATTAATCATGCCCTATATTTCAACAACTTCTTACGTAATTAGGTTTTATTCCTCATTCAATCACTTATGGACTTGAGGTTACCTTAGCATAATTATTGGGTTCTGCACTTATATTGATTATTGGATCTCATGATCATGAAACTTTTTTTTAAAATTATATTATTTTTTGTGCATTAAGAATTGATTTTACTCAATAGTGATGTCTTACAATATTAAAAATTGCATGTAAATGTATTATTTCATTTGGTTATGAATCTATTAATCAATACATTAGGGACTTTTAAACTTTAACTACTTAAATTTTATTCTCTCTATTTCTCTATCTTGTTTCCACTAAGACTTAAAGGCATGAGTTGGAAAACTATATGAGAAAAAGTATAGTGCTTGACCAAATCAACATTTGAAATGTTAATTTCATTTATATATCTTCAATTAGTTCTAATATGTTCATAGATATACTATGTAGCTCATTCAACAAGCCTATATAATTTGAGCTCTACATGCTTTTGGCATAAAGAAATAATAAAATTTGATTGCAATTTGGCCTAGTAAGAATACCATGAAGTTTATTTTTCTTGACTAAAAGCAAATATAGATAAGATTGGGTAAACAATTGATTTGATTATTAGAGTAATCATGTAAATGGTGAATTCTAATCTTAGATGTACATATTGCAAGATTGTGCGCTTTGTGACTATTGATTGATTCAATGCATTTGACTTAGTTTTATCATAATGAATAACTTGATGATGATGCGAGTACTGTGTTTACATAAAAAGTTAAAACCCATGACAACATATATAATATAGAAGAATGATTTTTTAGCAATAGAAATTACTATATATTCTTTGTACTTTATGAATTCATGTACATTAAGAAAAAAAATTTATTTGTGTAATGGACATATTAATCTAAAAGTATTTTAGATATGATTTGGAAGAGTATATATTGTTTCTCAGACTATTTAAGATGAACAAGTAGGCTAGAAGTTGTATGTAGGACTTGAATTAGAAGCTAAATGTTGCATTTGATGTTTTAAGAGGTCCAGATATGGATAAATTTTGGTTTCTTTAATGTTTGTGCAATGATGTATATATTAATTCTCAAATTGTAAAAAAAAAGTTGTTTTGCTTTATAAATTAACACTTGTGATTTGTTTGTTTCAAAATTTCATGAAAATTTTACTCATTAGTTTCTTGAAAAAAAAAATTCTTTCCATTTTACATACTATATGATATTCCATTTTATGTCATATAACTTTTAAAATAAATAAATATTATTTGATTTATTAATTGTGATGAGAATCAATGTATTTTTAGGTATTTTCTTGATTTTCAAATATCCTGGAAGTAATTCATTTTTATGATGATACAACAACAACAACAACAACAACAATAGCAACCCTTTATCCCACTAAGTGGAGTTAGCTACATGAATCTTCTTCTTCTTTTTTCCATTGTGTCATATTAAGGGTTAAATTCTCATTTAACTCTAGGAATATTTACATACATACCACACAATTCTTATGCATTTACATATCTAACACCTAAAATTAGATAATTACTTTTCTAACACTTTCCTATGCTTAAAAAGGTACATTTCATTTTTAAAAAGTGAGTGATGATGATATTTTTGATTTGATATTAAAGATTAGGATGTTATATATGTAAAAAATTGAAGTTTAGGTATTAGATATGTAAATATATAAGAATTGTGTGGCATGTATGAAATCCCCTTAACAACATGAGATCTATTTTACACTACATAACTAGGTCTTTTTGTCTATCCTCTACCTTTCTTAACATAGGTCATAATACATCTACTCTCTAACTTGGTTATTTGACAACATTTTGAAGACGATGGAAATAGCAAATGTGTTAAAACTAATTGGTACTCATTGATTGATTCCATAGATTTTTGGAGGAAATAGATCAGATTCCCATTGATAATTCTTTTCTAGCAATGCATTTGGAATTCTCTACCTTTTTTGCAGTTTCAGTATCTGTTTGGCATCAGATTTTGTACCCCATTAGCATTATGCTTCCTTTTTTTTCTTACTCTAAGTTTCAAGAGGTGTTCTTTGGAGAGTTCTAGAACAGAAAGGAGTTAATATTGGTTATATTCAAGTCATTAAGGATATGTATACTAGAGCTGTTACTTGTGTCCAAACATAAGGAGGATTGACAAAATATTTTCATATTTTAGTTGGATTACATCAATGATCAGCTTTAAGCCCTTATCTTTTTTTTACTTTAGTTATGGATGTTCTTACTAGGCATTTACAGGAAGATGTACCTTGGTGTATGCTTTTTGCTGATGACATTCTTCTTGTTGATAAGGCTAGAGAGGGAGTCCAAGAGAAACTTGAATTATGGAGGTCAACTTTAGAGTCTAAAGGTTTTCGTTTAAGTAGATCTAAAACTGTATATATGGAGTGTAATTTTAGTTGTAGAAGTTTTAGTGGTAGTATTGTGACATTAGGTGAACAAGTCATTAATAAGAGTGAGCGATTCATATATTTAGGCTATATTGTTAAAAATGATGGTGAAATAGATGGAGATGTTATTAGTAGAATTCAAGTTGGATGGTTGAAGTGGAGGAATGCATCTGGCCTATTGTGTGATAGAAAAGTTCCAGTTAAACTTAAGGGAAAATTTTATAAGATGGTGATAAGACCGCAATGACTTATGGTAGTGTTGGCCAAAAAGAAGCATAAAGTTAAGTGTTACGAGATGAGGATGCTTAGGTGGATGAGTGGCTTTACTCTTAGAGATAAAATGCAAAATGAGTATGGAAAAAGTTGAAGTAGCTCTAGTGGCGATAAGATTAGAGAGTCAGATGGTTTGGCCACATAAAGAGTCGTCATGACTCGGTTAGGAGAGAGATGATATTCCTTTGTTAAGAAAGGTAAAGGTAGACCGGAGACTTGGTTAAGATGTATAAAAAATGACCTTAGTATACTTGAATTAAATGAGAACTTGACGCATAATTGGACACAATGGAGGCGAAAGATTCATGTAACTGACCCCACTTAGTGGGATTAAGGCTTGTTGTTGTTGTTGTTGTTGTTGTTGTGTACATCTTGTTTAAATAGTATATTCAACTTCTGTTCAATGGTTGTTGAGGCTTTATCTCAATGGAAAATTAGTTATGTTATTCTGAATTTATTGTATTGGCAGCTTCTCAAATGTTTCTTTCTTTAAGAAAGAATGTGCATTCTGAAGGAAACCATTAAATGATTTTGCTCTAATGAGAATGCTCAGGGGTCTCTATTATTCTCTTTTTTTTATTTTATTTTTTTTGTAATTAGAGTTACAACTTCATTTACTTAAATTCAATCCTCGTTATAATTATGTTGCTGATACTATTCATGTTTGTAAATAATATCAGAATAATTCGGATCAAGTGCTAATGAAAATTCAATCAGAAGTGATATTGTTTATGCTGAAGAAACCTATTTCAAAATAAGACTGTGCGTTATAATTGAAATTAGTGATTATATTTCAAAATAGATTCGATTTTGAAATTAGTGGTTTGAAAATTGAGTTTCATTTGTAAAATATTAGATTTTTGGATTAGTTAGCGAATCAAAATTTTGGATTAAAAAATGATTAAATACTAATAAATTTAAACCTATTTTGGAATAGCTAAAATCAGTTTATCTAAAATCAATTTGAAATAATCAAACCAAATAATTAATGTTTGGTATGGTTCAGTTTTACATTCTACTTGGTTGGTTTGGTCCAAATTTCTGAATATTTAAAACTAATCAATTTTCTAAGTTTCTCATCCAAAATGATCGATTGCACACTCATAATTTAAAAGTGGAGTATATAAATTTCTTTGAACTCCCTCATTGATTTTCATTTATCTTTTGAAAGTGGCAATTTAAGTTTTTGTTTCTTCTTTCTTACCATTCTTAAGAAATCAGAGCTCTAAATATCAATCATGTAAATAATTTATGCATCTTATTTGTATATAGTTTTAGTTGCATGCTTCAAAATGTTATTATGGACAACCGCACATTGAGCGTTGTTTTTTTATTTTTTGTAAAGAAAGGTTCTCTTTAGCTTCATTTTGATGCTAACATTCAAGTAGCTTCTCAACTTCACCATTAAACTTAGTAAGGTTGATCCATAAGCTATTCTATTCAAACACTTCTTTTTTAAGATAATTATTGTGCCTCATCTATTAGTTTATTTTTATCATATAATGTAACAAATAGCTCAATAATTAGATAAATTCTAATCAGAGGGAAAAAAAACCTTAGATCAATAAAAAATAATTAGATAAATTCTAATTAGAACCTACTAGTCAGCTTGTGAAGGAAGGGATAAGAAGACTAGTAATGTGTTGATTATAAATCTCCCAAAAGGAAAACTAGTGTTGGCCTCATGTTTCGAAATGATTATATTGGGTAAATTTTCAGTAAAGCTTGAATCAATGGAAATTCAAATCCAATTTGATAATTCTTAATAAACATAGTAGATCATCTAAATCATATTTAAATCAATTAAAATCCAAATCATTCTATATTTAATGTGAAACCAAATAAAAATGATTTATTAGCAATCTATTAAGGTCTTTAATAGATTAACATTGTTAAATGAAATTTAATTATAATCCAACTTGATTAAAGATCAATGAAGATTTGAATTAGTCATTTAAAGCATAATAAATTCGGCTATTTTCAATTTGAACTTAATATACATATTGAATTAATACACTTCATTAAGTTAAATTCTCATCATGCTTTGACAAAATTTTTTTCAAAAGAATCAAATTAATCATTTCATACTGAATTGAAATTAAAACCTTTTGAAGGATTAATAACTTGCTTTTGCTAAGTTTGCAAAATCAAATTCATTTTGATTGGACCAATCTAAAATACAAAATCAAGTTAACTCAACAAGAAAAGAGAGAGAGAGAGAGAGAGAGAGAGAGAGAGAGAGAGAGAGAGAGATGTAAAAATCCATAAAATCAAATTTTGATCATAATGATTCTTGCATTAATCTGACCTAAAATCTTAAAAAAAAAAAATCAATGGACAAACCAAAATAATTCCCATTAAATTCCATTTTTTTGGGGTTTTTACATACATACCACGGCAAACCATCTAATTTACTCATTTAACACATAAAACTTTAATATTACATGTATACCATACTAAACAACACCGTAACTCATTTTTACCATTCCGTAAGCATTCCGTAAGCATGGAGACAGAAAAGTGGAGACAGACTCATTTCACGGGCATTTTTATTCGTCGAGCATTTCTGGTCCTCACTCGTATTCAGGTCGGCAGCAGAAGGAAGCGTGGAGACGAAAGCGGCTGATACTCTTTATCATCCCGTAACTTGGAGATGGAAGCGCGGAAACGAGAAAGTCGGCACCGAAAAAGTCTCGGTCATCGTTGGGATTGAAAAGAAACCCTAGATTCCAATGAGGATCAGCGGAGGAGAAGAAGATTCGTGAATCACATGAGATCCCTCCTTCAGCTAGGTCTCCTTCATTGGTATCTTTAACATTACATTTTTTTTCCTCCTTCACGAATCTACTTTCATTTTTTCATATAATACCGGACATAAGAAGCAAGTTACATGCATCAATCAACAAGAATAAAAAGCATAATGTGTCAACATAACTATTATCTTGAAGTCAGTACAAGATTAATGATGTCATCATAATCATTTTTTAGTAATATCCTACGTGTGATGAAAACTTTCTGTTAAAAACTCATGCCCATAGCCATTATTATACTTATCAAAGCCTATGTACAGACTTGCAAGGATGCACGACAAGCAATTTGTGTCAATGATGCCTAACATATAGGCCAACCCAATTTTAAATGCACATATATGCAAGTGTCCGTTTCAAAAAAAAAATCACAATTGAAATTAAATTTAAAAAGTACTAACCTGAACTGCAGCACCAAGGGCAACAACCTCATCAGGGTTAACTGTTACATTAGGTTCCTTTGTAGTTATCTTTCTCACAAGTTTTTTACGTACATTGATATATATATATATATATATATATATATATATATATATATATATATATATATATATATATATATATATATATATATATATATATATCCTTTGAATTATTACTGCAAAGATGTTGTTAAATGACATTTAGATAATAGGTACACAAAGTGTCAATCAAATCATTGTTACTTTAAATATTTTGATAATTGTTATATATTTCTTATCTTATATTTGAATGATATAATGATTGATGGCAGACATGAAAAAGATAAAGGACAAAAAAAATTATCAAGAAAATTTAAAATGGAATATTTAGGTCCAACTAAGAAAATACTCTGTATAAGAATCAATAGAGATAGGAGTGCAAGTACATTGAAGTTACCTCAAGCTAAATATAACAACAACAACAATAAGCTTTTATCTCATTATGTGGGGTTGGCTACATGAATTCTTTTTCTTCATTATGTCTTATTAAGTGTCAAATTCTCATTTAATTATAATAAACTATGATCATTTTTTATACATTCTGACCAAGCCTTTTTAGGTTTACCTCTATCTTTCTTAACATAAGGTGCATCTAATACAACTACTCTTCTAACTGGGTCATCTGACTACCGATGTTTTATGTGACCAAATCATTTAAGACGATTCTCTCTAATCTTATATGTCACTAGAGCTACTCCAACCTTATCTCAAACCGAATATACTGAAAAAGTGTTTTAGAGATTTATCATGAATGAGGTAGCACCAATTTACACTCTCTTGACTAGTCACTTTTGACTATCCAAAGAAGGATCGGCTAAACCTAAAATAGAGCTAGAAAAAATGGAGAGAACCTCATATTCTTTAGTTAATGAAAGTTTGATGTATACTATGGTTTATACAAGACTAGATATTTCACATTTAGTATGAGTGATTAATTGCTTTATGAGTAACTTAAATAAACATCATTAGGAAGCAGTTAAATGAATTTTAGATACATAAGAGAGATAGTTGAGAAGGCACTCTATTTTGAGGATGTAAGGATTAAACTATAGACATATGTAAATTTTGATCTTGTTGGAGGCATTAATGGTAGAAGAAGCAGATCTATATTTTAGCAAGTACAACGATAAGTTGGATTTCTAAGTTGTGGAAGATTATTGCTCTCTCAATCATAGAAGTTGAATATATTGCTATCACTGAGGTTAGCAAGAAAATGATGTAGCTATAAAGCTTTATGATAGAACTAAGCGAAGAGTAAGGGAATGACAAGCTACATAGGGACAATATGAGTGTTATTCATCAAGCAAGAATGCTGCATTTCATGTCTGATGAAAGTATATATGTCTAAGATATCATTTTGTTCATTCACTTCCAAAAAATAAAAAGGTAATACTAAAAAAAAATGCATAGAAGTCAGAATCCAACAAACATATTGACGAAGACTGACAATTGAAAAATTGAAGCTTTGTTTAGCTTCAGTTGATTTTGTAAAGGTTAAGATAGAGGTGAGCCACACTATGACATTTTACTATGATTAATGTTGCAGATCTTTAAAATGTTTGATCACAATCAATCTCTAAGTGATAGATTTCTATTTTGTAAAGCTTGATTGTGTTGATCAAATGAGAATGTACAGTCGATCCAGTCCTCAATTTCATCAGTCAAGCTTACTAGGTGGTCGCAGGGAATGGTCCCCCCTACTCAAGGTTCGGGGGTGAAGCCCTTAAAATTTTTTTTTTTCTAGTGTATAGCAACTAAGCGTTATGAAATGAAAGATTTATTTCTATGAATTGAAGACTTTTCTTCTGAGATAGAGAAACCAACATTTTGATGCAAGGATATCAGTGCCTTCACATCAGAATTCATGGAATTTCACCAAAAAGATAGAAAAGCTAGCTCTTTAGCACTATATAACAATCGCGACACTAAACCTGTATAGAAGAGCCAAATTGACAAAGTGTCCATCACTTAGGCTCCACTATCACGATAGGGCGGCTCTACAAAGCAGCATAATCTATTTCAAAGTCATTTTCTTCAATTTTAAGTGTAGTTTTTTTTTATTATCTTGCAAGTGTAAGTGAAATATGCATGCTCTAGACAAAATGAAGTGTGAGTATTCTAGGCGCTGAGTTAAATATGAAGACTATTAAAAAGGCTTGAGTGAAGAGTGATTTGTACAATACTTCTTAGTTTTTTTCTTCATAGTGGATTTATTGGTGTTGTGCGACTTTATGATTTTTTTCTATTGGTTAATTTAGGTGCTTTTCTTGCTCTTTTGATTTTATTTGTTTCATTCTGAAATTACTTTGATTTTCTCAATTCTTCTTCCAACATGTTTGACATGGATGTTGCTTAAAAAAAGAGCTATAGTGGTTGGTTTTTATGGCATTTTCCTATCTTAGCTTTTAGAATGGATATTCACTTCGTATTTTGTTCTGACAAGTGTTTGGTGTTGATAGACAATGCTTAGCATCTCAATTAATCATGCCCTATATTTCAACAACTTCTTACATAATTAGGTTTTATTCCTCATTCAATCACTTATGGACTTGAGGTTACCATAGCATATATATTGGGTTCTGCACCTATATTGATTATTGGATCTCATGATCATGAAACTTTTTTTTAAAGTTATATTATTTTTTGTGCATTAAGAATTGATTTTACTCAATAGTGATATCTTACAATATTAAAAATTGCATGTAAATGTACTATTTCATTTGGTTATGAATCTATTAATCAATACATTAGGGACTTTTAAACTTTAACTACTTGAAATTTCATTCTCTCTATTTCTCTATCTTGTTTCCACTAAGACTTAAAGGCATGAGTTGGAAAACTATATGAGAAAAAAGTATAGTGCTTGACCAAATCAACATTTGAAATGTTAATTTCATTTATATATCTTCAATTAGTTCTAATGTGTTCATATATATACTATGTAGCTCATTCAACAAGCCTATATAATTTGAGCTCTCCATGCTTTTGGCATAAAGAAATAATAAAATTTGATTGCAATTTGGCCTAGTAAGAATACCATGAAGTTTATTTTTCTTGACTAAAAGCAAAAATATAGATAAGATTGGGTAAACAATTGATTTGATTATTAGAGTAATCATGTAAATGGTGAATTCTAATATTAGATGTACATATTGCAAGATTGTGCACTTTGTGACTATTGATTGATTCAATGCATTTGAGTTAGTTTTATCATAATGAATAACTTCATGATGATGAGATTATTGTGTTTACATGGAAAGTTAAAACCCATGACAACATATATAATATAGAAGAATGATTTTTTAGTAATAAAAATTACTATATACTCTTTGTACTTTATGAATTCATGTACATTAAGAAAAAAATTATTTGTGTAATGGACATATTAATCTAAAAGTATTTTAGATGTGATTTGGAAGAGTATATATTGTTTCTCAGACTATTTAAGATGAACAAGTAGGCTAGAAGTTGTATGTGGGACTTGAATTAGAAGCTAAATGTTGCATTTGATGTTTTAAGAGATCCAGATATGGATAAATTTTGGTTTCTTTAATGTTTGTGCAGTGATGTATATATTAATTCTCAAATTGTAAAAAAAAAGTTGTTTTGCTTTATAAATTAACACTTGTGAGTTGTTTTTTTCAGAATTTCATGAAAATTTTACTCATTAGTTTCTTGAAAAAAAAAATTCTTTCCATTTTACATACTATATGATATTCCATTTTATGTCATATAACTTTTAAAATAAATAAATATTATTTGATTTATTAATTGTGATGAGAATCAATGTATTTTAGGTATTTTCTTGATTTTCAAATATCATGGAAGTAATTCATTTTCATGATGATACAACAACAACAACAACAATAGCAACCCTTTATCCCACTACGTGGAGTTAGCTACATGAATCTTCTTCTTCTTTTTTCCATTGTGTCCTATTAAGGGTTAAATTCTCATTTAATTCTAGGAATATTTACATACATACCACACAATTCTTATGCATTTACATATCTAACACCAAAAATTAGATAATTACTTTTCTAACACTTTCCTATGCTTAAAAAGGCACATTTCATTTTTAAAAAGTGAGTGATGATGGTATTTTTGATGTGATATTAAAGATTAGGATGTTATATATGTAAAAAATTGAAGTTTAGGTATTAGATATGTAAATATATAAGAATTGTGTGGCATGTATGTAAATCCCCTTAATTCTAACAACATGAGATCTATTTTACACTACATAACTAGGTCTTTTCAGGTCTATCCTCTACCTTTCTTAACATAGGTCTAACATAATACATCTACCCTCCTAACTTGGTTATTTGACAACATTTTGAAGACGATGGAAATAGCAAATGTGTTAAAACTAATTGGTACTCATTGATTGATTCCATAGATTTTTGGAGGAAATAGATCAGCTTCCCATTGATAATTCTTTTCTAGCAATGCGTTTGGAATTCTCTACCTTTTTTGCAGTTTCAGTATCTGCTTGGCATCAGATTTTGTGCCCCATTAGCATTATGCTTCCTTTTTTTTTCTTACTTTAAGTTTCAAGAGATGTTCTTTGGAGAGTTCTAGAACAGAAAAGAGTTAATATTGGTTATATTCGAGTCATTAAGGATATGTATACTAGAGCTGTTACTTGTGTCCACACATAAGGAAGATTGACAAAATACTTTCATATTTTAGTTGGATTACATCAATGATCAGCTTTAAGCCCTTATCTTTTTTACTTTAGTTATGGATGTTCTTACTAGGCATTTACAGGAAGATGTACCTTGGTGTATGCTTTTTGCTGATGACATTCTTCTTGTCGATAAGGCTAGAGTGGGAGTCCAAGAGAAACTTGAATTATGGAGGTCAACTTTAAAATCTAAAGGTTTTCATTTAAGTAGATCTAAAACTGTATATATGGAGTGTAATTTTAGTTGTAGAAGTTCTAGTGGTAGTATTGTGACATTAGGTGAACATGTCATTAATAAGAGTGAGCGATTCAGATATTTAGGCTATATTGTTCAAAATGATGGTGAAATAGATGGAGATGTTATTAGTAGAATTCAAGTTGGATGGTTGAAGTGGAGGAATGCATCTGGCCTATTGTGTGATAGAAAAGTTTCAGTTAAACTTAAGAGAAAATTTTATAAGATGGTGGTAAGACACAATGACTTATGGTGTAATGTTGGCCAAAAAGCATAAGACTAAGTTAAGTGTTACAGAGATGAGGATGCTTAGGTGGATGAGTGGCTTTACTCTTAGAGATAAAATGCAAAATGAGTATGTTCAGGAAAAAGTTGGAGTAGCTCCAGTGGCAGATAAGATTAGAGAGAGTCGCCTTAGATGGTTTGGCCACATAAAGAGTCGGCCGTCCAATGTAGGAGAGTAGATGCATTATATTTGCCTTATATTAAGAAAGGTAAAGGTAGACCAAAAAAGACTTGGTTAAGATGTATAAAAAATGACCTTAGTATACTTGAATTAAATAAGAACTTGACGCATAATAGGACACAATGGAGACGAAGGATTCATGTAACTGACCCCACTTAGTGGGATTAAGGCTTGTTGTTGTTGTTGTTGTTGTTGTGTTCATCTTGTTTAAATAGTATATTCAACTTCTGTTCAATGGTTGTTGAGGCTTTATCTCAATGGAAAATTAGTTATGTTATTACAATTTATTGTATTGGCAGCTTCTCAAATGTTTCTTTCTTTAAGAAAGAATGTGCATTCTGAAGGAAACCATTAAATGATTTTGCTCTAATGAGAGTGCTCAGGGGTCTCTTTTATTCTCTTTTTTTATTTTATTTTTTTGTAATTAGAGTTACAACTTCATTTACTTAAATTCAATCCTCGTTATAATTATGTTCGATACTATTCATGTTTTAAATAATATCGAATAATTGGATCAAGTGCTAATGAAAATTCAATCAAAAGTGATATTGTTTATGTTGAAGAAACCTATTTCAAAATAAGACTGTGCGTTATAATTGAAATTAGTGATTATATTTCAAAATAGACTCGGTTTTGAAATTAGTGGTTTGAAAATTGAGCTTCATTTGTAAAATATTAGATTTTTGGATTAGTCATTGTTAAATGAAATTTGAGCAATCTGTTAAGGTCTTTAATAGATTAACATTGTTAAATGAAATTTAATTATAATCCAACTTGATTAAAGATCAATGAAGATTTGAATTAGTCATTTAAAGCGTAATAAATTTTCAATTTGAACTTAATATACATATTGAATTAATACACTTCATTAAGTTAAATTCTCATCATGCTTTGACAAAAAATTTTCAAAAGAATCAAATTAATCATTTCATCTTGAATTGAAATTAAAACCTTTTGAAGGATTAATAACTTGCTTTTGCTAAGTTTGCAAAATCAAATTCATTTTGATTGGACCAATCTAAAATACAAAATCAAGTTAACTCAAAAGAAAAAAAAAAAAGAAGAGAGAGAGAGAGAGAGAGAGAGAGAGATGTAAAAATCCATAAAATCAAATTTTGATCATAATGATTCTTGCATTAATCTGACCTAAAATCTTAAAAAAAAAATCAATGGACAAACCAAAATAATTCCCATTAAATTTCATTTTTTTTGGGGTTTTTACATACATACCACGACAAACCATCTAATTTACTCATTTAACACATAAAACTTTAATATTACATGTATACCACGCTAAACAACATCGTAACTCATTTTTACCATTCCGTAAGCGTTCCGTAAGCGTGGAGACGGACTCATTTCGCGGGCATTTTTGCTCATCGAGCATTTCTGCTCCTCACTCGTATTCAGGTCAGCAGCGGAAGGAAGCGTGGAGACGGAAGCGGTCGTTACTCTTTATCATCCCGTAACTTGGAGACGGAAGCACGGAGACGAGAAAGTCGGCACCGAAAAAGTCTCGGGCATCATTGGGATTGAAAAGAAACCCTAGATTCCAATGAGGATCAACGGAGGAGAAGAAGATTCGTGAATCACATTAGATCCCTCCTTCAGCTAGGTCTCCTTCATTGGTATCTTTAACATTACATTTTTTTTCCTCCTTCATGAATCTACTTTCATTTTTTTATATAATACCAGACATAAGAAGCAAGTTATATGCATCAATCGACAAGAATGAAAAGCACATAATTTGTCAACATAACTATTATCTTGAAGTCGGTACAAGATTAATGATGTCATCATAACCATTTTCTAGTAATATCCTACGCGTGATGAAAATTTTCTGTTAAAAACTCATGCCCATAGCCATTATTATACTTATCAAAACCTATGTACAGACTTGCAAGGATGCACGGCAAGCAATTTGTGTCAATGATGCTTAACCTACAGGCCAACCCAATTTTAAATGCACATGTATGCAAGTGTCTGTTTCAAAAAAAAAAAAAAAAAACCGCAATTGAAATTAAATTTAAAAAGTACTAACCTGAACTGCAGTACCAAGGGCAACAACCTCATCAGGGTTAACTGTTACATTAGGTTCCTTTGCCGTTATCTTTCTCACAAGTTTTTTAAGTACATGCCACGAATCTTCAATTACCGCTTTTGTTGGAAGGAAACAATTCATTAGATTTGTAAATATTCAATTAGGAGCTTGAGTGGTTCATGGCATTTGCATTTCCTTCTTATTAATGATATATATATATATATATATATATATATATATATATATATATATATATATATATATATATATATATATATATATATATATATATATATATCTCCTTTGAATTATTACTGCAAAGATATTATTAAATGACATTTAGTTTTAACAACTTCAATCATTCTGCTTACTTGATAGTTAAACATATGAGAAACTATTGTTGATCTATTGCTGCAGATTTAAGCTTTATATCCAAAGATCTACTAATAATCTTTCGCCAAACAAAAGCATGCCATCAATAAGCACAAATGAATCTTCAACATCGAAGGGCTTCGTTAAGGAATATCAAGTCAATTGTCATTGTAACTTACAATGTGTCTTATACACATCCCATAAAGGTAGAAGTTTTGGCAAGAAATTTTTAAGATGCCCAAAAAATTGAACAAATGAGGATTGCGGCTAATTCAAGTGGTTAAATGAAGTCGTCAACGCATTGTGTGATATTGAGAATCAATCATGTACTTTTCAGGAGAACACGACAAAGAAACTTGAGATCCTCTCAAAACAAAATAAGATTATAATGAGAATGCTAATTGTTGTTATTGCAATATTTTTCTTCATTACTAAGTTAGTTTTGCAAGCGATGATGATGTACTAATTTGGTTTATTATAACTGTATCTTCTAATGTATTGTGAACACATCTTATTAAGGAATATTTTTAGTTTATATTACATGAATTGTGAACACGTCTTATCTTCAATCTGTAAAGAGTTCTCATCTTGGTTTTACAAGATCTATAGATGATGGAAGCAATAAAAATCATTTTATTCATATATCGATCAATAATAAATATTGTATTACATATCTCTAAAAGCAATATTTCAAATGCTTCTCTCATCCAAATATGTTGGCCTCCCTCCATTGCTTCAGCCACGAGTTGCTTTCCCTTCAGCAATCTGCAGGAGGCTGTCTCTCTATGTTTGGAGAATGTTGGTTATCTTTTTTATTGCTTAGACTTGCATGAATGTCCGATCGATTGGATTAAACTAGTTTCACAATATTTTTAGCGCCACTGGATGAAGAAAATCCAGTTAAATCAACCGAAGTAAATCTTCTGTAAATAATATCTACAAAAAACATTATAAATATTAATTTATTTAATTACGAGATAGTCTGTTTGCACAGATCTTAAAACACTTCATCAAAATATGAAATTTTGAAACAAATGTCTTGATATTACTGTCGTGCTTTAGGAGTTGTACATAAGGATTATACGAGATTAAATGTGATGTCGTTTAAACTGATGAAACAATTGGTTTAAATCATTGGTACAAAAAGAATTAACTGAGACGAAACTATTAGCAGATGCTCTGAAGAGGAATGCAAAATGCCGCTAAGCCATGAATTTTAAACTCATCATGCCGTGCATTAACAACAACCAAGTTGCTGGGAGATGCATAGTTCCAGCATCAAAAAAACTTCAGAAGTAGCATAAGCAAACTTGTCAGTAAAAGAAAATTAATAAAATAGCCATCTCTCAATCAAGATGTTTTAGATGTTAGCATAACACCAAAATTTATACCTTACTGCATTCATGCTGAAACCTGTGATGAGAAGATCAACCAGATGAAAGACAGCAGCATCTTCATAAATACAAGCAATTAGCTCACAACTATTGAAACAAATTATAGTGGAAGGTCATTTACTATTCCCTAAAGAAGGTATAAAAAGCGTATTTGTTAGTTCCTAGCTCTTATGTTATGCAACATACATAGAGCTTAAGATTCATTTATAAACTCATTGCAGCAAATGTTATGCTATAGGCCCAACTAATAGGCTAAAAAATCGTATGGTGAAACTCACAAAAACAAGTAGGACTATAACAACAAGATTCACACAGAAAATCGTATGGTAAAACTCATTTTTGAAAGAATAATTAGTGACAAGCAGAGGGTATTTAACTACTGAGAATGTAGGAGAGACTAATACCATTTGGATGCATGAGTTGGCTAGAAAAAAAAGCATTGGATTCCAAAATTCTATTGGAAAATCTGTTGCATTTCCAAAACAAACTATACAAAATTCTAGTACTACGAGACAACCCAAAAGATCTGTTGTATATTGTTAATCAAAAAATTTAGATCCAAATCAAAATTTTGATGATGATCGCAAAAAAATTCAGATGCCAACCAAAATTTTCTATTCAAAATCTAATTGATAGTCTTCATTTTCATTGAGAACTTCATCACTTCTGGGAGTTTTGTTCATTCCAATTGTGCCATAAATATTGTCTAAAGAGCCCACATTTGCTTCGATTGGAGGCAATGGATCAGTAAGTTAATTTATGAGATTCTTGCATGTGCTGACCCCATAAGCCGCACCACATTTGTGAACACTTTTACTTTTATAATTTGCCTTCTAGAAAACTTTTTTAATCATCGCTTTCTTGTTGCCTCTAGTAATGTGTTTGGTACACCAATATTTATGTCATCATCAACCACTATCCATTGATCTTTGCTAGGGAGAGTGCCTATTGCACATTCATAAGCCATGCAATATCTGTTAAAACAATATAAAATACGGTTTTAGATAGATTAATAAATGCATAAGGGAAAATATAATTTGCATGTACCTCATAACATGATAAAGCTCATCAACATATGTATGCCATAGTGGTAGATCTTTTGTTAAAAAAAACAATGCATGAATACAAGGCAATCCACTTATTTGCCAGAAATTAAATGTGCATTCTTTTTTGGTGATATCTACTTCTTCTCTCCCATGATATCCTTCAACCTCTACTTTAAATGGCATAGAATGCCTAATAATAAAATTTTCTTTTCTTGTACTGATCTCTCTAATGTGCTCTTCCGCGAAGGGTACCAAATGCCCTCTCCAGTTAACAGAGTAAATTTTCCTCTCTGCACGTTGTTCCATTAACATCTCTCTAAGCATACCGACCAAATCCATTGCTGGTTTTCCCTAACTTCCCCAATCCATGAATTGAATGACTCTGCCATGTTATTTGTGTTATAATAATTTTTTATCTCATTAGAAAATTCAGATATTGACCACTTATATAGTAGTGAAACAAGATATGCATGCATATGTGGACTGATAATGAATATTTCTTTTTTTTTTCTTTGAAATTCTAATTTTGAGTATGTATTAGCAGCTGTCCAGATAATACTTTTAAGCTGATGAGTATCATCGCAATGGAAAAAATTTTTCAGATTCTTTCATAAATGTCTTATACACACTCGGTGCTCTGTATTTGGGAATGTAGATCTAATAGCCTCGCTTAAACCCTTTTCCATATCTGAAATAAAAGCCAAAGGAGCAACCTCAGCTGTAAATGACTCCTCCAAATTGTGTAGGAACCACTCCCAAGTCTTCTTGATTCCGTCTCAACAATAGCAAAAGCAATTGTGAAAAGTCCATTGTTCCCATCAAGAGAGTTTGCAGAAAGTAAGACACCCAGATACTTGGATTTTAGGTGACATGCATCTAAGCCTAATAGAATACATCCGCCAAAATCCATCGATGCAAACCTTAAAACTTACATAGAATCTCATGAATGAATTGTCAACCATATCATGCGTGTATGTGATATGCCCCGATTTTTCTTGAATGAGTTCGCTCTAAGTGTCGGTACCACTTGTAGTTCATCAAGATCCAATGCTCTTGCTCTCGTGCTAATTCCTAGAGCGTCATAGCGCATATAAGGAGTGATAATCCATATGCACTTTCTAGGCTATTGATCGACGGGGTATATCGATTCTTTTATAATATCTTTTATTTGAGAGCCACCCAACTAGAAGTTGCTTGTTTATTTCCTCCATTGACTCACATAAATGTGCACTTTCTAGCTTGATCACTTGAAATGTGTGACCGTAACACAAAGTCTCTTATCCTCCATGGGCACCCTCGATGTGCACAAATTGCTATAACTTCGAGTTTTATCACCGCTTTGATCTTCACTCCAAAATTATTCATAATTGCGTCGCTTGTTTGAAGCTCATAGCATCTTCAAAACATGAACCGATATATAAAGCGTTGTTGTCTCTTCTTTCACTAATAAGTAATTTATCATTACATTCTTCAACTTTGAAATCATCTTTCTGTTGGGTGTTTACTGAACACATAGATCCATCAACTACAACTACATCATTTTGTATTGAAATGATAACTTCAACACGTCGATCTTCATTGGAATTTCGGAATAATTCTACCAAATCAATATCAGAACTTATAAGTTTGTACTCTTTAGGTGACGTCCCATGAATATAAGAATGTAATTCGAATGCATGATCTTTCAACCAAGGATAACTTCTTCTCTAAGTACAAATAAGTTGATTAAATCTTTATCAAGCTTCAAAGTCTTCTATTTCCCACCTTCATATTTTTTCTGGCTTTGATTTCTCACTTCAATTAGCCACCAAACTTCAAAACAATGCAATGATTCATGTTTGAAGCTTGACACCTACACGTATAAATATTTGATATGAGCAAATATGGACTAACTCAACTGAAATATATGAAGAAATTTGTTTGTGTAAACTAAAATGAAACACACACTTTATATGATCAGGCTACTAGCACAGAAAAACCAGGCTTAAATCCTTTAATAAGTCCAATGACAGAATTGTGAAAAGTTCATTTCTTCATTAACAACTTATGATGCTTCTCTAACATGTTTTTAACAGTCGAAGCATTGGATATATATGAAAGGCTAACATATAAATCTGTGCTAGTTACAGCTTATTGTAGAAAATATGTGCTTAACTAATTTTATAACTGTAGAATGACGACGGACATGGGCTACCCTGAATGTCGACCAAGACAGTAGAAAATAAACTCTTATATATTTCAAAACAGAAAATTTTACACAGAAACTAGTGCCTCGTAAAAGAAGAAGAAAAAGAAGAGGACCGATACCTATATCATTCCCTTATATTCGTAAGTCAATAAGTACCGAGCTTACCTCTTGTGCTGCCCGTCGTGCAAGGATCAGAAATGTGAGAGGAGCAGAAACACAAGAGGAGCAAAAGCAATTAAACTAAGTAAATTCTTCCTTCGCCGAATCTGATAGATGGCGACACTCGAGGATCGAAATGAAGCGTGAAGCAGAGGAGCAAAATGCGCTGAGTAAATTCTTCCGTCTCCAAGTTACGGGATGATAAAGAGTAACTCCTGCTTCCATCTCCACACTTCCTTCCGTTGCGAACCTGAATGCGAGTGAGGAGCAGAAACACTCGACGAACAGAAATGCCCGCGAAATGAGTCCATCTCCACGTTTCCGTCTCTACACTTACGTAACGCTTACGGAATGGTAAAAATGAGTTACGGCGTTGTTTAGCGTGGTATACAAATAATATTAAAGTTTTATATGTTAAATCAGTAAATTAGATGATTTGCAGTGGTATGTATCTAAAAAAACTTTTTTTTTTGCCATATATGCTCCCTGTAGCCATAACCGAAAGTTGTTCTCCATTTCTTCCATCTGCACATACTTTTGTCCACAACCACCCACTCAATGCGAACACTCTATGGCACTGGGTATCCATCGCGGAGAAATCAAGATGGGCGAAATCTTCAGTCGGCATACACTCTTGATTCCTTGCCGTAATCACTCTGCGCCACCTCAACCCAACAATCATCAACTTAGCTCTTTCCTGTAAGAGATAGAATAAGGGAAGGGGAAAAAAAAAGGAGAATAAGTTAAAATGGTGTAATTTGAAGCAGAAGAGAGGTTCCGATGAAAAATTCCAACTGGAGATGGTGGCCGCTCTTCGACTTGCGATCCTTAGTCACATCCGAATCCCCGTCCAGGTTCTTGCTAGATCCGGTCGACCTCGGCATCATGGAATCCCTCCCATGACCAGAATTGGTCCCTTTCCTCCCATGGAGACGAGCATCTCGAACGGGAGGAGATAATCGAGCGTGTCCTCGTAGTCGTGAAAAGGTTCCCCAAGCACCGGCCCTCCAAGGTTGCCGCAGATTCTCATTTTTAGAAGGATTTGGGCATGGACAGCCTTGACAACGTCAAGATAGTGATGGCGCTCGAGGAGAAGTTCAAGCTCGAGATTGACTCATACAGCGTCGCCATCGAGTTCATCTTTAACCATCCCATGGCTGACTAATTGTTACGTTTTTTAGCTGGGAATTATAAAGTAGCAGAACATGCTTGTATTGTTTCTGCTTCTATGGCATAGCTGCAGCTTCACAAGAGTTGGTTGATTTGAAGAATATGGCTCTACTTTTTTTGATATACAACTCAACACAGAATCATACTTAGTGGCAATCTATTGAAGGCATTCCTTCTGAACACCTTCTCCAGAAATCCTTTTTCCCAGCTAGCGTCCACGAGAATGACGAAGCTCTGGCAAGCAGCGGCCGTGAGTGAGCTTATGGGATACTTGGTGAGGAGGCAAGCCTAGAAACATCTGGCGAAGCTCTCTCGTGTCTCAGGAAAGCTGTTCAAATTGACCAATTCAACGAACACTAGCTTCAATCAGGTAAGTTTCTTAAACCTTAGAAAACCGGCTAGGCCTTCATACTTTGTGAAGCAAGTGTGTGCAATGTTAGGATCTAACTATAGAGAAACTTGCATTTTTTTTTTTTCGTTCTAATTCTTTTCAATGTGAAACATGACACATAACTTGTTTCTTCAGCTCAAATCAAGGCCATCTAGGTGGATGGCTACGGTCTCTTACTAGAGCTTGAAGATGATGCATTTAGCGTGGATTATTAGATCTGGATATTGGATCCAAACCAATTCACCCATGGCTAGATGACCCTAGACCCCTAGACCTTTAACTTTTCCATGCTGGTTGCCATGCAAGTCTGACCCTATTTTGTAGACCCACTTGTTGCTTGCCTCTTGTAAAAATTAGCCAACTAGGAATAAAAAGATGCTAAATAAATTTGATAAATCTAGAATATATTTTAGAATATTAAAAATTCACAAAAAATTAAAAATAAATTCAAAAATTATGAATAAACACTAACTTGAATCAGATTTCAGAACAAAATCAAATCAAATTAAAAGCCCCAAAATACATTAAATAAATATTAATTAATTGAAAATTTCTAAAAATGAAATTATTAATATTAATCTAAAAGTATAAAACAAATAACTTTGAAAAATATTTTCTAGAAAGTTCTGAATTGTCCTTAGCCTTTAATAATTTTCTTAGAATTTTCTAGTATCATTTTAGTAAAAATTTAAAACTCAAACTAATATTATAGAAATAAATACAAATTATAATTCAAAAAATCTAAAGAAAATGAAAATAATTAAATAAAATGTTTTAATGCAGTCATTGGATAGAGAAAATTATTATTCAAATATCATTAAATAATGAAAAATTAACTAAGTAAAAAAATAAATTAAACATCCAAGATTTAAAAAATTCAAAAATAAGTCATTAAAAATCTTAAAAATACAAAATAAATTTTAAAACAAAGCAAAAGAAATATAAAATAAATATGATTTAAATTATTATAATTAAATAATTTAAATTAACTAAATAAATCATATAAAATTTTAAAAATTCAAATTAATTTAAAATTTTATGGTTAATCCTTGAGGTCACTAGTAAGTTTTAGAAAAAATTTCATGACATTTGGAATTAATTTAATATAAATATTTAAATTTAAAAATAAAAATTCATCAACAGTGATAAATAAAATATCAAAAATAATAAATAATCTTAGAATAATCTTTAAAAAAAAAAAAAAACTTTATCCTGCTATCCACCTAAGTCAGAGAAAAATTTTCAATTTTTTATAATTATTTTAATATTTTTCTTAAAATTTTCAATATGAATTAATTAAAAATTCATAAAAATTACTTTAAATAATATTAAAAGTCATAAAATCTACTTAGGATAGTTTGAAAGTGTTATGAAATATATCTTCATGTCTCTTATATAGTCTATTTTATAACATTTAGAATCCTTAAGTGGTATGGTTCATCCACTTGATAAACCTTAACCCACTTTCATACATTCTTGAAAGTTTTTTTAATAATTGAAACTTAATCAAATAAAAATTAAATAAATTCACTTAAATCATTAAACACTCAAATAATAACTTAGGTGGGTGCTTATATAATGTGGCATGCATTAGACTTGTTTGTTATAACACAATCCTTAGAACTTTAGGTTAGGGATGATTTGTTATTCTTATTTTTTTATGATATGTTATGTTGTGATGTGATGTTTATCTTATGATATTGTTGTGATTGTTTGTGTTAGGATAGTCTTAGTTTTGTGATGATTATAGATTCTTTTATTTGGACTAGACTAATATTATTTTTTGAAAGAGTTAAAATCTTGTATGCAAGTACACATGTCATTTAAGTAATATAATAATGAATAAAGAATCATTCTCATGAAGATCTTTTATAAAATTTTAAATTAAGTTAATTACTAACCTTATACTAACCTAATTTTCATCGAAGTTAAATACACAGAATTTATATATTTATTAAAATAAGTAATTATATTAAAATCTTCTCCCATATGATTGTAAATTCCTAAACATCATAAGATTATGTATATTTTAAAAATTTATTTATTTTTCTTAATTATTTTACTATGAATTTTTCGATATCTTAAATTCACACTATGTTTTAATATTACACTTAGTTAGATCACAAGTAAATTAAACATAGAGAAAAGTAGAATAACATTATCATTAAAGTACAAATAATTTTATTATTTATTTAACTCATATCACAACACTTCAAAAAATAATATAAGATAATCATAAATTCATAGAACTATTAATTCAGTTGCTCATTCTTCATAGATGAGATAATATTGTGTGTCATAAATATATGAGAATATCTTAGAAATATCAAAAGGAAAGAAAGAAGTAGAGTCTTTTATGTTCTTCTTAATTCAAGTCTTCTGCCTCCAAGTATGAATTCCCCTCCTATTAAATCTTCTCCCACTTTAGTCTTCAATACAAACAACACACAAACATCACAAACAATGCAATGAACATCACACACTTCACTTAGAGTCTCACTCCTCAAGTGACACACTACACATTAACACAAATGGTATTCACACACTTTCTAAAACTCTTTTCCTTATAAATGGACTCATTTTTATAGTAATAGTCTCCCATTAGCAGTTTTCCCCATATCCTACAAAGTAACTCCTTTGAATAGCTCCAAAAACTTCTAAATAGACTGTTGAAACTGCGATTATAGCTTACTGGCGCTATATTCTCTATCTTTGGCTTAATGTTATAGCTGTTTGGTGTTGCAGTGCTACCCCTTCAATGCTTAGGCACTCCTGTTAGTATCTGTAGCTCATATATGTTGAAATTTTTCGAGTCCTGAGTGCTAAGACATTGACTTTCTACAAGGCTCTGTAGTTATTGTCTTCGAGCTAAACTTTGAAAAAAATGTTGCACCACAGTGCTGGTCATCAGGGCCTAAGCACTGTACTTACTATATTTGAGTAATTTTTAGGATTTTTGAGGCTCTTTTAAGCCCTGTAGCACTGTGAATGTGACACATAGGCTCTTGACTTACTATCTAAAGGTCCAAATTTCTTCTCTTGCAGTGCCACAATGTTGGTTTCTCAGTGCTAAAGTGCTGAACTTACTATCTCATCACCTAAATTTGCCTCATTCCAACACTATAGTGTTGCCTTATGCAGTGTCGTGGCGCCACTCCTCAAACTTTGATTTTTTTCCCTTCTTTTTTTCACTTCAATTAAGAATTTCTATTCAAAACACAAAAAATATATTGAAAATAATACATCTTAACATTAATTAAGCACAAAAATTTCACTAAAATTTTTGCTTATCATTTTCTATAGGTTATAATACTTAAAGGGGGCAATGCTATGTGATGAAATGGTTATTAAATTTATGAATTTTTATGTAGGTGCTACTTAAAATAAATGGTTATTGCCTCTTAAGCATGACCAATATGAATAATGATTGGCTTGGCACACAAAAGTTCTAAGCATTCTATGATGAATATTTGAGTGCTTGCTTTGAATTATGAACTGTTGGATTAACTTTTATTTTATAGGTTTGTATTTTATTTTTTAATTTTATAAATATAATTTTTATAGAGCCATAGGTTATTCTGTATAGACTTGTGAGATTCCAAAAGGAGGATCACAAAAAAAAAGTTAAAAGCTTACATGGATGAACCTCCTAAAAGTCTTATAGCCATTGGAACTAGAAGAACCAGAAGTTGAGATAAGATGACCCACAGATCAACTTTGTTTCTCATAAGTCTAACCCGGGTTATATAAGTGTAGAGCTTGGCTACCTATTATTCTTTTCTTCCGATGTGTATAGTGTACCCAGCAACACCATGTCTTTCTTTTATTAATTTGATTGTTTGATTGTAATGTTTTCATTATTTGTACACTAGAAATAGCTGCTTTTCTTAGGTTTATTTTTGTGATTATTTTACTTGTTAATGTCTAGATTGGCAGTAAGCTTTTAAGATAAAATAAAATTTCTACAAACTAATTAACTTAAAATAAGATTAGCATAACCTGTAATCAAAATAATATTTAAAGCCTTAGGAATAATCAATAAAATTAATTAGAAATAACTTAGAATGTTGAATCATAATGCATATTATTTCATACTCTTTGATTTGGCTCTTCACCCATTGCATATAAGAGATATCTATCTTGTGAGAATAATCGTCATTCCTTATGAAGACTATCTCTAAAAATTGATTGACTTTCTAATCATATATTAAATACATGCGTACTAGGCATAATTTGCATACCTTACTACCTGAAATAAATTGTAATGTCTAAATAAAAATATATAAAATTTAAATTGATGCATTTAATTTGGTGCATTGCATAGCTACATATAGTTTAGATTTAGTGGCTATGTCTAGCAATAGAATTTTTCCTAAATAATAACAACCTTACATATCTTGCATTCATTTAAGATCAGATTTCATTGATTTAAAGTGGTTAGGTGGGTTATTTGATATCCTTCTAGGTATGTTTGTCTAATAGAGTCGGGCCTATTTTATCTTCAGGTGAAGTTAAAATCTATAAGTCTGATTGCACCTTGCTAAACTCAATTTTGAGTTAATAATTTGTAGTAGTTCTCACTTTAGTTTAGGATCTGAGATATATTATTTCCTTTAGGCTACATTATAACCTCTCCTCTTGGGCTTATTCTCAATCCTATCCTAGTGAATTGTAAGTTTCAACTTTCTATTAAAATGGATAACTTAAACATAAACAAATTCAAATATAAAGTGTAAAGCCCAACTTTAGGGTAGTTAGAGCACTATTGAGCTTCTTAATAGCATATGCTTTTTGCTTTTCTTCCTTTGGATTTTATAAAGAACTCGTTCCTACCAATCCCAATTGAATTTCCAAATAATCAAAATCCTTGAAATAAATTTTGAATACAAAAACAACAACAACAAGCCTTAATCCCACTAGGTGGGGTCGGCTACATGAATCCTTGGTCTTCATTGTGTCCTATTATGTGTCAAATTCTCATTTAAATCAAGTATACTAAGATCATTTTTTATACATCTTAACCAAGTCTTTTTAGGTCTATCTCTACCTTTCTTAACATAAGGCAAATCTAATGCATCTACTCTCCTAATTGGGTCATCGGACGGTCGACATTTTATGTCGCCAAACCAACTAAGGAGACTCTCCCTAATCTTATCTACCATTGGAGCTACTCCAACTTTTTCCCGAATATACTCATTTTGCATTCTATTTCTAAGAGTTAAGCCACTTATCCACCTAAGCATCCTCATCTCTGTAACACTTAACTTAGTCTTATGCTTCTCTTTTATTGACCAACATTTTGCACCATAAGTCATTGCAGGTCTTACCACCATCTTATAAAATTTTCCCTTAAGTGGAACTTTTCTATCATATAAATAGATGCATTCCTCCACTTCAACCATCCAACTTGAATTCTACTAATAACATCTCCATCTATTTCACCATCATTTTGAACAATAGAGCCTAAATATCTCAAACGCCACTCTTATTAATGACTTGTTCACCTAATGTCACAACACTAACTTCTACAACTAAAATTACACTCAATATATTCGCTTTAGATCTACTTAAACGAAAATCTTTAGACTCTAGAGTTGACCTCCATAATTCAAGTTTAATGGACTCCCTCTCTAGTCTTATCAACAAGATGAATGTCATCAGCAAAAAGCATACACCAAGTAAAATTATTCACCACTCCTTTAATCGAAAGTAATTTTAAGAGTTCATGCTCTTAAGATGTAATTAATTATAGAAACTTGTCTCTATAGCGAACTCATACCCCAAAACCTTAATAAAATTTTAATTGAGACTAAATGAAATTTCTTGGAAATACACATAAGGAAAACTTTGAAAATATTTCCTATCATTGTATCCAAAATCATAGTGGAATGATTTTTCTTCTCTCAATAAAGCATATTATTCTCTGTCAGATTTGGATACAATAATAAGAAAATCCTTTTTATTTTAATATATGTATTCATTACAAAATGCTATTTTATTTTTTGGGATAGTTTATTATTCTTGATGTCATATTCGATTACTAAAACGAAGTTAATTTTAAAGTTTGTGGATTTTTAATTAAGTTTCCCACATCTTCTAATTATAATTTGGATTAATATACCTTTCTCTCTCTTCCTTAGATGCTTATTAGGTCATACACGTGTGCGCGCAGAGAGAGAGAGAGAGAGAGAGAGAGAGAGAGAGAGAGAGAGGGAGGGAGGGAGGGATACCTTTCACTCTTTTCTTAGATGCTTATTAGGGGCATCTGCAGTGCACAGAGAGAGAGAGAGAGAGAGGAGAGAGAGAGAGGGGGGGGAGGAGGGAGAATATTGAAGCAAACAAAGAACATAAGGGAGGTTGGGTGGAAGCCCTAGCATATATACAAGGGAACAAAAGAAAAACATTGAGAGGGATGAGGAGAAACAGACTATGATGACCTAGATGGAGGGATGGTGTGTTAGCATGAAATTTTTTTCAAAATTAAATAAATAAGATTAACAAAAGAAGAATTTGAAGAAAGATGTTATTAATTTTAAATTTCATTTTTCTTGCTTGATACAAATTTAAGGGCATCAACTCTAGTGGCCATTATAAAGAATTCTGAAAATACATTTTGATCAAATGGCTATAAATAACTCTCTAAAGTTTCGTTTTATCTTCTATTACAAATAACAATTTAAAACCTACTCTTCTAATAGACTACTCTAAAATATAATTGTAGTCTATTCTTAAGGATCACTCTAGAAAAGAGTATTTTGGAATATGGGCTCATCTCTTAAAATTTTGTGGTGTTTATTTTTGGAGGGGGGACACCATGTAGATCGTAGGGGGTACTTATTGAAGTTATCGGGTATGATATTGAGATATGATATACTATCTTGAAAGATAGAGATATCTTCATACAATGGATCTAATCACCTAATAAGGATTCTTAAGGCATGATGGGTCTTCGATTATACCAGAGATTTTTCACATGTTTTATATGGATGAATAAACCAGAGTTTATATTAAGTCGGGTTCTTAAGTTTCTTATGGAGGCAAGTATCCAAAGTTAATTATATCCTAGAGAATAAAATTCTCTAAGAATACTCTCGATTAAAGTAGACAATTATCATCTCCAAAGATTTTATGGTTAGGCTATCAAAGGATTAGTTATATTTGAAAAATTAATTGAGAAAGTTCAAGGAGAAGACTTATTTTTAGAATCTAAAAGAAATAAGTAGGGAATGCTCATAATACTAGGAGACCTAGTGAGCATTCGAATCTATCCTATGATTGAGCTTTATATATTTGAAAGTGGAGAGATTTATTTATTTAGGTTGAATTTTCATTAGATTGCTAGGTCTTATAATCCATCAATACAAGGTTGTGAAAATGCCTAAGAGGTGATGATTTATGCTTGTAGCCCGAAGAAAACAGCTACCTCAGATCCTAAATCTAAGGAGCTTTAGCATAAGCTAAAACACGACCTAAATCTAAGCGACAAGTGGACATAAGTGTTTATCCCCATAAGAGAGAGTAAACTGGATTGACTTTTGGACTTACAACTGCATAGAGTGGCCGCCAATTAACTCTTTCTATAATTTTAAAATCATATAGTCCGGCCTTATGAATTACAAAATAGCTAGGGTAGTTGTTTAATTGGAAATAGACTAAAATTCTAAACCCATTATCTCAGATATTAGAGTATGAGTGGTATGAGCATATGATTTAATCTACAAGTGCAAAAATCTTTTCAAATTTTATTTCATTTTGACACGATATTTTAGACAAAGGTTTTAGGATTTTTCTATGCCTAAATGCATGATGAAAGTTGATTATTGGCCAAAACAAAAGAGAAAGATGGTGAAGTTCCATCGTCAGGAGTTGCTCTCACAGGTCAAGCGGTCTCATTTTGTGTGATGGATGCATGGATGATGTGAGACATTCAACATACAGTTAAGGGGTTGCTAAATCTTTTAATTATCTTGATTATAGCCTAAGCTTTATGGTGACGTTATAAGCTATTTAAAACTTTAATTATGAGTGATTAGTTAAATATAAAATTTATTTTATCCTAAGAGCCTATCGCATCCAGGCCGCACATTAAAGTATCAAACATTAAGAAACTAAGAAAAAGATGCAATCTTAATGTGCAGTTTAAATAAATTATCAATCAATTTTATAAACTATCGTAAAAAAATAAGAAGCTGGTGCAGTCGGGTGCCATCGTACAACCTGAAAAGAGAAAATATGGGTAGCTGAACTCTACCCTTATACAACATAATATATGAAAGAATAATTACAATTAGAAATGAATACATGTTTGGGGGTTTTCATTATTCATTTCTTCATTCTTTTCATCTCCTTCATTTCTGATTTGATTATGCTTCAAAGGCATCACAGGTCACCCCAGGACTAAGCCTTCTATCACTGCTCATCCTAATCCCCCATAGCACTAATCCTAATTCCTATTGCAAAATTATATTTATATAGGAAAAAGTAAATCTAACTACACCTGCAAAATAGAGGTTAACTAAACATATACATATAATCCCAAACAGTTATGTATATAATTTGAACTTAGCACTCTGCACATGGATAACCAAGCCCACCTGTCTTAACTTGGTTTATGCCGAGGGGTTTAAGCAACCCATAAAGAGAGCATTTATATTTATTTTTAAGTGGCCCCTTACGCACAATCTCCTGTAGAAGACATGATTAGGCTAAGAACGACCTAACATCCAGTCTAAAATATTACATCACAAAATAAAACATATATCACATTATACACCATCATAACATAAAATTAGAAATGATGGCTTAATTCTAATGTGTGTGTTAAGGTTTTGTTTGGTATATCTTAATTAAGCATTAGAGTTGCATTTTTTTAAGTTTGAAAATTGTTCAAGTTAACATGATGGTGGGTTTCATTTGAAGTTGTTTAACTAATTTGTGAATTTTAATTTGTATTTTATTTTGTGTCATGTGATTTACACTTAGCAACTAAGTGTTATAAAGAGAAGGAAGAGGATTACTCTTTTTCATCCCTACCTTAAGCCACTTTCTAAAACATATTGATTTGATTCAGTTTTCTTTAGTTGATGGCTTTATAAATGATTTTTAATTAATTCTAAGTTTAGGTTAACTCTAAATGACCTTATCCAATATAAAAGGCTTCTTAAGATTAATCTAATTGAATTATTAGCACATGAAGTATACTAAATCATTCTTTTTCATCACATGCAACATATATATGATCTAATACTTAGCATATCGATACATGTAATATGTTTTAGCATACTTAAATGATGATGAATATGCATGTTTGGAGTTTATATTTTTTTTTTGATTGAACTATATAAACATATAAATTAAAGCTCTATCTAAATTCTAATACCAAAATACATAAGGATGGAATCACATAAGTGCATTATTATTAACTGGGAGGTGAGGTAATCAAATGACCTCCTTGAGCTACTTAAGTTTATGGATGTCCCTATATACTTATTAACATTCCAAACCTATATAAATCTATACATGTATAAGGAAAAGAGAGCACAAATTTATACATAACATGTGCTAATGACTTAGGTGAATCTGGATGAATGCATTTTTAATAACAAAAGGGGATCTTCATCTTTTAATTAAGCATACATACACGCGTATAAAAGATGTAAGCAAGTACGTGACGTTGTTTAAACCAGGGAAGTGAGGTAATCAAATGACCTCCTTGGGGCTACTTAAAGCCTCGTATTCCTGGGATGTTCATACTAAACACTTGCTATCTTAAATACATATGAATGTATACACAACTATAAGAATGAAAACAATGCAAAGATTGTATTTTATTTAGTTGAATTATTTAGGCATATGAATTAAAGCTCTATCCAAATTCTAATATCAAAATACATAGGAATGAAATCAAATGAGTATGTGCCATTGTTAAACCAGATAAGTGAGATAATCAAATGATCTCCTTGAGGCTACTTAAAGTCTCGTATTCCTAGGATGTCCAGACTATATACCCATCATTGTTTAAACTTATGTAAATCTATATATGAATCCTAAGAAAGAGAGCTTTATTTAATATGCTTAATCCATAAACACATGCAAATCCTATATTCATAACTACTATCACTCAACATATTATTATCAATTTATAAACTTTTGAAAAATAATTTTAAGTATATTGCTGATAATAGCCACACATATATTAAATTAAGCCAACACATGGAAGCTTACATAAAAGAAATTCATTTGATTCATTTATATTTAAAAGGATGAATGCATGAAATCAATTAACATACAACATCTAAAGTGATTGGAAAGGAATAACTAAGTACAAACTCATGGTTCACTCAACTAAATTAATTCCTAAGGACAATTACTTCAAATAAACTCATTTAAAGAAAACCAAAGTTCATTATCAATTTATGCCTTGAGATTTTGATTAAACTTAAAGAGGAGAAGAATTATTTGCTGTTTTAATCCCATTCCTATATTGGTGGACTTAATTGGTTTAAGAAGAGGTAATTAAGTGGATTTTATGAATTAGTTAAGTTAGATTCTTAATTAAATCAATTAATCACCCTTACCTATGTTTCTTTAATTTAATTAACCACTTAATTGAGCCACAAATGATATGAACATGTGAGGAAATAAAATTTGCAATATTCTTAGAAGGATTTAATGCAAATGACTCATAATTAAAGGGTAATTAATTTAAAGAGTCTAATTAAGTACTTTTATGATTTTCTCATACTTATGAGCTAATCATAATTTCCTTAAGGGTCTTTATGTTATTAAACACATAAAGAGGAACTCTTAATTCTATTATTAATTATATGATGTGATCATGATTTTAATTTGATTAATTAAGCTACTTAATTAACTAATTAACCCTTAATTAATCTTCATATTAATTAAGTTTCTTTCAAAATGAAGTGGACTTAGGAAGAGAAGCTAGGAAAGAGGTCCTAACCCCACTCCCCTTGTCCATTCACTGTTAGACAGTGATTAGTGAACTTAATTAATTAATTTACTACTATTTAGGACATTAATCAGCCATTAAGTGGATTAAGAGAATAATTAGGGCTTAAATGATCAATTCTCCTAATTAATCAAGTAATAAATCCCAAGAAAATTATGGGAGACAGAAGTTATCCTATTAAACTAACACACAAAGTTTGAGATTATTTACTTATGTAATTAGGTCTTAATTAAGCTAATTAAGTTTCCATTTAAACTTTAATTAAGCCTTAATCATAGTTCAAAATTAATTAGAATTAATTTCAATTAAATATCATCTATTTTACCTTTAAAATGAGTATTTATTTATATTTTTTGGATTTTTCTATAATTTGTTATGAATTTTCAAAGATTCAGCCATTAAAATAATTAATTAAGCCTTAATTAAACCTAATCTTGTTGGCCCCACATGGACCGCTGACGTGGCGTTGCGGGATTGGCTACTAACTCGAGTCAGCGCTTACATGGCTGGCGGCGGACGCGATTTCGTCCCTGTCGTCCAATCTAAGATCTGACGGCGGAGATTAAACTCACGGTCTCTATAGGATAAAATGGATTAAATCTAACGGATTAATCATGGTTGTCCGTTCTGATCACGCGGAATGGACGGTGCATGATCTATCATCTCCCGAGCGATGAGAGATGGATGCCATCCGCCTTCCTTCGCTCGATCCGAGCTCACCCGAGGTCGGATGACCACGAAATTGATCCCACACCTTCACAAGGAAGATCCGAAGGGATCCAACGGTCAAAATTGCATGACATACAACTTCCCTTCGAAAAGGCCTAAAAAATCACCAAAGCTCACTTTTGTGAAAATTACCTCAGAGACTCAATCGTGACGCTGAGGTAGTTTTGTTTGGACAAAAGAGAGAAGCTCACGTGCTAATTCTTCGTCGTTCACTCTGTGGACCAAAGGTTGTCACTGTGCAAGCCGACGTTGATCGAAAGGGCACCTCCGGTGGTCGGGGAGCTCGGGAGAAGTTTCTTCTCACTCGACAGAGGTAGGGGAAGGTGTGTGTGAAGTTAATTTGAGTTTGGTTGAGATTTGAGGGATTTGGATTGAAGGATGGCTTGCCCTGTTTCAGTTTGAAAGATTTCGATAATGGGGAGGCTTGGGAAGCTTAGAGAATGCTCTGGAGATTTTGAAAATAATCCTAGATGCTCTCTGAGGATTCAAGTGTGTCAATTGAGTCAAAATGAGAGGGGTATATCCACCCCTCCCTTGGATTGGACGGCTCAGATTCAAGCCTCGATTTGGTGACCGCGTCGGAAGGGTCGTGGTCCCATGTGGCACGGTTTGGTTGGCCAGAGGTTGGGTTGGTGGCTCAAGGTAGCTCCCTCCTTCTTGGATCCATTGGGTTCGGCCAAGTGTGGGGAGGTGTGTTAACTCACCTTCTTTTGGTCCATAGCCAACCTAACCCACTTGGGTTAGGTTAGGCATGTAGGTTAGGTTCTCTTTTGGGTCATGGATGGCTGCCAAGGAGGAGTTGATTTGCCAATTTGGGGTATAATCCCATGTGGGGAGCTTAATCCATTGGTCAATGGCTTGGATTGGGTCCCAATGGGGTTGGGCTAGTTTTGGGCTGACCCAAGGTGAGTCTAAGATGGGTTGGGACATGTTTCAATGGGTTTGGACTTGGTTTGAGTACGTTTGACTCATTTTGATTCATATAGGTCAAGTTGGGCTAGGTTGGGTTAGGTTGACCAATTGGTTAAATTGGGTCAAACTAAGGGTTGAGTCATGTTCAAATGAGTATTTGAAGTGTTTTGGTTCAATTGGTTAATTGAAGATGATTGTGGGATTTTGTTTCAATTAATTTGGATTTGGTTTTGATTTAGGTCAATTTGACCTTTCAAGTCAATTTGGGCTAAGTGGTTCAATTGGGTTCAATTGAAGCTTTGGTCAAGTTCAACAATCAATTTGGAATGAACTTGAGCTATTGGTTGCAATCAATTTAGGTTAGATCTTGATTTGACCTAATTTGATCTTTTAGGTCAAATTAGGTCAACTTGGGTCAAAGAGCTAATTGGGTTAAGTTTGGCTCAATTGATGGTCAATCATATTCAAATGTTGATTATAGGTTAGTATGAATCATTGGTTTCAATTGATTTGGCTTATGATAAAATTTGGTTAGTTTGGTTTATGTAGGTTAAGTGAGTTGACTTAGTCAAATGATTAAGTTGACTTGGTTTGACCCAATTGATGACAATTGATCAATCAAGGATGATTGATGATCATCATATGAGGTTTTGGTAGGTTTGGTTTCATCCAATTTGGGTAGGATTGGAGTTTGGTTCAAGTAGGTTAAATTGGTTACTTTGGGTCAAGTGGACCAATTAGGTTTAGTTGAATCGATTTTGGGTTGAATTGAGTTTAGTTGGATTTATATATGGATTTAGAATTGATTTATAGCTTTGATTGCAACTGATTTGAGTTTGAATGGATTTTGATTCATTTGAATATCTCAAGTCAAAT
Source organism: Cymbidium sinense (assembly GCA_021442155.1). Lineage (NCBI taxonomy): Eukaryota > Viridiplantae > Streptophyta > Magnoliopsida > Asparagales > Orchidaceae > Cymbidium > Cymbidium sinense. The sequence goes on from CM038220.1 coordinate 133,440,809, forward strand.
GGGTTAGTTTAAGTTTGATTGAAATGATTTTGGATTGATGATTTGATTGCAAATTTCATTTACATTTGAGATGATGATTGAAGAAATAATTGATTCATGAGAAAATCAATTGAGTTTGACTTAGATGGGAGGAAATTTTGGCTACGTCCATGGGATCAAATCATATGGCTTAGGTTTGGGTTTGATTTGATTTGATTTGATTATAGGTTTCAATCATTTGGTTTGAAATTTGGATTTGAATTTGGATGAATTGAATTTGAGGTTTGGTTGAGGCCAAAGAGGTAGGCATAGATTGGGTTTAGACCGTAGGATATATAAGTCTCCCTAAGTCCTAAGACATAGCCCAAGCTTATGATTAACCCTTCTAAGTTTTTAAGCTTAGGTTAAGTGTTCACTTAATTGCTAGAAGTGTCTTATGACTAAGGAATTCTTAGTGTCTAGAAGACTCCTAAATCTAAGAAGAGGAGATTAAATCCTCACTCTAAAAGTGAGGTCAACAAACTCAAATAAATAATGAACTTAAATCAAGTTCATAATCAAGTTCATTTTCTAACAACCCTTCTTAAACTTAATTTTTTCACTGCAAGCAAACTTCACATCCTGATGAAATCTTCACATTTGAGTGGCTTGATAAAAATATATGCCATGTGATCTTTATATTTCACATATTCCTCTTACACTTTCGCAATGATTTCTCAGATGTGATTATATCATGTATTAATGTGTTTGCATCTATCTTGAAAGATTATATTATTGGCTAATATTATTGCAGACTAGTTATCAATATGAATTTTGATTGCTTCTTATGATAAACTAAACTCCTCCAATAACATTTGAAAATCAATTGCATTGTAAATACATAAGGTAGAATCTATATACTTTGCTTTACAATTAAAAAATGGTGATAATTGATTGTTTCTTTGACATCCATGTGAAAGTAATTTCTTATATGAAGAACACAAAGCTTATGATGCTCTTTCTATCATCCATGCCTCCACTCCAATCATTGTCAATAAATCTTACAAGCTTAAAATAATTAGCTTAATAGAGCAAACTAAAGTCAAGTGTATCTTTACTATAGCAAAGTATTCTCTTAGCAATCTTTGATAGTTGGTGTCTCCATATAATTACTAATAAGTTTAATAGCTAGAGATTATCAAACCTTGTACATATTAAATAATATAAGCTATCAATCAAACTCTTGAAAAGTATTAGATCAATTTTTACTCCTTCGTTATACTTTGATAACTTGACTTAACATTCTATTACAGTAATTATTGTCATTGTCCATCTTGAACTTTTTTAATAGCTTTCTTGCATAATTTTCTTGTGACTTGAAGATTTTAAGTCCAAGTAGTATGCCATAAATCTAATATCAGTCATCTCAAGCCCTTTAGCCATTGCTTGCTTGAACTTTTTAAACATGTTTAGATTACTTCTGATGAAGATATATCATCAACATACAAAAAATAATCAATATAAAGCCATCCCTATTCTTAATGTAAAGAGCATGCTTATAAGGATATTTTATGGAGCACTTTTTTTTGTAAGTATTTATCTATTAGGCTAATCCATACTTTTGACATTTGTTTCAACCCATAAAGAGACTTTTTTCTTGTCCCTTAGCTTCATATCCTCCTAGTGGTTGCTAAATATAAACTACTTTAAGAATTTCATTTAGAAAGGTAGATTTTACATATATTTGATATATTCTCCATTTATGTTGAGCTTCCTAAGAAATAATTAATCTAATAGTTTTTAATTGAGCAACAAGAACAAATACTTTATCATAGTCTATGCCAGCTCTTTGATCGTAGTCTTTTGCTACTAATGTTTTCTTGTATCTTTTAACTTCTATATTGAAATTCTTTTTTATATTGTACACTCACTTTACATCAATTGCCTTGTGTCATTTAGGAAATAAGTTAGCTCCCATGTATCCTTCTCCTTAATTGCATATATTTCATCATATATAGTATCATTCAATTTCATATTTTATATACCTTCTTGAAAATCTATGATTCACAATTGACAAAGAGATAGAAGAGAGTAAAAATTTATCTTGATTCTTAGTTACCTCATTAAAATCTGGTAAGCTCTTGTAGCATGATACTCTTTCACTTGAACTCTTGCTTGAAATTAAAGATGAGTTTTTTTTTTAATGCTAATAACTAGTGTTATTAGTGGGGTAGTAGGCTCTTCTTTTTCTTTCTCAATTCTTTGTCTAACTACATGTCCTTCTTCAAAGAGTGACTAAAAGTTATAGTCTTTGTAATGTTATCCCTAATCTCGTTATCTTTTTTTTTTTGTCAAATACAATATCTTGATTAATAATTATCTTCCTAGTATTTATATTATATAGCTTATAGCCTTTTGAGCTAGTGTTGTAGTTGATAAAATTATACTTATTCCATTTCTTGCAATATTCTACACATTCTATAATTCTAAAAACTTTTAGATGAGAGATGTCAAGCTTTCTTCCACTCCATGCTTCTTATGGTGTCTTTCCCCACATTCTTTTTGATGGTGAACTATTGGACACGCAAATTGCACATGCAACCACTTTTGCACAAAATATCTTTGACAATATCTTGCTTTTAAACATACTTCTTGTCATATAAAGAATAAATTATCTATTTCCTTTTGTACCCCATTTTATCGTGGAGATCTTAAAATTGTAAGAGGTGGGCATATTCCATTTGCTTCTCAAAATTCTAGAAATTTTTAAAAGTGAATTTTTTTTCTTGATCACATCATGAAGTTCTTATCTTGAGTTCACTCATTTTTTCCACGGTAATTTTAAACTTATTCAACACTCTAAATGCCTCTAAAGTTTGCTTAAAAAATACACCTAAATTTTTTATCAAAATTCATCTATGAAGAGAAGAAAATAGTTACTCTATTTAAGTGAGCTTGATTTTATTGAACTACAAACATCGGTATGAATGTGTTAAAGTAGCTTTCAAGCTCTTAAACTTGACTCCTTCGGAAAACTTTTTTTTTTATTTGTGAAATGCTTCCTACTTAACCATGCTTCACGGGATTAATCAAAATGTTTAATATAAGGTAGTCCTCTTACCATCTCCTTTTTTGAATCAACTATAGCCCTCCAAAATTAAAATGCATAAATCAAGAATGCAATAGCGAAGACATATCTTTGTAACAAGCTTTGAGATATTTATTAACAACTATTTTGATGTTAAGTAAAAATATTATATTTCTTGACATTGATGTCTTAGCAATCAAGTTGTTAATATTATTTCTTATGAAGAATATATTTTCTTTCAAATGAATATTATGTCATCTAAGAAGAGGAGATTAAATCTATGAAAATTTTGGGAGATGTTATGTACTAAATAAATGTGAGGATTTAAAAATTGTTGTTGTCAGTCAAAAGCTTAAATATTGTATGGTCTATGCTTAGATCAATACAACGAAATCATTATCTTTAATTAGTTATATTCATATAATATAATTAAAATTAAGGGATTGTGTGACATTTATCTTTATTAAATTATTACAAATCCAAAATATTATATGTCTATGTATATTTAGTAAATCTAATTATTTTTTTTTTATTATTTCAATAGGACTCTTTCGATATCACCGGATTATAAAAGTTTTTAACATCATAATTGGTTAGATTGCAAGTAAAGTAAGCATAAAGAAATGCAAAATAACATAATCTTGAATGCATAAATAATTTTCTTATATATTTGTCATCTCAATTTAAGCACGCAATGTTTAACACAAAATAATCATAAATCCAGAGTATTGCATACTTATGCACTTATTATGAAAGAGAGAATAATAAATTTAGAGTATTGCTTATACAAGATAAATCAAGAGAGAAAATAAAAAACTCAATTGTGCTCCTCTAATTTTGACTTGCCTCTACTTCTTATCATCCTTCAAGCATCTTATTCTACTAGATCTTTTCTTCCTCCAAACACATACACATTAAAGCTAGCACACAATCTAACACTTATATGCTCACACACACTATATGGTACCCACTTTCCCAAGAAGAGAGAGATAGAGAGAGATCAAATCATTGAATAATCTCTATTTAAACTATCCCTCATTTCCCTTCTAAATAACTACCAAAATTGCACTTAAAACTCTTTAAACTAGCTCTAAAATTATTTCAAAATTAAATATGTTGGGTCATAGCACCTTGGCACTGTCTCTGTAGTGCCATGATGTTGTGCACTCTGATTTCAAGTTTCAAATTTTTGGTTCTAGCATCTCGGTGCTTTAATGTAATGCCACGATGCTAGGTTTGACACCTTATAAGTCTATAGCACCTAAGCTTTACAAATATAGCATCACAATATTGCATTGAATTTCTACATATTCTTTATTTATTTATTTTTCCAATAAAAAAATTTCTATCATAAACACCTAATATTATGAAAATAAATCATAAAATAATAATTTTTTGCTTAAAAATACATGCTTTTTTCACTAATTTTTTCACTCATGAGTTGACGACCTCTTACATGTTGAAATTTTCATCCGTAGATGATTGAAAATCTATCTTAAGGAGTTGTTCGATGATCTATTTATTCGCTTTTTTTCTTTTCATCATGAGCATGCAATGAAGCAAAGAGTTGTTTTATTGTTATAGCTTGTCAATTCTTCATCACTTCAATGATAATTGTGATACTATAACATCTTGAATCCATTGATTAAAGAATCTTTCAATGATAGCTATATCTTTAACTTCTCACTGCTGTTGAATGAAAGATAATACCTCTTAAAAATTAATCAAGATCAAAAAAATTCTTTTCTCTCTTATACAAGACTTTTGAATAACCTTATGAGTTTCACCAATTAATTTTATTTATTAATTTTGAGCTAGCTGAAAATAAAATCATATAGATCATTTTGATTTTAGGTCAAATTGTAATGGTCCAAATTTATTTCAAGTTGGTTCAAAATAAAAATGAGCCAAGTTGAGACCACCTTAATTCGATATGCATTGGCTCAAAATTGATTAAAATTGAGACATGAGTCAAATTCAAGCGACTTATACGAATCCATTAATCTAATTTTGAGTAACCCTTGCAATGGCTCGAAATAGTCATCCAAAACTCTAAACATGGATAAAATAAAACATATATAACCAAAGTTAGCACTTGAAAAGAACTTGTTTTGGAATTGATTAAGAGAATTACTTAACACTCAACAATCAAATTAGGCATGAATATGATGGAGAAACACTCAATTAACCATATTGTCATTGAAGTCTCTCAAAATTCAAAAAAAAAAAAAAAGACAATGAAATATTAAGGGGTCATTTGGGATCATTTTTGTTTTTTGTTTTTATTTATTTTTTGATTTAAAATAAAATATATTTGATAGTGATAATTGTTCTTAAAAATATTCAAAATACCCAAAATTTATTTTGAATATTTTTAAAAACAATATGATTTATTTTATAAAAATAAAATACCTTATAAATATACTAAATTAATATATTTAAAAAAAAAAAATAAAATTGATCTTAAAACACCCCTAAGTAAATCACTCAAGATAAAAGCCTTATGATCTTACATTGGATGAAGAAAAATATGAAATCTATTAAATGGCTTCAAATCCTCATTCAGAAGGAATAAACCAATGTAGATGAAGTTCCTAATCATAACCTCAAAAGTGGAAAAACAAATGAAATTAAACATTTGGGCCAAAGCGAAATTAATCATTCTTCAAACCAATCGATTCTCGTTGAGTTGATGTTATTCGTTGGCGATAACGAATATATTTTAAACTATATTTTAACAAAATAGAACTGCACAAACAGCAAGAAGAAAATCGAAACAATGAGGATTAGGAGCTTAATATGAATTAAATTTCAAATCACAAATTATCACCTGCATCTCAAATATGATTACTGATACTAATTAATCTGATTGATAAGAGTTTTAAATGTTGCTATCAAGAGCTTAAGTTCGAATCGAATGAGAAAATTTTGCTTCTTTGACTTGAAAGAGAAAAAAAAACTCAAATATGGCCGAAAGACAAACTGACTATTAACCATTCTTCAGTGCAAAGAAATAGAGCGATATCTGTTCAAAATCATCATATACAGAATTGTTTGGCATCAGGAGCATAGCATCATCCATTAAGACCAAAAATAGCCCCCTCAGATGGCAAATTCTCCTCCTCCCCATCATTCCCATCACTAAAAAACATTTTTTTCATTCTAAGAAATACCTGGCAGAGCAACAAGCTATCAGATCCCGCCTGATGCGCTTTCCCCACCCGCTCCACCTTCAGCTTCTCTGCCACCCACTCCAACCCACCGTAAAGCCCATTACAGTTCCTCATAACGCACTTCACATCATAAATGTAGTCGCCAAAGAGCAATCTTGTTAGCGCCATGAACACCTCGAGCGTCTCCGGTAACGGCACAGACATCCCATTCGTCAGTTGAAACAGAGCTTTGAGCAAGATGGCGAAGTCGTAGCAGCCGTGGAAAGCCACCCAAGTCGCGGTGGAGCAGATGCCGACGAGGCCGGCGTCAACAAGCAGCCTCCCGAGCAAGGTGGAGTGGATGCCTACCTGACTGTTTCGTTTGAGATCGATTCCGGAGGACTCGAGGAGGGAAATGGAGTCCGGAGCGTGAGGGTGGTAACGGACGTCGAAGTCGCAGAGGTCGAACTGCCATGTGCTGGTGGAGGAGCCGCCGTCGCTGAGAGTGATGCCGACTTGAATGGGCCGCATCACGTCGGCGTTCAGTTTCACAAGAGCGTAGCCCTCATCGGGGGAGAGCTGGCTGTAATGTTTGGTTGATCGGAAAACGCAGCCAGAGAACTCGGTGTCGACAAAGACTAAGGGAGAGCGGCATCGGCGAGCTGCGTAGAGGAAGGAGCCGGATACGATGTGGAAGTTTTGGGCGTCGACGCGATGAAGAGAAGCCATGCTTCTTAGACATGCAGCTTCGGTGGACTGTTGTTTTCGTATATATAGAGGAAAATGCGGTATGTTTGAGAAAATAAAATGAACAGAGTTCGGGCATAATTTTTTTTTTTTTTGGTGAGGAGGTGTCCACTCCTGACCCTACCCATTTTATGACGTGTGATTTCGACATGTATCTCGGAGGCCTGATAACCCGAGTCCACAGGACATTCTTTCACCCTGTAAGTGTATTGCGTCTGATTAGAATTGAATCTGGAGAGTACTCAATCGTATTCACCCTCATCAACTGAGCTTAGCCCGGTAGATAAGAAGACATACTCTATTCGATATTTTTTATAACGGTCATTTTCATTTGTAATTTTGGAAAGTCCAAAAGCGTGTGTATCATTTCAGATATTGCTGCTGTAAATTATAAAAAAAAAACAAATTGTTTCGGAGGTGATATAATTGGTAATGTGATGATATACTATGTTTGAGATATTTTTAACGGCAGTATTTATTTTTTTTTTGAAAGATTTATATACGGAAAGAGTGATTTAGAATTTGTGGTATTGTTGCTAGAATTTTTTTTTGAATTAATTTGAATAATTGCATTAATTGAAGTCGTTTATTTGTGGGAAATAGGCGACTACGGACATAGCGGATTGACAACTCTAATATTAATCATTTTTAAAGACATTCAAAATGTCTAAACATTATTTTAAGTATTTAAAAGAAGTTAATTTATTTAAAAATAGTAATAATACATTAAAAACTTAAAAAAAAAAAAAAAAAATTGGAATGATCATTGGCATACAAACAGAAAGATAATAAGAATTAAGATACTAAATTATGAAAAAAATATGAAGATATTAAAGAATTCAAGTCAGTTTTAGTACATGTGTTTTACATGTAGCATTGAATTTGATTTCCAGAAATAAATACTTGAGTAGTGGAGAACTACATGATTAAGGAATAATTCCTATACATCACAAGGCCATAAGGTGATATTCATTCGATCAATCATTATTATAAATTTATTTATAATTTATTTCAATTATAAAAAATTAGTCATTTAAAAAATAAATGGCATAAATTGCTTGTGATTCTTCATTTATTTATTTTGTCATACAATGTTTACTATAGAAAGATTTGGAATATGACATAAAGGGTGTAATTGAATTAATATTTATATGTATATTTTGATTGATGGAGTTTATCTCCTTATAATATTAATAAAAGATGAAAATATATATCAAAAAAAGATATTACATTGAGTACTTTAAATAATACAATTTTTACATGCCAACAAAATTCACAGAAGCAGAGTAAAAATCTTCGAGTCTTATATTGCATGAAAATTTATCAGACACATAATTATAATTATAAAGAATATAAAGAACACTAGAATTTTAATGTGAAAAAATCTAATAAAAGTGAAAAAAAATTACAAGACCTAGTGCAGTTTAAATAATGCAATATGTATTTAAGTTACAAAATTTCACTCTTCTCCTAAAATGAATGAGACTATTAAAAAATTGTGTATAAAAATCAAGCAACAATAGACTTAAAACAAGGTTACAACATCACTAACATAATGGTTAGATTATAATGGCCACTAGTGATGGTCAACGATGGCTGTTAGAGGTGAATGATGGCTGTTACTAAAGAATATGTTCAAGTTTCTAAACTTAGCTCTTCGCCCTCTCTTCCAAGCCCCTCATCACGTGAACGATTGCACACCCCTAATATTGATTATCTTAATCATAGATGGTTTTAAAAAAAATTAAATATTTTAATGACTTTTGATTTAATTTATCTTGGACTAGTTGGATTTTTCTCATCAAGCCCCTCAATTTGACTATAAACACCCTAAATGTAGAAATCATTTGATAATTCAATTAATATCTTGAAAATTTTAACTACACTTTCAATGCTTGATTTAAGCTTATTTGAACTCAAATCAAACTATTCTTAGTGCCAGTGGACTCGTCTCATCGAGACGTTCAATCAGATTATAAATTTATTAAAATGTGATATTTGGATGATTTATAGCTTAAATAAAAAAATTAATATGCATATTATCTCTAGATTTGTGCTTGATATAATAGATTTTAATATAACATATCATTTGACCCCAATTTTTAAGCGCTAAATCTTGCCATCCAAAAATATAGTAAATTTTGTAAGTTTATATAATCATAGCTGTTTTAGAAAGTTATGCAAAATTCAATATCAGTTTTCAATTATCCCAAAATAAATCTTTTAATAATCAATTGACAAATATTTTGATTTTCATATATTAATATTTATATATGTTTTTTAATTTTTTTAACTAGAAATATGAAGAATTTTTTTAAAGATGAAAAGTTTTCTACTTTTTTTAAAGAAGGCAAAGAGGTTATTTTACAAGAAATATAAAGAGTTCTTCTTGTTTAGAAAATGAAAAGTTTTGTTTTATTCTTCTTTTTATAGAAGATGGAAAGTTAATTTTCACCTACAAGTACTCTTAAAAGGGATAAAAAAATCACATTCCCTTCTCTTCTCTTAGTTTTCTCCGATATCTTGTATAAATTGTGTTCAAATTCTCCTTTGTAGGATCTAGTTCTCCTCTATGTTGAGGCATGAAATCATCCTAGTTGAGCGATTCATATCTTGCATTCAGGTTTCAATGTGACACCAAGTTTCTCTATGTAAAAGTTAGAAGTTGTTCCAGATATATGATGCATAAATCCCCTCGTAGGTTCCAGTTCATTTTTTGTCCCTACGATATGAAATATATTTTTAATTCTTTAAAGTTTGTACTCCTCAACAGTGATAAAATTTCTAAATAAAAGTTTCTATCTTTTTAAGCTTATTCCTTAAAAGAATTGTGATGTTTATATATCATCTAAGGCTTATCTTTTAAGAGTTTATATATATATATATATATATATATATATATATATATATATATATGTATTGTAGATTTTGATGTGCATCTATCTAAGGGTTTAGCCTTTTGAAATTTTTGATGCACATATACTTATGAGATTTTCTTCTTTTAAGATTTTTGATATTCCTATATTTTTGAAGCTTTCGCTTTCTAAAATATTTTATATTCTTATAACTTTTAAGGCTTTTGTCTTCTAAAATTTTTTATGTTTCTATACCTTCTAAGAATTATATCTTTTAAAATTTTTGATATGTGGAAACTTTGTCATCCACTCATTCTTTGAAGTTTATCTAGTGAGCACTCTACCCACTAGTAGCTTTCTATTAAGGCTTCCTCATAGGCATACCTTCTAGGGGAGAAATTCATCAAGAATTTTTGGCCGATCCAAGGTTTGTAAGAGTTTTACTTGATGACATTAACAATTGTGGATGAGGTCAAAAAATTTGGCACATCTAAAGTCATTTATCAAATAATTATTTGATGACATTAACTTGTATGTAATATGTTAAATTGAATTACGGATTGATTACACCTTGATTAGAATGAGATGAATTTGCATGTTTCTAAATTATAAGTGAAATTTTATTTGCATTTAGATCATTATTATCCTTCCACTGCCATATTCTTTTCCCAAGAGTAGAAATTTAACTATTAACAATATTGTCTTAGATGTAATAAAAGATACTGGAAGGATGTATTCATTATTACAAAGACATCTAGTTAAGGTTGTAGCTAAAATTGCTCCTTAATTTTTATTTTATTTTTCATGAGGATGATAAAAGGAATGAGCTTTTTAATCATATTTATGCCAAGATTATTCTTTTCAATGTTTAATTGACCAAATCACGACTTGCTTCTAAGATTGATAATCAAGTAGATGGACAAAGGGAATCTTTATTATAAATATACCCGAAATGTAGATGTAGATGACCTTTTGAGATAAAAATAAGGGTTACACTCTTAGCTTTTAATAATAGTTGAAGGATCTATGTCTGATATTAATCTTTCATTCTACACATATATGTTCTTTAAAATTAGAATTTTCTCAACTAGGTGGACAGTGTCGTCTTGATTAAAAATTTAATTTTCAACCACTATGAAGATATAAAAGGAATGTTTTCCATAAATAGTGTCAAGCTGCTTTGTATTAAAACATTTATAGCATTAGAGTAAAAATCTTAAGTTTTAGCTTTGCATGAGAATTGAGCACACACACAAATACGACTATAGTACAGGGAACATCAGAATTTTAATGTCAAAAACTCCTTAAAAAGAGGGGGAAATCATAGGGCCTAGTCCACTTCAAATAAGAAACTATATATTTTGAGTTATAAAGTTTCACTCTTTTCCTAATATAGAGAGTACAAGGTTAAAAAGTTGTGTATAAAAATTGGTAATAATAATCTTAAAAATAAGTTACAACATCACTATGGTGGTGGCCAGGCTATAATGACCACTAGTGATGGTGTATGATAGTTGTTGGTGGTAGATAGCTTCAAGTTTTCAAGCTTAGATCTTCATCTCTCTTCTTGATGTTCTTGCTTCTCCACCTCACCTCCTTCATGGTGAGAATGAAGTCTTATTTACAAAATTTTTCAAAGGAAACTTTTGGTAACTTTAGTCTAAATCTTAAAATAGTATATTCGACGATTCATATTGATTATCTTGATCATAGATAGTTTTTGAGAATTTAAGTGTCTTTACAAATTTTGATTTAATTTATCTTAGGCTCATTAGATTCTTCTTATCGAGCAATTTGATTTGACTATAAACACATAAAATTTGGAGATCATTTAACCATTTAATTGACGTCATGAAATTTTTATTTATATTTATGAAGCTTGATTTGAACTTATTTGGACTCAGATTGACCCATGCTTGGTACTAATAGACTTGTCTCATTCTAACATTAAATTTGATTATAAATTTATTAAATTTGGATGTTTAGATGATTTAAAATTTAATTTTAAAAATTTGATATATGTATTATCTCGAAATTCTTTCTTGATCTAATAATTTTTAATGTAACATATTAATACTCTTGTGAAGAATGCATAAGATAAAAATGAGATAGATATGATATCATTTCTTGCTATTAAAATTTTCTTATACAAATGAATGTTCAAAATCTCTTACATGATCATCTTTGAATAAAATGAATTATCAAATCAATTTATATTACTTTATTTACCTTGATAATCATAAATGTTGTATTCTAAATTCTTTTATATTGTTATAATTTAAAGGTATGATATATTCATCGAATTATTGATAACTCATAATTATTATTTTAAACTAAAATTTCAAGATGTCATGAAATTCCCTATAAGCAAAAATTTAAAGAATAAAAAGTATTATTTCAAAAGAAAGGATGAAGCTATGAGAGCCAAGCATCTTAAAAATTACTTATTTTATCAACAAAATTATTCTAAATTTCTTTTTTTTTTAATATTTTATGCCAAACTCAGAAACTCGTATGCACAAATATCTTTAAAATTCATTGCAAATAGCATCAAAACTTAATATTTTAACTTCCATATGATTACAAATATTTTCATTTATTCATATAAAATTTAAATAAGAGATTTATCAATCAAATATGCAATTTTAAATTTTTAAACGCAATATATCGTAATGTTAAATCTATTATGGTAAAAAACAGGTCATTCATCCCGACAAAATCAGTTTCCTGTTGCTTCTTCCTGTGGCAGCCTTCCAAATAGTGTTCTGATCAATAATTCCATTATTTTTGCCATTATCGATCCTTCTCGATCTGATTTCGCTAAGAACAAATATACCCGACTTCTTGTCGGAATGATTAAAATTTGCTTCCCTGTGGCCTCCAATAAGTTTTGACATTGCAGCAAATTTAAGTGTAATATCATATAATTTTTATATGAGAGGGAGACGTTGGCATGCATATTATATAAATTTTATATATTTATATCTCGAATCTTTAAATTTTAATATCTATATATAATAATCAAATTTTTAATATTATAAAAAACTTTATAATTATTATTTTCTAAAGATGAATATTTTTTCTTGCATAATATAATATTAAAAAGTAAATATTAAATTATATTATATATATATATATATATATATATATATATATATATATATATATATATATATATATATATATATATATATATATATATATAATATCTAAATTATAATATATATAAATGACATCTTAATTTGTAATATCATTATTACATATTTTGTAAAATAAAATTTCTTTTTTATATATAAAAATATTATATATAAAATATTAAATTTTGAACATTAGATATATAAATCTTAAAAAAATTTAGCACTTGTCAAATTTTGTTAGGATTTACATACATATCACATAATACTCATATATTTATATCTAATACTTAAAATTTATTATATATATATACACATGGGCGGACCCATGTGTATGTGAGGGTGGGCAATTGCCCACCCTCAATTTTTTTTAAATTAACGTTTCTTTTTAAAAAAAAATAATTTTTCCCCTCTAATAAAAATTCTTGCCTAATAAAGACAATTTTTTTTTTCATTTTATTAGTTTGCCCATCCTAAAAATTAATAAATGATAATAAAAATTTTTGTTTAAAATTTTGATAATTAGTTTACACACTCTAAAAAAATAGTTAGTTCTGCCCCTGTATATACACCTCAATCTTTAATATCACATCAAAAAATTATTATTCACTTTTTAAAATTAAAATATATCTTTTTACGTATAATAAAATTTTAGATAAATAAATATTTAAATATTAAATATATAAATATATAAGAATTATGTGATATGCATGTATGTATATTATTATTATTATTATTATTTTGTTAATAACGCCACCGTGGTCATTTCCCACAAGATAACGCAGAAAAAATATGCGCGTTTCAGCCTGGAAATTGGAATACTCTGATAATTCGGCCCTGATTTACATTTACCTTCTAATACGGCGAGCCCGACATTCCTATTAAATTCAGTAATAAACACACGTAAATTAGTCTTATTATTTAGAAGAAGATAAAGCTTTTTAAACGTTTGTTATAAAAAAACATTAAATATTACGAGCTTATCGTACATATAAAGGCATTGAAAAGATAGGACGTCGGATTTGTGCGGAGGGAATAATTTTACCTGCGGACTCTAATTTATGGTTGACACATATTCAATATTTTTTTCTCATTTTAGCACTTAACAGAGCAATAACTGGACGAACGATGCTGTAAAGGAATGACGTATTTACGATGCCATTTACACTCCTCACCCGCCATCTCGCTCAAACAAATGGAGAAGATCAGAATTTAACAGAATTTAAAAAAATATATGTATGATTAGGATTTAGGTATATTTTTCGAAAACCGAGTTGAAGAGAAATAGAAATTTCATTTCTTTTACAAAAAACCACGAAGATGAACGCGAAATAACGACTAATTGATGATGTATTAAATAAAAATTTATCGGTAATGTTCTACAATTTTTCTACTGTTAGTGATATTCGCCCGTCTCAAGAGAATATGATCATTCCATTAAGAATTTGGATGTTGTTTGGTTAAATTTTTACTTTTAGTGTTATTTTCAGATATGCACTGCATCTCGAGAGTCTGACATTTGGACTTCTTTTTAGGTTTATTTTACGCTTTCGAGATTACGTTTAGGCATTCCAATGGAAGCAATTTGACCGCTTGAATGATTTCTAGTTATTTTTTTCTCAGACTTCGCTCTCCTGGGGTACGAGCATTTAGGACTTCTTTTCCATTTATTTTGCCTACTTCTTAGATTATATTCATTACATTCCAATGGAAGTAATTTGATAACTGTTTGGATGATTTCTGGGTGGTTTTTTACATTCAGATTCTCTGCACTCCGAGTGAGCATTTAGACTTCTTTTCCGCTTTATTTTGTGCTTTCTTTAAATTATGTTCATTACATTCCAATGGCAATTTGGAGGCTATTAATGGTCTTTGGGGGTTTTGGCATTCACTGCACTCTCTTAAGGCTGATCATTTAGACTTCTTTTTCCAGGTTTATTTTGCATTGAGATTATGTTTGGGCATTCCAAATGGAAGCAATTTGAAAGTTAGGATGGTCTTTGGATTTTTTGGACTCATCTCACCTCTCTGGTCTGATCATTTAAGGACTTTTTTTCAAGTTAATTTTGCACGCTTCTTTAGATTATATTTAGCATTCCAATGGAAGCAATTTGGAGGCTGATGATCTTTAGGGGTTTTGGCATCGTACTGCATTCACCAGAGGTCAGATCAATTATGACCTTTTTCGGTTTATTTTGCCCGAGAAAGAGGGTTTTCCCGCTTATTTTTCAGTTCTTGAGATTATGTTCATTACATTCCAATGGAAGCAATTTGATGACTGCTTGAATGATTTATGAGTGATTTTTTGCATCTGTACTCTCTGTACCTTTCTGGAGGGTATATAGCACTTAGAGACTTTTTTTCAGTTTCTGATATTATGTTCATTACATTCTGTAAGCAATTTGGAGGCTATTTGGATGGTTTTTTTTTTGTATTTCTTGAGGAAGATCATTTATGACCTTTTTTTTTTCGCTTTATCTTGCCTTCTTCTTGAGATTATATTTGGCATTCTAATGGAAAGAATGGAGGTCGTTTGGATGATTTTAGGGGTATTTTGTATCATTTCTCCTGACCGTATTCTCAAGAGAGGTACAGAGAGTACAGATGCCAAAAAACCCCCAAAGATTATCCTAACAGCTTTCAAATTGCTTCCATTGGAATGCCCTAAACATAATCTTAATAAACAGTCAAAATAAACTGGAAAAAAGAAGTCCCTGAATGATCTATACCCTTATGAGAGGTACAAAGAGTATATATGCCAACAAACTCCTAAAGACCGTCCTAACAACCTCCAAATTGCTTCCATTGGAATGTAATGAACATAATCTAAGGATAAAATAAACTAAAAAAGAAGTCTAAATGCTCTCACTCCAGAGAGGTACAGAGAGTACAGATGCAAAAAACCACCCAGAAATCATGCAAACAACCATCAAATTGCTTCCATTAGAATGTAATGAACCTAATCTAAAGAAGTAGGCAAAATAAACTGGAAAAAGAAGTCCTTAAATGCTCAGACTCCAAAGGAAGAGAGTACATATATAAAAACACTTAAATCATCCAAGCCATTAAATTGCTTTCATGGAATGCTCTAAACATAATCTCAAGAAACAGTAAAATAAACTAAAAAGAAGTCCTAAATCCTCATCCCTCAAGAGAGGTACAGAGAGTACATATGTAAAATAACACTAAAAGTAAAAATTCAACCAAATAGCATCTAAATTGCTTCTAATGGAATGTAATGAACATATTCTCTTCAGACAGACCAGGAATATCACTAACAAACTGTAGAAAAATTGTATGAGAAATATTACCGATGAATTTTTATTTAATACATCCTCAGTTAAATTGGTCGTTATTTCCTCAACGTTCTCCATCTTCATGGTTCTTTTGTAAAAATGAAATGAGATTTTCTATTTCTCTTAGCTCGTTCAAAAAAATACACCCTAAACCCTAAATCTATCTATATATTTCTTTTAAATTCCTCCCGCGCATTCCAATAACGCTTCTTCTCCCATTGTTGAACGACGGGTCTGCCGGGACATAAAACGTATGAATACGCCATATCCTTTACAAGGTCATTCAGCATCGCTCTAAGCGCTAAAACGGGAAAAAAATCTGGACGTGTACATGGATTAGAGTCCGCACGTAAAGCTACATGCGGACTCCGGAAGTAATATTTTCTCCAGTAATGGAGAGAGCATGGAATTTGGAAGCGACAGGCGGAAGTGAAGACGGCGGTGGCGGCAGCCATCTACTGTTTCTATGCGCTGTAGTGCTCATTGTGCTTTTTCTAGTCTCGCTCGTGGTGCTTTTGTGCACTGACGGAGGTGATGGGAAGGAGAGAGAAATGATGAATTCAAATTCAGGAGTCGATCATGCGCGATGTTGGCAGTGGAGCTCGATTAGGGTCCGTTGGGACCGATCCCATGGCGTGGTTTACATCGCACTGCATGGACTGTTTGGTTTTTCTTCCATGGCTGAAATTCGAAAATTTGAGCCGCAGCTGCCGTGACTCGATCCTTCTTCCGCATCCCGCAGTCACAGATGCTTCGCTCTTAAATTATCCCTTCGCATTTTAACGCTCTAGCCATCTTGTGCCACCGCAAGTAATATGGAATCTTTATCATGGAGAGCTCTTCGTCCTCTCACTCGTCTGCTCCTCAAAGCCCTAACATTTCCAACCCATCCCATGCCACGAGGGGGGGGAGGTGGAGTGGACAAAGAAGAGAGGCGAGATTTGAACATAATTATTGAGGTTGATTCCTGTTCATTCCTACTTTTTTCCATTATTGTTATTATTTTGATCCCAAGAAGCCACTCTAGCTTATTACTTGAAGGTTAAAAAAGAAATTCTCATTTTGAATATTTTACATGAGACTATCTTCAAATATCCACTATGTATTAATTATATATACAAGAGTTCTAGCTCGACTAAGTTATGACATTAATAGCTTGCCTTCATGCGCTATCCGGTTCTTCACAGCCATGGTTGTACAACATTGCGATCGAGATGAAGATCAAGCCTCCATCTACTCCAATCTCGTCTCTGCTCGTCCGTACTCCAAAATTCATCGCCTTCTATCTGTTGGAAAGATGATCCATGGTTCCGTTATTTGGTCTAGGTTGGAATTTGATGTCTATATTTCTAAGACAATTTTTTTAAAATAAGTATTATTAGAATGCTAATTAGGTAATTAAGTATGATTAAAAAAATTTCAAAATAGTACGCAATCGACTGGCCTAACCACATCTGGATATGCGCGGCGTGCACGCTGAAATGAGCCCGCCACTTAGGGTGGACCGCTTCACATTACCCGGTTAAGCCGCCCACTAAGTGGGCGACTAGCTTTAGATTACGGAGCCGCCCACTAACCGTGGATATATTATTAGGCCGATCACCTATCTTCTCGGTTTGGCTCGATTCGTGAACTCGTTTCTCCGCCTCTTAGAGTCTGACGCTCTTCATTTCCGTCAGCATGGTCCTCTCCCTCGGAACTTCTCGGCCGCATAGCTCCAACCGCGCATTGCCTCGTCTGTAATCGAAAGGAACTTCCTTTTTTTCCCGTACCGCCACGTCGTTGACGACTTCTCTCTCCATCTACCATTGAAGTCAACATTAGCTTTCGACGATGATTCCGCGCGGCTCCATTTCATTCGAGGAAAATTCCTTTGGCGGATTCTACATTTTTTTGCTCACTTCCCTGTCGCTCTTCGTAAACACACAGTAAATCACATTTTTTTTTATCAATTTTTAAATTAGTAGAGTACGTGTGCTAGAGGTTAGAGTTGTATGGTTAGACTTTTGTTTGGGATTTGATTTGTAGGTTTGTATTGGCATTGCGGCTTAGGTGTTAAGTAGCCAAGGGTAGTATTATTTAGGGTGTCGATTAATATAAATTTCTAATTATTCATATAGCTTGTTTTGCAAGAATGAATAGAGAATTTATTTCGCTAATTCTTTTCTATAGAGGCGAACTGAGGATCAATGAGCTATTCAGTCCAAGTCATGTTTTAGGTCGAAATCATCTAGTTAAGGATCTGCGTCACATCAGCTTACTAGAATTGAAACAACGGATTATGAGAACCTTGCACATTGATTCAGAGCGCCACACAATCACTCTTATAGGTTGTTATCCAGTGGGTAACATATTTATAGCTCGTAATATCGACGACGCTTTTGGAAGTAACACCGACTAAGCTTCCGTTAGATGTTAGTGTCAGAAGTGGAGGATATTAATGTTGCATCCACATCAGCTGATCCGACAATAAGGTCAGTAGATATACCACTGACGACACACCAGGATTTCATCGCACATGCACCTCTAGGGACACAACGCAGCTTTGATGAGTTGATTCCCAGGTAACATCTTGTCAATCTTTCCCTGCTTATAGTTGTAATAATTAGTATGATTGGTTATCATCCAACTTATGAGTTTTGTGGCAGCGATGATGTTGTTTATCGTTCAGAGGAACCATATGTGCCTCACAGTGCTGCAAACAAAGATGAGTATTAGACTATGAGCAGTGGTTCAAGTGGTGAGTCCGAAAGGTGATATTAGTGATGATGACGCTCACTGGGGTAGAAGCCACTATGCCCGGAGTTTAGATACCATGATCTTCTAAATTCACTCACTCAAATATTGACAAGGAGAGTCGATGTTATCCATAAACGGTATGTCCGTATGTGCTAAAGGTGAGAGAGAGTACAACGATATTTACTTTGACGGTCCTTCTGACAACCGCAAGAAGATCAAATCCCGTGACCTTGTCGAAGGTATGTGCTTCGCAAATAAACAGAGTCTGCAATTTGTCGTTATTGGGTGTATAGTAAATAATGTTCTCCCAAACAAGCATTACTTAACCGTAAGAACTACACGGTTATTTGCATACATCATGATAGTCCTACTAGACCATGTAAGTGGCGTTTGCATTGTAAGGGGGTGCTTGGAGAATATCAAGAGTCGGTGAAAATCATAGATGTATCAATGCAGTAAGTGCAGCAGGTCATCGACAGTGTAGCTCTAAATTCATAGCTTATCTCATTATACCTGTGATCAAACATCAGATAGATCTAAAACCCAAGGAGATTATATATAGGATGGAATCAAAATTCAATGTTAAAGTTTCGTACACGAAGGCTTGGGATGCGAGGCGTAAGACAATAAAAGCAATATTTGGCAGCTGGGAAGAGTCTTATAGGACTCTCAATCTTTTTATGGAATCAATTTGTAATTCCTTACCTGGTACAGTCTATAAAATTCAGTCTAGTAGTATACAGCGCTTCTAGAGACTTTTTTGGGCATTTGGCCCTTCAATCATGGGATGGAGTAGTTGTCGACTTGTATTGAGCTTAGATGGTACTTTTTTGTTAGGCAAGTATCGTGGTACATTATTAACTGCTGTTGGAATCGATAAAAATAATGAATTATTTCCACTAGCATTCGCTGTTGTGGAGTCTGAGTTGATCGACTTTCATCGGTATGGTTCCCGTGAATAAGAAATACTAATGATATCCCAGTTCAATCGCTTTAATGTTTCATATTAAAATGTGAAAGAAGCTCACAACTGGCTTGTAGAGCATGACCCTGTCAAATGGGCACTTGTGCACGATGGTGGAATGCGTTATGGGACAATGACGACTAATGCATCTGAGTGTTTTAATGGTGTCCTGAAATGGGCACGTGGTTTACCGATACAGGCTCTAATCACTGCTATCTACTATAACTTAGTAGCTTTGTTCATGAAAAGATTAGCCAACATAACTCAACAAGAGGATGTCAACTTCTCTATTTTTACCGAGAAGGTAGCCACAATGTTGCAGCGTACGGAAAGAGAGGCAAGATATTTTCCTGAACCTATGAACATCGACCTACGTGAGATGCAAGTTTTTGACAGATCCAGTCGATCATTCAAAGTTGATTTGTTAGATAATGGCCTTTGTGATTGCAATTGTAACAAAATGATCATATATCATTGGCCATGCCCACATGTGATTGTTGCACTGGAGTTTAGACAGTTGAACCACCTGACCTGCGTGTCACAGTACTACACACTGCAACTGTATAAGTTGACATACATAAATGCGTTCCATACACTAGTTGACCATTTCGAGTGGCCATCTTTCAGTGCAGAGCACGGATTAGTAGCATTGCAGCCACCCAATATTTGCAGAAGGTCAAACAGATTGTGTACAAATAGATTCAGGAACACAATGGATAAAATATATCCGGCGATGATCCGTAGTCTATGCAAAACATCGTCACTACAGACGCCCGCCCTCACACAATAGTAATGACGTTCTCCCTTATCATTACTGGTTGTTAGAGGTTACACAGTGATGTTACCGATTTCCTATTACGTTCTAGTGCTCTAGTTTTTCTGTTTAATTAAAACTACTGTTTTTCATTTCATTGTATAAAACTATCTGATACTATTATTTTCGCTCATTTTTTTCAGTTTGATATTATTTTTTGTGTTTGTTTTTCTCAACAGTTACGATGGCAGAGGAGCACCACCCACCATCTAGACATCGGCGACGTAGCGCTGTGGGAGGCCCAGCCGGGAGCAAACACTTGTTAAGGTTCATCCCAAGATCGCATCCTACAGGCATCGGGCCGCCACCCCGACATCTTGTAAGTAATATTTAATTTATTTATTTTAACTTACATCTGCTTTTCTTTTATTTTGGTTAATGATAATTTTTTTTTGCAGAGCACCGTGCTTGAGGCTGCGTCACACTTGCTTATGGGGAGTATCACGCGTGTAGACGATTCATCCGTAAGGTGGGCCTACACTATATTAGCCAGCTTCGCTTCATCCGCCTAGATCATCATTTGCTGACTGCCTTGGTTGAGAGATGGTCTCCGCAAACCAATACCTTACACCTTGCTGTCGGTGAGATGACTGTTACACTCCAGGATGTGGCGATGATCTTGGGACTGCGAGTTGATGGGCCACCTGTCATAGGCCCAATTATAATTGGCGAGGGAAGAGATGGACACGACCGAATCTTGTGATGATTTATTGGGATGACACCCTTACGACGTGATGTATCATGATGATCGTCCAGACAGTCGACCGGATGGGTCGCACACGCAGCGACACCGAGGTGGCGAGGTGGACTTTTAGAGTCATACACTACCGACCGAGGAGTTTTTTCGACACCTGCGTGCTTACATTCTATTCCTTATTGGTTGTTTCTTACTACCGGATACATCAGGTTCAGAGGTCCATTTGCAGTATCTACCACTACTAGAGGACCTGAATACCTTCGATGATGTATGGGTGCGAAGTTCTACCAGCCTATATGAGTCAGACGAGTCAACTAGGCCCACCAGGTGCAACATGGCTGGCTGCTTACACCTCCTTCAAATATGGGCTTGGGAGCATATTCATGTTGGGAGGCCGACTCTACATGTGCCATATCCTATTGAGCTTGATGATCTCAGCGTTGGGTTGAGGTATATTTTGTTAAGTGTACTTTCAAATTTTGTAGCTTTTATATGTGTCTAAATTATTTTTTGTGATGAATGGAAGTATGTAGCCAATCGGCTAACGCGATACGTAAATGAGTCGGATGGATTGCGGCATACACGTTGGATTTGGATAACACCAAATATGTGCGCTTCTAATTTGACATAATTTTTGATGCGTGATCTGAGTCAGACAGGAGTGAGAGATCATGGCACATCTATCAGATACATGCTCAGCAGGCTCTGAGATATGGTTATCACGAGTCTCTCTTATCAGTTAGAAGAGGATTGAGTGGTATTTACTAGATAGAGTGTCATGCTAGCCCTCATTCAGTCGATGTAGCAAATTTCCAAAAGGGTCGATGGAGTAATGTCGACGGGTTGATTACCACCACCACACATTGGAGAGGCGAGGGATTGCCTTGTCGAGAGGATTATGAGGATGTGGACAGGAAGATAGTTATCACCGACATGTGTTGGTTCGGTCAGGGTTTCTATATTTACCGTCGGCTGATCCTCACCACTTACTACGCTAGAGCACCAGTGGAGCATATTTATGTAAGTCCTGATAAAAGTATTCATCTGAATTCAATATTTATATAAGTGATAATTTTACATACTATTTTTCGTGTAGGTGGAGCACATCGCGACGACTCGGGACATCTTTCAGCCATACTTCGGCGATGTAGATGAGCACCACTTACATAGATGTGTTGATAGGAACGAGCGGCTATGCAGAGACCTGGATGAGCTTGTACATATCGGTGACACATATTATGGAACGGTGCCTACAGAGCGTGTCGCACACCATGATTGGAGCGTCGGGCCATCTACTTATGCGGATCCAGGTCCATCTACGTATGCTGATCCAAGTCCTTCTACCTATCAGCCTACATATGAGTCGCAACCACCTATCTTCCAGTCACAGGACGATCCGACGCAGACTGCCGAAGATCTTGCACTAGAGGGTCACCATCAGTGATCGTCCATCCCGCACTCACACACTGAGTGGTGCGATTCCACGCAGGCGCTGGAGGCATTAGATGTTTAGGGTAGTGTATTTGTGCGTCTGCACTACATTTCTTTTTATCTATTTTATCCATTGATCATTTATGCTTATTGACTCTCACTTAATTGAATGTACTTGTTCAAATTGGGATGAAAATACTCAGATCATGTTATTATATTTCATATGCACTTTCTTTGAATTATTTGAATCAAACTAAACTAATGTTCTACTCAACTCTTTCGCCTGCTGTTTTGTGTAGTATGACATTCAAACAGTTTAACTTACAAACTTGTAATAAAATAAATTTGTTTTAAAGTTCGTCAATATACAAATGAATCAAGGTGTACATTAAGTAAGAAAGGTAATAAGTGACTTTATTACAAAAAGACACAATATTAAAGATTAACTCAACTTCACAAGCTAAATCAATCAATATACTAATATGTGAAGTCACTAAAACATAAATCTAAATATAAAAGATATATGTGTGATTACTAATATTTATGTTAAAATCATATAATAATTATTAGAAGTAATGCAAATCAAAATTATAAAGATACTTTGCACAATAAGAATTATTTTTGACTTAATATCATACTTATATCACAAGCTTTGTAAATCAATGATACTTAGTTTAAAAAACATCGAAGTAAGTTGAGGGCTGACCGACTAATCTCTTCCCACTATGAGCTCAGCCTACGACTGCGCTAATTAACGCGCAAGATCACCACGCCACGTCGTATCCGACATGGCTAGGCCAGTCACCCAATAATTGGGCGACTGTACCTATTTTGAATTTTTTTTTAACCATACTTAGTTGCCTAATTAGCATTCTAATGATACTTATTTTAAAAAAATTGCCTATTTTTAACAATCTATTGTGTGTGTACTTGTCAACTGGTGCGATTGTTGATGCACACCAGATGTTTGGGAAATGCTTGTGCGAGACTCGGTTTCCAGGAACACCATGATATCTGGATTTGTTAGCTTGGGACATTTTAGAGAAGGATTTGTTAGCTTTATCGAGATGATTCGACTGGGAACTTTCCCAACCCACCTGTATCCATTCCTGTTGCATGTGCTGAGATGGGAAATTCAATTTATACTCAGCAAGTTCATAGCTTTATCATCAGATTGGGTTTTTCTTCTTTTCCTTTTGTGGGAAACTCACTCTTGAAGGATTATGTAGAATTTGGGGGATATGAAGATTGGCGCAAAATGTTAAATGACATGCCTGCTTGGGATAAAATTTTTTATCAGATTTTGTTGAGAGGGTTATGTTGAAATTTATGGTCAGATTTTATGATAATTTTATAGTAATGTGAGATATTAATCTTTTGATAAATAATTTACATGGGTGATTCCTGTTATTTATTTAATATTCATTGTTTATCATTTCTTATTATTTATTTATTTTATTTTCTCTTATCAAGAGATTCTGAAGTTTTTCTATTTTATATTATTTAGCCATTTCTGCATAAACAGCTGTAGCAAAATGTCATTTAACATGCCTGCTTGGGATCAATTTTATTTTATATTTTATATTTTTATTTTTATGCAATTTTTAAAAATATATTTATTTGATATGCTTTTTGTATATTTTTTATTTTGTATTTTAAAAATAATATTATTATTTTTAAAAATACTCAAAATAATTTTTAGATATTTTAAGATTTTTCAAAATAATAATAGCTATCAAACATATTTTACTTCGAAACAAAATACAAATAAAACAAAATAAAAATATAAGATAAGAGATAAAATAAAATAAAATTGCTCTCAACAACCCCTTAATAATTAAACAAATTATAATCAAAATGCAAAAATCTTAGATCTATCTAACTTTTTTATTGCTAACTTAATGGGCATAATGTTTATCATAATTATTCACTTTGTGACCAATTTTTTATAATAAAATACTAGGGTTAGATGCAAAAAATTTGGCTTGTTGAAGTATGATGTTTTATAAATAAGAATAAAGAAGATAAAATAATATAAAGATAAGAACACCAATTTTTATGCATCTAAATTTTATTAAGTCTTACATTTGGAGAAGTATAACTAAATCATATAAAATAATGTTAATTTACTTACACTTGCATTCAATAAAAAGAGCCCAAATAATCTTACATGAAGATTGTGTCATTGAATTCCTTATAAATAAATAAAAATTATATCAAAAGAAGGGATTAGCATCAATCCATATGAGGCTTCAAGTCTTGGTGACAATCAATCAATCACTAATTCTAATTAAGAAGATTGTCAGTAACCATTGTTTTGTAAATGATATATATATATATGTATATATATATATATATATATATATATATATATATATATATATATATATATATATATATATATATATATATATGTATATATATATATATATATATATATCATTTTATTTCTTCAAATTAAAAATTCTAAAAATTACATAAAAATATTCATAAAATAGCATATCATATTTTAAAAAAAAATTAGTAAAATATACTCGTCAAAGGATACCAAATTAACTTCATAAAGCCTATTTGTACTAATATTATAAATTTCTAAAGAATTTTTAATTGAACAAATAACCTTTCATTTTAATGCATATAATGTCCATAAAATTTAAACAAAATTATATTAATTAAAGTTCATAATATTCTATAATATTATGAATACAATGTGCAAATGAAGCTTATAATAAATTTACTAAAAATTATTTAAAACTTTTATAGGTGAAATCTCAACTGCACACTATCAAGAGTATTTTGCTATTATTTCTTAATAAAAACACTTATAATATAATCAAAAAATTTTAAAATAATTGAAAAAAAATTATAATTCAATGAGTATTAATTCAAACAATTAATTGCTTGAAAGTATTATAATTGACTCCAAAATATATATACAGTTGTGATTATTACAACACATTATACAAAAAAAAATTTGAGTGAATTTTCAACTCATGAATTTTTTTTTCTAATAATCTCAAATAATATGGAGGTGATAAAATAAGATTGGGATAACCTCCTACTCCATAAGTAGTGGTAATGAGTTCAATAATTAAAGCCTAGTAGTGAGACTACTGGCTAGTATCTAAATTTTAATATTTATATAAAATATTTAATTTTTTAATATCATATTAAATATTTTATTATAATTTTTTTAAAATATAAATATATTTTTTCATGCATAAATAAAATGATAAAAAAAATATAAATATTAAACTTTAACTATATAAATATAAATATATAAAAATTATGTGATATGATATGCAATTTTTTTTTTCTTATGAGAAGATTTATATTTTTAACATCAAAATTTTTTTACATAAATAACAATTCAATATTTAATATCATCTCAAACATATACTATTATACACTTCTAAAGTAAAATATAAATATTTGAAAATAAAAAATTTTAAATTTTAGTCATTTGATATATAAATGCATAAAAAAATTTTCATACACATGTACATTTATTTTCTTAACAAGTGCAAAAGTACCACATGCATTTTATGGTCATTTTTTAGAGAAATTATTATGTGTTGAGTTCTAAATATTTGAATTATTATGTATATGTTGTGTGTATATGTTATTATATATAGGCGAGAGCACAATAATTGTGTACATGCACACAACCTATTGTGAGCTCTGAAAATTCGTCACCGACCTCTTCGATGAAAAGAGTTTAAAGTGTTGATGTAATTTTCAGAAGACAGATGAAATAGTAGATGAGACACTACCTAGAGATTTCGACCTCATTTTGTGAGGACTTTAGATCTAGTTCCAGTTTCATAAAGAAGCCCCTATAGTTAATATCCTCTCAATAGGTGAGATAACTTTGACTTAGTTGATCGCTAAAAATAGTAAGAAAAGTAGTGTGAGTTTAAAATTAAAATTTATGAAATTCATCATTTCAGCTTAAACCGGATGGTTGGGGGAATGATGATGATCTAGATCCCATGGTCTATCCCCGCCGTCGTGGTCCCTACCTACTTAGTCGAGGAGGTAGTCAACCCCACCAAAGGATCTTTATCAAGACACATGGTTACGCCGTCCAAGAAATTCTTATGACTGGGTGTTGTCAAGGAGACAATCTTAAGTCTACCTTAGCTGATAGAGGGTTGTTTGCCCTATCAAGTCTACCCTAAGATTCACAACTCAAAGTGCAGAGCCATTGGAGAGCATATGAGCTACGGTCGTAATCGTAATATAATGAGCTGAGGCCAAACCACGACAGAGGACGTGATCGCTTCATCGGAGCCATACCAAGCTCACATGAGGACGCCACATTCTTACTAGTGTGAGATTGATTGAGAGTGAACATAGTAGAACACTTGATTTGACATTGACTCCTTTGTGAGCTAGAGTTTTCTTAATTTGTCACCCCTGACAAACAGTTGCGGAAGGTGGATAGATTGAGTTGGCTTTAAGCTTTTAATAATAGAATTCCATTTAAGCAGTTTTAGATTGCTATTTGATTTGAGTTAATTTGATTAGAAAAATTTATTAATTTGAATATGTTTAAGAGCTTTAGATCCTATCAACTCTATTTAGCTGCTAACAAAAGATTAGATCTACTGTCACCCGATAGAATCAATTTCTCTGATATTTCACTAATTTAAAACTCTTATTATAGGTTTTTAGGTTTTGTTAACCCAGACTCAATCCTAAGACTAAACCAGAAAGCAACCCGTGCAGCACCCTCAGACACTTGAATTTAAGCATTCATCATAGTATCGGGGGCCATGCGGGTGTATAGTAAGACTTTATGTAGTGTTTATTTCTGAATTATGAGATTGATTTTAGATTTTTATTTAATTCCAACTCAGTCTACAGCCTTTTCAGACATTAAAATTTGCACTTGAAATCTCTATGTCAGAGCACATGCATTTATACTTAGCTAATTTTATCTAATTAATTAATAATTATAGAAATCATAATTAGGATGAAATTTCTTAATTTTTTTGGTTGAAGAAGCTCTATGATTTTATAGATTTTGATTTAGTATCGCCTTTATGCTTGTACAAAGAGATAGATCCGGAGGTGAAGAAGACATTTTGATTTAAATTGTAGTTTAAAATATTACTTGCACTTAGTTTACTTGTTGAGTTTTTGTAATTCTCCCAACTTGATTATGTTTAATTTACATCACTTTTGATAAGTTATGCCGATTTCAGTGTTTGTTGCTTTATCCATACTCATGCTTATTAGCTAGCATAGTAATTACCTCCATATTCATATAAGAGTTATAAAACCCAATTTAGATTCATCCTTAGACTTTAAGTTTATTGCAAATTTGCTATGAGTTTAGTATTAGTCTTTCCAAATTTCAATTAAAGCTTGTTTAATTTTAAGGAATTTACAAGAAAAGAGAACTCACTCCTTACTTCAATTTAAGCCATTGAGAATCGCAATTAAAGTTTGTGAGTTTAATATTAGCCTCCCCAAATTTTACTTGCATTTTAAATGAATGTTCTATTCTTTTCAAAATTTTCTTTAAGTGCTCTCCCCCTATTTCTCTTTGATATAACATTTATCTTCATATTTATCATATATTCTTTTATTTGGCTTAAATTTAGGTAATTTCCATTTGAATTTGTTAAGCCATAAATTTTAGTCTAAATTTTGGTAGTCTCCCATCCCCTGTAGGGGTCTGAGGTGTTTTGGCTTACCAGACGCCTCTCTGAGTGAATGAGGTCTCAACACCACTGTTTTCATCTCATCGCACCCTCTTGAGCACGATGAGGCCTTCAAACCTGAAAGAAGATAAATACAATATATATTCATCCCCCCCTTTTTTTCTAAGTCTAGAAATTGACAAAATTTCTGAAGATTGCCGGGGAGATGACATCTAACTGACGTTGATTACTCGACGCTTCGAGTAATGAAGCATTCATGCACCACAACCAATTTTTTCATCTCATCGCCCCCTGAAAATACGAGGTCTTCAAACCTACAAAGAACATATCATATATATATATTCACATTCACAAATCTCACATGTTCTAACTCATTTTTACCGAACGCTGGTAAAGAGAACAAGATTGGTATGTTGAAAACCAAGAGAAGAACCTCTGACCTGTTGCTTCTCCGGCTACGACCGAATTTGATATGACGCGAGGACGCCCGTGAAGAAAACGCATCGACGTTCTTCCCGACTACGTCAAGATCGGAAAGGTGACGCAGAACGCACTAAAAATCGAAAGAAGAACCGTATCTTGATGGTGTTATTCCCCCGATTGTGGTAAGACGATTGTGGTGAAATTCGGGCGGGTTGCGGGCTGCAGGAAGAAGGCTGCGGCAGCACGGGCTTGCGGGAACAAGGTTGCGGCAGCGCGGGCTTGCGGTTTGAAGGCCGCGGCGGCGAGGGCTTGCGGTTTGAAGGCTGCGGCGCGGAGGCGTGGGAAGAAGGCTGTGGCGCAGAACTGGCCGACGGAATGGGATCGCGCTCGCGTGGGCTATGGAGCATGCAGCGGAGCAGGCCGGACAGTGGGATGCGGCGGATCGGCGGGCTCGTGCAGCGGAGCGGGACGCCGGCCGGCGGGATGCGGGCCGGAGGCGCGGTGGAACGTGGGACGGTGGCTCATTCAGCGGAGCGGGACGCGGCGGAATGGCGGGAGAAGATTGAGAGGGGAGAGGGAGATCGGCCGAGAAGAGTGACGGGATTTACCTGGGCAGAGGGAGGTTAGAGCGTGGGAATGGAGAAAGAGATTGGAACCGTCGATTTCCTGAGGTTGATTAGAGAATGAATGGGGGGAGCGTTACAGATTAGGGTAATTTAGAGATTTAGGCTCCGTTTATTTAAGTTTATTCGGTGCTTTTTGCTTTTGGGAGTGGGTATATTTTTTTTTTTATTAGTGTTTGAATAGTGTTTTTTTGTAAACTCCGTTTAATAAAAATGGAGTTTATCCGGTTTTAAACGCAACGCCTACCTCCGCTTCGGCAGACCCGCTTTTTGGGAATAATATTATCGTGATTGCCCCATTCTCCCACTCTTCTCCCACGATCCACGCAACTCCTCCGCTTCTCTTCTCCGCTTCTCTTCCTCTCCTAGCGAGGCACTGCATCACACGATCACCCGAGAATCGAGCAACGGAGCATCGCCGAGAAATCCGATTCCGAGCCTCTACCTACGGTTGGTATCCGTTCGTTCCTCTCTTATGTTTGCTCGGAAATAATATCCGAGCATTCCGAGCTAACATTCTATCCTTACTCTTCAAGATTAAATAGTTAATGAATTTATATCTAGTGGTGACTATTTCTCCTCCGATCTGACAATCGCCTTCTTTTCCCTGTTTCTCTTGTTGTCATAGAAGTTGGATTTGGTATTTACTTTTCTTACGCTTTTAATGTTCCCAACGTTGTCCCATCAATAGTTTTTGGCATTTTGTTTTCTTGTACTCATGATACATTGGTTTTGTTTGCAACCATGTGGAATGATCAATAATGTAACAATGTAACAAGAATGTGTACATGTAATCTACAAAATATATATAATATTCACAATAAATTTTGCATTTGGAAGGAATAATTTAGATGTCGGTGAATATTTTAAGAGTTTTCATAGTATGTGAAGTCCATATTGTCTACCATCAATGAGTTGTTTAGTGTAATCATTCTTCCACTAAAACCGATAAGCTCGGTTGTCTACGGTAGAAACTAAAATCGCTTTCTTTATCGAGAAGCTCGCGATTATTGTAACCTATTAGAACCGAGAAGTAGATTAGGTAAAGAATGTAAGTTGGTGAGATCGCTTTGGTGGTAAGTTTCAATAATAATACCATAATAGCACACTTTAGTTTTAGGTTGTCAAACTAATATGAAAACATATGAGAAACTAGAAAGGCTATAGGCGATAGTAGTAAATACAATGTCACTAGCTTCCTTAGGTTCATTGAGCATGCTCTAATTTTATATTATCTTGTTTTTGGGTAGATAAAACTTTTTAAGTAGATATTATTGTGAATAAGAAGCAAAATCAGTATCATAATGATAATCTTGAGAGAGCAAACTTTTGTAATCCTTGTATAGAGAAAGCTACATGAGTGTGTACATTTGGTTTTTAAATATATGAGAAATTCAGTAAACTACAATGGTTACATGCAGTAAAGTACACAATGCGATTGTTAGTTTCATCACCGTAAGGTTTTGTTTCCTTTTAATTTATGTCTTGTTATTATTATTACTTAGATGGAAAAGCTGAAAGAAGGTAGTGCACCAGCAATTTGGGAATTAGGTACTACTTTACTCTTTTGTGACTTCTGCATCAAAGAAATAGAGTTAGGCAACAGGCCGACTTCTCATTTCAATAAAGATGGATGGAAAAATATTATGAATAATTTAAATGAGAATCAACATATGATCATTACACAACTTAAAATAAATGGGACCATTTAAAGAAAGAGTGGAAGTTGTGGAAAGAGCTACTACGTGGTGAAACTGGAATTGGATGGGATCCTATCAAAAAAATAGTAGATGCTTCAAATGTAATGGGAATGACAAAATACGTGTCGCTTAACTTAGTGCACAACTTTAGCATTGAATTTGAATTACATACATTTACTTAACATTTGTGTATGGATATAATGTATAATACCACGCCAAGAAGTTCGACAAAATGGCTCGGAAGAAAAGCTAGAGGATGTTTGGTCATATGTAGCAACTAGTGATAATGTTCCAAAGGGAGTATTGTGAGAACTAATAAATGCAGATTTAGACACATCAAATGATGATGAGAATCAAGATGATGAACCAAATTTAGTAATTGCAGAGGTGAAGGAACAACTTATCCTCCATCTCAAAAATCTCAAACATCCATTCCAACCTAAGCGAAAAACTAAAAGTTATAAGTCCGGTGGAAGGCAACTTCTTATAAACCACATTCGTGAGGTAGTCATAAAATCTATCAGCTTCTATTGCTAGCAAATGCAGATCGTAAAACTTTCACAATTCGAGGCATTACATGAAGTAGCACAAATTCCATATATATTTGACGATGAGGAGTTCTATGATTTTGCAAATGATTTTCTACAAGATAAAAATCTAGACTTTATGAGTATACCGATCGGAAAGTTTGGTGGTTAAGGAGACGATTCTTAAGGAGTTCTCTATAAGTCAGTGCGATGTTAAACTCATGATTTCTTTTTAAGACCTCCTTAATTCCAATTGATATATGTTACTAATTTTATAGTTAATGTAATGTAAGAAAATGACTTTTTTTCATGCAGGAACATAAAGTCGTTTCATGTAGTAGGTTTTTTTTTTATTATAGACTCTTGCGAGGACTTATGTAGTTTTTGAACTTTGTTATTTGGCAAGCATGATTACTACATTATTGTAGTTCCATTTACAACTGAACGAGCTTCATGTTATTAAGACCGCAATTTTATAATATTGTCATATGAAAGGTTTTATCTATATTCTCATGCACACATAAACTTAGATATTTTTGCTATCATTACATGAATTAATAATCCATGATGAGATCTTGTACTTTCAAGTAATACTGTAAAGCCACATGTGTTATGCTTCTCATAATTCTTATTGCAGTTAGCAGTAATGTCTGATGAAGAAAACAATACGCTTGAAGATGACAATCACAATTACGGTGAACTGTGGATTGACAAGGCGGCTATATTGCAATTTTGTAATATTTTGACAACATCAAGTTGTTTGATCCAATTATAAATGTGACTATACCGACAAGAAATCATGCATGACATCGGCATACAAGTGATAAGGGTATAGAATTATTACATGGTCATCCAATCCGATTCTAATATGTTTAGAATGTCACAAGAAATTTTAAGGACTTGTTAAGGTTACTTGAAACATCTTATGGGTTGGAGGGTTCACGCAGAACAACAACTAGAAATTCTTGCTATAAGTTTATATATTTTAGCACATAACGAGTCTATTAGGGAAACATGTGAACGCTTTCAACACTCCACGAGAGGAATAAGTCGTTATTTTTCTCGGCCTTCATCCGTTAGTTATTAGAATGGATATAATTATACAGATAAAATGTTTGCTGAAATCCCGTCACATATTCGAAATGATGTTAGGTATATGCCATTTTTAAAAATTGTATTGGGGCAATTGATGGCACTCATGTTGATGCCCGATTCTTGAAGAACAAGTTGCATTTATAGGAAGACATCACACACACACAAAAATATTATGGTCGTATGTGATTTCAATATGTGTTTCACTTTTGTGGCATCGGGATGGGAGGGCTCGCATGATGCTCAGATATTTCATCGTGTCACAAAGATCCTAAGCAATTTTCCAAACCCACCGTGTATTTACTCTTGTTTGCATATTAATGCTTTATGTTTTTTTATTTAACACTATCCAGAACTAATATGTTTCTCTGTTAAATAGGGAAATATTATTTAGTAGATGCTGGTTACCCTTTACAAAGGGGTTTCTTAAAACCATATCCAGAAACAAGATATCACTTACCGATTTTATTCAAGGGACACGCCCAGAGGGCATCGTGAGATTTTCAACAGAGCACATTCATCACTCAAGTGTTATAGCATACATTTGGTGTATGGAAAAGAAATGGGGAATCCTTAGAGATATGCCAAATTATCCTTTCAAAAAACAACGGCTTATAGTTGTGGCTTCAATGGCAATACATAATTTCATTAGAAGACATCATTCACATATTGATCCAGAGTTCGAGAAATGTAATGTTGATGAATTTTTTATTCATCCAGAAGCAGATGAGTATAGACCAGGTGTACATTTTAGTGAATGTTCAACGAGCAATAGTGATGTTGAAGTAGTTGATGGTCCAGGTGCTGAAGAAATGGCTGAACTTCGAGATAATATTTCAATTCAATTATGCCAAGCAAATCGGTAAGGCGTGATATTCATTGAATGTATTCGTATATATGTTTGTAAAATGATGAGCTAAGGCCTTTAAATTGAGTAATATCTATCCATCGCCTTCTAATTAGAATGATGTTTGATAAATTTCGTTTATCGATGACAATTAGTGGTGGGATTGGACAACTTATTCAGACCTAAATGGTATTGTTGATATATCTGCTTGGAGTTTTTTTTTGTTGATGCAGTACTAATTGTTTTTTGTCATCATTCATATGCTTATTAACATGTGATTTTAATTGTTTTATTTTGAATTTGTAGGTCTTATTTGGAAGACTTTGAGTCGTCGGTGGAAGAGCTCACGGAGCCTTTATTTTTTCCTTAATTTTATTGACTTGTTTTTATTAGTTTTAGGGTTTGTTTTAAACAAGCGTAAGTGTCAATTTAACAATTCTTAGAGAGTAATCTATGTGGATTATGTAATATTCATACTAGTAGAGTTTGAAATATAGTTGATTGTAATTATCATTAGAAAAGTCATAACTGTTACTTTGCATTATGTTAATTTTTTACTTAATAAAATGGTTAAGCAAAAAAAAAAAAAAAAATTCGCCCAATCTCGTTGTATTTAAAGTTACTGAAAATTTGGTAAATTTTTTTGGATTGTTTGGAAATTAATATTTGCATAGGGAAAAAATTATAAGAATTCTTTATTCAAACTTATTATTGCGGCTCAATTTATAAGAGATTTGAAGAGGTTTAATATGTTCATAAAATTACTATTTAGCAGTTTCATAATAAAATTATTGCAATACAATGGCAAATATAGCATATTTAGTACATTTAAGCTAAGAAATTTGCTATTTGAAGATAATAGTATTGTTTGTAAGTCATATATATATATATATTTTGGGAGTTTTGTTTAAATAATAACATGTATATTAGGTATAATAATCTTTATTATACTATATGATATATATATATATATATATATATATATATATATATATATATATATATATATATATATATATATATATATATATATATATATATATAGTAAAAGAAAAATTAAACATTTTAGAAGAGAGTTCAAATAATAATTTATAAACATTTGAAGAAAAAATTAATTTGAGAATGATTAAAATTTTTTTTTGTCAAGAACATACGCTTATATTTGAATAGTATAAATTTCTTAAATTCGAAATTGTAACTTTTATAGAAATAATTTTCATGAGATGAAGGGCATTTTTGGCATTTCCTATTACAATACGCTCAGTGTTTTAATTTAAAAGCTAATTTTATCCAAACAGTATTCTCAACTTTTCAACCGAAAAAAAAGAATTCATATGAACCACAGTTTTTACATAAGTGCTTTTAAATGAGTTTTTAAGAATCTCATAAGAAATTAAACTGAGCCTGGAGACTTTTTTTTTAGTCGCTTTTGAGACTGAATTTTTAATTTTGATACCCATTTGAATAGTGTACTTTTTGAAACTGAGTTTTAGCTCCGTCTCACTCAAAACTCCATTTTAGCCCCTGTTAGTGCTTGAAAAACAGAGTAAAAGTATTCGCTTTCCTGGAAAATCCAAAGACAATGTGAAAAGAGTGAACAATAAAACTCACTTTACTGGAAAACTTCAAAAGAGGGAAAACCACGGTGCTGAAAAAAAAGCTTCCACTATGTATCTGTTTGAGTACAAAGATCTTCCGACAGGATTACGTAATCAGATGAGAAAGGGACAAGAATGCATAACGTTGACGACGATGTTGAATGACGATGTTGACGATATATTGACGATGTTGACGATAATGTTGATGATGTTGACGATGTCGACGATAATGTCGGATGATAGTGGTCGGTGATGATGACCAGAATGTGGTCGACGACGGCGGATCACGGCGATGGCGGCGGCCGGCGACGGTGGTTGACAACCGTCAAGTGGTGGCACAATTGTGCTTGGAGGATCTTTAGAGCTCTCTCCTCTCTCTTGCTTGGCCTCTTTAAAGCTTGAAATGCTCCACCTCGATGGTGGTTTTGATCTTGTTGGGAAACTTGGTCGTCATACAAGATGAAATAATGGGAATCATTTTTCCCTCTTTTCGAGGTTTTCCACGTAAAAATTCTGGAGTTTTATTGTTCACTCTTTAAATACTTGATTTCACAACGGCTAAGCGAATACTTTTTTCACTACCACAACTGGTTTTCTAGCACACAACATCCCTTTTCAAAAAGTAAAAGACAAATAGCTTTTCAGGGAGCACTTTTAAATTAGCTTTTCAGAAATCCAAAAAGCTTAGCCAAACGGAGCCTTAGATTAGATTTAAGTTTATTTAATTTTTTAAGTAATTAATCGCTTTTAAAATAAATTTTATGCCAATAAAATTGCATAGTTAATATATATCAATTTTAGCTTATTCTGATGTTCCAGACGCAATGGCGCAGTCCGTTTCACAATCGGAGGTCGTTTAGTTCAAGTCGACGTCAAATTGAGTCCATTTCAGCTCAAAATGAGCGTCGCCGCTTTCGACCGCTCGATTTTCATGTAGACTTGTCCGAATTGAGTGCAAATAGTCTTATTTGATATATTTTGACGTTTTGAAGCTAACGATGCAATCAATTTCATGAACGGAGGTCGCTTTAATGAAGCCTCGACTTTGACATGCGCGCATTACCGCTGATGACTTGAGCGCTTGATCAGTTGATCATCAAGTTATGCAATATTTATATCTTGACTAATTTCAACGTTCTGAATGTGATGGAGAAGTCCGTTCGTCGATCGCAGGTCATTTGAGTTGATTTTGACGCCGTCGTGCATTTCGCGGGCCGCCACTTTGATTATTCGACATTTATACGCACTTATCCAAATTGAGCGACAGCCTCGCTTGATAGTTTTGATGTTTTGAAGCTAACGATCAATTTCATGAACTGAGGTCGCTCGCATTATCATTGCCCTTCCCGACTCATATATGTGTTCACATCGATAGCTCGACGCTTTATCGGCCACTCTTAGATTATGCAATATTTATATTTTGATCAATTTCGATATTCGAACACAACGCCTCTTTCTCATCGACGGAGGTCGGTCATCAGACCAAGTCCCCAATTCGATTTGTAGAATTGACTTGACTTATGACACATATGTGGAGGTCAACACCTATATACAATAATTTGGATTCTACCCTAATTTACTAATGTGAACCTAGGAGGGTTCCTGTTCAAGGAGTTAGTAGCTCTGGGAAAACTATGGCTAGAATACAGAAGAAGGTAGAAAAATAAGAGTGAAGTTCAAAATCATCTCCCTTTTCTTGTGTTAGTTCATTTATTTAAAGGGCGGGGTTTAGGCATTTCTTGTCTTTCTTGTTATTCCAAATCAAAACTATTAATTGAACAATAGTTAATAAGTTTTAGTTATTCAAGGAGAACACATGCAAACTAGCTCGCTCTAGCTCTTACAATTTACACATCTTATCCAATGATCTTTTCTAACTAATTTCTATTTTAATGTTGTAGTGATTAGAGCTACAATTCCCAACTTATTGGAAATCCTTAAACCAATCAAGTTGTCTTCATTCTCTGCCTTTTTTTTTACTTCTATTAGCCTTTCTGGATACACATCACTACCCATTTCCCCAACCAACCTTGTCCACAAGGTTGAAATCTAGATATGATTTCTGAAATCATCCACTAATACCTAAGATGCATCTTCCTTTAACAAGCCATCTCATTGCACTAGTATTTGCTTTGTTGGTTTCTGACCTTGCATGATCATATGTTTGTCTAGAACAGTAATTGGTTTAAGTTAAGATTGGCCTTCTATAAATTGTGCTGGTAGTAGTGTAGGATGCAAATTAGTATCTTCATGAAATAGTTTGAGGCAGCAATAAGGTAAATTTTTACTATTTCTAGGAGCTCTAATTCATAAGCCAATGTATTTTTTTTTTAATTTGAAAAGGCCCATAATATTGTTGTTGTTGTTTTGTAAAGGGCTACTGCAGTTCTCTTATTTTCTTGTTAATCATTTTCCTTCATTCTATTTTGAGCTTCATGTAAATTCTTTCTCAATTAATGCAACACCTGGTCTCTTTCTTGCAATGTGATTTCTACTTCAGAATTTGTTGTTGATTTGTTAGTGTAAAGAATCAGTAATAGAGATAACCTACCATAAATAATTTGAAAAAGAGGATATTTTTGTATATGTATTAATGGTTGTATTGTAAAAAATTCTGACTATGGAAAAAATTTGACCCGAGTGTTTGGTAAATCCAAAATGAATTTGGGAAGATATTGATTCAGTATTCTATTTAAAACATATGTTGGGCAATCAATTTATGGGTGGTATGAGCTAGGGATGTAAGTGAGTCGAGTTGACTTACGCTCAACTCATTTGTAAGCTCATAAGCTTAGCTTACTGAGTCACGAGCTCGAGCTCAAGTTTCATGTAACTCGACTCGAAAACTGGTCGAGCTACCTGAATAAAGTAGTCTATTCGGTTCATGTGAAAAACACTTCGGTTCACATTCACGCATCATCTTATTTTGTTAAAACTCAAAAATTCATTTCGTGAAAATCTTCCCCCTCCGCATAGGTCTGAATCTCCCTGCCTTCTCCTCCATCCCATGGCTCCCATGATAAAACTTTTAAATTAAGTATTAAATAATAATTAATTATTAGATTAACTACGTTTAAAAAAATTTAAATATAAATACAGTCGTCCCATAAGTGGGCGTACCTCATCGGGGTGGTAGGATCACCCACTTATGGGATCATATATCTTAAAGGTCGTCATAATGTCGCTTTATAAAATCATCATAAGTGGGCTTTCTTCTTATGATTTAAAAAAAAAAACAAGATGTCATTTTTACTAGCTACGGGAAATGCAAACAGATAGTAAATAAATAGTCTGAAATTTAAACTGGTAGCATCAAATAGATATACTACTAAGCAACTGATACCAAAAAATTTATTCATAAGAAAAAAGTAAACTCAGGTACAGATGCAGATAAAAGAGAACTATAGAAATATCCAAAGAACAACTATACAAAATAAATACACCTCTATACACTATGGCGATGCAACTATATGCTATCACACTACAGGTATAGTTCGGTCCAATAGATCATAGCGATGGGAGACATCATGTGGTCTCGATCACGACTTGCAACTTGACCCCATCTCAGAGTCTGTGAGATACCCAATCGTGGTGGTGCAATGTCCATATATCCGAGATTGAGAGCTCTCGGAAAAGTAGATGGTCCTGATCAACATAAGTGGATGGCCGCCCATGTCTACGCTTGTGTAGTGAGGAAGCATGTAGTCATCATGCTCTTTTCTGGCGTCTTGCATAATGCCGATGTGGGTTCTATTCGTGACACACGCTTACTATATAGCCAGTTGTCACGGGCGTCAAAAAAGGTGAAAAGGTCCTCCAAGATATGCTCACTTCTGGAAACCAGTTTAAAATTTTACTATGAAAATCTGTAGATATAATAGCCAAGTTAATTTGCAAATGGTAGTGTTATCTTAACATATGCTCGCCGGTGCTCGGGATAGTAAGTGTGTGGATCTAGTGCAGAAACCATACTAAACCATGACATACGCCGGGGCTGCGTCGATGTTAGTGTCTACCACAACAATATATGATCTCGAGCCTCCCACAAAG
The DNA here is from genome assembly GCA_021442155.1 of Cymbidium sinense. Lineage (NCBI taxonomy): Eukaryota > Viridiplantae > Streptophyta > Magnoliopsida > Asparagales > Orchidaceae > Cymbidium > Cymbidium sinense. The sequence goes on from CM038220.1 coordinate 133,480,216, forward strand.
CGATGTATCGATGTCGAACCCAATGTCGCTTTCCCTCTGCCATCAACTCTTTTGAAACCGGATCCATGGGCGACATCGGGGTAAGTGACCCGATGAAGGACTCTGTGAGGATGGTGCCACTCCACCCTTCTTCTGATCAATGGAACTTTCTAGCCGCCTTGCCTAGAAAATATTAGAGGCGACCTCTAATCAAAATGTCATATGGCTCCCAAGTCACCTGCATTTGTTAGTGGATGTTAGACAGTAGTATGATAAAATCCAGTGAAAATAAGTTATAACATTTAAGGGCAGTACCTGGCTCGGTAGCAGTCCATCTAGCTCATCCCGAAAAAATCTGATATTCCCGAATGGTATCTGCCGCACATACCTCTCGTTCACCTGAGTAAATCAATTTTCATGTACAAATCAGTTACTTGCAACTCAGAATGTTAAAATAGGTGAAATAAATATTAGTTTTCTAACCTGAAACTAATGCTGAGCCCATCGAGATCTCTAGGGTAGGGAACATGTAATGTTGGTCTCCCTACATGAAGTCGCTCCCAAGACCAGATCTGGAGCAACTGAAGACACCCAGCCATGTTATCATAGTTCCGTAAAGCTTGCCGCCATCGTGAACCAATGTCCACTTGGACACATCACGTTCTACTAACCACTAGTACGCTTCAGGTTTAATTTTCTTTATGTCTACCATGTGATGGTTGAATATGTTGATGTCATCCGTGCTGCAACATGTACATTTTCTTACACATAAACTCAACATCCGCAATACCCATTTTTCTCATTGCTTTCTTGAAGTTTTTCCTAAGATGTCTTAAGCAATGATGATGTGCAGCCCATGAAAAAACATTGCGGCATCCACGTACCAACCCTGAATGTTTATATGAGATTATACATAAATGTCCTTCAAACATCGATGGACTATCAAACACAATATTTGCATCCCAATCTTTTTGCGGTTTGGCATATGCGGTTATGTATTTGCAAATCATAGCATCATCATTAAAAGAATTTGGATTGAATGACTGTCAGAAAATCATATTAACGGTATCACATAAATTGGCATTACCCAGTAAAGAATCCTCCTCAACACCACTATCATCAGATGCATTGCTTGATTTACTATTCATCATTTCATACTCGTCATCCGATAATACTCTAGATGAACTAGGTTGCTCATGCAGTTGTGCTTGAACAGATAGCTCAATTCTGTGTTAAAAAAGTCGTAATCTTTTAAAAATAGAAAATAGTAGAAACCAAGAAATGAATACATTAACACTGCTATTGAGGCACTTTATTTTGGGTCGCATAATGCTTACGCTACAACATTTATTGACCAAGTGAACTCATGAGCGTAAACTGGTGAATATTATGATGCATGACATCGATTCGGCCAGCGGATACATTGTGGCTTTATTTTCACATAAAGAATTAATATCGCGGAAGCTTCATCCAATGAGTACGAGACTTCATCATCGAAATAGTAGAAGCTATGTATGTATCAGCGAGAAAATGATATGTAATCTCCACTCTGAACTTATCAGCGTCATAACGCGATCTACAACATCTTTAAATCTTGCATGATGCGAAACTCGCATGTGTCAATTTTTGCCACCAACATAACTTGGAATGAACTGATCATTAATGATCAGTTGACCGTCATAGAAGAGAATTAAGGAAACAAACTACTAACTCATCTTAGTATCTCAGCAACCAAATTTCTAACGCAACTTAAAAATTCACTCATAATTCATCAAAAAAAGTAGTGGTAAAGATGTAACATAAATGTGATGATGAAGCCTTGTTAGTAGCATTAAAGCAGGTCATCCAAAATAAAAAAAACATCTAGATATGGATCTAAAACTAAATACAAACAAAAATATTAATGAAGAAGAAATTAACATATATGCATTCAACTAACTTAATGAAGCATTTGAAGATGGTTGAGGAGCCTTCACTTTGCTTTATAAAATTTATCTTTTGAGGAGCCTTTGCTTTGCAAGAAAACACCAAACTCCCCTTTCTCATCACCTCTCCCCATCACTCAACTTGTTTACTCCAACCACACATCATGAATTACTTAACCAACTCCCACCACAACTCCAAGGCTTCTAATCCCCATGGCCGGCCACATCCAAGTTCCACCAATGGAGGAGAGGCCAGCCATCTATAAAACCTCATCCCTAGCATATACCCATCACCTAAGGAGGGGTATGGTCTCCAAAAAACCCTCCACATTCCTGCATATTCATTCAAGAAAAGAAATCCTTCAACAAAAGCTTGTAAAAATTACGAAATCCAAAAGACCTTCCACATTCAAGAACACCATAATGAGAGCAATAAGTTACAGTGACACTACTCAATTCCGGCCTAGAAAAAGAATCAGCTTTAAAGTTGAATCAAATGCATGTCCAAGTTTTAGATAAAAGGAATTGCTGTCTCCTTTCTTTAAATTTCCAAAGGTTGGAAATATCCTAAAGCACCGAAGCAAGCAAAAAATAAAGATTCAAAACTCCTCCCAAACTAATGCATACAAGAAATCAACAAAAGAAGCCCGCAAAAATGGGAAAAACTATAAAAGATACCCATTTGTGAGAAGAAGTCCAAAGAAGAAGGTCCCAAGATAAAAAAAAAAGGTCCCTTTATAGAATATTGTTGCCTACTGGAACGAGAAAAGAAAAAAAAGAAAAAAATAACTTCAGTACCTTCCAACTAGCGGGGAGCTGGTGAGGAGCCAGCGTGAGAGTGTGGTCGGGGTCCAATTCTAACCTTAAATCGAGCAAGATGCGATCTGACGGGATTGGGATAAAAAGAACTGAGCTCTGGTCAAATAATGTCTTGAGCGGTCTACAGATATTTATGGTGAAGTCGGTCGACGATTATGGTGGCTCGCAGATAGCCATAAGGATGACGATCCTCCCTCGTGATGGGTGGGCTGACTGTACTTATATTTAAATTTTTTTAAACATAATTAATCTAATAGTTTATTATTATTTAATACTTAATTTAAAAATTTCTTCTGGCTCTCATCTCAAATAAGTTCTCTCTCTCTCTCTAATCATTGATTGGAGCTCTAATCCCCAGTTTATTGGAAATTCTTGAGCCCATGTTTACCCTATAACACAGTGGGCCCCACATTCATATTATATACAAGTAATTGGCACATATAAATTACTTCTATTATTTAAGAGGATAAAAGTTAAACGTTTGTCATCAAAAGCATTAAATATTAGGACCTTATTGTACGCATTAAAAACATAGGATTTGTGCGGAGGGGGAGGAGAAATGGGGAGGGCGTGGAATTTGGAAGCAGAAGGCGGAGATGAGGACGGCGGCGGCCGCCATCTGCTGTTTCTGTGCGCTGCAGTGTTCACTGCGTTCTTTCTAGTATCGCTCGTGGTGTTTTTGTGCGCGGAGGGAGGTGGGAAGCAAAGAGAAACGGCGAAGTCCGGGACTGAAATTGACGGCGGAGATGACTGCGCGGCTGCAGGTGCCGCTTGTGGAGCCTGACTGTACTTTTGATATTAGATTTTGTATGAGAGTTTATTGAATAAGATTCATGAAAGATCTTATTATTCTCAGCTGCTGGCATTAGCTTTATTTAGTCCATTAATTTGCTAGGCTGTTCTGCTTTGGCTGGCAGCCTGGACTTTGTCTCTTAGCTGAAACCAGCAGACAGTTCAGTTGAACTCTCTTTGAGGTTTGGTTTTGAAAATTTTAGCCTTTTCTGTTTTTTAAGACTATCAGAATATGGTTTCTCTCTCGGATTCAATTTTTGATGGTTCCCTTTAAGATTGCATTGCTAGTCTGCAGCTGGTCTTTGTCTTTACAGGACTATGATGGCACCGAGGATATTATTTTTGCTGGTAACTGAGCTCCTTTTTTCTCAGTAACTTTGATATTTCAATTTTGTAAGTTGTAACAGGTTATGCTATTCCCTTCATGTAATTAAAAGTTCTTTGCAATGGAATTGCTGTGCTGAGCCCTCAAACCACCACCCCCCTTCAAATAAAAATAAAAGACAAAATTTTTAAACTAAACTTGATTAGTGATTTAATTAGTTAATTAGGCAGGATAAAAAAAATTAACAAAATAGGCCTAGTCGCCCAGTCAGCGGGCGGAGCTGAGATGCCGGTCGGCGCCGATCGCCGGCTAACTAATATAATTTTTTAAAAAAAAAATTCGGCGATCGTTTTTTGAACATATCGAGGTTGATGGTTTTAATTTGGCGTAGTTGGTGTCGTTGGAAAGATAATGAAAAATTCTACAACTTTCATGTTGGCGACTTTTCGAATCTAGCGTTGAGCGCGGTTTTGAAAATGTGTGAGATGTGAAGTTGCAAAAAATAATAATATTGATGCATGACTCGTTTTTTGGTCATATCAGGCTTATCAGTTGTCGAATTTTGGCGTGTTTAGCATCGTTGGAAAGATAATAACAAATTTTACAACTTTTATGTTGATAACTTTTGACGGATCACGCCCGATTTTTGCAAATGTATTTTTTTTGTTTAAAATCTTTGGAGATGTAAAAAATTTGACGTTGCAATTAAAAATATACGGATCTCGTGTAATCTTAACACAATCTTGTTGAATACATATGATTTTTTGATAATATTAAACATTGTAAGTGTGTTAATTTTTTGGTATGAGTCTAAATAGTTGTGAGTTAAACAAATAAAACTAAATTGATAACAAACAAAATGTAATTGTCTGATCGGTGAATGCGAATAAGTGGACATAAAAAAAAAAGCAGTCTGACTACATGACATAAAGTGATAAAAAAATACAACTCGTAAAACGATGTTACGGTGGAATCGCATCGCTACCGGGAGTGTAATGAGATGGTGGTCGGCGTGGCCGATCACGCAAATGATGCTACTGACGATCCTCCTCCTCGTCGACCTACTCGCGGGTTGTTGCGAACATCCAAGTCCGTAACATGTGGTATCTCGTGAGCACGAGATGGCAAGCTGCGTGGTGCAATATGGCGGTGTCATGTGGAATAACGATTGGAGCATATGTAGGGATCGGTGCATGCATGGGTTCATCGAGACCATTCATCACGATATGAATAGTGGTAGTGTGAATGGATAGGTAAACGTACCACCGGCGTATATGATGGACATCCATCGGCGGTGCATCTGCGTCGATCGAAGTGCTGTAATGTCTATATCCTGTCTCTGTCGGATATATGCATGTATTGCCCGGATCTACGCCGCATAGTCGTCGATGGATTTACGAAATTCGTCACCCTCTCTGCGAAATAAGCGGCGAAATATATCTTGATTAGGGATGTGGTCACATTGCAGAGAAAATAAATTTATATCGGTTTCAACATATGAGGAAAAAATAATTTCACATAGACTTACCAAGGCGATCTCCGCGGGGTAGTATGTATCGGCGGCGGTGCCTTCGGCATATAAAGTGAAGCCGATTCCACGTGTAACAAAATGAAGTTTTCCTACATAAAATTGCGCAATTTCGATCGATCCTGACCACTAAAACTACACATACACATTTCCTAAAAAAAAAAAGCGTTGCAAAAAATGAAGCTTTCCAAATAAAATTATGCGCGTTTTGGATCGATCAGATCTCATAAACCCTAAAATTAACTACACATACACACTTCTAATTTTTCTATATCAGTATAAAAAAATTTAGTTACTAGATCCACCATATTCAAGGAGAGACTATACTTTGTTTGTTATAATAACATAATATGATTCATATTCTCATAATGATGCTATTAACCAAACAAAATGGCAAGAACAACTAGTGATTTCATAAAATCTAAATCAAAAGCGTGCATAATTTGGATCTATCACGGATCTCTTATTAATATCATAACAATTAGCTAAACCAACCGGATAAACACATACAAAATACATTTCTTCTTCGTTTGGGGTTAGAAATACCTAAATCGTAAAATAAACCTTCAAGCTATTTTCACGGCGGCGACTTCGACGGCGGCGACCACCTTGGCCGGCGACTTCCCGCGGGTGGATCCGGCGACAAAAAGCTTTAACTTCAGATCGGCGGGCATAGCGAAGCAGAAACCGAGAGCTTTTCGTTTTAAATCTAATAGAGCGAGGTCCTTGGTCAATGAGCGTAGCGGCTAACATCCAGTCGGCCGGTCGTCCGGTGGACCTATTTGTTAATTTTTTTTAACCTAATTAGCTAATTAAATCACTAATGAGGTTTAATTTAAAAATTTTGCCAAAATAAAATAAAATAAGTTGAAGCTACTGAATATCAGATAGAGAATAGATGACTTCAGTTCTAATTTTAATCTGTCTATCTAACCTTATATTTCCTTGTTTGCCCTTTAATTCCCTTAATTCCTTTTTATTTTGTTTAAGCAATTTAATCAGTCATATATTAGGGATTTTTTTAAACTAGACTAGAAGAAGGGTGTGGGTTGTTTATCTATATGAATTTTTAGCATAAAAGAAAAGGAAATAAATTGCCGTCAACGGTCAAGGATGATTGTTTTCCTATTCAAATAACTTGTGTCAACGGTCACACTTGCACTTTAATATCATTTTGAAAGCATTAAAGTTAGTCAAACATTTCTTTTATAACCTAGCAATTGACTAGACTTCGTCAAACATTTTTTAATATATATTACTTTTTTTTGAGTTAAATAACAAATTATTAAAAATTATTAAATTCATACATAAATTTAATTTTTCTTAAATGTGATATTATTAAATTATGATATGATATGACATAAGAATATTTAATATTAAATTATATTAAAATGAATAAATTTAAGAATTATGGTCATTTAAGGTACCTAAAATAATCACCAAATAAATAATATTAATTAATTTCTTGATTACATATGTATGTATCAGAAATAATTATTTTTTTTTGGAGATTTACATAATACAAGAATCATATGTATTTACATATCTGACACCTTAATTTTTTATATTTATATAAATAATATTTTACCTATGTATAAAAAGTTGTATTCATTTTTTAAAGATAATGATAATGATATTTTTATGTAATAACTAAAAATTGAGTATTATTAATCTAAATAGAAAAAATTAGATGTTAAATATGTAAATATCTAACAACTATATGCTACATATATAAATGTCTTTTTTCTTAGAATATCTAACTATATTGTTAAGGATTATTGAATATGATGTCCCAAATTAGATATCGATATTCTTAAAATGGGAATGCTTTTGTTGCCCAAATAAACTTAATTTTAAATAATACTCTTAGAAAGCTTTTATATCTAAAATTTTATTCTTATAAAGCCTACCTTATGGAATTCAAAATTAATAAATATAAAAATAAAAAAAATTCTTATTTTGAGTAATTATTTAAAGAAAGTTTGCTTTATATGTCTCATAATAGTAAAAAATTAGAGAAATATACTGACTATTTATTTTCTTTTGGGCATATACTTGAAAGAATTCATGTGATTATTTTAACAAATTTTCGCATTTGTTTACCTACGAACTCTCCTTTTTTGCATGAACTTGGGACCGACAATGGTAATGTTGAAAGGTAGAGGTAGACCTAAAAAGACTTGGTTAAGATGTATAAAAAATGATCTTAGTATACTTACATTAAATGAGAATTTGACACATAATAGGACACAATGGAGACGAAGGATTCATGTAGCTGACCCCACTTAGTGGGATTAAGGCTTGTTGTTGTTGTTGGGCATATACTTGAAAGACAATTTTGGATCAAATTGTCCTCATTATTGAACAAATAGGATTGAAATCCTTGTTGAATAATTATACAACCTTTTAATCATAAGAGCTCCTTCACCTTTCTTCTTACTAATTCCTTCTCTAATTCCAATGATTGCAAAAGCATGCATATTTATGATAGTCATCTCCCTTCATTCATCTTCTATAAATATTAGTGAGGTTAATCATTAGTTATTTAAGATTAAATATGATGTTTGTGATTTAAACACTAATTCAAAATATTGATAGCCATCATATTAATTATTAGAAATGTATTATAATCATCTTCAAACTACATTCATCTTTGAACCATGATTAAAATATGATCGAATGGCATTCAAATAAAGATAAAAAAAAACTCTTTTAAATAATGATCATGCCATGATCTAACCTTTTTATAAACATTGTTGATCATAATCCAATAATTTTTTTGAATAAACTATGAACAATGGATGAACTATCTTCGATCGTATTCAAAGATGGATTGATCATTATTTATAAGTACATTAAAGAATATTTGATCATGATCGATGATATTTTGATGATGCCTTAATCAAGATACAATTATTGTTCTTTCATTATTCAAGGGTAGTTCAAAAATTATTCCATCGTGATCAACTTGGTTAAAAGAAATTTGAAGGTAGTTCAATGATTATTTAATTCAATCAGGTTTGATCTTGGTTTTGTCATTGTTCAAAGTTAGCCCAATGATTATTCGATCATGATTTTATTATAATCTCAAATGAAAATATTCCAAACTACATGATTATTAGGTTTTATTTTGTTCATTTAGTTTATTGAAATATATATGCAAATTTCTGCACTAAGCACATAAAAAAGAGGCATTATATTACTTGGATCACAAAAAGAGATATAGGTGTGATGGAGAAACGGCCTATGGCGAGCACATAACGACGGCGTCACTTTACGTTGGTGTATTTTGAATTCAATCAATTCCAAATACAAAAAATCTATGTAATTTATTTGGAATACATTACATTCAAAATTTATTTTACTTTACTGCCAAAAGTTAAAATCCTTATAATTACTTTACACTACATTCCAAATTCTTCCAACCAAACAGCCCTAAATGAAATGTTTGAATATGAGGAGACATTTTTGGATACTTACAAGATAGGTTGGGAGAAAATATCAAGATACCTAAAGAGAGATACAATGCACTATAATGCCACTACCAAGAAGAAGAATGCCTCAATCCGATTTAATGTAATTAGACATGTAGCATCGTTAGAGTACTAGGTTATGAAGTGATCCCAATACAGAAGTGTTGAGTTCCTTAATGAGAGAACAATAAAACACCCATATAAATGATTTCTTGAATTTATAATAGATATAAGTATATTTCATTATCTCAAATTAAGCAAAACATTTATTTATTTATGAAATGAATCATTAACTGCTAACTTGTTTTTATAGAAAATTGTGTGCCTTACACTGGTGCATAAAAGTATATGAGAAATTGTACAAGTTCATTATAAATAATCACACTTAAATTATCCTAATTAGAGTTTTAAAGCAAAATGCTTTCATCCTTATCTTTGAAGAGAGAGATAAGAAGGAAAGAAAAAACATAATTAGGTGCAAGTCAATTCATTCCATCCAAATGAGGGATGAGGCAATTTTTTTTTATTGTTTATAAGTTAAGAAATGGTCAAATATGAATAAAGGATAATCAAATAGAAATCAGATGCTCTAACTAATATTATCTGAAGATTTATATGAGAGGGAGGAACTATAGGAGGAGAGCAAGGAAATGCCTATTATTTACTTAACCTTTGACTTAAAATAAAGTTTATGATAAGATGTAGGAGAAGAATGTAAAGCAAGAGGTGAAGTAGTTTTGGGACCAACCCATTACTACTATATGTATAAGTCAAAAGGTGAAGAAAATTTGAGATATAAACCTATATATTCCAATTATAATAAGAATTGATATATAATAGAAACCTTCCTCCTGGGATGAATTGCCGGAAATCATCTATCTAATTGGAATTGCCAATCGAAAAAGGATCAGGAGGGTTGGGGTTAGCAGCCCATAAAAGAAAAGGCGCTAGTCGAGCAAGATAAGTATTGAAGCTAATCTAAGAAGCTATTTCTTCTTTTTGGCGAGAAAAACAAGAAGAAAGTTCTAAGTGAAAGTTCTAGATATAGGTTCTAGTGTTCTAGTTCTGCCAGAATAGTGAAACCTAAAGCCTAGAGCCTATCAGAGTTTGACCAAATTCCAAAAAAGTTGATTAACGTTCAAAAGATCATAGAAGAATTATTTGACAAAAGAGAATATTTCTCCCTTAAATCTCTTTAAAAGAATTGATAAAAAAGACTACATGAACTTAAATGAGGGGCATGTTATTATGTGATTTCGCAAACATCCCTAATAAAATTGCTCCCACCTTTATACAGATAAAACAAATTTTCCATAAAATTTATCAAAGAAACAAACTCAGGAAATCCAAAATATTGTTTGAAATCATTAAAAACTTAACGTAAACTGGGAAGTCGGACGTTGCTCTTGAATCATTCATATCCTGTTCTTCAACATTTTCTTCTGAATCCATTATGGAAGAATCAAATAAGATGAAAACTGTTGCAGACAGAGCTTCACATCAGTAGAAGCTAACCTTAATTACAAAAGAAACCGTCATTATTGTTAGTTCAAATGAACAATGGCACACTATAAAAATGATATACAACAAAACCCCAGAGTTTTAGAAGACAATACAATACCGAGCACTTAGATTTTGATTGGAAGGAAAGAGCAATCCTCATTTACTCTGTCAAGTAAGCCATATTAAGCAGGAGCTTGTTGAGATGCCAGAAACTTCGAGGCCCTGACCTTTTTCAATCTCTCCATAAAGTTAGGATTGGACTTAAGACGATCCTTCACATAATCATTTCTAGCCTTTTCAACCAACTTATCTGCTTTCGCTGCGTCTTCAATTAATGCATAGAGAGTTCTGAGGCAGTCCTTTCTATTTTCTTCTCGATGTTCAAACCTTTTAAGCATTAGGCAGGAATAAAAGTGTATTAGTTCAAGCTTTCTGACATAATGGAATTGTTCCAAAACAGTAAACAAAACCCTATCAAAATTTATATTGATTAGAGTTTTAAACATAAATTAAAACAAGGAAATTTGTTTACTCGACTATGTTAAAATTTAGTTGTCCAAGGGAATCGGGCGACAGAGACCCTCTGAACTTGACACTAAAACTAAATTCACTCAGAGATCCTTGTTTCATGACAGCCTTATAAGTATCTTAAAAAGTATACATCGGTTCCTAGAATCAGACAATTGCCAAAATGTTGGTTGATTTTTTTTCTTAGGGAGTTTTACATACATAGCACATAATTCTAAGCATTTATATATCTAATACTTAAATTTTGATATTTATAAATATAGCACTTTCCTATACATAAAAAGGTACATTTTACTTTTAAAAAATTAATGAAGTGCTATTTTTTAATGTAATATTAAAAATTTGGATGCAATTTATGTAAATGTAAAATTTTGTATGTTAGATATGTAAATATATAAGAATTGTGTGCTATATATTTTTTTTATCATATGAAATGAATAGAAATTTATCAGGAACTCACCAAAATGATGTCAGAACTAGTGTTTGAATGTCTTTCTTTACTTGTTTTCCTCATCTCTAATTTTTCTTTTTATTCTTTCTATCCCTCTCTCTTAGAGTAGCCACCAGAACACAGATGAGGATGGTTGATACCGACCCCAAAATCAGTTAACCTTTCAATAAGCCAGACAAAAAATCATTTATCTATGTGACAGGTGTAAGATGACCAAATATCATATTTTAATGTTTTGCCCATCAACATATTTCATTGGTGACGTGGCATCACATGAGAACTCTTAATGGTGTGAAATAGGATGGTCATTTTCTTGAACGAACCAAGAAAATTGTTAATTTTAGATTTTCAAATCTTGCATTCATTATGCAATAATCAAGCCAACTAGATAATTACTTGTTTTGGATAATGAATCAATTGTTGAATCCAATCTATCTGTCGCAATGTCAGAACCTTGTTAGCAAGACTTGTAAAGTCCCACAGAACAGAAAATAGAGCATGACCTATTAATCAAATTCTAACATCGCAACACCATGAATATATTTGAATTCAACATCAATGATTTTGATTTAGACTGGTTTTTGTAATGCTGTTTTATATTGTGATATTTGGTATTCTGTTATGTTATCGATTAAAGAAAGTATTTGGTGATACAAATGTTAAGACTATCTTGTACAGAGCTCTTAACGGTTAATGTTATCTATACTACACTACTAAAAATGGATTTAGCACTCCAACAAATGAAATCATGATCATTCATTTAATTTTAGTCTAACTCAATCAATTTTTTAGATCTTACAACAATAACAACAAACCTTTATCCCTCTACATGGGGTCAGCTACATAAATCCTTCTTCATTTTGTCCTATTAAGTATCGAATTTTCATTTAATTTTAATAAAATAAAGTCATTTTTTATACTTCCTAACCAAGTCTTTTTAAGTCGACCTTTACTTTCTTAACATATGTCAAATCTAATATATCTACTCTCCTAATTAAGTCATCGAACGACCGACATTTTATATCATCAAAGCATCTAAGGTTACTCTCTTTAATCTTATCCGTCACTAGAGCTACTCCAACTTGTTCATGTATATATTTATTTCTCATTTTGTCTCTAAATATAAAGTCACTCATCCACTTGAGCATCCTCATCTCTGCAATACTTAACTTAATTTTATGTTTCTCTTTAACTGGCCAACAATTTATACCATAAAACATTGTAGGCCTCACTATCATCTTATAAAATTTTTCCTTAAGTCTAAGCAATACTTCTTTATCGCACAACAAGCTTGATACGTTCCTCCACTTCAACCAGCCAACTTGAATTCTACTAATAACATCCCTCTTTAGACTCTACGATTGACCTTCCATGCTTCAAGTTTTTCTTGAACTCTCTCTGTACTCTTATCAACAAGAATACCATCAACAAAAAAGCATAAACCAAGGTACATCATGATGTAAGTGTCTAGTAAAAACATCCATAACTAAAGCAAAAAGATATGATCTTAAAGCTGATCTTTGATATAATCCAATTGAAATATGAAAATACTTGATCAATCCTCCTTGTGTTTGAACACAAGTAACAACTCTAGTATGCATGTCCTGAATTACTTGAATATAACCAATAGGGCTACAAATGAACCAAGCGTTCAACAAGCTACTCATGACTCGGCTCGATTAGAGCTCGTTTATGTTCGTTCATTTAATTAATCGACGAGCGACACTTTTGTAAATACTGATTGTTAAATGAAACGAACAACAGTTATTGTTCGTTGATTCGTTCAAAGATCATTTAAAACTCGAAACAAGCTTCGTTAAGGAGCTCGATAATGGCTCGATTAAGGCTCGATTAAAGGCTTGTTCATGGCGATCGTATAAGTCGATTAAGGCTCGATTAAGGCTCGATTAAGGCCGTTTATTTCATTAACGGTACGCTGATAAGCTCGATAAGCTAATTTGATGAACCGCGATGAACTCGGAGCTCGAACATAATTTTTTTAAAGCGAGCTCGAGCTTGAACACCATCCTAAAGCTCCATCGAGCCGAAGCTCGAGCTCAATCTTGACAAACAAGCTTGAACAGAGGCTTCTCTCGGTTCGTTTGCGACCAATAACAAATATTAATTCCTTTCTTTTATAAAACACTCCAAGGCACTTCTCTTGGAGCATTATCATATGCCATATGTAGATCCTCATTACTATCTCTATACTTCTCCATCAAACCTCTCAACAAATGTATAGCATCCATGATAGATCTACTCAACATAAAACCAAACTAGCTTTAAGATCTTTGGCATCACGTCCTTAATCTATACTCAATTACTCTCTCTCTCTCTCTCTCTCACACACACACACACACACACACATAATTTTAATGTATAACATATAAACTTAATTCCTTTATAATTAGCACACTCTTGCACATCATCTTTATTTTTAAAAATAAAAACTAACAAACTCTTTTTGCACTCATCTGATATCTTTATTGCCTTTAAAATAATGTTAAAAAGATTCGTAAGTCAAGAAGTTCTTTGATCTCCTAAGTATTTCCACTTTAATTGAAATGTCATCAAGTATGATTGCTTTTTCAAACTTCATTTCCTTTAAAGCCCCTCTAACTTCAATTTTATTAATATGATGACAAAAACAAAAATCTCTATTTTCATTTAAGATATTAAGATCACTAAAATCAATTGTATTCTCATAGCCTTTATTAAAGAGTTTATCAAAATATTTCATTCACCTATGTTGAGCAATTTTTTATCCTCATCCTTAATGCACTTGAACTAAATTGTTATTCTCCTACCTCTTAGCTTGGATAACTTATTCATGCATTTTCGCCCTCTTTAGTATCCAATATATTCTATAAATTATAAAATGTTAAATTTTTTGCATCACATATTATTTTCTTAGAATCCCTATGGGCCACACTATATCTTGTCTCAACTCTCTGAGCTTTTACATCACATCTAAACTAATTTTAATAATAAATTTTCCTATTTTCTATCTCTTTTTGCACATTTTGACTTCACCGCCAACTATTTCCTATTAACAACAAATTTTTCTTTAATTCTCCAAGTACATTTTTTGCAACTTGTTCAATCCCGCTTGTTACTTTTTCCCACATAACATTTTATTCCTTATGAACATCTCAAATTCTAAGATCTTGTAGCTTACTCATAAAAATATTTTTATTAGTGTTCTTTAAGTATCCTTATTTAATCCTAAAGATAAAATTTTAATTTATTTTTCATCGTCTAACTCTTCATCTAAAATCCAAAACCAAAAGTTGATATTAAGTGCTTGAAACTTTCCCAAAATGACTTTACAATCTAAATGATCTATTTTTTTCAAAAAATAATCAATCTACATTTTACTACGTGCTTTTTTATAAGTGATAATATACTCATCTCTTTTCTTAAATAAAATATTAATAATTATAAAATCATAAGCTAAAATAAAATTCAATATGAACCCACCTTCTTTATTAATCACTCCAAAATCATAGCCATCATGAATACTTTTAAAATCTTTTACCACTTTACTAATATATCCATTTAAATCTCCTCTAAAAAATACTCTTTCTTTAATATATATCTTTTATATTAATCTTTCTAGATTATTCTAAAAATTTTATTTTAAGCATACATATAGACCTACTTGAGGCACGTAAATACATATAATAGTAATAATTTTAGCATCAACAACAATATTTGAAGTTATAATTTCCATCTTCAATCATATTAATTTTCATAGCATTATCCTTGAAACTCTTATTTACAATCACACCTATATTATTTCTAGTACGACCCCTACCTAAATATCAAAATTTAAAACCTAAAAAATCAATCTTCGTGGCCTTCTCTCCAATTGATTTAATTTCTTAATTATCTTCTTATAAATCATAATATCTTCTATTAATTTACATGTAAGAGTATTTATATTTCAAATTCCTAACCTAATTTTAGTTTTCATGGACTAGCTTTTTTGCTCACCACTTTTCACTGCATTCAAGTCATATAATGTGTCACTTCCAAGTAAAGCCCTAGCATTGACATAACATATTAAAGATTCAAGTCATGATTTTTTGACAAGTTTTAAGCTAGTTGTCGACTACCCAATGCAAGAAATGTGAGTCAAGTCAGCTTGTGAGCGGGAATGACAACGGCTCGATAGATGGCTTGTAACTTAAGCTCGATGAGCTAACAAGCCGACTTCAAACCAACCCTAACTCGACTTGTTAGCTCGCAAACCAACTTGTTTAATAAATATTATTATAAATATACTTAAAATAAATTAAAATTTAATTGTTTAAGTATATAATTGTTGAAAATTTTTAAAAATTATATCTCATTCTCTTATATCAAATAAATTCTTATTACTTTACTTCTAAATTTTTTTTATTTTTTATTATTTTTATGATAATAATTATTTAAATCAAAATTATTTTATATCTTTCATACTAAATGACCCAACTCGCAAGCCTACTCAAACTAAAATAAAGCTCAAGCTTGGGCTTAAACTTCTTTAATTAATCAAGCTCAAGCTCATGCCAAAAATAACTCGAGCTCAGCCCGACTCATTTACACCTCTATCTATCACAACCCTCCACTTTCTCATCCGAGGATCAAAAAATGAATATTTTGATAATGTAAAAGTATTATCAACATTTTAATTTTTATTGTTTTGATAATTCATCAAGAGCTTCATTTTGAAATCCATTTAAAATAAATTAAATTGTAAAATAATATTGTGAAATGTTTTCTAACTTTATAAAATTGAAACATTAGCATCTATTTAATTTTATTTAAGCTGATTAGATCGTTTTTCCACTTCATAAGAGTCCATCAATTTATAACTTCATTTTAATATCAAGTTTAAATTAGTTATATGTATAAAATAAAAAATGATAATTATTTAATTTCATGCCCATTCATTCGCATCAGAACTAATTAAATCTTTGAATATTAAATAGGATTTTAATAAAAAAATCCACTAATTTCATTGTCACAATTTTCAAAATTTTTAGGTTTTGCATCTCAATTAAAAAAAACAGACTTCAAATATAAATATATGATTAATTAAGAAATCTTAAAATAAAATGAGATTTACATACATACCATATAATTTTTATGTATTTACACATCTTACACATACAATTTAATATTTATTTATATAACAATTTGGTGTCTCATTCACCTCAAAACATATGCATGAAAATGAGTATTCCACTTTAAAAAATTTAATATTAATGATATATTTTATGAGAGTTATAGATTTAGATGTCATATAAGTAATTATTAAAGGTTAGATATTAGAAATGTAAATTCAAAAGAATTGTATGCTTATGTATTAAATTCCCCCAAAATAAAATGACTTAAAATACTATCAAGGTATATGTTTCATTTTAATGGTTTAGATTGTTTATATTCTTAACTTTATCAATTCAAACTCGAATTGCATTAAACTTATTACTACTCATTATCTAGACATTCATTTTTATCTAAATGGTAAGTTTTTTCATTAAATTAATGGTCAATAAGCACCAAATGCTTCATTATCTCTATTTAGTAAAATAAAATAAAATCTGTTATTTCTCATGAAATTTATTGATAAATTCTTAAAATTTTATTCATCTAAAAAAAGTTATTTAACCATTTGTAGAACAATAACTATTAGCATAAGTTGGTATCCTACCATCCTTATGTACCTATAAATGTAACTAATTATTCAGTTCCTGTCTCCCTCTGAATAAACATACGAAGAGTAAATTAATTTTCTTCTTTTTTATTATCATTCATGTTATTCTTAGCAGGTATCAGAAAACTTTTTTGACGTCTGATCATTCTCTCTTCATTCCCAAAAATCATGGCAAACAAAGAACAAGCAATCATAAAGGACCCCTCTCTAGCTACTCAAATGTCTACAACACCAATCATGACATGAACCGACAGACCAATATACTTGTTCATCATTCAAATCAACATGGGTATATGCTCCTCTCAACATATTCAGTTCTAGTCTCTCTTGAACAAATCTTCACTACATACAATCCAGCTCCTAAAACCCATTATACCGAGGCATGGCATAAAGGCTATGAAATGGTATCCCTAATTACTCATTTTATCTTCTAGGTCAAGTACTTTAGATGCATGGTATCCTCCCATTTTGTCTCCTATGCTCGCATTTCTCATGCCCATCATACCATTATTGCTAAAACTACAAGTCACGCAAAGACTCAAAATTATGATCAAGCTATTCTCAATCCTCCTCGTTGACAAGAAGTCATGAATGCATTTTTGAAAGAATTATAACAAAAAAAAAACATAGGGAGTTTGCCATTATTACTAAAGGATACAATCAAGTTGAGGGTATTGTTTATATGAAAACATGTTTTCCTAAGCCAAAAACTCACTACTCTCCATTGTCTTCTTAATGTTGTCACTTCCCATAACTTGTTTACGCACCAATTAGATGACCAAAATATTTTTCTTCATACGAGGTTTGCATGAAGTTGCATATATTAAGTTCCACTAGGTTGACCAAAAAGGGGAGAACAATGTATATTGTCTCAACAAATCTCTCAATAAGCTCAAACAAGCCTCAAGAAACTGGTTCACAACCTTCTCAAATACCATATAGAAGGCCAGTTATCAACAATCAATAGTTGATTATTCTCTCTTAATAAAAGCTAAACATACTTCATTTACTGTATCCCTACATATTGATGGCATTCTTCTAACAGGTAATGATTTTCATATAATAATAATAATAACTTAAAGAGATTTTCATCAAATATTTGTATATTAAAGATCATGAAAACTTGAAATATTTGTTAGGATCAATTTTTTCTATTTAAAAAAAGAATCTTAATGCCCAAGATAAAATATGCATTCAATATTTTATGAGATTGTAGACTTAGAGTGCACAAGTTAACGTCCAATCGAAACATAAATTAAACTCAATCCTATTGATGGAGCATTGTTGAACCTAATTAAGTACAAAAGATTGATTGGAAGATTAATTTAGATATCACAAGACCAGGTAGTTTATTCTATTAAACCTTTTGGAGGTTGCACAATAAGATTTGTTATAGAACATTGAATTTTACTTGGAAATTCACTCATCTCATTAAAGTCTATGATACAAACCAATGTTTCTACAAAATTAGCAAAGGCAAACTATTGAGCAATGGCGAATGCTTGTTTGGAGCTGACATCGCTATGCTATATCATACAAGACATAAAAGTTTCACAAATGACTCTTATGTTATTGCTATGTGATAATTAGGTAGCTTTGTACATTACAACTCTATTTTTCATAAACGCACAAACATATTGAAATATAATAAATTTAAATTAGTAAAGGCCAGATGTAGTTTATTCTATTAAACCTTTTGGAAGTTGCACAATAAGATTTGTTATAGAATATTGAATTTTCCTTGGAAACTCACTCATCTCAGTAAAGTCTATGATACAAACCAATGTTTCTATAAAATTAGCAAAGGCAAACTATTGAGCAATGGCGAATGCATGTTTGGAGCTGACATCACTATGCTATATCATACAAGACATAAATGTTTCACAAATGACTCTTATGTTATTGCTATATGATAATTAGGTAGCTTTGTACGTTACAACTCTATTTTTCATAAATGCACAAACATATTGAAATATAATAAATATAATCTTTAATTTTAAATAGATCTTAATTAGAGTGCGTATAATTTTACCATAAAATGTGAAAAATTGCATCTCAAAAAAGGAAATCTAGTCCAAGCTCACAAATAGCTAATTTTGGATTTTTCTCACAACTTTTTACTTAAGCCTTACCAAATCACCTAAAAATTGTTGGTAGCCCATAGCTTCTGAAAACGTAGTCCATTTCTGACGTGTGTTGATGACCCAAATCCCTTTGTATATTTAAAGTTGTTATAAAACCTCCTATATATTCAAGATAATTGTTGTTTTAAAGGCTGTTTCAAACCTATTTTTGTTGACAAATTCTCTATCAATCACCTGTTGTACACTAATGAACTACTTGTCTTTGGACAATCAAATGAAAGGATTACCAATTTTCTGCATGAATCACTGTCTTTTGATCATCCTATAAATATTTTTGCTAATCTTAACAACTATGAGATTTGTTTTGCCAAACTTGTTGCCGACCCATAGCACTTTTCAAAGATACTTAGCAATTTTAGTTGCTCTCATCCTTTTAAATACCTTAATGTTTCTCTCACTTTCAAGAATCATGGTGAAGGATTTTCAGGCTATATTTGAGAGGCTTAGAAATTTGTTAGTTGGATGGAAACACAATTGTTTTTAATTGTTGGTCACTTCTAACTTATCATATCTTCTATTCGAATCTACCTTTCATAATGGTTTAACCCTTGCTTTTATCCACAAGAAGTGACCAGCATGGAGTGGTTCTCCTATAAAGCAACATATCATTTCCTGGCATCCAACTACACTCCCCAAATCCACAGATAGAAAAGGACTCCCCTTAATGCACTCAATATTGCTTGCAAAAAAAAAAAATTTCCTTATAAGAATATTTAAGCTCTTAGTCTTCTGTCTCATTGATTTAATGTTCTTTATGGTTCCAATTAAAATAGATGTTCCGTTAAGAATTTCCACTTATAGAAGGAACTATAATCCATTGCCTCTCAAATGTGTAAATGGTTAGCATTGTCTATTCATAATGGTTAAAGCTTTCCCCTCTACAATGATCCATGGTTAAATGGCTATTCCTTAAATAAAATTTTGGTGCATTTTATTTTTAATCACCCTATTAATGCTAATGTCGGAGGTATCATTGCTAACAAGAAATGGTCTCTCACTTGCCCTTCCTCCCTGAAGAAAGTTATCTATTTCAATCTCATTAAATAAATTCATATTCTTTCTGATAAAGTAAGTTATTTTGGAACGTGAAAGAATTGCCTCTCTTCTTGAAGCCAGAAAGGCTTTTGAAATTTCTAACCTCCAATAAACTAAATTCGTATAGAATAAAGAGATATCCCCCCAGTATTATATGCACACTTGATGACATATCTTAATAAGAGTAAAACAATGAATAATAAATAGGCTAGAAGAGTAACTTCCATTCTTTGGTCCTCAAGTTACGAAACTCACTCCCACCTTTTTTCTATTTCCCTTATTTAATGTGGTCAACAAAGAATTCTCCTATTAGTGGATAGTTCTTTCTTCTGAGTGGTACACTTCCATGCAAATGTTGGAGTTCAGTACTTCATATCATTATCTCTATGCTGTGTGAAAGTTTTATCAGATAGTTGTTGGAATTATGATTTATACCATTTATTACACAAAAAAATATTTTGGCATATATTAAACGAGGGAAATGAAATGATAATTGGTCTTCAAATGTTTGTATTTGGCTTCAAAAATAGATGTCACCTAACCTAGGTTATGCTTTTGTTCCTTTGTTGCCTACTTTTAAAATAATTTTTGCGGTAAAGCATTCTTTTTTTTCTATGGTGAAAGGTTATTCATTAGGGGTAACTATTGTTTATCTGAAGTCTTCACCTCTTTCTTCCACCTCGTAATGCTGATTTGCATAACTTCTAAGCAGCTCCCCCTCTTGGTCTCTGAAATGTACTATAGCCTCTTTTCATTGGGAGATGTTGTTGGTTTTTGGCTTTTCTTCTTTGGCAGTGTTCCTTCTAATTGTTACCAAATGTTGACGTCTCCTAAAGGTGCTTTTGACGGAATATGAGAGTTGATTTTGTGTTGCCCCTTAGTTGTTGGATGAAGATATGTGACCTTGATGATTTATGTTGCTATGGCTTACCTAAGCTGTCGTTAATAGGTATGCTTCGTGTGTAACTAGACTCAAGACTCCTTTAAACCTTGATTGAGAAAATATTACTAGCTCAAACCACAGTCTCCACCATATGTAGCCTCCCTTTTGGTTTCACTTTACCTTGGTCTATCTTTTTTTTTTTTTTTGGAGTTGCATATATATATATATATATATATATATATCCATTTTATGAAAAAAAAATACCAATTAATGTTTTGTTGTTACCTTCAAATCCAAATTAAAAATTAATGATATTGATCTACAATCTATGAACAATTTGGTCATCAAATTTGATCATTTTTCATGATGATATGACCATTGATCAAATACGATGAAGAGATAGACAACTTATAATACTCCTTACTAAAATTCTACTGCTAAATAATTATTTTTGAATCAAATACATTCAAATTAGATAATATGAGAAACAAATATATATGTGATAAGGTTGGAGTAGCTCCAATGGCAAATAAGATTAGAGAAAGTCGCCTTGGATGGCTTGATCACACATAAAACGTCGGCCATCCCATGACCCAATTAGGAGAGTATAAGTATCAAATTCATGCCTATGTTAAGAAAAGTAGAGAGAGATCTAAAAAGACTTGATTTGAAAGTATAAAAAATAATGTTAATTTATTAGGATTAAATGAAAATATGATACTTAATATGACACATTGGAGAAAAAGGCTTCATGTAGCCAACCCCACGTAGTGGGTAATGGCATTTTGTTGTTACTGTTATTGTTGTTGTTTTAGTCAAATTCATTCCAATCATTCTAGATTTTCCATAGAGAATCCCCTCCTCCCTTCTCCCCCTCTCCTATGAAGAGTTAAGCCTATGATTGCTCAGGAAAAACACCTTTGCAAATCTCCGACATCTTTAAGAGATATTTAGAGAGTTTGTTCTTCATGAGACAGAATGATTTATATTCAACTAGATTTTTCCTAATATTATATTAGGATTTATTTATATCTAGATTCTACTTCCTATGAACGCAAGCATCCATAATTAATTACCCCTCTTACCGTAGTAAGAGAGCACTCTCGATTAAGGCTGGAAATAAATATAGATCTCTGATGTAAATCGGTGTCTAGTAATGTGGTGTGGATGACTGTTTAAAAAGAAAAAGGATGATAGTCGATCAGAAGGGTGGCGAATGAAGTCAACATAAGGCGACAATCAGAGCCAGTAGAACACTTATTGGTGGCAATTTTGAATATTGGGAGATTTGTGAGGGTTGTGACACTATGGGCTATACATGTTGCAAGCGAGATTAGGAAAGCGAAGATTGTAGCCTTTGGAATTTTAATAAAAATTAGATTTTTTTTTCTTTTTTGGTTTTATTCTAGCATTTATTGTTTTTTCTAAGCATACAAGACCATAACGTAATAATTTTCATTAATTACTCAATTTAAATATTTTTAAAAGCCCATAATAATTGCAATTTGAAACCCACGCCATGCCTCGATTAATTAAGGCATGCGTATTAAAATATGAAAAAATGTAGATTTTCAATCTTTTTGTCTTGATTAATTTTAAAATGATACCATTGTCCCACAAAAAAAATTAAATACAGCATAAATCATGAATATTTGAGTTTCTTAATGACATGAGGACAACAAAAAATTTTTATTATTCTTTAGAAAGAAAAAAACAACATACACACACAATAATGTTAAGATGATGTGGAGGGCAAGTATCATTAACCACAAATAATAATACAATAAAATCAAATTTACTAATAACTAACTTTTGACATGCAAGCTGAACTTCACTCAAATTCATAAATCAAATAATAACATTTTCCTTTGTTTACTAAAATTAACAAATGCATAATTGTTTACAATTACAAATTTAGTAAAAAGATCATTATAAAATAACATCAAATAAGTTGTATCAATTGAATTTTTAATTCTTCTTCTTTTGAACATTTCTTACAATGACATATTACGTAAAATGAAATTATAAAACTTCCACATAGGTAAAATTGAATCAAATTAACCATATTTTAGATAATCATATTCAATTTATGAATAATACTTTACTTGGTAATATTAACCAATATTAATTGTCTATCATTATCAATTTAATAAAAAGAATTCCTTGTAAAAATATGTTAAATTAAACTTTTCGTTTTTTAATGCATATTATCTTGAATATTTTTCACAATAATATATTTCTTAAATACATTTTTTTTATAAATTTGAATACTGGTTTATGACTGAACCAAATTAAACCCACATTTTGATCTAATCACCTTTGATTTATGTTTGAGTCAAAATTTTAATCTATCAACTAGGAAAGAATACAAAATTAATTTACTTGGTTAAACTGGCTTATAAATTTTAACAAAATATAAACCTACTTCACTTTTGAGATTTGTTTATTATACAACATATTCCACCTACAAGTAATAATGGATATAAACAAAATTATGAATAACTAAGACATTTCCCAAATATAATTCTCTCAAATTCATATAAACAATAAAAAATTATCCTTTGTTTTGCAAATTAACAAACACTTAATTCTTTGCCATTAATAATTTAATAAAATATATTTGCATTATAAAATTACATTAAATTAAAATTAATACTTTTATTTGAATAATTCCTTTCAGTAATGAAGTTATAAAACGTATACAGACATGTAATAGAAGTAAATTAAAACAATACTCCTAAAAAAGCATATTATGTTTAAGTTAATTTCCAATCCTGGAAGAAATTTAAAAAATAATTTATTTAGTCAACCAGAAATAATGATAGAAGATATACAATACTAAAAAAACAACTTATTTATCAATAGTTGACTTCTTATATGTTAATATATGTCCTATATTACTTAAAAAAGACACAAGCTATAAACTCTAACTAAAAAAACCTTAATTTATATGGATTATTAGTGACGTGTCTTTGGGGCACGAGCATTTTTACTAGTAAACACAAATGAGATAATTCATAACCATGCCTGAATTGGCAGCGACTTCATCTCATTTTCTTCTTTTGGTTAAAAAATATTTATTCTATGGAATAGCATAAATATCAGAACATATCCAATAAATCATAAATTAATTAGAAGAACATTGAAATCGAAAGAAGGGTTTCATTGCAAAACTCTAGGCAAGAATCTCGAAAACAAAAGAAGGGATTGATTACATACCTTTCACTAGTGATCGTGAGCTCATCTCTACCAGCATGATACCTCTTTCCAACTACCTCTCTTAATCTGCGGAATGCATGCCTCGAAAGCCCCAGTTCCTTTACAGTAACTGAAAGTTTGACTTTTCTGTTTTTTGGATGCCACGCATCACCACCTGGAGCAAAAACAACACGAGATTCCCACCTTAGGATTGGTCCTTCACCAGGCGGATCATCCAACACTATCTTCTTCTTGTCATCTGATTTAACAGTTTCACTTTCATCAGGGGAAGACTCTTCTGCTGCCATGATTTCTGCGCATTCAAGAACCATTTGGTCTTCAAATTCTTTGAACAGGCTGTAAGCTTCCTCAGGTTCTAATTTTCCTTCTCCAACCATGTCTTCTAACTCCTTATACCTGGCCTCAACTTTTTGCTTTATCTCATCTGAAATAATAGTAGTTTGATGGAATCATCCCATCCACAAACCAAATTAATTAAATCCAAGTTTTCTAAAATTACTTGACTGCTATGGGCATAATTCATTCAAGGAGAATCTTCTGAAAAAAAAGGACATGTGTGAAGAAATGCCCTAGCTGACATGAACTAAAATGCAATGGACCATAAAATTTGGGTTTATGTAAAAAAATTACATATAATTATTACATTTAGAAATGTCTTATTCATTCTTTTCAATGACTATAACCACTGCCTACCAACTGTAAAAGGTAAGAATGCTAATCTTTTAAAATAGAATATAATGAGGGCAGGAATAACTGAATAACAGATAATGCCATTTAAGCATTCATTCATCAGAGTCGTAATTCATAAGTCTTGGTTCAATTCAACAGCTTCTGCAAATCCCACAATCAAACAGTTTCTAAGCTCATATACATGGTCCAAATTTGGACAATCAGACTCCTTGCAACGGCAAGGATTTAATTCTATGAAATTTCCATGGTGTTTACGTAATAAGATGAGAATTTGGATGGTATGAATTCTTTCAGACCAAATGGAAGCATTTGTTTGTGAGGCATGAAGACGTTAAACAACACTTTAAACAGCACTGCAACTATAACTCAGAGAATGACAAATAATGATAATTAAATGTTAAGAAGCCAAGGCTTTTAACCATCAAATCAGTTCGATTGTAATAGCAGGATTTGTTTTTATCATGCTATTATATCAGTTACCTGTACGATACATAATACCACCACCTGCTACACGACAACAATCATATGAAACAAAAAGTAGAAAATGTTTTGAAGTTCGAAAATTTTTCTGTTCACAACTTTGCTAAGTTATCGTTACCACTCACATTAATGATTTAACATCACCGACACAACAACAATCACATGATACAAAAAGAAGAAAATGTTTTGACCTTTGAGAATATTCTGTTCAGAACCTTCACTTTGTTTTTGCTACCACTCTTGCTAATTCTCCACCTCCCCGCCCCCTCCCTCTCCTACTAACTCTCCACCTCAACCGCCTCAAATAAACATGTAGATGAAAAAGTTAAAGTGCACAAACGTAAGAAGTCAAAAGAAATTAACGGTAGAATGAGATCATGGAGACCTACTTGTACAGCAAATTGCGGGAATATGGACATTATCAAAGGTAGTTGTCACTGTTTTGTTTCCAAATGTCAATCATGAAAGAAACATCTAAAGGAGATTGATAATCACTATATAGTACTCAATTATAAACTTATGTAAAATGCAAATTAAATCACAAAGAAATACAAAAATGATAACAAAGCAAGCATAGTTCCATAGAAATATATCCATCAAGTATTTGGAATTCAATCTTTACAAAAACAATAATGTATGATGCATCACGCCAATCATTGTGAAGTTCTTGTAGCACATGATTTGCATAAGGTGTATACGAAATTGGAAGAAAAAAAGGAATGCACATTGAGACATTCTAAAACACAGAATTCAAGTTGCAAAAGATAGTATGGATAAGATTTAATCCACTCATAACAACTCCACAAAATGATGAAACCTATCCATCAATAGCAAACTAACAACTTCAAACTAAATATAAGGCCCAAAGAAATTAGTTTACAATTCAAAACAAGTTCATCCAAACAAATTTTAAAATTCAAGCTCATTCTAATAGTGCATAAACTGAATTTTAATCAAACAATCCAACTTTCGATGTATTGATCTCTATCTTATGAAGCTTAATTGATAATTCGATTGTACCTATAGACTTCTATTAACATCCAATTTGATATCAAAAATGTGAGTTAAAAATCATCAACGTAGATAGCATCCATCAAAAAATGGAACCATTAAACCTCAAAAAACATGATCAAATCTTTCCATAAACTGATTGCTAAATCATAAGCATAGATGATATGATTGATCAACTACTAAATCTAATCAATAAATCACAAGTCCCTCATGTAAGAGGATTTCACTCCAGTCAAATTCAAGATCGAGGTGAGGAAAAGCTATATGCCAGCTTCCTTATCCAAACACTTCATAATTACCTTCAACCATTATTTCAAGCATTCGAGCACATTCTTCACTTTGAAAATCCCTTCAATTTTTGCTGTATGCCAACTTCCTTACCCAAACACTTCATAATTAACTTCAACCATTATTTCAAGCATTCGAGCACATTCTTCACTTTGAAAATCCCTTCAATTTTAGCCCACTCAGCTCAACCAAGTCACATCTTGCACTATGCCCAGCTGCTTGTTCAAATTGATTCACACACAATCATCCACATGCTTGCCCATCCACGTGACCCTTCACTCATATGCTCATTTACTAGCTTGCTCACTCACCGACATGCTTCCATGCTGCATCATGACTACCATTTTTATTTCTTCTCTTTTTTTCACATGCTTGTTCAACTCACAATCAATGAGCACCTCCACTTGCTACTTCTTTGTCCAATGATGTCCCAACTCCAATTATCCAGCTATCTCCAATCACCTTACACAAATCTTCCTATTCTTCCTCTACTCATGGCAAATAAGATTACCCATTAGAAATCAATAACTATTAAATTTAATTCAAAACAAAATATTTTTATGTTAGAAGAAAATTTCTTAATAATAATTGTATATAAAACTTATTAGAAAATGAGGCAGCAGAAGCTCAATCAGGATCACGAACAAAGCTTCTTGAATATACAACATAAAAAGAAATACACTAGAAAAGTATGAATATAGAAAAACACACTAGATTTTACGTGAAAAACCCCTTAGGAAGGATAAAAACCACGAGCAGAGGAGAAGAATGCATAACCAAAGAAAAATTATAAAAGAGAGAAGTGGCGACTCAAGAATGAACCCAAAAACACTCTCTAAGATCAAAAATAAATCTCACACTCTCACTACAAGTCTCACAAAGAAAAGATTGAAGGGATTTAGTCCATTGTACCAAGTGAGGGGGTATTTATAGAAATTTATAAGACCCCTTACAAAGAAATACTCAAAAAAAGACCAATAAAGTAAGAGCATATGGATTACAATTTAAAGGCCATAATAAAATCAATCCAATGATAAATGCACTCGATCCATGTGCTTACACTTCCAACTAAAAAAGGAGCACACAAATTGCAATCCAACAACAACAACAACAAGCCTTTATCCCACTAAGTGGGGTCGGCTACAACCTACATGAATCCTTCTTCCCCACTGTGCCTATTATCTGTCAAATTCTCATTTAATTCAAGTATACTAAGGTCATTTTTTATACATCTTAACCAAGTCTTTTTAGGTCTACCTCTATCTTTCTTAACATAAGGCAAATCTAATGCATCTGCTCTCTTAATCGGGTCATCGGATGGCCAACGCTATAATAAAATTAATCCAACGGCAAAAGCCTTCAATCCGTATGGTTATACTTTCCTGCTAAGACGAATAAGACTCACAAAAAATTAGGGTCACTAATTTAACAAAAACTATTCCCAAACTTATGAATGTCTTCATATGTTACCATCAAATTAATTTAGCTAAGGAAATTACTATGCCTAAGAAGAATAGTTTATACTTAGAAGATATACCACAAACACAAATGAACAACCAAGGAAGATTATGAAATATATAATTTAGATATGGTTGGTGATGATTGGACAAAATATTACCAAAAGGTTCTAAATTATGTAGTTGAAGAACCATTCAATCTAATGTGTAAATTATCGTCCCTCTTCAAATATAATATCATGCCGCATATTCCAATCAATCATACATTCTTGATAGAAGTTACGAGAGTATATGAATGACATATATTAGCTTAATGAGAAACTGAAGAAAAAAAAAAAGCAAATTTCACATCTAAGTATAATCACTCCAATTTCCTAGGCTCAACTAACTCCAACA
The DNA here is from genome assembly GCA_021442155.1 of Cymbidium sinense. Taxonomy (NCBI): domain Eukaryota; kingdom Viridiplantae; phylum Streptophyta; class Magnoliopsida; order Asparagales; family Orchidaceae; genus Cymbidium; species Cymbidium sinense. The sequence goes on from CM038220.1 coordinate 133,508,843, forward strand.
GCAGCATTGCATGCTTCTCCTTACATGTTTAAGCGTGATGACGTGATTGATCCAAATTGTGATCATGATGAGAAAGAGCAAGAAGGCAAGATGGCTCTTAATCCTAAGGGACTTCTTAGCAGTTACCAGGAAGGAGTTTGTCCCAGTTGAGCATATCCTCAAGTATTTGCTCACATTCCCTAGTATCCTTCAGGAATCCCTGCTCAGTTGCCTCGTTGATCATTTCATCCCATTTGCGATCATCCATGTTAAAGAATTCGTCCTTCCTCATCTTCTTCTCGACGTACTGGCGAGCATCATAGAGATCGTCAATCTCCTCGTCGGTCTCGTGGAGCTCCTCGAAGTCGGATTCGAATTCGGCGTTCGTCACGTTCTCCAGAGGCACCATCCGGAGCTCGTCCATCAACTCATCATCCGTCTCTTCGTGCTTCTTAGAAAGCCCTCGCTTCAGGATAGACTCCATAATCGACGGAAGTATTTGCTCATCCCCTTTGAAGTACTGTTCGATAAGGCCATTCAGCTCTGTAATGATATCAAATGGTGAAAAAGAAAATTAGAAATTTGCAGCTCAGAGGAGAACAGAGTGAGGCGAGGGGAAGGTTTACCCTTGTTGCTGACATCTTCGAAAGCGAGATTAGCCTTCTTGGAATCATCTATAGAGGAAGGGGAAGAAGAAGTGGCGGATTTAGATTCGGCCGCCGCCCCCGGGGGCCGATCAGGAGGCGATTTTCCAGCATTGGAGGAGAAGAGGCGAAGATTAGAGTAAAATAATACACGGAAGAGTGAGGAGAAGGTGGATGATGAATGAGGATGGGATTGGGGGAGAGGAGAGGCAGATAAGTAATGGCGGGCACTCCGACAACGGAATGCTTGAAAAAGGGTACGCCGGAGTAGAGCTTGGTTCATGGCTACAGATTAGCCGAACCAAAGGACCCCTAGGGTTTAAGCTCGAAAGGAGCAAAACAAAAAACTACAGATTAAAATTGCGGGCTGTGGGCTGAGTTCACTGGAAAAGTCAGTATGAGAACTAGCAATTAGTTCATGACTTCATGAAAGATATGTGATGCTTGAAATGCTAACAATTGAGACCATAGAACTTCATCCTAATTATTTAATGCATACTAAAGATTTTTTGTTCCAAATTATCACATTGTTTTATCTCAATCTTGCTAAATTTTAGCAATAAATTATAGTAAAATAGCCAAACTTCATGAATATCTTGTTATATGAAGTGGCCAAATGAATCAACTTTATTTTGAAAAGCCTAATAAATGTATAATGAAGTGGACTTATGCTAATCCCATAAAATAACATCAATCCTTTCTTGTTGTTCCTTTGTGAAATGATCTATTGAAGTTAATATTTTGCTTGATAGAAGGAGATTCTCATAAAACAAAACAAGAACTAGAGATCCTAATAGGACTCTTAATATAGACCAAAGAGCAATATTATTCATAAAATAGAAGGATTTACATATATATATATATATATATATATATATATATATATATATATATATATATATATATATATATATATATATATACCACTAAATTCTTATATATTTATATATCTAATGTTTAAATTTATATATTTAGCTAAATTAAAATGTGAAGATAAAATTATTATTTCCTAACTTATACAAAATCTTTACCAACACCCTCTATTTGACTCCTATAAACTCATTACATAGCATTCTCTATGTAAAACCTACATTATAATCCTACCACCACCTACTTAATAAAGTCAAGCTTATTATCTACCATCTCAAATCACTATATAAAGAGATGGCTCTAATGTGCCAATGCTTCTCATAAACAAGAATAATAAAAAGAAGAGGGGGAGAGAGAGAGTTTAGCTTTGAGTCATAGAATAGAAAAATCTATTATTGTAGAAGAGAGAAAAGAAAAAGAAGCTTTCATAGTTGAGAAAAGAAGATATTCTCTTTTTTTCTTCTACGGTGAATCTTAATTTCTAGTAGCATGTAATTGTATATCCTCTCAGACTTCGACATAAAGAAAGTGATATCTTTATACTTTCTTCTATATGTATGAAATATTTGATGTACTCCTCTTCAAAAATTTAGTGGAATATTTGATCTTTGTGCAATCATGGATGCAAGTGATTATCAACAAACCACATAAAGTTATATGTCTCATGATTATGATCTTTGACATGTTTGCTCTTCATCTTCATTTAAATTTTCATGACCTTTTATCTCTTTTCTAATAACTAGTAATAGAGTTTTAGTCTAAAAGCTAGTAGATTCAAGCATGGAGGATGAAAAAAAAAATCAAGATTAACAAATTTGAAAGCCAAGATCTATTGGAATATGTAAATAGAAGATTATTTTTATCGAAGAAAACTTCAACAACCCTTCAAATGATCAAAACCTTTCACTATTAATCAAGATGAGTGGGAGATGTTCGATAAGTAAGTACTAGGAGTTATTTGTTTACCTGTCCTAACCAAGAATGTTGTATTCAACATTCTTATTGAAAGAACCATAACAAGCAGAATGAAGGCATCATCAACTATATAAGATAAATCATTCATTATAAATAAGGTGCATCTTATGCATAAACTTTTTAATCTTAAAATGTTTGAAGGAACTTTTGTTGATAAACATATTAATGAGTTTAATTTAATCAATATTCAATTAAGTTTGTGAACATCAATTTTGATGATGAAATTCATGCCTTGAGTCTACTTTTATTAATTCCTGAAATTTGAAATGGTATAGTAAGGACTGTTAGCAACTATTATTGAACAAATAAACTTAAGTTAAATGATGTCAAAGACCTCATCCTTAGTGAAGATATTTAATGATGTAAGATAAGTGAAATCTTTTTTTTTTCTTTTTTTAAATATTAATAACAAGAGTAGGTCTCAAAATAAAAACTTAAATTAAGGCATAGGTAAATATAGATCATCATAAAATAGCCACCATACATATCATGATATAAGAAAATCTTGGGTCGATTAAGTGGATGTTGATATTATAGTAAATATAGATATATGATGAAAGATTGTTGTAAACAAAATAGGAACAAAGGCAAAAACAGAAAGAAGAAAATCTGAATGATGTTGTAGAAGAAATTTAAGATATAGTCCCATAGAATTGTGGATATTAGGCTTAGATGCATCATTTTATTCTACTTCTTCTCATAAAGAACTAATCACAAATTATTTTATACAAAATTATGGTAAAATATTATTTACTGATAATGAGCCCTTAAATATTAGAGGCATTGATGATATGCTGCTTCAAATCATATTGACATCATATAAAAGTTGATTAATGTCAAACACATTTATGTTATTAGAAGAAATTTAATTTATATGGGATTACTTACAACAAAAGGATGTAATGCTACATTTAATGCTGACACTTGGAAGGTGACTAAAGGAGTCATGGTGATTGCTTGATGAAAAATATTAGTACACTCTACCACCTTAATTAACAAAATAATCGTAGCTACATGTTCATCTTCAAATATTAATATTTGGTATTAAAAATTAAGCTACATGAGTGAAAATGGCTCAAAGATCTTTATTCTTAAATAAAATTTATAATTTAAAATCTATTATATCTAGTATTTATAAAGATATATTATTTTTAAAGAAAATAAATAAAAATCAATATCATAAAAACTAGAAGAGAATATAAATCCAAAAAGATAAAATTATCACATGAATGTCTAGGGCCATCTACAATCTTATTTCTAGGAGGCTCAGTGTACTATGCAAAGTTTATTGATGACTATACAAGAAAAGGTATGAGCTTATTTTCTTAAAAGCAAATTTGATGAAAATTAAGTGCCTATGAAATGATAATGATGGCAGTACAATATCATAAAATTCATAAATTATTGTGTAATTAATGAGGTTCATACCAAGAGAATAGTCTTAAGAACTCCTTAACAAAATGAAGTCATTGAAAGAATGAATAATACTTTGAATAAAAGGGCTAGAAGCATTAGGCTACATATAAACTACCAAAAGTATTCTAGGCTCATGCAGTAAATGCAACAACATACCTTATCTTTTGTGGTCCATTTATAGCTCTTGGGATTCCTAAAGATGCTTAAACTAAAAAGAATGTATGTCTCTCACATTTTAACTATCTTTTTTATGTGCATATAGATTATAATAATAAAAATTTGACCTAAAATTTATATATGAGGTTAACATCATTTATAATCCTAGTAATTAGGTCTCCTAATCTTAGATTAGGAGTTCCCTAATTAGACACTTAGGACACTATGCTTAATGGCTAGGTAAACAAACCAAAATAAAATAAAAAATTGAATCAAACAATAAATTTGAAACTAAAATCAAATTTGAAATTGAAACTAAACATAAAACTAAATCAAACTCAAATACCTTAATGTGAAAGCTCAAGAAATCCAAGTAAATTCTTCTAGGACTTAACCTAATCCATTTGGAATTAGGCAAATCCAAATCAAGTTCTAACTTAACAAAATTAAAAAAAATTAAAATCAAATATATCTAAGCTGAAATCTAAAATCAAATGAGCTTGAATTGAGGTAATTGGGTTTGATTAACCCAATTAGCTCAATTAAGCTCAAAATCACCTAAATCCAAGAAAAGTTAAATAAAATAAAGTTAAATTAAAATTAAATCAAATCAAAACCATAAAATTAATGCAAAAATACAAAAAGAACTCAAAAATAAATCTAAGTGAGGTTCTGACTAGTCAACCAGACCATTCGACCTAAAGTTGACCAATATGATCCCCACCAAGTCAAAAGTTAAACTAACAAAATTTAGCCAAATTGAACCACCCCAATAGCTCAAAATCATCACATAAATTTATTTAAATACAAAACTAAATAAAACTAAATATAATTGAGATTTAGGTTGGCTAATTGAGCCACTTAACCCAAGTAAGCTTAAATTAATCCAATTAAGGCAAATTCAAATTAAACCAAAATTAAATCAGATTAAATACATTTTAAAATCATAAATGAATATAATTCAATGATTATTTGGATTTGAAGTGATCACTTAGTCCAAATGAATTCAAAGCATCCCTTTAAGCCCAGTTTGGGACAAAATAAGAAAATTAACTTCAAATCAAATGAAATTAATCACTTCAAATCATACCAAACACTTAATCAAAATATGATTAGAACCTAAACACAGCTTGGTTAGGTCAAATCAAATATTTAACTCAATTAAATCTAATTTAACTTTTTTTTATTAAAATGGGTTAAGGTTAAATCAAGTTGAATGTAAATCAAAACAATTTAATAAATCTTAAAAAAATCTTCAATTAATAATTAAGCATGTGTGGCGTTTATTTTTAGATGTATGGGGGACACCATGCAGATCGTAGAGGGTACTTATTGAAGTGATCGAGTATGATATTGAGGTATGAAGTATTATCTCGAAAGATAGAGATATTACCCTTCAATGAACCTAACCACCTGATAAGAACTCCTAAGACATGATGAGTCTTCGCATATACCAGAGATTTTTTTCCTACTTTACATGGATGAATAAAGCAGGGTTTATATTAAACCAGATTCTAAAGTTTCCTATGGAGACAAGCCTCCATAGTTAATTATATTTTAGGGAATGAAATTATCTAAGAATACTCTCAATTAAAGTAGACAATTATCATCTCCAAAGATTTTATGATTAGACTATCAAAGGATTAGCTATGTTTGAAAAATTAATTAGGAAAGTTCAAGGAGAAGACTTATTTTTGAAACCAAAGGGGAAAGTAGGAAATGCTCATGATACAAGGAAGCCTAGCATTATAATCTATTATATAATTAGGCTTTATATGTTTGAAAGTGAAGAAATTTATTTATTCAAGTTGAATTTTATTATATTATTAGGGCTTGTAATCCATCAACTCAATGTTGTGAAAATGCAAGAGATGAGAATTTATGCTTGTAGCCCGAATGAAATAGCAACCTCAGGTCCTAAATCTAGGGAGCTTTAGGATAAGATAAAGCACGACATAAATCTAAGTGATAAGTGGACATAAAGGTTCACCTCCATAAGAGAGGATGAACCGTCCGACTTCTGACCTATAACAGCCTAGAGTGGCCGCCAGCTAATTCCTCCTATGATTTTAAAATCATGTGATCTAGTCATATGAAATTCTAAGATAGTTGGGTTATTATTTATTTTGAGAGAGACTAAAGTCCTTAAAATCACTCTAAGAGACTAGAGCGTGAGTGGTATGAATAATGACTTAGTATAATATAAAAATCTTTTCAAATTTTATTTAATTTTTTGACACTTCATTTAGACAAAGGCTTTAGAATTTTGATGCCTATATCCATGATGAAGATAAGTTATTGGCTAAATTAATAGGAAATGGGTATTTTCTAATACAAGGGATGTCCTCACATGTCAAGCATTCTCCTATCATGCAAGGATGAAGATCCCCTAATTTCAAGGAAGAAGAAATATGCATGCATGATATGAGACATACAACCATACAGCTAGGGTTGCTAAACCTTTTAATTATCTTATTTAATGCCTAAGATTTATGGTGAGATTATGAGTTGTTTAAAATTTAGTTATGAGTGATTAGTTGGATAAAAAATTTTATTTTTATCTAAGAGCCTAATGCATCAAGGCCACACATTAAAGCATCAATCATTAAGAAACTAAGAAAAAGATGCAATTTCTAATACATAATCTAAATAAATCATCAATAAATTTCTATAACTATCACTACAGAATAAGAGGCCGGTGCAGTCGGGTGCCGTCATACAACTCAAAAAAGAAAAAGATAAGTAGCTAAGCTCTACCCTTATACAACCCAATATAAAAAAATAATTACAATTTTATTAAATGCTATGGGGGTCTTCATTCTTCTATTTCCTTGATTTGATTCGTCCTTCTTTGATTTGGATGTGCTTGCTTCAAAGGCATCACAGGGTACCCCAGGACAATGTCTTATGGCCACTACTTATCCTAATCCCCCATAGCACTAATCCTAATTCCAATTGCAAAAATTAAATTTATATAGAAAAAGAAAATCTAGCTACAATTGCAAAATAGAGGTTAGCTAAACACACATACAATCTTAAGCAATCATATGTATAGTTTAGACTTAGCACCCTACATGTAGGTAACCAAGCCCACCTATCCTAACTTGGATTATACTTAGGGGTTTAAGCAACTAGCAAAGAGAGCATTTACATTTATTTTTAAGCATCCCCTTAAGCATAATCCCTTGCAAAAAATATGATTAGGTTAGGAACAGCCTAACATCCAGTCTACGAAGCATACAACCTAACATTCAGTTTATGAAGAATACACCCTAATATTCAGTCTAAAATAATACATCACAAAACAAGATATACATCACATCATACACCATCCTAACATAGAGCTAGAAGTAGTGACTTAATTCTAATGTGTGTGTTAAGGTCTTATGTGGTATGTCTTAACTAGGCATTATAGTTATATTTTTCTAAGTTTGGAAGCTATTAATTTCACATAAGGATTGATTTCACTTGAAGTTGTTTAATTGATTTGCAAATTTTAATTTATATTTTATTTTATTTCATATGATTTACACTTAACAACTAAGTGTTATAAAGAGAAGGAAGAGGATTACCCTCTTCCATCCCTACCTTAACCAACTTTCTAAAGCATATTAATTTGATTTAGTTCTCTTTAGTGAATGATTTATTACACATTTTAAAAATTAATCTTAAGTTTAAGTTCACTTTAAATAACCTTATTTAATATGAAAGGCTTCACAATATTAATCTAATTGAATTACTAACACATGACATATATTAAATCATTCCTTTCCATCACATGTATCATGGATATAGTTTAATACTTAGCATATCTATACATACAACATGTTTTGGCATATTTAAATGATGGATGTATGTGTATATTTCAAATTTATCTTTTCATTTGATTGAATTATTTAGTATATGTAAATTTAAAGCCCTATCCAAGTTCTTATACAAAAGTACATAAAAATGAAATTAAATAGATACGTGCCGTTGTTAAACCAGGGAAGTGAGGTAATCAAATGACCTCCATTCGGGCTACTTAAAGTCTTGTATTCTCAGGATGTTCAGACTATATACCTATTGTATTCAAACATATATAAATTTGCATACATAACAAAGAAAAAAGAGCCCCAAATCACATAATTAAATAATTCAATCATTTAAATGATTATGAATGCATGTATTTTCAATAGAAAAGATGATTATCATTCTCTAATTAAATATACACATGCATGTATAAAAGATATAAACAAGTACATGCCTTTGTTAACTAGGGAAGTGAGGTAATCAAATGACCTCCTTGGGGTAACTTAAAGCCTCATATTCCTGGGATGTCCATATTATATACCCATTTTTCTTAAATACAAACACATATATTCATAATTAAGAGGATGAGAATCATGCAAAGATTGTATTTTCTTTAATTGAATTATTTATGTATATGATTTAAAGCTCTATCTAAATTCTAATGTTAAAATACATAAGGATGAAATTAGATGGGTATGTGCCTTTGTTAATCAAGGAAGTGAGGTAATCAAGTGACCTCCTTGGGACTACTTAAAGTCTCATATTCCTGGAATATTTAGACTATATACCCATTACTATTCAAACTTATATGAATCAACATCTGAATAAAGGAAATAGACTTCACTTCATACACTTAAATTATAAATGCATACATCCCTTATGTATTTATAACTATCATCACTACACATGTTATTATTCATTTATAAGCTTTTGGAAAATACATTTGAATTTAATAATGATACACCTATATTAAGTTAAATCAACATATGCAAGCTTGACATAAAAGAAATTTTATTTTTATTTAATTATTATTGAAAAGATATAAATGCATGAAATAAAATGATATACAATATTTAGCATGATTGAAAAAGGAATAATCAAATATAAATATGTGATTCATTCAATCAAATTAATTACTAATGATAATCATACTAAATAAAATTATTTAAAGTAAACCAAAGCTTCTTTATCAATTAGGTTTTGGATTTTGATTTGATTTGAAAGAGGAAGAGAACTAATCATTTGTTATTATAAACCCCATTCACACATTGGTGAGTTTATTTGATTTGTGAAAAGGTAATTAGGTGACTTTTATAGATTAATTAAGTTGAATTCTTAATTAATTCAATCAATTACCCTTACCTATGTTACCTTAAAGTAATTAATGAAATAATATGAGCCAACATGATATGCAAGGGAAATAAATTTGCAATGATCCTAAGAAATAAAGGGCCTAATGCAATTGGCTCATAATTAATAATTAATTTAGTTAAGGAACTTAATTAAGTACTCTTATAGTTTTCTCACACATGTGGGTTAACCATAATTTTCTTAAATGCTTTTAAGTTGTTAAACACCTAAAGATCTACCCAAGATTCAATTAATTAAGTTCTGTTGTGATTATGATTTGATTAATTAATTAAACTTTTAATTAATCCTATTTTAATTAAATTTCCCTTTAAATGTAATGGACTTAGGGAAAAGATTAGGAAAGAGGTCCTAACCCCATTCCCCTTGCCCATTTACTGTTCAACAATGATTAGCAAGCTTAAATACTTATTTCTTTACTGTTTAAAAGATTAATTAGTTGATTAGATTAATTAAGAGAGTGATTAAGGCTTAAATAATTAATTATCCCAATTAACTAAGCAATAAATTCCAAGAAAATTATAAGAGATAGTGGTCATCCCATTAAACTAACTCACAAAGTTTGGGATTAATTACGAGTAATTAAGAAGTAACTAAGTCAATTAAAATTTTAATTAAATTTAAATTAAGCCTCTATTACTGTACAAAATCATTTAGATTAATTTTAAATAATTCTCCTCTAAATTACCTTTAAAATAAGTATTTATTTATATTATTTTTTTATTTTTCTATGATTTGTTATGAATTATGAAAGTTTCAACCATTAAAAATAATTAATTGGTCCTAATTAAGCCTAATCCTGTATGCGCCATGCGGGCTACTGATGTCGCGCGCTTTACACATGGCGCCATGGGATTAGTCACTAAAATCTAACTCAGTGTTGACGTGGCTGGAGACGGATGCGCTTTTTCGTTCATCGTCCGATCTTAGATTGGACAGCTATGCTTAATCCTGCAGTTTCTTAAGGGTTTAATCAAATCAATCTAGTGGATCTAATCACAACTGTCCATTCCGATCATGTGGAACGGGTGATGCGTGATCCATCATCATGCGAGAGAGGTAGGACGGAGGCCGTTCCTCGCTCGCTCGATGGACCAAGATCCGTGGAGCTCGAATGGCCTCAAAAATAAGCCACACCTTAGCACGAAGGATCGAAAGGATCCAATGGTAAAGATCGCATGACATGCAAGTTACCTTTAAAAAGCTCAAACGAAAATCATCCAAAGCTCGATTTTAATGGAATTACTTAACCGGAGCTCAAGACCGGTGGTGAATATGATTGAGGAAGCTTCTTCTAGTGGAGACGAATCCCTGTTGAGTAGCACTTGGATCAATTCTTCCTTGCTCACTCGGTGGACCAAGATCCGTGGAGCTCGGCTTTGATCAAACTTGGACTTCCAATGGTTGGAGGGCTCGAGAGGCGATTCGTTCTTGCTCAACGAGGTGTGGGGAAGGTGTGTGTGAAGTTAATTTGAGTTTGGTGAAGAAATGAGAGAGTTGGATCGAAGAGCAGTGTCTTATTTCAACTTCAAGCTTTCCGGCAATGGGGGAGCTTTGGACACTTGGAAATCGCTCTAAGGAATTCATCTCTGGCTACCAGGGCTCTGAGGATGCTCTCTTTCTTGATTTGGATCAAAGTGAGGGGGGTATACCCCCTCCTCCCTTAGATCAGATGACCTTTATTCATTTGGATTCTAATTGCTATTTGGCCACCGGTGGGTGGCAGGGAATCATCCTTGGTGGCTCGCTTCGGTTTGAGTGGCCAAGGGTAGCAAGTGGGAGGGGGGGATAGTGACTATCCTTGGGTTTCAAAAGTGTCAATGGGAGAGTTAAGGTGAGTTCACCTCCCCATGGGTTATGGCTGACCCAACCACACCTTGGGTCAAGTTGGGCAGTGTCCTAGGTGCCTAGGTGGACTAATGGGAGATTGCCAAGTTGCCAAAAAGAAGAAATGACCACTTAAATGGGTGAGTTATCTCATGTGATACCCTTAATCTAAGGGTATAATAGTCATTTGGCATTGAATTTGATTTGGGCTGGTTCAAAATGAGTCTAAGGTGGGTCATCCCAAGTTTCAAGTGATTTGAAATTGATTTGATTTAATTTGACTCAATTTGACTCATGTAGGTCAAATTGGGTCAATTTGGGTTTAATTGAATAATTGGTCAAATTGAGTCAAACCAAGGGTTGGATTAAGTTCATATGGTCATTTGAATTATTTTGGTTCAATTGGTTTGGTTTGGTTTGGCTTAAATTTGATTTTGACTCATTTGAGTTCATTTGGGTCAAATGGGTCAAGTTAACCAATTTGACTAAATTGGCCAAATTGGCTTGGGTTAGTATTGGTTTGGGTTTGATTGGCCAATTGAGATGATTGTAGGTATTAGTTTGAATTAATTTGAATTTGATTTTGATTTATGCCAATTTGACCCTTTAGGTCAATTTAGGCTAAGTGGGTCAATTGACTTCAATTGGTCAAATTATATTCAATTATGACTTTGGTCAAATTTAACAATTAATTTAGAATGAAATTGAGCCATTGGTTACAATCAATTTGGTTTATATTTTGATTTGACCCAATTTAGCCCTTTAGATCAAATTGGGTCAACTTGGGTCAAGAAGGCCAATTGAGTTTGGTTTGGCTCAATTGAAGGTCAAGTTATGTTCAAATATTGCTTTTGAGTTAGTATAAATCATGGTTTTAAGGGATTTAGCTTAGGTTGCAATGTAGCTAGTTTGGGTTCATATGGGTTAAGAGGGTTGACTTGGTTTGACCTAATTTATGATAATTGATTAACCTATGGTGATCAACAATCATGATAGGAGATTTAGATTGGCTTGGTTCAATCCAATTTAGGTTGAATTGAAGTTTGGCTCAAATGGGTCCTTTAGGTCACTTTGGGTCAAGTGAACCTAAATAAGTCAATTTGCTTAATTTTGGGTTGAATTGGATTTAGTTGAGTTTATATATGAGTTTAGGATTCATATATAAATTCAATTGCAATTGATCTGGGTTTGGATGAGTTTCAGTTCATTTGAATATTTCAAGTCAAAATGGCTAAGTTGGGTTTGGCTTGGGTTGATTTTAGTTTGGGTTGATGATTGTAGATTTATTTACATTTGGAATGATAATTGAAGGAATACTTGATTTTAAAATTTAAATTGGAGCAGTTTGGCTAAGTCCATGGAATTGGTTCACATGGCTCAAGTCTGGGTCTTAGTCTGATTTGATATTTGGATTTGATATAATTGAAGATTTGATTGTAAGTTTGATTTATATTTGAGGTGATGATTGAAGATATAATTGATTAAAGAGAAAATCAATTGATTTTGGATTGATCTAGACTAAGATTTGGCTAAGCCATGGAATTGGTTCATATGGTTTAGAAAGGATTTTGATTTAGTTTGATTTAGTTTTGATTATTTGAATGTATATTTGATTTATATTTGGGAAGATGATTGAAGATAAAAATTGATTATGAGAAAATCAATTGAATTTAGATTGATTTGGATTAAGATTTGGCTAAGTCCAAGGAATTGGTTTATATGGCTTAAGTTTTGATTTTGATTTGATATTTGGTATTTGATATGTGATTTGATTGTAGGTTTGAAATGAATTGAATTTAGTTGTGGCTTAAGAAGGTGAGCATAGGTTGTGTTTGAGTCATGGGGTGGGTAGGTCATCCTAATCCATAAGGCATGGCCTAATCTCATGGTTAACCTTCTAAGTCTCTAGGCTTAGGTTAAGTGTTCACCTAATCGCCAGAAATGTCTTACGACTAAAGAAGTCTTATTGTCTAGAAGACTCCTAGGTCTAAGAAGAGGAGATTAAATCCTCACTCCAAAAATGAGATCAACAAAAGGACCCCCAATAAGTGTGGTGTAACTGACAAGGCACACCGCACGTATTGGCATTGACCGAGATGATCAACGACATCCAAAAGATTGCAAACACTAACGAAAACCACTTATACCTAAACCCGAGAGGTAGACAGAATCATGATCTTAGTGTAATGCAACTCAACTCATGATAAGGGCATAAAAGACCTAGAAGGATTTGATGAGAATTCCATATCAAGGACATGGAGGGAGATCTGCTAGGGGATCACACATGCATCAGAGATGACATGTGAGAGGTTTATGCTAAGGGCATAGAAGGAGGAAATCCATTGGGTATGTGAACCTTCCACTAGGGAAGCAAGTTCAAGCTATCTGCTAGAATATGGATTTGAGTTTGATTTTATTGATTTGTTTGGTTGTGTATTCACTGGGGAATATAAGGATTTAAATTTGATTTTAAATATGATTGTTTGATTGTTTGTTTTGTTATGGGCTCCATTGGGAGAGGAATGTTGGCTCACTTGAGGGAGATTAGAATTGGATATGATTTAATTTATTTTGAAGGAGTATCCATTGGTAATAAGAGTTTGGTTGAATTTCTTTGATTTATTTGATTAACTCCGTTGGGAGAGATGGGTTTGGATTGTTTCAATTTAGACTCCACTAGAGAAGTTAGTTTAATTTATTATGGCTCCACTAAGGAGGATGGTTTTGAATTTGATTTGTTTAGTTTAGATATGATTTGGTGCTCCATTGGGGAGAAAGGTGTAATTTAACGCTACTTGGGAGAATCAGATTGGGTTTAATTTTAATTTGGATTAATTTATGGACCTTATCGATGTGTGATGGACCCACTGAGAATGGGCTATATTAGCCCTTTGACTTATCTCAAATTTACAAATCCAAAGGGATGATCTACTAGCTGCAGGGTGAGCTAACCAACATAAGCGTTGCCTTTGATGCAAAGGCTATGCTAGGAACAAAGCGTAGTAGACTTACATCTTTCAAAGCAGGAGAACAACCACTGGGGTGATCAATTAGTAGCACAACAAATTGAACCTGACCTAGGGCGACTACTGAGTTGGTGCTGCTGGGGACTTATGTCAACTCAAGAGTAGCCAGAGTTAAATTCATTTGAATTAATTTAATTTAATTTAATTTAATTTATGGACCCTGTCGGTGTGCGATGGATCTACTAAGAATGGGCTATATTAGTCTTGACCTATCTTAGATTTATAAATCTAAAGGGATAGTCTACAGGCTGTGAGGTAGAGCTAACCAATCTAAGGGGTTGCCTTTGGTGTGCAACGACCATGCTTGGAAGAAAGCATAGTAGGCTTACATCTTCCAAATCAAAGAATAGCCATTGGGGTGATATATTGGTAGCACAACAAATTGAACTTGACCTAGGGCTGCCCTTCGATGTGCAACGATTGTGCTAGAAAAAATGCGTAGTAGACTTACATCTTCCAAAGCGGGAGTAACCGCTGGGGTGCTTTGTTGGTAGCATAATAAGTCAAACCAGACCTAAGGCTGACTACTAAGATAGTGTCGCTGGGGACTTATCTCAACTCAAGAGTAGTCGAGCGATTCCTATAGGGAATTTTGCTGATACTGCCCTAAAGATAGGGTGCTTGCTTTGAAAAAGGTACCACTGGGGGTATTCTCCTAATCCACAAGTGAATATGTATTTTGTTTGTTTTATGTTTTATCGTGGACTCTGTTAATTTATGAGGGATCAAACTGAGAAGGAGCTTATGTTAGCCTAGACCTATCTGATTATACTAAACCAAGGGAAGATTGCTAAACAAATTCTCCAATCACAGGGGTGACTACTAGGAAAGGGGGACTGTCCAATCCAAAAGTAGCCTGGGTAGTGTCTAAATGGGGATGCAAAGGACGTGATCCAAATAGAGTGCCCATAGGGAATGGGGAAGGGGCCACTACAGGCTTAACCCAGCACCTTGGAGAAGATGACATGGCTAATCATATATCAAATAGGTTTTCGGTGGCCAACTCAAGGAGAAAGTGCGGGGACTCACATCTGCCAAGAGTGGTGTATCCACCGGGTGAGTCGCTGTTAGCATAACGAATATCAACCAACCTAAGGTGCCCGTCAATTTGCAACAATCCTAGGAAGAAAGCTGGTGACTCACATCCTCCTATAGAAGATTGGGATAGTCATCTTGGCGACAGTGCCATCCGACCTAGGGTGACTACTGAGTGAATGCCACTAGGGGACTTATATCAACTCAAATGTAGTTAAGAGAAAAGGAGCCTCTGGGGGACTTATCCTAAACCTCAAATATACTCTACTAAGTTAGATCATGATGATTAGTTCAAGAAGAAAGCACAGGGGCTCACATCTTCTTAAACAAAATCAACAAGAGATAACTTATTGGCTGAGCAGTGAAGTCTACCATACTAATAAGGCGCTCATTGATTTGTAATGGTCAACTTAGAAAGAAGGCACGGGGACTCACGTCTTCCAAACAAGTGACCACAGGGGTGACATACTAGTGAGTAGCATGGGACCTAGAGTCGATGAGAGGTGTCCACGGGCTTGCTCCCACATCAAAATAGCTCGAGATAAAAGATTTGTGTTTATTTTTTGTGCATGTGTTAAAGAGAATACATGCCTGGGGACTCTTACACCTACCTTAAACATGCTTGGGGATTTGATGAATGTCAGATGGCAATAAGAATTCCCAAGAAAGGATGCCACTTCTCTCTAACTTAGTTGTGCTCAAAATAGGATACCTCTGGGTTCTCTTACACCTATTCTAATAGTGGAGATTGTGTTTGTGTTTGTGAAAGAGGGATTCCATGGGGACTCTTACACCTACCCTAAACACGTCACGATGGATTCATAAGACAAGCAAACAACATTTTGATAGAAGAGAAGATTTTAATAAAATGGAATCAGATTTTTGTTGATTGATATAATTATTTTAAACATGATTTATTTCATGGGTAATATTTCTATAGATAAAGCCCATTAATTGGAAAATCGGTGTTCCCCTTTAATCAATGAGCTAATAAGATCCTCTTAAGTAGGCCTTCTCTATGACATAGGGGTCTTCCCAAGTGGGTTCAAACTTGCCTTCCATCTTTTGACGGGAAATAATTGGTCTCCTTAGGACTAACACAAGTTCTTCTACTTGAAAAGATCTAGGGCAGACCAGCTTATTATGAGCTTGAATCAGTTTGGCCTTATCGTAGGCAACTGTCCTCCAAATCTTCAAGCTCTTCTAAATGTAACTTTGCATTCTGCTTTGTAGTGATCTTGCTACCCAATGCTATCCCTAGTGATGAGAGTTGAACTTCTAAAAATAGAATGGCTTCGGACCCACACACTAAAAAAAATGGGGTAGATTAAGTTGGAGTTTGGTATGTGGTGAAGTAGGCCCACAAGGCTTCAATCAACTGCTCATTCCACTGCTGTTTGTTGTCATCAAAAGTCTTCTTTAGTATATGGATGAGAGTTTTGTTGAATGCTTCTGCTAAGCCATTTGCTCTGGGATAGTAAATGGTGGAGTATCTCTAATCTATATGTCTGTAAAAAGTTGATCTTTGGCACTTTTGAATATAATATACCATATAATTTGTGAGGCACCCCAAACTATATATGATATGGTTCCCTGAAGCACATCTTGTTGTGATCTCTCTAGTGGGATTGCCTCGCCCACTTGCAAAAGTAATGTGGCGGTAAAGAACGATGCCCCTTGGAAGAAGGAGAATCGATCGAACCCATAATGTCAGTACCCCAACACTTGAATGGACATGAGGCCAATGTAGGGTGTAGAATATTGGGTGGTTGGTGGAGGACTACATCGTATACTTGAAACTGATGGCATCTCCTAGCTACATCCATGCAGTCTATAATCATCGAAGGCCAGTAGTATCCAAGTCGCTTAATCTTTATCTTCATCTTTGTACTGGATTGATGTGCTCCACATTAGAATGTACCTTGTTATAATGCCATGGGCTTCATGTTTGTCTAAACAATATAACCACATTTGTCAAAGGATCGGTATAGGGTGATCAATGAGAGCATAGGAGAGCTCTCTATTTCACTGCTTGACTTTTCTTAAGGTAGCTTGCTAGTGTTCAAATAGCCTATGAACGGTTTCCTCCAATCCAACTCCTCATCCTTTTTGGCAACGATAACCTCCCCTTCAAGAGAAAGTCTCTCGATGAGTTTAGTATCAATAAGGGACAAGACTTGTCTGTTTTGGACCCTTATTGGAATGGACTCATCTTCCAGACATGCTAGTTCCTTGGCAAGCTTGGCCAAAGCATCTGCTATTGTGTTCTCTGCTCGGGGAACCTTATAGATGGTGACTTCAAAAATTTGGGCCAACAGCTTCATGGTATACTCATGGTAATGACGAAGCTTGGGTTTGAAAATCTTGTAGGACCCGACAATCTAGTTGATGATCAACTGAGAATCCTTGAAGATGTTGATGGTCTTGACACTGATTATGATGGCTAACTCGGGCATCAAAACCTCATATTGTTGGGGGTTGGAAAGATAGTATGAGAATCTCATCACATCAGGTTTGGAGTTAGAAATAACTATTCTTACCCCTTTCAGAGAATAGATCATGGTGCTTCCCTTTGTGAAAATAAGCTATCAAAATACATCTCCCATTGTGGTGCCGGCCTCTCCTAAGTTCAAGATTTGTTTATCGGGGAGATCATCACTAAGTAGAGAATCAATAGGAAGCGGGCATGTTGCTAAGAAATCTGCTAATTCATGTCCTTTTACTATGAGGAGGTGAATGTGATATTGAGAGTATCATGGACCCGACATGCGGATAGCATTGGCCATGTCATGAGATCTTTGGATTGGATTTATTTTGGAGATCAAGTTCACCTTATGAGAAAGCATATAATATCATAGCTTTTGGGAAGCAAAGATCAAAGCTAGGCAATATTTTTCAATAGGTGGGTAGTTCACTTCAGCAGGAATCAGATGATGGATGAGGTAGTAGAGAATGCTTTCCTTTCCCTCATTGGCTTGCCAAAAGTGAGTCATCCAATGCGTGTAGAGGATGAGTGGCTGCGGATGCTAGAACTTGCGGCTTCATCTTGCTTGATGTCTTGAAGGTATGCGCTTATCATCCCACTTGAACTTGGCATCCTTTTGACAAGCTTTGCATCTCCACGATAGGTTGGAGATAAAGCATCTTAGATATGCCAACCATCCTTAGAACGATCTGAGTTGTGTTAAACTTTTAGGATGTAATATTTCTAAGATGGCTTTGATCTTTTTAGGATTTATCTTTATTCCCCGGTGTTTGACAACAAACCCAAGGAATTTTTCTGAAGCTACTCTGAATGCACACTTCAGAGGATTCATTTTGAGGTTATATTATCTTAACTTTGAAAACTACTCTCAAGTCAAAGAGAGATGGTCTTCCTTTTTCTCTTGACTACTAGATCATCAATATAACACTCAACTAATGATGGATGAGTTCATTGAAGATGAGTCATAACCGTTGGTATATAGCAGCATTTTAAGGCGAAAGGCATGACCTATAAAAAATTTTGATTGGGGTTGAAAAGTGTTTCTTTCTTGGGACATCTTGATTTGGTTTGTATGACCCATCCATGAAAGAAAACAGCATGAGATGAGGATGTCCACCATTAATTTTAGTATAGGAAGAGAAAACTCATCCTTAGGACATGCCTTGTTTAAGTCTAAAATTGATGCAATGCAAATTTGGCCATTCTTCTTCTTAATTGACATTAGCTAACGGTAGGGGTATTTTTCTTCCACGATGAAACCGGCATCGATTTTCGACTTGAAAATGACTATTGTTCAATTTAATGCATCTGGAGCTTGCTTGATAGGGGTAGCATTAGGATCTATTGCTAGCTTGTGGACTGCTATATTAGGAGATAATCAGGCATCTCTCCATGTGAAGTAGTCTTTAAACTCAATCAATAGCCTAACTAAGTCATTGGTTTCTTCTTCATGACAAGCGATGTATGCATGGATTTTCTTATCTCGAGGTTGATTTCTTTAAGCTTATCTATTATGAATGAATCTCCTCTTCAAATTTTTGAGGTGCATCTTTGATTTGAAGATCATTTTGGATCATTGAGATTTCTAAACACACATTCTCATAAGAGTTGGTTGTGTGTGAAAGAACCTATCGACTCAAATGATTGGTAACTAACTTAATCATCATCATGGCTTATCTTGAATCTAGTCCACTCTTGATTATGCTTCCCTTCTTATATTATTCCATAGCTTTTGAAAATACTCTGACCTGTGCCTGGACCATGTATGAGGAGCCAAACCTTTCTGTATAAGATTGTGAACACAAGGCAAGTAAAAGTCAAGTGGTAATTACATTAATTCTTTAAATGAATCCTCCAAGTTCTACATCAACTTTAGGACTTGAGGATGATGATCCCAAAAATAATTTCTTTGGCTTCATATCTTTGGAAGACTTAGGGGCTTCCTTAACTACAAAACCTTCAACTTTTTGAGATGAAAGTGAGGTTAGAGCTAAGGTTCCCAACTGCTACCTAATAATCTCACATAAACCTAATTCGAATACTTTGCTTTGTCTAGAGGCTTAGTGTTTGTCACTGTCTAGATCGAAAGTCACCTCCAATGGAACCCACTAAGAGAGGTTGGCTGGTATGCTAATCACATTAGACTTATCCTCCATGGATTCAAATCTATATGAATAGTAAGGGTACTCAGCGAAAATAACCTCTGTTGGTGGCCAACAGGGGTCTTCCACCTCTAGAACTGCCTCTATTTCTACCTCTACCTCTACATGGTGGAGGTTGAGTCATTTTACCCACACGTCCATATGATGGTATTGACTGTGGGTGGAAAGTGATATGCGACTCTATTTCTTCTTCAATTCTCCTTTCTTGTTCACTTGGATTTTCATTTTTCTTTTCTTTTTTCTTTTGCTCTTTTTTCTTCATTTTCCTTTTCTTTTGTGTTTAAATTTTGTCCAAGTTCACGAGAAAGGGTGTTTTGAGGAAGATAGTAGGTCGCATCTTCATAAATCTCAACCTCTCTAACTCTCCATTGACATGGTATTCAATCCCATCCTTTCTGAACTTGATGCATTGATGGAGGGAGGATGAAATTATCTTATTCTGATGTATCCAAGGCCTACCAAGCAAAGTAGTGAATGTATTTGAATCAATTATGTAAAACTTGGCTTAGTCTTCGGTCACCTATCTCCAAGGTAACACAGGAACCTAAAGCCTCTCACCTTGTTCATTGAATCCTCTCAACATCATCCATCTCCTCAGTGTGGAGATGTGATCCTCAAATAGTAGACTTAATGTTCATAGATGCACGGATGAGAACTCGGGTGAATCTGCATGTCAGATATGATGGGCGGTTGTGCTCCATCTCCCAAGAAGGTCTTCATCTATGAAAGTGATCCCGGCTTCTTTTTTTGTATAATGTGCCTCTTCACCAATAGCGTTAGGCTAAGCATATTTAGGATCAAGGAGAGCCTTGATTAATGACTCCCTCATCTCTTTGGATAAGATGAGGGCATCATTATGCTTAGATGATAACTTTCTTAGATGAGAGGACATTGTAGTCCACCTTGATCCTCACAAGCATATCCAGGGTGGAGCATCTGTGGAGGGCTTCTCGATCTACCAATGACTTGTTTCCCTCATCTTGAGGTGCTTCCCTAGGAGGTAGAACCACTATGGAGGTTGACTTTGATCTCTCTTGTGGCGAGTAATGGAAGGTTCTACACCCGCAGCTCACACTTCTCTATGGGACCCTCGAGTGGATGATTCCAAGTCAAGAGGGAACCCATAGTATTGAGTAGGAAAGTCAATGAAAGAGGAAGATCAATTATTATAGTTATTTTGACTTGAAGAGTTATCATTAGGAATAGAACAACCCATCAAGTGAGAGATGTAATTCAAGTAAAGTAAAGTAAGAGGTAAGGGATTTGATGCCCTTATCCATACAAAGTTCTACTAGTAGAAGAAGAGATAGGCTAAGTAGGAGAAGTATAGTGATGTGGTATGCAGGTGGTAGGAAGGCGGTGGTGGTTATGCTTACTATATCGGTACCGCATTCTTCTTTCTTGAGCTCCCCTTTCAGGAGTTAGCGGCAACTTGCAAACCTTCCTTGATGTTGGAGGTTTGAGCTAACTCAGGCACCTACAAGGTAAGTTTCTTGATCTTATGAATGATCTTTTTAAAGGTTTTGGATAAGGAGATATCCAACCTTCTTTAGTTTTGGAGAGATCAAAAGTATCCCCAAGGATTACCCTGATGGAACTGGATAGTTGTTCCATAAGGTATTCCTTTGGGATAACTTTAACATCGGTCTTGAAGTTATGTTCAAGCTAGTCCTTGAAGGTGAAGCAATCTTAAAATATGGCCTAGCATATGGTGGTAGGGCAAAGTTAGGATCATGACTTTTGCCCTGCCTACAGGTCTCCTAGGTTGGGGTAGGCGAAAATGATTCTTAAAGATCTTCGATTACCTCCTCTTAAATGAATAAGGCTTTTAAGCTTATCTAAAAGAGGTGGACCATAATTACACGGCGGAGGTATGACTGCTTGGTGATGATGGTAAGAGGTGGCGGTCTTTGGTCATGGAGGCTACTATGGAGGCCAATAGGGCTACCTCGGTGGTGGTAGAGGAGGTGGAAGAGAAGGCTACTGAGGTCATGGTCTCTCAGACTGATCTCTAGTTGGTTGCTTCCCCTTATCTACAGCTGTCACTATTCCCAGCATCTTCTCATAGACCTTCTGTGACTTTGGCTTAGGCAACTGATCTTGAAAAGGCAACTGTTTGGCCTCTCCTTGTAGACTACTACCTTGTTGATTAGCTTCTCAAAAGTTTTGATAGTGTAGCCCTTAAGCATGAAAGTGACTGGGCCATGGATATTCTTTAGAAGAATCTCAATGGCATACTGTTGAGATAACTGTGACTTGCATTTCATACTCAGATTATGCTATCTGAGAATACAATCAATAAGGGACTCACCTGGGTGTTATTGTGCTACAATGAGATCTACAATAACCCTTTGTTGAGCTCCAACAAACCTCTTGATGAAGAGTTGCTCAACTCGAAATGTCTTTCTTGAACTATTGGGAAGTTCATACCATCAAAAGCTATCCTGCTAAACTGATGAAGAAGCTGAAAGCATCACAGGTGTTGTAGCAACTAGCTCGAAATGAGATGTCTTTGCCTGGGTTTCCACTACCATCAAAACTCTTGAAGGAAGGTGCACAAAACCCTTGGGATATTGGATTGCATCAAATTCCTCGGGTAGGTCTACCCTTTGGGGATGATCCTCCCTGGGCTTGAGCAATGCTTCCTTCACTTGCTCAACCATGGATTTATATCTTTTTTTCTTATGGAGGTACTTTCCACTACCTTCCTATACATGCTAGTGCTACCTTGCTCAATGGGAGGTAAGGTCTTGGCTGGGTCCAAGACATGCACTAACTTTGGCTAACTGGTCTTAACTGTGGTAGGATGAACTACTGGGGCTTATTTTTGAAGTTCTGAGATTGTTGCTAACAAATCCTCAAGCTGCTTTTCCATCCTATCTATCTTTTCATCTTTATATTTTAATTGTGTTAGGAGGTGTTGGTGCTAGTGGGCTGTGTCTTCCTGCTCGACATCGTCACCTTCCATAGCCTGCTGTTCTTTGAGGAGGGATCCTCTGGTATCTACCATGCATACCCCTATTAAGTCTCCCAACAAATCATCTTCATTGGGATCAAAGCTGATCTTCTCCTCAACAGACCAATCATACCCCAAAATTTCTTTTTTTCCATAAGATAATGTGCTACTATGTCTCTAGAATGATCAATAGGGACAAATGTCTTTGTGTCGATGTGATCATTTTCATGCGAGAGGCAGACCTCACTTCGAGAATCAATCCTATGAGGGGTACTCACTAGAAGAGACACTCACTATCATTGACTGAAGGGTGACACTCCTAGGAGGCTCTATCATGGGTATAATGAGCATCATTTGCTCTCTGCATACTTCACCATCTATATGTCCTATTGAACTAGTGGTGTTGGTGAAGCGATGGCTACTATGCTTCAGGGTCGCCATTCCTTCCACACCACCACTAGGCAAGGTTGGCGAGAGCTTCGACCTCACCAATAGGTGGTGTAGATGGAATAGGATCCCTGGCCATAGCGGATCACCAATGGTGCGCTTCTCCCGGATGTGGCCTTCATGGCCTTGATGGAGATCTTTGCGCATGAGTGATGGTGGATGGGGTGTAGAGCGGTGTGGAGACACCACCGACTCTCTCTCGAGAGACCCTCTCCTATGATGGGTCATCCGTAGAATATATCGTGTGATTGATGCGGTAGGTGAGAAAATCAATAGTGTGAAGGCTGGCGGCGAATAAACCTCCACCTCTCCCTGGATCTAAACTATGATGGGCCTCCACGGCCCTCTCCGTGATATTTCCCCATGGGAGATAATAGATCTCAAATCAAATTGAGCTCGGTCAAATATTCATAAGCTCCAACGGCATAGAACTAAGCGGGCGGCATATGACCTCTTACCACTAGCAGGGGTTGATGCTGAACCACTGGTGGAGGTGAAGTATGATCCTCTTAGCATCCTCTCGACCTAGAGAGGATGAAATGGGTTGTTAACAGGAAGTCAAAACAGCAACTCCTCATTGACCATGGTAGCCTCCATCTCCCTGGCAATCTGTATGCAGCTTAATCATGCGGTTTTTGTTCCTCTCCTGAGTCTAGTAGGATGAGTGGAGTAGAGCTAGACCCAACCTCAAAGTGGGAGGCAATCTGGATCGAGAGCCTTACCCCCTTTGAGGTGCCACTAGGGTACGGAAACCAGGGGTGCAGCGAGAATGGTGTTATCATGCTTCTTTGGGCACTGAGAAATTATCCGCTTTCCTCTTCTGAGGGGATATTAGAATCAAGTCAATCTAAATGATGCTACGCCCCACCATGCGGTCGCTAACGTTGGGGGTGCCCTCACAAGCCCCTCAAACCTCTGAAATGGATGAGATGAGTGTGAGCAGGAGATTGGCCTGATCCAAGACCAAGTCCATGCCATAGGCGAAAGTAAACACATGCTTCTGTGAAGCTACCATTATAGTCAACTGAAAATTGAAAACTAGACTGTAGCTGCAACTGAAACTGATGTTGAGAATCTACAATGTTGAAAACAAACTTGGATCAAATTTCTATTTTGTTGGTTTCTAAATTTGAATTTAAAGAAGATTTAGAGATTTAGAGAAGATTTAGAGATTTGATTGGAGAGTGAAATTTTTGAATATGAATCCACTTTCAATAAATTTGGGTATGTTGAAAATGAGTTCAAATATTTTTTGAAAGATGCTTCCATAGGTTCATGTTTTGAAATTAAATTTTTGATTTGAGGACCCTTTCCTTTAACAAATTTGAGTATGTTAAAGTAAGGGTCAATTTATTTTGTTTTGATTTGATATTTTGGAATTACTCACTTAGCAAATTTGGGTATGCTAAGTGAGTGTTTGA
Organism: Cymbidium sinense; assembly: GCA_021442155.1. Taxonomy (NCBI): domain Eukaryota; kingdom Viridiplantae; phylum Streptophyta; class Magnoliopsida; order Asparagales; family Orchidaceae; genus Cymbidium; species Cymbidium sinense. The sequence goes on from CM038220.1 coordinate 133,533,402, forward strand.
AAATAATTTATTTCATCTTGTTTGCTTTGTCTTGTGAATCATTTGATTTTGAAAATTAGAATTCCCATAGCAAATTTAGGTATGCTAAGTGAAGAACCCAAGTGTGTTTTTTTGATTTTTTGAAAATAGGATTCTTAGCAAATTTAGTATGCTAAGAAAATCCTAAAGTGTTTCATTTGATTTTGATTGATTTTTTGAAAAGTAGGATCCTTAGCAAATTTGAATGCTAAGGAATCCTAATGTGTTTCTTTTATTTTGATTTATTTTTTGATTGAAAGTGGACTTCACTTTAGCAAATATGGTATGCTAAAAATGAAGTTCCATAATTTATGAAATGGAAATTTCACTTAGCAAATTTGAGTATGCTAAATGAAATTCAAAGATGTGTTTATTATTTTTTGTTTGGTTTTATTTTGAAAATGGAACTTTACTTTAGCAAATTTGGTATGCTAAATGAAGTTCCAAAGTGTTTTGAAATTTGTGAAATGGAAATTTTATAGCAAATTTGAGTATGCTAAATGAAATTCCAAAGTGTTTCAAATTTTTTGGTTTTGATTTTTTTAAAAGGAGACTTCACTTTAGTAAATGGGGTATGCTAAATGAAGTTCCAAATGTGTTTTAAATTTTTATTTTGAAAGTGGAGACTTCATTCATTAGCAAATGGGGCATGCTAAATGAAGTTCCAAATGTGTTTGAAATTTTGTTTTGGAAAGTGGAGACCTCACTTTAGCAAATGTGTTATGCTAAAATGAAGTTCCAAATGTATTTTGAAATTTTTCATTTTCGAATTTGGAAACCTCACTCAGAAAATTTGAGTGTGCTAAATGAAGTTCCAAATATGTTTTGAATTTTGAAAATATGATTGTTAAGTTTTGATTTTTTGAAAAGAGACTTCCATCAACAAATTTGGGTATGTAGGAATGGAAGTCAATCTTATTTTGAAATGTGAAAATTTTGTTTGTGTGTGATTATTGCTTTTTGAAGAGAATTCAAACTTAATCATATATGGAATATGTTTAAGTGGGATTTCCAAATGATGTTATTTTTATTTGGGAATGAAATCTTCATTCAATAAATTTGGGTATATTGAATGGAGATGTTCATATGTGCTTTTGGAAAATATTGTTGTTTTATTTTTTTTGAAGATTTATACATGTAACAATTATGAGAATTGTTAGATGAGGGTGATTTAAGAAAATTTTTGTGAAAAATATTTTATTATGTGCATTTTTGAAAGAGTGTTTTTTGAAAAGCAAGATTTATTTTTATGAAAAATTTATTTATCTTTATTATTTTAGAATGAACTTTCCTTATCATAAAATGATAAGGAGGAAGTCTTTATTATTTTTTTTTTTGTTATTTATTTTACCCATTGGAATGGGTTTTAAGACCAACACGAGGTGAGGTCCTAAAACCTAAGATGTTGGCTAACTAACTTAAGAATGAAATAAGCTAAGAATGGAAAAGAAAGATAGTCTTGGATTCATAAAATATAGACCCTATCGATACTGAGACAACGATCATTTACCAAAGATGGAGAGAGGAACCATCCCAGTGGAGTCAAAAAAAATGTGGTTAAAATTTTATATTTAATCTATTCCCATTTTGGAAAAAGATGATAAGTGAAAGCATAAATATATAAAATACACCTTGTTGGGATGCCATACAGATCCACAGATGTTCTTATTATGGTGATCAGGTACGACATTGAGGAGAGGTGTATTATCTTGAAAGAAATCATCACCCTACAATGGACCTAATCACCTCAATAAGGACTCTGGGATAATGCGCATATGTACCAAAATTCTTACTTTACATGAAAAGTAAAAGGGTTTATTTTAAATCGAGTTCATTAAGTTCCCTACAAGGGCAAGCCCCCATAGTTAATTACATCCAAAGGAAGGGGATTCCTTAGGAATACTCTTGATTAAGGTAAAGGATCATTGTCTCTATAGATTTCAATAGGCAAGACTATCAATCGATTAGTTTATTTTAGAAGATCAATTGAGATTGATCAAAGAGAGAGTTATTATCAAAGCCTAAAGAAGATAAGTAGGAGATGCTCACGATGCTAGGAAACCTAGCAAGCATCTCAAACTATCCTATGGTTGGGCTTTACATTTTTGAAATTGATTTAATTTATTTGAGTTGAATTTTTTATTAGAAATTTAGGGCTTATGATTCCACAACACAAGATTATGAAATGTTAAGAGGTGAGGATTTATGCTTATGGACAAGGGAGAAGCAACCTCAGAACCTAAATCTAGGAGCTTTGGCGAGCCAAAAGCACAACCTAAATCTAAGGTGAAAATGGGTATTGGTTTGCCTCACAAGAGAGGACAAACCACTGACTTCTTGGACTTTGCACAGGGGTGGCACCAACTAACTCCTCCTACGATTTTAAATTCATGTAGGCAAGTCATATGCTTTATGCAAGATAGCTATTTGTTATTTATTTAGAAAGAGACTAAGTCCTTTAACTCACTCCCTAAAAAGAATAGATAATGTAAGGGCATGAGTAATGACCTAAATCTAATGCAATTCATATTAAATTTTGTTTTCATTTTTGGACAATCATTTTGACAGGCATAGGATTCATATATGCATGAGAAGAAAGATTATTGGCCAAAATCGAGGAGAAGGAGGTATGTTTCCACCATGGCTCTCAAAGGTCAAGCCAAGTTTCGGCAAAGGTGGAAGCCCTCAATCAAGAGTGAAATAAGATGCTTTGTGCATGATGTTATAAAAGAAATACTCATCCAGCTAAGGGGTTGCTAATTCTTTTTTCTTGATTTTTAGCCTAAGCATTAGGTGAGGTTATGAGTTCTTTATTTAATTTTGAATTGTTAAATTTGGTAGAAGATTTATTTTTTTCCTAAGAGCCTAATCCACATCTAGGCCATACATCAAGCAAGAAAGAAACTAGAAAAAGGATGCCATATTAATGCACAAGCTAAATAAATCATCAATCAATTTATAAAGCTAACATAAAAGAATAAGAGGTCATTTATGGTCGGACACCGCACAAACCCAAAAAAAATTGGGTAGCGAGCTCTACCCTTATACAACCGGATTACAAATAAATTAATACAATTAAGCAAGGAATTCATTATTATGGGGTCTTCAAACTTCATTTCTTCATTCTTCTTTTCTTGTTCCTTCTTCTTTTATTCTTTCTTCTTTGGTTCCTTCTTTTGGATGGTTGGAAGGTGGATGCTCCAAAGGCTTCACATGGTACATAAGATAAGATCTTATGACCAATGCTCATCCTAATCCCCATAACAATCATTCCAAAATCTAATTGCAAAATTACATGAAAAGGAAAATAAATCTAACTAACACAAAATAAAGATTAGCTAAAACAAACCATCAAATCCCAAGCATGTATATTGGACTTAACACCCCACATGGACTAAGTCCACTATTGGATTATGCTTAGGGTATAAGCACTGCATTTATATTTTTATTTATTACATCCCTTAAAACAATCCCTAGAGAATAATGGTTAGACTAAATTGTCCTACCATTCAGTCTACACACATACACTCTAACATCCAGTCTAAAATATTACATCATAAAATAAAAGCAAACATCAAACCATGCACCGCCCTAACCTAAAGCTAGAAGTGGTGACTTAGTTTAATGTGTGTGCTTTAAGGTTTGTGTGGTATGCTTAGCTAAGGCTTTAAGTTAGAATTTTCTAAGTGTGAAGAAAGTTCAACTTAGAGGTGGGTTTCATTTAAGTTATTTAGATATTTTGGGTTGATTTTATTTTATGTTTTTATTAGGTTCAAATGAATCCTACAATTAATTATTAAGTTGTAAAGAGAGGGAAAGAGAAGAAAACTTCTCTTTCCTTCCCTAACCTAAGTAATTTCTAAAGCATATTCAAGTTTTAGTTTTATTTAGTGAATTGGTTATTATGTATTTTAATTAATCCTAAGTTTAGATGAACTCTAAACAAACTTATTCAAAAGAAAGGAATTTTAAGATTAAGTAAAGTGAATTAAATTCACAAAATACACATCACTTGATTTCTTTCTCAACATGTATAACATGCATATGAATAAATCCTAAGCATATCTATACACACTAAATGGGAATGTTTAGCACACTTTATGATGAATTCCAAGTGAGTTACTTAAGAAAATTCGAATGCTTATGATGCATGATTTTCATTAAGTAGAAAATGTTTTTATCCAATTTTCATATGCACACATAAATGTATGAAAGACATAAGTGAGTACAGCACCATTATTAGCACCAGGGGTGTAAGGTAAAGACCCATTTAGGGCTACTTAAAGCTTCACAACCCCGGGATTGTCCAGACTAATATACCACTTTCCTTAAATACAAGCATATGTATAAAAGAAATGAATGGAAAAGAAATGATGCAAAAAGTTATAATTGATTGTTTGATTTGTTTATGCAATTTATATGTGTGAATATGAAGATTCTTCTTAGGTTATACATGGAATGGGATAAGAGTATATTTAAGCAAGTGTTATGTTCTTTTAAAATAACTATACACTTTACAAATCTTACCCAAGTCCATGTTAAGAGGAAAGAAAGGAAACAAACATAAGACATATTTTTATATTCATATGCATATTTATAAATAAACTATAAGTATCACACTTTCAGTTTTGGTAATTGATTCATATATTTTGAAAATAATTTGGAATTTAATAGTGATAATAGCCATCATATTTCTATTTTAGCCAAAACATGTAATTTGACATAAAGAAAATATTTTTATTTTTATTTTACTTTTGAAAGAATGAATGCATAAAATTCATATGACATACACATTTTCATGTTAAGAAAGAAATCAAGTAATGAAAGTAAGCAAACACATTAACCCTAATTAATTCATAAAGAAAATCTTATGAAATAAGAAAGCTTAAGTAAATCAAATTATTTTTAAAGAGGATTTGATTTTATTTTCAGTTTGATTTAATTTAAAAGGTGTGACATGAGTTTGCTGTTCCTAACTCATTCTCATATATGTTTGATATTTAAGTTCAATTTTTAGATGATTAGATGATTTTTATATGTTACTTAGGTTAAGGTATGAATTAAGCATGTTAATTACCCCTTACCTATACCACTTTAGCATAGTTAATCAAATAATTATGAGCTAATGAGATGACATAAAATTTCACAAGAAATTTAAATTTGCAATGCACCTAACAAGAAAAGGGACTAATGCAATTTGGCTCATGGTTAATGATTAAACCAGGCATGCGCTTTCCACCTGGTGCGACGAGATTGGATACTTAACCCATCACATCGTAGCGTGGTGCACGATTTCTCCTCACCATTTGATCAAGGATCGACGAAGATTGATTTGAGGGAGGAAATTATGGGTGCTATGCATTTTAATCTCGGTCATCCATCCAAAATGCGTGGATGGACAGCCAAAGATTCATCCCTGTTACTCTCTGTAGCCATGGAGACCATCCATGTTTGAGGCCATGATCCAAGCTTGATTGAGCTCGGATTGGAATGAAAATTAACCCACACCATCTAAGCATGGGTACAAGAACATCTAATGGCTACATCAACCTAAGATTAAAATTCACTTCACAAGGGACCAACATACATTGAACTTAAGCTCAAAAAATGGCATACCTCGTGATCACATGCTCAATTCCCTTGGAGAAGCTTCATCTAGTTGAGACGAAGCTTTGTTAAAAGTTTGAGCTCTTAAAATTGAGTGGATGCTCCTATAGGTCAACTCCTCCTTGCCTTGAGCTCGGCCTTGATCAAATTGGATCTTCCCTTACCTTTAGAGCTTAGGAAAGAGCTAGGGCAAGTTCAACTTGGCCCTCTTATGAAGCTTGAGGGAGGAATTGAGTTGGTGTTGAGTGTTGAGTAAGTTGGATTTTCAATAGAGCTCCCCTATTTTCAAGCTCTAAAAAATGAGAATGGAGATTTTCAAACCATCTCTAGGAAGCTTGGAAAGACTCTCTAAGGCTTGTTCTGAGTTCCTATGCTTCAATCGATTGAGGAAGAGTGAAAATTTTGTTGAATTAGGGGGAGTATATCTCCCCATTTGGCAATCGGATGACCGAATAAGAGCTTGCCATTTTCGATCAATCACCTTGATTTAGTTGGTTTGTTAGGCTGTTAGATGACTCATTAAATTCAGTTTGGCCAGAGGAGTGGAATGGTGAGCCCCCATGTGCTCAAAATAAGTGGAGGTATGATTCCCATGTGGCCATTTCAGGGCATATGGTTGGTTTGGCCATTGGACTAGGTTAGTCTAACCCAAACCATGGGTTGGGTGCACCACACTCCCTAGTGTTCATTTGATCCACTAAGTGAGTGCCAAGTGGTTATGAAGAGGATTTGACTAAATTCCAAGTGAAATTGGCCAAAATTTACCCTTTATCCTAAGGGTAAAATAGTCATTTGATCTTGATTTTAGTTTGGGCATGTTTTTTATGATGAGAAAATAGGTTTGGCCAAGTTTCATTGAATTTGGGGTTGGTTTGATGTGATTTGGCTCATGTTGACCCATTTAGGGCAAAATGGGTCAACTTGGGTCAAGTTGACCAATTGGTCAAATTGGGTAAAACCAAGGGTTGGGTCAAGTTCATATGACCATTTGAAATGTTTTAGTGGCTTTGGTTTGATTCAATTTGGTTTAGGTTTGAATTTGGTTCATTTAAGTTCATTTAGGTCAAATGGGTGAAGTTGACCAAATTGACTCATTTGAATTATTTGGGTTAGGTCAAGGGTTGGTTCATATTTGGTTGGTCATATGGAATGGATTGGTATGTTTATTTCCATCAATTTTGGTTAAGTTTGAATTTGGCTCGCCATTTTAGGCCAAGTTGGGTTCAAGGTTAATTGGGCTAGGTTAGGTCTAGTTGGCCAATTGAGGCTCTCAAGTTCAACAAGTGATTTAGAGTGAACTTGACCCATTGGTTTCAATCAATTTGGCTTAGATCAAGTTTTGACACATTTTGACTTTTAGGTCAAGTTGGGTCAACTTGGGTCAAGTGGCCAATTGGGCTAGGTTAGGCTCAAATGTTGACTTGGTCAAGTTCAAACATTGGTCATGAATTAACTTAGGTCAATAGTTTCAATAATTTGGCCTATGGTGGATTTTGGCTATGTTGGGTTTCATTTTGGCTAAGTGTTGACTTGGTCAATCCTTAAGTTTGACTTAGTTTGACCTAATTTGATTGATTAATCATCTCATGATGATTGTTGGTCATGATCAGAGGTTTAGGTGGGCTTAGTTCAATCCAATTTGGTTAGGATTTAGAATTTGGCTCATAAGAGGTACTTTAGGTCTCTTTGGGTCAATTGAGCCTAAGTGGGTCAAATGGCTTGGTCAAAGCTTGATTGAAGTTTGATCGAACTCACATATGGACTTATGATTGAAATATAAATCCATTTGAAAGTGGTTTGAAGTCAAATGGGTTTTGATTCATTTGACAATTTCATGTTCAAAGGAAGAACATGAATGGATTTGGGCTTGATTTTTGAATTGAGTTTTGGTTAAGTGATTGAAGTTTTTTTTATATTTAGATTCATGATTGAAGGATTGATTAAATCATGAAGAAAAATCAAGAGTTTGGCTTGATTTGAAATTGATTTGGCTAAGTTCAAGATTTTGACTTGAAAGGCTTAGGTTGAATTTTGAATGAATTTGAGCTTGATCTTTGGATTTGGTTTTTGTTGTTTGAATTTATATCTCATTTATATATGGAATATAAATGAAAATATAAATGGGTTATGAGAAAATTTTAGGAATTTGAAGTGATTTTGGCTAAGTCCATAAGAGGGAAATCAAAGAAACTTAAGAAAGATTTGGAGTTTGACCATGGATTTTGGATTTGATTTTTGGCTTTAGTTTGATTGATTTGGATTTATATTTCATTTATATATGTGAATATAAATGAGAATATAAATGAGTCGTGAGAAAATTTCATGAGTTTGAATTGATTTTATTTGATTTAGGCTAAGTCCATAAGAAGGGAATCAAAGGACTTAGAAAATATTTAGAATTTGGAATTTTAATCATGGGTTTCAATCATGGATTTCAATCATGGGTTTTAATCATGGATTTCAAATATGGATTTCAATCATATGGTATTGATTTGAGTTTGGAGAAAATCAAATAAGATTGATTTGGAGTTTGAGAAAATCAATTAGGACTGATTTGAAGTTTGACTTGAAGGAAGGAAGTGAGGAATGTGGTTCATGCTATAGGATAAGGAAATTTTCCTAACACCTCTAAGGCATGACCTATTTTTATGGCTAACTCTTCTAAGTTTCTTTCTAGGTTGAGTGTTCACCTAATCACTAGATATATTTTAAGACTAAGGAACTCTTAAAGTCTAAGAGGAATCTTATGTCTAAGATGGAGGGGTTGAGAGCTCATCCTAAAAATGAGATCAACAGTACCATTATCGGATATAATTCATCGAGGCACCCTGAACATATATACAATATAGTTCTTGAAAAATTGTAGCACATGATGAGCTGTGACCTCTCTAAGCAAAATTGCCTCTCCACTTGAAAAGTAGTAGCAGGATGAATCGATGACCTTTGGAAGAAGGAAGATCCCGCCACTATCGATGGCATGAATGGCCATGAGAATGGGAATGTTGGGTTGGTGTAGGACCACATCATGTACTTGACATTGGTGGCATCGCCTCTCCATGTGTGATCATCATCATCAGATAGTAAAGTCTCTTGATTTTGGCTTTCATCTTATGACCAGATTGGTGAGCTTTGCATAATCCTAAGTGTATCTCAGTCACAATCTTATGTGCTTCATGTTTGTCCAAACAGAGCAATCACATATGATCGAAGGACCGCTGGTACAAGGTGCCATCCATGAGAGCGTAGGAAAGTGCTCTCTACTTCATCTGATGGGCTTGGGACTTCTCTTGAGGTAGTTTGCCTCAATTTAGGTAATTAATGAATGGTTTCCTCTAATCCAACTCCTCATCCTTTTGGCAATGACAACCTCCCCTTCAATAGAGTATTTTTGGATGAGTTCAGTATCAATAAGGGATAAGACTTGTCTATTTTGGACCCTTATTGATATGGACATATCTTTTGGACATGCCAACTCCTTGGCAAGTTTAGCTAAACATTATGTTATTCTCTCCTCAAGAATCTTATAGATGGTAACCTCGGGATTTGGCCCAATAGCTCCATTGTATATATGGTAGTGATGGAGCTAGGCTTTAGAACTTTAAAGGACCCAACGATTTGATTGATGACTAGCTAAGAATCCTCATATATATTGATGTTCTGGATGCTTATAGTAATGGCTAACTCCAGACCTATAATCAAAGCCTCATATTCTTCATTATTAGTGCAAGGATTGGACAGATGATATGAGAATCTCATCACATCATGGTCCGGAGTTAGGATAACTATTCATACCACTACCTTCCCTAAAAAAGTAGATTGTGGTTCTTCTCCTCTTTGAGATGCCACACCATCAAAGTACATCTCCCAATGGTGAATGTTACTATCCCCTAAGTTTATGATTTGTTCATCGGGGAGGTCATCACTAAGCGAAGAGTCAGTAAGAAGTAGGTGTGCTGCTAAGAAATTCACAAATGTCTACCCCTTCACCGCACAGAGGGGTACGAAAGTGATATCAAACTGCGATAAAATCATGGACCAACGTGCCAACCATCCGGATAGTATTAGCCTTGTCATGATATATTGCGGATTGATTCTAGAGATCATATTCACTTTATAGAAAGCATGTAATGTTGTAGCTTTTGGGATGCAAAGATTAAAGCTAGGCAATGCTTCTCAATGGGTGGATAATTTGCCTCAGTAGGGATTAGATGACGACTGAGATAGTAGAGCACATTTTCCTTCTCTTCATCATTGGCTTGGGCCAACAAAGCAAAAAGTGAATCATCTAATGTAGCAATGTAGAGTATGAGTAGGTTACTCAGGATAAGGGCTGCTAAAACTAACGGTGTCATCTGGTAATGCTTGATGTCTTTGAAGGCATGTTGACACATATCATCCCACTTGAACTTAACATCCTTTTTGACAAGTGCTATGAATGGCTGGCATCTTCTTAATAGATTGGATATAAAACATCTTAGATATGTCAATTTGAAATAATCTGAGTTGAGTTAAACTTTTAGGGGGTGGCATTTCTAATTGACTTGATCTTCTCAATCAATTTCAATTCCCTGGTGTCTTAAAACAAACTTAAGAAATTTTTCTAAAGCTACTCTGAATGCACACTTTAGGAGGTTCATTTTGAGATTAAATTATCTTAACCATTCAAAAACTACTCTCAAGTCAAAGAGGTGGTCTTCCTTTTCTTTACTTTTGATCATGAGATCATCGACATAGCACTCGACTTGATGATGAATGATTGGTCAAGATTAGTCATAGCTAGTATGTATCGGCATTTTAATGTCGAAAGGCATGACCTTATAACAATAGATTCCAATCGGGATTCTAAAAGCAGTGTTGCTTTCATCTTCAGGGGCCATCTTTATTTAGTTATATCTAGATGAGCCATCCATGAAAGATAAGATTGCATGAGATGAGGCAATGTCTACTATCAATTTTGGTATCGGTAGTGGAAATTCATCTTTTGGACATGCCTTATTTATATCCCTAAAATTAACTCATATGCGAATTTGGCAATTCTTCTTTTTAACTAGGATGACACTGGCCAACTAGGTGGGGTATTTTTCCTCCTAGATGAAACCATCATCGATCAGTTTCTTGACATCAGAAATGACATGTTGCTCAATGTCTAATCACATGCGTCTAGGAGCTTGCTTGACAAGGTTAGAGTTAGGCTCTATTATTAGTTTGTGAATTTCTAAGATGGGAGACAAACCAGGAATCTCTTCATAACTCCATGCAAAGTAGTCCTTAAATTGAATGAGTAGCCTAACTAAGTCATTGGTTTTAGTTTCATTCAATAATGAATGGATGTATGTCGACATGGGTTATCTTCAGTCCCTAGGTTGATTTCTTTGAGCTCATCGATGGACTTGATCTCTTCTTCAAACTTTGGTGGTGCATCGACTTCAAAATCATCTGGATCATCTGAAGTTTCTAAGCACACCTCCTCATATGAGTTAATATGATTTGAAAAGAACCTATCAGATTCCAAATGATTGGTTATGACTAAGCAATAATCATCATCATTGATTGGACCCACTATACCAATCTTAGTCCCAGTCTTGATTGAGCTTTTGCATTTGTTCTTCCATATTCTTTCGAAGTAGTCTAACCTATGCTTTGACCAAGTATGTGGGATTAACACTTTCTTTGCTAAATTATGAACACAAGGCGAGTATCAATAAAAGGTAATTTGATTACATCTTTATATGAATCATCCTCAAGTTCTATATCAGCTTCTTGCCTCGAGGATGATGCTCCCAGCAAGAACCTCTAAGTCTTCACATCTATGGTTGACTTAAGGGCTTTGAACTACCAAACCCTCAAATTTTTGTGATGAAAGTGGGGTTAGAGCTAAGGTTCCCAACTAATGGCTAATTATTTCACATATAGATTTGGATACACTCATGCTTTATTTTGGAGCCCGATCTTCAATGCTATCTGGCTCAAGTGTCACCTCCAAGGGGATCACTGTTCAGAAGAGCTGGCTGGTGTGCTAACCATATAAGACACATCCTCTGAACTAGATTATAAGTCTATATGGATAGTAGATGTACTTCTAGTGGCTGAGACATATCTTCTACTTGGTGGCTAATAAGAAGGTTTTATTCCCCTAGGGCTGCCTCTAGACTGGCCTCTTCCTCTCTGGTGGAGGTCGGCTCATCCTACATATATGTTCGAATGGAGTAACACATTGTGGGTGGAATTTAATCTCAGGCTCCACTTCCTCCTCCAAGTCTATTTCTAACTCCCATTTATTTTCTTTTTCTTTCTCTTTTTTCTTTCCATTTTCTTTTTCTCTTTCCTTTTCTTTTTCTCTTTCTTTTCTTTCTCTCTTCCTTTTTCTTTTATTTTATTTTTGAGCTTTGGCCAAGTTGGCGAGAATAAACTTGTTAATTTTGAGGGAAGTAGTAAGCTGCATCCTCATATATCCCAACCTCCTAAATTGTAAATGGTTTGAGATCTCCTTTGACACAGACAATCCCACCTCTCACTAACTTCATACACTAATGTAGAGAGGATGGAACCATGTTCTTCTCATGTATCCACGATCTCCCAAGCAAAGTATTAAAAAATGTATCTGAGTCTATAATGTGAAACTTGGCTTCATTCTTCCAATCATTTATCTCTAGTGCCAACATTATGAAGCCTATGGCCCTCTCGCCTTGTTCATTGAATTCTCTCAATATCATCCTTTATTTTAGAGTTTAGAGATGTTGATCCTCAAGTAGGTAATGATTTTTAGACTCATAATATTGACTGATGCATCTGGGTCAACTATAACTCTGGATAGCCTGTATCTGCCAACATCCATTGTAATATAAAGAGGATGGTTGGGCTTGATCATCCCTAGAAGTAGGTATTCATCATTGAAAGTAACCCCTAAGGTGTCATTCAAGTAATGTGTCGCCTCTTTAGTAGTGGTCATTGAGCTAAGCATATCTCAAGATCAAGTAAAGCCTTGATTAGAGATTCCCTCATCTCTTTAGATAAGATGATGGCGTCATATATGCTTAGCTTAGCTGGCAACTTTCTAAGATGAGCAAGGACGTTGTTATCAGCTCTGGGCTAGTCCTCCATAAGCATATCCATAGGTGGAGCTTCCTGTGGAGGAGATATCTGCTCACTGGAACTAATGACTTGCTTACCCTTATCCACGGTGCTACCCAGAGGTAGAACCAAGCAGGTTGACTTCAATGACTTCTTGGAATGATGAGTTGTGAAAAGTTATACTTTCTCATCGAGCATACCTATAGCTTCTCCTATAGGATCCTCAAAGTCAGTTGACTCCAAGTCAATCTCAAGAGGTGAACCCGATTGATTTAGAGAAGGAAAGTCTGACTCTGAATTAAAAAAGAAAGGATTAGAACTACTAGAACAATTACTATTATTTAGACTCAGAGAACTTTCAACAAGAATAAAATTAGAAGAATCCATAAGTTATAAGTAGAATCAGCTTTCTTCATTGATTTCTTTTTAAGAGGAGGTACATGATAGTGTTGACCTCACTTTTGGAGTGAGGACTCAATCTTCCCAAATTAGATTTAGGAGTCTTATAGACACTAAGACTTCCTTAGTCATAAGACTCTTCTAGCAATTAGGTAAACACTTAACCTAAGCCTAGAGACATAGAAGGGTTAGCCATAGGATTAGGTTATGCCTTAGGGATTAGGATAATCCACCTACTCTATAGCTTAAAATCAACCTATGTTCACCTTCTTAAGCCATAACCAAATCTCAAATTCAACTCATCATCCAAATCAAATGATTGAAACTTATAATCAAATCAATCCAAACTCAATTGATTTTCTCCTAGATCAATTCTATAATCAAATCAACTTGCAAAGTCTACAATCATATTAAATCCAAACCAAATCCAAACTCAAAATCCCTCTTAAGTCATGTGGTCTTATTCCATGAGTTTAGCCAAATTTGCCTTCAAATCACTTCAAACTCAATTGATTTTCTCATAAATCAATCATATCTTCAATCATATTCACAAATATAAATGAAATATACATTTAAATCATCAAGACTAAATCAAACTAAATCAAGCCCTTCCTAAGCCACATGATCCAACTCCATGGACTTAACCAAATTCATTCATTCGAAACCGAAATTCAAATAATTTTCTCATGAATCAATCATACCTTCAGTCATGTTCATAAATATAAATGAAATCTACAATAATCAAGTTAAGCCAAAATAAACCCAAGTCAAACCTAACTTAGCCATTTTTACTTGAAATATCTAAATGAACCAAAACTCATCCAAACCAAAATCAATTGTAATTGAATTTATATATCAATCCTCAACCCATATATAAACTCAACTAAATCCAACTCAACCCAAAATCAACTCAACTAAGCCCAATTGGTCCACTTGACCCTAAGTGACCAATTTGACCTATTGAACTAAGTTTCAATCCAATCCAAATTAGATTGAACCAAGCCAACCAAAGCCTCATATCATAATTGTTGATTACCATAGGATGATCAATTTTTATAAATTGGGTCAGACTAAGTCAACTTGGTCATTTGACCAAGTCAACTTGATCATTTGACCAAGTCAACCCCTTAACCCATATGAACCCAAACTAGCCAAATTGCAACCTAAGATAAATCCCTTGAAACTAATGATTCATACTAACTCAAAATCAATATTTGAACATGACTTGACCTTCAATTGAGCCAAACCAAACCCAATTGGTTCTCTTGACTCAAGTTGACTCAAATTGACCTAAAAGGCCAAATTAGGTCAGATCAAAATATAAACCAAATTGATTACAACTAATGGCTCAAGTTCACTCCAAATTAATTGTTGAACTTGACCAAGCACTAATTAAACCCAATTTGACCAAAATTGACCCACTTAGCCCAAATTGACCTAAAGGGTCAAATTGGCTTAAATCAAAACCAAATCCAAATCAATTGAAATCAAAGCCTACAATCATCTTTAATTGGTCAACTAAACTCAAACCAACACCTAACCCAAGCCAATTTGGTCAATTTGGTCAAATTGATCAACTTAACCCATTTGACCCAAATGAACTCAAATGAGCCAAACTAAATCAAACCAATTGAAACAAAACATCCCAAATGATAATATGAACTTGACCTAACTCTTAGTTTGACATAATTTGACTAATTGGTCAACTTGACCCAACATAACCTAGTTTGACCCATTTGAACTAGATTGAGCCAAACCTAATCAAATCAACTCCAAATCACTTGAAATTTATGCTGACCCACTTTTGACTCATTTTAAATATGTCCAAATTAAATCTAATACAAAATGACCATTCTACCCTTGGTCATTTTCATTCCTTGAGCACTTGACACTCTCCCAATGGTCCACCTAGGCACCTAAGACACTACCCAACCTGACCCAAGTGGTGGTTGGGTCGGCCATGACCCATGGGGAGGGGAACTCACCTCACCTCCCCCATTGGCACATTTGAAACACATGGACAACCATGATCCCACCTTGGCAACCACTCTCTTGCTTGGCCACTTAAACTGAGCCACTAAGCATGATTTCCTGCCACCCATAGCCACCATCAATGGCCGAAAGTCCATTAGAAGCCAAACAAATTCGCCAAGGAGGAGGTGGCCCCCTCTAATTGGATCCAAGGGAGCATTCGCCCCTCGAGAACCAAGAACCGTGAGATGAACTCTTTCCAAGCTTCCCGAGCTCCCCCATTACCGGTTTCCTTCAAGCCGAAATAGGGCAACGCCTCACTCAGGCCAACTTCCCCATTTCTCAACCAAATCTAAATTAACTTTGCACACGCCATCCTCACACTCGTGAGCAAGAACAAATTGCCTCATGAGCCCCGATCTCACCGACTTGATGAACCAGCTCTTGTGGTTCATGACCTTCCAGTGAACGGTGAGGAATTGATCCAATATCGCCACTGTGGTCTGCCTAGGACTAAGCTTCCTCAATTGGATTCGTCACCAGTCTTGAGCTCCGGAGAATTTTATGAAACTAAGCTTTTGGAAAAAATTTATTTGAGCTTTTCGAAGGAAACTTGCACGATGTGTGATCTTAGCTGTTGGATCCCTTTGGATCCTTTACATGAAGGTGTGGGATCCATTTGGAGTTGATCTAAGCTCAGGTGAGCTCAGATCGAGCAAGGAATGGTGGACGGCCCTCCCTCGCTCGTGTGATGACGGATCACACACTATTCATTCCACACAATTGGAATAGATGGTCATGATTAGATCCACTAGATCGATCTGATTAAGTCCTTGAGCAGCTACGGGATCGATCTGCATCATTCGATTAGAGATCAGATGATAGAGATCGAAAGTACGTCCGCCAGCCACATCAATGTTGAGTGAATCGGTGCCCATGGAAAGTGACCAATCACATCATCCACATGGGCCGATGGATTAGGATTAGGCTTAATTAATTGATTTTAATGGCTAAAACTTCCATAATTCATAACAAATCATAAAAAAATCAAAAATATAAATAAATACTCATTTTAAAGGTATTTTTGAGGATAATTATTTAAAGTTAATCCTAATTAAATTTGAACAGTAATTAAGGCTTAATTTGAGTTTAATTGAAAACTTAATTAGCTTAATTATTCATTAATTACTTAGGTAATTAATCCCAAACTTTATAGGTTAATTTAATGGGATGACCTCTATGTCCCATAATTTTCTTAGAATTTATTGCTTAGTTAATTGGGATAATTAACTATTTGAGCCTTAATTACTCTCTTAATTAATCTAATCAATTAATTAACCTCCTAAATAAAAAGGAATAATTGATTAAGCTTATTAATCACTATTAAATAGTAAATGGACAAAGGAGAATAGGATTAGGACCTCTTTCCTAATATTTTCCTAAGTCCATTCCATTTAAATAAAAAATTAATTAAAATGGGATTAATTAAAGGTTCAACTAATTAATTAATCAATTAATCAAATCATAATCACACCAAAACCTGACTAATTAAATCTTGGGGAGATCTTTATGAGTTTAATAACATAGAGGGCTTAAGGAAACTATGGTTAATCTACATGTCTAGGAAAACCATAAGAGTACTTAATTAAGTTCTTTAATTAAATTAACCATTAATTGTGAGCCAATTGCATTAGGCCCCTTTTATTTCTTAGGATCATTGCTAATTTAATTTTTAATTTATGTGCATATCATGTTGGCTCATAATTATTTAGATAATTATATTAAGGTAACATAGGAAAGGGTTAATTGATGTACTTAATGCATATTATAACCCAAGTAACTCATAAAATTAACTTAATTACATTTCATTAAACTAAATCAATTAACAAACATAAGAATGGGTTATGATTAGCAAACTTTGTCCTCACATCCTTAAATCAAATCAAAATATAAAGTTAAAATGGTATAAAGAAGCTTTGGTTTACATTAAATGGTTTTTATTTAGTATGTTTGTCCTTAGGAATTAATTGGCTTGAATGAATCACATGCTTGTAATTGATTATTCCTCTCCAAACATGCTAAATAGTATATGTCATTTGATTTCATGCATCCATCTCTTTTAAAAAATTAATTGAATTAAACGAGACTTCCTTTATGTACTCTTACATGTGTTGATTTAATTTAATATATGTCTGGCTATTATCACTATTAAATTCAAATATATTTTTCTAAAGTTTACAAATGAATGATAACATATATTATGATGTTAGTTATAAATACATAAGAAGTCTATGTGCTTATAGCTTAAGTATATGAATGATAAGTCCTCTTTCTTTTATTCATATGTTGGTTTACATAGGTTTGAATGGTAATGGGTATATAGTCTAGACATCCTAAGAATATGAGGCTTTAGCTAGACCCAAGGAGGTCATTTGATTACCTCTTTAACAATGGCACGTACCTATTTATTTCATTCTTATGTAGTTTAACATTAGAATTTAGACAGAGCTTTAAATCATAAACATAAATAATTTAATAAAAAAAATACAATTTTTGCATGATTTTCATCCTCCCAATTATGAAAACATGTGTATGTATTTAAGAAAAATAAGTATATAGTCTGAACATCCCAGGAATACGAGGCTTTAAGTAGCCCCAATGAGGTCATTTGATTACCTCACTTTCTTTAACAAAGGCACAACTTGTTATGTCTTATACATGCATGTGTGTATTTAATTGGAGAATGCTAATCCTTTTTTTCTATTTGAAAAATACATGCATTCATAATTATTTGAATGATTGAATTATTTAATCATGTGATTTGGAGCTCTCTTTCTTATATTCATGTATGCAAATTTACATATGTTTGAATGCAATGGGTATATAGTCTGGACATCCCTGGAATATGAGGCTTTCAGTAGCCTCAAGAAGGTCATTTGATTACCTCACTTCCTGGTTAACAATGACATGTACCTATTTAATTTCATTCTTATGTATCTTTATATAAGAATTTAGATAGAGCTTTAAATTTATACATATTAAACAATTCAAATCAAATGAAAAGGTAAATATGAAATATACATATACGTCCATCATTTAATCATGCCAAAATATGTTGTATGTATAGATATGCTAGATATTAAATCATATGCATGTTACATGTGTTAGTTATTCAATTAGATTAATCTTAAGAAGCCTTTCATATTAAATAGAGTTATTTAAAGTGAACCTAAACTTAGGATTAATTTAAAATGTATTCACTAAAGAACTAATATTTTAGAAAGTGGCTTAAGGTAGGGATGAAAGAGGGCAATCCTCTTCCTTCTCTTTATAACACTTAGTTGCTAAGTGTAAATCGAAGAAAATAAAAGAAAACATAAACAAAATTTATAAATTAATTAAATAATTTAAAGTGAAACCAACCTTCATGATAATTTGAATATTTTTTCACTTAGAAAAATATAATATTAATGACTAGCAAGACATACCACACAAGCCTTAACACACACATTAGAATTAAGTCATCATTTCTTGTCCTAAGTTAGGGTGGCGCATGGTGTGATGTATGTTTTATTTTATGATGTATTATTTTAGATTGGATGTTAGGGTGTATGCCTTGTAGACTAGATGTTAGGTTGATATTAGCCTAATCGGGTGAAGGGGATTGTGCTTAAGGGGTGCTTAAAAATGAATATCAATGCTCTCTTTGAATGTTGCTTAAATCACTAAGCATAATCCAAGTTAGGATAAGCGGGCTTGTGTAGGGTGCTAAGTCCAAATTATAAATATAACTACTTTGGTTGTATGTGTGTTTAGCTAACACTTATTTCGCAGGTGTAGCTAGATTTACTTTTTCTATTTTTAATGTAATTTTGCATTAGGAATTAGGATTAGTGCTATGGAGGACAAGGATGAGCAGTGGCCAGAAGGCTTTCTCCTGGGGTGCTCTGTTATGCCTTTCAAGCAAGCATATCCAAATCAAAGAAGGAAGGATCAAATCAAGGAAAAGGAAGAATGAAGAATGAAGACCACCATAGCATTTAATAAAATTATAATTATTCTTTTATATTTGGGTTGTATAAGGGTAGAACTCGGCTACCCAATATTTCTTTTTCAGCATGTACGATAGCACCCGACCGCACCGGCCTCTTATTCTTTTGCACTAGTTTTATAATATTATTTGATATTGTGTTTAGATTTGCATTAGAAATGACATGTTTTCCATAATTTCTTAAATGATCGATGATTTAATGTGTGGCCTGGATATGTTTGGCTCTTAGGATAAAATTAATTCTTCTATCCAACTAATTACTTATAATTAAATTTTAAATAATTCATGACCTCATCATAAAACCTAGGCATTAATTAAGACAATTAAAAGATTTAGCAACCCCTTAATTAAATGTTGTATCTCATCATGCATGCATATTTCTTCTTCTTTGAAATTGAGGGATCTCCATCCTTGCACAATAGGGGAAGGCTTGACCTTTGAGGCCATCCCTTGTGGTGGAGAACACCTTCTTCTCACTAATTTGGCCAATAATCTATTTCATCATGCTTTTAGGCATATAAAATCCTAAAGCCTTTATCAAAATGAAATGTCAAAATTTAAATAAAATTTAAAAAGATTTTGCATTAGATTAAATCTCATGAGGGGCATCGTCAATTTACGTGAGAGGCATCGTCAATCTACCTATCCTCACGCTCATAGTGTCGCTTAACCTTTCGGTTCTTATTACAGTGTTGTGTCATGGTGAGCGGGGTGAAGTAGGAGCTAGAATCAACCTTGAAGGTGGAAGGGACTATCTCTGATGCTAAGATAGCCTTCCCTTTCAGAGTAGGGGGAACAACGGGGGTGGTGCTAAACCTCGCTGAAACTATAGCGGGGGCAACTAACTGTACTGGCATTGACCAGGTGTGGGAACTACAATGGCTTTCCTCTTCAGTGAGGAAGGCTCAGAATCTAACTAGATATCAAAGCAGAGAAGTGGCTTCTATCCTGCCACCTCCTCCTTGCTGACAATAGTGAGGGTTGTCCCCTCACATATGACTCTGACATCTTGAAGCCACACCCAAACTGAATCATATGCGTGGTGGTAGTGGTGAGTATGGCCTGATCCAAGGCCAAATTCACACTAGATGGGAATGAGAAGATCATCTTGCCGAGACATGGCTAAAGACTGTCGCATAAGGGACCAAGAAAATAGGCTGATATCTCTGCATTTGTTGAAATAGGATTGAATTAGACCCTTGCCTTATGCTGTTGATTTGACTTTTGATTTTAATTTTTGAAATTTGAACCCACACATAATAAATTTTGGTATGCTAAGTGGGGTTCTTTAAATTGGAGAGATTTTGAGATTTAAGGAGAGACTTTACTATAGAATTTTGATTTAGAGCCCTCATTCAATAAATTTAGGTATGTTGATTGGGGTTCAAATATTTTGGAGAGACCTTTGGAGATATATATGTTTTATATTTTGTTTGGAATTTGATTTTAGAAAACATTTACTTAGCAAATTTAGGTATGCTAGAGGGTTTCAATTATATGTTTGAAAATTCTTGAAAGCATTCTGTCTTAATGATTCAATTGTTGTTTGTTGGTATATGTTGATTTGATATGATTTGGAGAACTCTCATTTAACAAATTTAAGTATGTTAAATAGAGTTCAATATATGTGTTTGATATTTGTTGATGATTTGATTTTTTGAAGAAAGGGAACTCTCATTTGACAATTTTAGGTATGTCAAATAGAGTTCAAATATGTATATGTTTTGGTGTTTGGAAATGAGACCACACTTAACAAATTTAGATATGTCAAGTGAAGCTCACTTATATGTTTGTTTGTTTGTTGATATATGAGTTTTTTTATTTATTTTGAAGATTGAATTCTTATTTAACAAATATGGGTATGTTAAATGGAACTCAAAATGTGTGTTGGATATTTTGGTTTTAATTTGATTTTTGAAAGTGGACCTCTCATTTAACAAATATGAATATGCTAAATGGAATCCAATTATATCTTGTTTATCTTGATTTTATTTTAGTTTTTAAAAAGGGACCTTTCACTTAATAAATTTGGGTATGTTAAGTGAATTTTATATGTTGATTGTTTTGATTTTAGTTTGAAAAAGTGAACTTCCATTTAACATATGAATATGTTAAATGGAGTTCAATTATATTTTGATTTTAGCTCTCATTTAACAAATATGGGTATGTTAAATGGAGTTGATTTGGTTTTGAAAATATTTTGGATATGTTTGGTTTTAATTTTGAAAATGGGACCCTTATTTAACAAATTTAAGTACGTTAAATGGGGTTAGTTTAATTTTTGAAAAGTGGGTTTGAATATGTTTATGAAAAAGGATTTGTTATTTGATTTGATTTTGAAAGAGGAACACTCATTTAGCAATTTTTTAGATATACTAAGTATGGTTCAATTAATTTTGAAAGATCTTGATTTTGCTTTATTTGATTTTGATATTAAAAGAAGATGTCTATTTAGCCAATTTTATTATATTGAGTGAAGTTCATGTGATTTTGTTTTGAAAAAGGTTTTGAACATTTTGCAAAAGACTTTATTTATTTTGCTTTGGATTCTTTTAAAGTTTTGTCAAATATGGAATGACCTTACTCTACTAAGCTAGTGATAAGAGGTTCCAAACTTCCATTTGACTTGTATTTGGTCATCTCTTTAGTTTATTTAATTTGTTATCATCTATTAGGTGATCCAATAGGGGTCTTAGGACCTACGGTGAGGTCATAAAACCTAAAGGATGCTAGCTACCCATGCTTAAGAATGAAATGGGCAAAGGGCCAATGGAAAGAAAGATAGTCTCAATCTTAAATAAAATATAATTCCACTATCAATGCTTGGAGATGATAATTGTTTACTAAAGATGTAGAGAGAAACTTATCCCAGCGGAGTCGCCATAAAAATTTAATAGGGGACACCACGCAGATCGTAGGGGGTACTTATTGAAGTGATCGGGTATGACATTGAGGTATGATGTACTATCTTGAAAGATAGAGGCTTCACTGTTCAATGGACCTAATCATCTAATAAGGACTCCTAAGACATGATAGGTCTTCGCATATACCAGAGAATTTTTTCTTACTTTATATGGATAAATAAAGTAGGATTTATATTAAACCAGATTCTAAAGTTCCCTATGGAGGCAAGCCTCATAGTTAATTACATCTTAGAGAATGAAATTCTCTAAGAATACTCTCGATTAACGTAGACAATTATTATCTCCAAAGATTTTAAGGTTAGACTATCAAAGGATTGGTTATGTTTGGAAAATCAATTGGAAAAGTTCAAGGAGAAGACTTATTTTTAGAATCCAAATGGAGAAAGTAGAAAATGCTCATGATATTAAGAAGCCTAGTGAGCATTTCAATCTATTCTATAATTGTGTTTTATATGTTTGAAAGTGTGAGTTGAATTTTATTAGATTGCTAGGGCTTATAATCCATCAACATAAGGTTGTGGAAATGCCTAAGAGGTGAGGATTTATGCTTGTAGTCTAAAAAATAATAACCTCATATCCTAAATCTAGGGAGCTTTAGCATAAGCTAAAGCATGACTTAAATTGAAGTGACAAATGGACATAAAGGTTCACCTCCATAAGAGAGGATGAACCGTCTTCTGAACTTATAACTTCCTAGAGTGGCCACCTAACTCCTCCTATAATTTTAAAACCACGTGGTCTAGTCATATGAAATTACAAGATAGTTGGACTATTATTTATTTAGAGAGATATTAAAGTCTTTAAACCCACTCTCTAGGAGATTAGAGCATGATGGTATAAATAATGTCTTAGTCAAATGCAAAAAAAAATAATTTAATCTTATTTAATTTTTTGACACTTCATTTGGACAAAAGATTTAGGATTTTGATACCTATATGCATGATTGTTGACCTCACTTTTGGAGTGAGCTTTCAACTTTTTCATCTTAGACATAAAACTCCTCTACACTAAGAGTTCCCTAGTCTTAAGACACTTCTAGTGATTAGGTGAACATTTAACCTAACCCTAAAGACTTAGAAGAGTTAGCCAAAGGAATAGGTTATGCCTTGGAGATTTAGGATGACTTGTCCACCCTATAGCTTGAACCCAATTCTTGCTTTCTTATTTCAAACCAAACCTCAAATTCAAATCCAAAACCAAATCTATATTGCAAAATCCAAATCATGAATCAATTCCAAATCAAATGATTGAAACCCATGATCAATTCCAAATCCAAAATCTTCCCAAGCCGTATGAATCACATTCATAAGCTTAGCCAAACCCTTCAAATCAACCTAAAGCAAAGTGCTTTCTTTGTAAATCACTTATTCCATCATTGTAGTCAGAATTATAAATGAAATTGTCATTCAAATCATCTAAATCAAATGAAAATAAATCAAACTAAATCAATCCCTTACTTAAGCCCTTTTGACCTATATCTTTAAGCTTGATCAAATTTGCTTCCAAATCACTTCAAACTCTCATGATTCTCTCATGGATCATTTAAATTCTCATTCATATTCACAAATATAAATAAAATATAAATTCAAATGGCCAAAATCATATCAAAACTCAAATCCAAATCCAACTTATACCCTTTCAAGCCAATATCTTGGATTTAGCCAAATCATTCTCAAATCAATCCAAACCCTTAGATTTTCTCTTCAAACAATCATGCCTACAATCACATGCCCAAATATAAACATAAACTACAATCACCACACTAAAATCAAACTAACTCAAGTCAAACATATGTTCATCCTTTTGAATTGAAATTGTCAAATGAACCAAAATCCATTTGACTCCAAACCACTTGCAATTGGATTTAAATTTCCATCATAAGTCCATATGTGAGTTCAACCTAACTTGAATCAAGCCTTGACCAAGTCAATTGACCCAAAGTGACCTAAAGGACCTTTTTGAGCAAAATTCTAATCCAACCCAAATTGGGATGAACTAAGCCCATCTAAACCTCACATTTTGAATCAACAATCATCCTAAAATGATCAATCACTCAAATCGGGTCAAACCAAGTCAAACCTAGCCTTTGACCAAGTCAACACTTAGACCAAATGAAACCCAAACTAGCCAAAATCCACTATATGCCAAATTGATTGAAACCATTGATCTAAATTAATCAGTAATGATTGAACTTGACCCATTAAGCCAAACCAAGCTGGCCACTTGACCTAAGTTGAAAAGTTGACCTAAAAGTTAAAATAGGTCAAATCTTGATCTATGCCAAATTGATTGCAACCAATAGGTCAAATTCATTCTAAATCACATGTTGAACTTGACCAAAAGCTTCAATTGGCCAACTAATTGACCATGAACCCAACTTGACCTAAAGGATCAAATCAACTTGAATCAAACCAAACTAAAATTGATTGAAACCAAAGCTTGCAATGCATTTCAAATGATCAACCAAGCCTAAACCAACCATGACCTAACCCAATTAGGTCAAATGGCTCAAATTGCTCAACTTGATCCATTTGACCTAAATGAACCAAAACTAAATATTAATTAAATTGAACCAAACCAATGATATCCATTGGCTCCAAATGATCATTTGAACTAGACCTAACCCATGGTTTGACCGAATTTGACCAATTGGCCAACCTAACCCAAATTGACCCAACTTGACCTAAATAGGTCAAATTGAACCAATTCAAACTAAATGAACTCCAAATCACTTGAAATTTGGCCCAACCTATTTTTTGAATCATTTCAAATCTGTTCAAATCAAAATCAAAGCCAAATGACCATTTTTCCCTTATGTCAAAGGGTATCCTATAACCAAATTCACTAGAATTTGACCAATTCTTTCTCAAGGCCACTTGACATCCTCCTAGTACATGGACACCAAGGAGAGTGGTGAACATGACCCAATGGTCTTGGGTCAGCCATAACCCAACCTAAGGCCCAACCAACTCCTCCAATGGGAATTGAGCACTTGGATCACCACATACACTCACCTAGCACATGGGCACTCACTCTCCTTCCTCCACTACCTAAAACAAATCACATGGGATGCTAAACAACCCAAATCGATCAACCAATCTCCTCCATTGATCAAAAGTGGCAAAATTGCTCGCTCCATCCATCCAAGGAGGGGGAGATATACTCCCCCTCATTTCCACTCAAACTAGAAGCATTGAATTCGATTGAGCTCTAGAAATTGAAACCAAGCATTCCTAAGCTTCCCAAGGCCATTTCCAAGCTTCCTTAATTTCTCCTTCTTGGTCTTGCTCAAGGCTGAAATAGGGGATTATGCTTAAGGGGCATTATAATAAAAAAATATTAGGGCGGTGCATGGTTTGATGTCTGATTTTGTTAAGTGATGCATGGTTTGATGTCTGATTTTATTTTATGATATAATATTTTTATACTGGATGTTAGGGTGTATGTGCGTAGGCTGGATGTTAGGACGATCTTAGCATAATCATGTCTTCTACGGGGGATTATGCTTAAGGGGCGCTGTAATAAAAATATAAATATTTTTTCTATGCAGGTTGCTTATACCCCTAAGCATGATCCAAATTAGGACAGGTGGACATGGTTATCCATGTGTGGTCGAGTCTAAATAATTCTTATAACTACTTGAGATTGTGTGGTATGTTTAGCTAATCTCTATTTTGCAAGTTTAGTTAAATTTATCTTTCACTTTTGATGTAAATTTTGTAATTAAAATTTGGAATGAATATTATGGGGAATTAAGGTGAATATTGGTCATAAGACCATGTCTTGTGTACCATGTGAAGCCTTGAAGCAAATCACATCTCAAGTCAAATCAAAAGAAAGAAAGAAATAGAGTAAAATCAAAATAAAGAAATGAAGAAATAAAAAAATGAAGAATGAAGACCCCCATAACATAAATTCCTTTTAATTGTAATTATTCATTTGTAATCTGGGTTGTATAAGAGTAGAGCTCAACTACCCAGTTTCCTTTTCAGGTTTGTGCGATGGAGCCTGACCACATCGGCCTCTTATTCTTTTGCTAATTTTATAAATTGATTGATGTTTTGTTTATGATTGTGCAATTAGGGTGGCATGATTTTTCCTAGTTTCTTCATTATTTGTTGAATGACCTGGATGCAATTAGGCTCATAAAAAAGTTTCTATCCAATTAAATCAACTTAAAATTAAATTAAATAACTCATAACCTCACATAAAGCCTAGGACATAAATCAAGATAATAAAAGATTTAGCAACCTCTTAGTTGAATGATGTATGCCTCACATCATGCATAAAACATATTGCTTTACTCTTGCTAATGGAGGGCTTCAACCTTTGCCAGAAAAAATGGCTTGACCTTTGAGAGCCATGGTAGAAACACACCTCCTTCTTTCTGATTTAGGCCCATAATCAATCTTCTCATGCATTAGGCATATGAAATCCCATAGCCTGTGTCAAATCAAAATATCTAAAAATTAAAACTTAATAAAATTTACATTAGATTAAGTCATTATTCATGCCCTTCATGATCTAATCTCTTAGGAAGTTTGCTTAAGGATTTAGTCTCCTTTCTAAATAAATAATAGCCTAGCTATCTTGCAAACCATAAGACTTGCCTACATGTATTTAAAATCGTAGGAGGAGTTAGTTGGCAGCCACCCCCTAAGCAGTTTTGTTTTATCCTCTCTTGTGGAGATAAACCATATACCCATTTTTCGCCTTAGATTTATGTCATGCCTTGGCCCTCGCCAAAGCTCCGTAGATTTAGGATCTGAGGTTGTTGTTTCCCTTTGCAAGCTATAAGTATAAATCTTCCCCTCTTAGGCATTTCTATAATCTTGTGTCATGGAATTGTAAGCACTAGATTTCTAATAAAAATTTAACTCAAATATATAATTCTTCTCAAATTTCAAAAATATAAAGACCAACCGTAGGATAATTTGGGATGCTTACTAGGTTTCCTAGTATCATGAGCATCCCCTACTCATCTTCTTTTGGTTTCAATAATAACTCCCTCCTTTTGATCAATCCCACTTGATTTTTCAAAAATAACTAATTTATTGATAGTCCTATCTTTGAAATCTTTGGAGAAAATGATCATTTATCTTAATTAAGAGTATTCTTAAGGAATCTCATTCCTTAAGATGTAATTAACTATAGGGGCTTACCTCCATAGAGAACTTAATGAACCCAGTTTAAAATAAATCCTACTTTATTTTTCCATGTAAAGTAGGGAAAAATCTGTAGTACATTTGAAGACCTATTGTCCTTAGGAGTCCTTATTAGGTGATTAGGTCCATTGTAAGATGGTGACTTCTGTCTCTCGAGATAGTACATCATTCCTCAATGTTGATTCACTTCAATAAGTACATCTGCAGATCTGCATGGTGTCCCCGACATTCTCCCTCTCGAGAAATAAAAAAATACCACAATATATTAAATCATTCATTTCCATCACATGTATCATGCATATGGCTTAATACTTAGCAAATCTATACATACAACATGTTTTGGCATATTTAAATGATGGATGTATGTGTATATTTCAAATTTATCTTTTCATTTGATTGAATTATTTAGTATATATAAATTTAAATCTCTATCCAAATTTCTATACAAAAGTACATAAAAGTGAAATTAAATAGGTATGTGTCGTTGTTAAACCAGAGAAGTGGGGTAATCAAATGGTCTCCTTGGGGCTACTTAAATTCTCATATTCCCAAGATGTCCAGATTATATACCCATGACATTCAAACATATGTAAATATGCATACATAACATAGGAAAGAGAGCTCCAAATCACATGATTAGATAATTCAATCATTTAAATGATTATAAATGCATGTATTTTCAATAAAAAAAGAGGATTATCATTCTCTAATTAAGTATTCACATGCATGTATAAAAGATAAGCAAGTACGTGCCTTTATAAACCAATGAAGTGAGGTAATCAAATGACTTCCTTAGGGCTACTTAAAGCCTCGTATTCTCGGGATGTCCAGACTATATTTAAGTAAAAACTTGTAATTTTTTTAATTGAATTATTTATGTATATGATTCAAAGCTCTATCTAAATTCTAATGTTAAACTTCATAATAATTAAATCAAATGGTATGTGTCGTTGTTAAACCAGGGAAGTGAGGTGATCAAATGACCTTTTTAGGGCTACTTAAAGCCTCGTATTCCTGGGATGTCCAGACTATATACCATTACTATTCAAACTTAAATAAATCAACATATGAATAAAGGAAATAGACTTCACTTCATGCACTTAAATTATAAGCACATACATCTCTTAACTATTTATAACTATCATCACTACACATGTTATTATTCATTTAAACATTTAGAAAATATATTTGGATTTAACATTGATAATAGCCACACATATATTAAGTTAAGTCAACACATGCAAGCTTACATAAAGGAAATCTCATTTAATTCAATTAATTTTTGAAGAGAGATGGATGTATGAAATTAAATGACATACAATATTTAGCATGATTAAAGAGGAATAATCAAATACAATCATGTGATTCATTCAATCCAATTAATTCTTAAGGACAATCATGCCAAATAAAATTATTTAAAGTAAACCAAAGCTTCTTTATAAATTAAGTTTTGGATTTTGATTTGATATAAAAGAGTAAGATAACACATCATTTGCTATTATAAACCTCATTCCCACATTGGTGATTTGATTTGGTTTAAGAAAGGTAATTATGTGAATTTTATAAATTAGTTAAGTTGAATTCTTAATTAATTCAATCAATTACCCTTACCTATGTTACCTTAAAGTAATTAACTAAATAATTATAAGCCAACATGATATGCAAGGAAATTAAATTTGCAATGATCCTAAGAAATAAAAGGCCTAATGCAATTGGCTCATAATTAATAATTAATTAGGTTAAAGAACTTAATTAAGTACTCTTATGATTTTTTCACACATATGGGTTAACCATAATTTTCTTAAATGCCTTTAGGTTGTTAAACACCTAAAGATCTACCCAAGATTTAATTAATTAAGGCTTGATGATTTGATTAATTAAGCCATTAATTTGTTAATTAAACTTTTAATTAATTTCTTCTTTAAATGAGATGGACTTAGGGAAAATATTAAGAAAGGGGTCTTAACCCCATTCCCTTGCCCATTTATTGTTCCACTGTGAATAGCAAGCTTAATTAATTATTTCTTTACTATTTAGAAGGTTAATTAATTAATTAGATTAATTAAGATAGTGATTAAGGATTAAATAGTTAATTACCACCAATAAACTAAGCAATAAATCTTAAGAAAATTATGAGAGGAAAAGGTCATCCCATTAAACTAACCATAAAGTTTGGGACTAATTACCTGAGTTATTAAGGAGTGACTAAGATAATTAAGTTTTTAATTAAACTTAAATTAAGCCTTAATTACTACTCAAAATCAATTATGATTTATTTTGAATGATTCTCCTCTAAAATACCTTTAAAATGAGTATTTAATTGCATTTTTATGATTTTTCTATGATTTGTTATGAATTAGGGAAGTTTCAGCCATTAAAAATAATTAATTAGCCCTAATTAAGCATAATCCCATCGGTTCCATGTAGACTACTGACGTGGCATGCTTTCCACATGGCACCACAGGATTAGTTATTTAAAGCCATTCGACGCGGCGCCTACATGGCGATGCGAACGCACTTTCTCATTCGCCGTCCGATCTAAGATTGGACATGATTAATCCTATAGTTTCTTAAGAGTTTAATCAAATCAATCTAGTGGATCTAATCACGACCATCCATTTTGATCATGTGGAATAGATAATGCGTGATCCCTCGTCACATGAGCGATGAAGGAATGAGACCGTCTGCCATTCCTCGCTCGATTCGAGCTCACCCAAGCTCGGATGGCCTCAAAAATAAGCCCATGCCTTCACACAAAGGATCTGAATGGATTCAATGGTCAAGATCGCATGGCATGCAAGTTTCCTTCATAAAGGTAAAAAAAATCATCCAAAGCTCAATTTTAATGGAATTATCTCACCGGAGCTCAAGATCGATGGCGAATTCGATTGAGGAAGCTTTGTCTAGTGGAGATAAAGCCTTGTTGAGCAACACTTGGATTGATTCCTCGTCGTTCATCTATGGACCAAGCACCATCGATTTGGAGGTCAACTTTGATCAAACTTAGACTTCTAGTGGTCGGAGGGCTAGGGAGGTGATTCATTCTTGCTCGACGAGGCATGAGAAAGGTGTGTGTGATGTTAATTTTGATTTGGTGAAAGAAATGGCAGAGTTGGATTGAGCAAGATGTTGCCTTATTTTGGTTTCAAGCTTTCTAGTAATAGGGGAGCTCGGGATGCTTGGAAATTTCTCTAGGGAGTTCATCTTTGCTAGGGCTCTGAGGGTGATCTATTGCTCAATTTTGATCGAAGTGAGGGGGATACCCCCTCCTCCCTTGGATCAGACATCCTTGATTCAGTTGGCTTCTAATGGCTATCCAACCGTCGGTGGTGGCTGTGGGTGGCATGGAATCATCCTAGGTGGCTCGATTCAGTGGCCAAGGGAAAGGGAGTGGCTACCAAGGGGGGATAATGGTTGTCCTTAGGTTTCAAATATACCAATGGGGGAGGAGAGGTGAGTTCCCTTCCCATGGGTCATGGCCGACCCAACCACCCCTTTGGTCGGATTGGGCAGTGTCCTAGGTGCCTAGGTGGACTAATGGGAGGTTGTGAAGTGGTCAAGGAGAAGAAATGGCCACTTAAATAGGTGGTTTGTCTCATGTGATACCCTTAATCTAATGGTATAATGGTCATTTAGTATTGGATTTTATTTGACCTGGTTCAAAATGAGTCCAAGGTGGGTCAGCCCACATTTCAAGTGATTTGAAATTGATTTGATTTGATTTGACTCAATTTGACTCATGTATGTCAAATTGGGTCAATTTGGGTTAAGTTGACTAATTGGTCAAATTGGGTTAAACCAAGGCTTGGGTTAAGTTCAAATGATGATTTGAAGTATTTTAGTTTAATTGGTTTAGTTTAGTTTAGCTTAGATTTAATTTTGGCTCATTTGAAATCAAATGAGTCAAATGGGTCAAAATGACTAATTTTACCAAATTGGCAAAATTGACTTGGGTTAGGTATTGATTTAGGATTAGTTGACCAATTGAAGATGATTGTAGGCTCTAGTTTAAATTAATTTAGTTTTGATTTTGATTTAGGCCAATTGGGCTAATTGATTTTGGTTTGGCTCAATTGAAGGTCAAGTCATGTTCAAATCTTGATTTTGAGTTGGTATGAATTATTGGTTTCAAGGGATTTGGCTTAGGTTGCAATTTGGCTAGTTTGGGTTCATATGGGTTAAGAGCGTTGACTTGGTCAAAGGACCAAATTGACTTGGTTTGACCTAATTTGTGATAATAATCAACCTAGGGTGATCAACAATCATGATATTTGGTTTAGATTGGCTTGGTTCAGTCCAATTTAGGTTGAATTAAGTTTGACTCAAATGGGTCTAATTGGCCACTTTGGGTCAAGTGGATGAATTAGGTTAATTGGCTTGATTTTGGGTTGAATTGGATTTAGTTGAGTTTATATTGGTTTAAGATTAATATAAATTCAATTGCAATTGAATTGGGTTTGGATGAGTTTTGGTTCATTTGGACATTTCAAGTCAACAGGGCTAAGTTGGGTTTGACTTAGGTTGATTTTGGTTTGACTTGATGATTGTAAATTTCATTTATTTTTGGAATGATGATTGAATAAATTATTGATTCATGAGAAAATCAATTGATTTTAGTTTTAATTTGAGTGGAATTTGGGTAGGTCTACGAGATTGGTTTAAAGAGTTTAGAAGATTTGATTTGATTTGACTTTAGTTTAGGTCATTTGAATATAGATCGATTTATATTTGGGAATATGATTGAAAGAACAATAGATTTGTGAGAAAATCAATTGAGTTTGATTTAGTTTGGATGGGATTTGGCTAAGTTCATTCAATTGTCTTAAAGGGTTTGTATTTGGATTTCATTTGATTTGGATATGAATTTAGACTTAGATTTGGTATTTGAATTGAATTTAAGGTTTTATTATGGCTTAAGAAGGTGAACATGGATTGGGTTTAGGCTATATGGTAGATTGATCTCTCTAAGTCCTAAGGCATAGCCTTATCCTATGGTTAACCCTTCGAAGTCTCTAGACTTAAGTTAAATATTAACCTAATGCTAAAAGTATCTTATGACTAAGGAAGTCTTAGTTTCTAGAAGACTCCTAGGTCTAAGAAGAGGAGATTGAATCCTCACTACAAAAGTGAGGTCAACAGGGGTGTATAGCAGTACTCAGCTGCACTGGCCTATTTAATTTAATTTGAATTTGGCTTGATTTATTTTATGGTGTGCAATAAAATAACATATTTTTCATAGGTTTTTTTTGTGTTGTATTTTTTGATGAATGCCAAGAACGTTAGGCTCCTAGGAAAAATTAAATTTGCTACCCAACTTAAATCTAAACAACTTAAATACAAAATAAAGAAACTCATAACCTTATTTAAATTAAAATAGTAGTCATAACCCAAAAGCAACCGAAATAATTAACATTTGTGAAACATGATATCATATTATTCTTACTCCTTTAATTGGGCGCTTCACCCATTACACATAAGGGGTCATCTGACCTTTGAGGATGATCACCTTCTTGGTGAAGTTTGTCTTCTCATTTTGATTTATCACATAACTATTTTTTAACTTCATGTCATCTTAGGTATGAACTACATACCCAAAGCCTTCAAAATTAATTATGAATCAAAATACTAGAAAAATAAAATTTATTGCATTAACTAGGTGCATAACATAACAAACATTATCTTAGGGTTAGGGAAGTGAGTTTAAGCTCTTAGCTTCATTTCTTAAATATAACTGCCTAACCATCTTGAATAGTATAAGGCCAAACTCTTGGTTTTAAAATCATTTAGATAGTGTTAGCTGGCAACCTCTTGCAAGTGGGAAGTAAGTCCAAAAGAGTCGATATATGTTTATTTTCTCAAATGAACTAATAATTCTCAAATTCATAAAATTAGACTAAGTTGGGTTTATGACTTATGTTAGAAGCATTTTAAAACTTAGGCCCTGAAGCAACCTATTCGAATAAGTTTTCAACTTCTAGATATTTTCACAGTCTTGTGCTATCAAAATCTAAACCCTAGATTTATAATAAAATGCCAACTCAAAATTTTAATAATCTTAGTCTCAAAAATACAAAACCCAATAATATGATAGTTGAAATACTTTATTGGGTTTCTCAGTATCCCAAAGCATTTATTACTCAAACCCATTTGGCTTCTAAAAAAACTCTTCCCTCTAGAAGCATTCTCAACTTGAATTTAAATTAACTATTTTTTAATAAACACTTTGAAATCCATAAAGATGAAAGTCAATTTTTTTAATCAAGAATTTTCTTAGGAGGAATTCACTTTTTCTAAAGATGTAATTAACTATAGGGATTTTCCCTAATAGGGAACTCCAAACCCTGCAATAAATTAAACCTATTTTACCTCTCCATGTAGTTCACAAAAAAAAAATATTCTCTGGTATATTGAAAACCCATCAGCCTTAGAAGTCCTTATTAAGTAAAATTAAGTAATTGAATCCATTATAGGGAAATATGTTTATCTTTCGAGATAATATATTTATCCATTAATGATGTATTTGATTACTAAATTAGTACCCCCAAGATCTGTGTGGTGTTCCAAATAAAATGCTCATATATATATATATATATATATATATATATATATATATATATATATATATATATATATATATATATATATATATATATATATATATATATATAGTTTACTCAAATAAAAATAAAATAAAAAATAAATAAAAATAAAATTTTTTACTATAGTGTTGACGTTACATCCATTACGCCGAGGCGCTGCTCTAGTCTTCTAGAAGAAATGACTACTCAATCTAACTGTGAAAGTATGGTACAACACTGCAACATCACGATCTTGGCACCGAGACACTACTTTACTTCCTTATCCAGTTGTCGTTTACTATATAGCCATGGCACTGCGATCTTAGTGTCGAGGGACTACACCAACAACTGAGAGGGAATATTTATCAACCTCCTATGAGCAGTCCACTCAAGGGATTTTTCACTCACTTTTTCCCTCTACTCTTTCTAAACGGTGCTCACACTTCTCTTGAAGTTTCTCACTTCAAGTAAAGAATTTGTGATTTTTTTTCTTAATAGTTTGATAAATTCCACCATTGATCTTTGATTCGGAGTGAAAAACTTGAAGATTTGAATATCTCCGCTGTTGAATTTTATTTCAGTGAAAGATGAAAACCCCCTCTCCTCCGTTGATCTTAGATCCAGAATAAGGGATAAAAGTGATTTGCACTATACAATTTCAAAATATAACACTGCTAAGGCGAAATGCTGCCAAATTTTTTAAATAAATTTAAAAATCTACACTTTAAATTCAAATTTTGGCCTATAGCACTGAGGTGATGGATATCGATGTCGCGGCCCCTCGCTATCGGGTAGTCGTATTACATAAGTGGCTCCAGTACGCCAAAGCATTAGCTGATGCTCTAACAAAAATCCCATGGTGTCAGAGCATCGTTGTTGGGGCGCCACACCCACATGTCACTTGAAATATGACTTAGAATATTTAGATCAAAATATGAGACAAAAATCCCACAGAGTCGTGGCACTGAGGGGATAGTGCCATACCACTGTGTCGCCTTGCTATAAGCAAAAAAGGTCTTAGAAAATTTTCTTCTTAGGAGAAAATAACATCCCACAATGTCGTGACACCGCAGGACAACGTCGTGGCATCTACCTCTCAGGTCCTTTGGTCTATCTGTGGTCGCGACATTATGCCTAGATGTGATTTTGTTTATATAAGTGTATTTTTTATTTTTATCCTAGAGTATCAATAAAAGCAAGAAATATATATGTAAGAACACAATGTAAAGAAAATAAAAAGGAGAATTTTATTTCTTTAAAAGAAAATTATAAATTACAAATTATAAATAAAAAATACAAACAGGGAAATCTAGTTTTCATACTCGTCGCCACCCTCCTCTTCCTCTTCTTCCTCCTCCTCCGTGCTTGACATCGTGGGGTAATCACAGGACTAATATTGATGCGTCGTAGGGAAGGAGACCTGGCTAGGATCTGGAAGATTACAATTCTGAAATATGTTCACCAGTGCAATGTTGAACTGAGCCATGTAGGAGAATTACATCTATTATTAATCCATGTGATGATCAAATTTGCCTTCAAGCATCTACTGCATATGACTACTCTTATCCGTCCTCTTTTGCAAGTCGAGACCTGGTTGCCAATCTATAGAGGTTGGTCGGCCAAGGACTTGGGAGTTCGGGATCTAGATCGAGGAGGATGTGAACTCTCTCCCACTTCAAATCTATTTTTGAACCCCCCAATCACCCTCTTCATTAAAGAGTCTCTGAAGGAGTACCTCCTCATCAGTCGCCCCTACCACACTCACGCTACACACAAGCCATAAACAAGAGAATGGTCGTACCCAAAAGTAGCTTCCCTTTAGCATATTATAAATTGAACTAAAAATAATCTTCCTTATATCAATCAAGAACCCCTATTAAATATCAAAATTCAAAATAACTCTATCCTTGATAATCTCACTAATGTTACCAAAGGGCATAAGCTGATAGAAATGAAATAGTGCCAAGTCTTAGAGGCGCTATCATACCGGTGACAAAAAAGTTGATAATACTTTTCTCTCATCATTTCCATCACACTCTTTAATTTTCGCCATAAAATGTAAAGAATAATCTCATCAAAATTAGGATGCTCATGATAGTAGAAGAAACATTGAGCATATTTAATATTGAGAATATTATGATATGCATTTATAGCACTACTAACGTAACTCACCAGCTGTCCCCGAACATAGGCCTTGTTGTCCTAACCGTCCAGTGCATTTGAAAAGAATTTGCACACCACCGATGATGCATGAATTGTTGTTGTAGGCCAGCTTGAGCCACCTCCACTCCATGATTATCCCCTCCACACTACCACCTGGATTCTAGAATCTCCTCTCTTGAGTCAAGTGTTTGTGAGGGAGAGTGTGCTAGTATCGCTCCTCGATGTCGATGAAATAATTGACATCGATGGATGCCCCCTTCTTTCCCACAACTCTTCTATGCTTATTTCTTATAACTCTTCTATGAGGCATGATTAATAATGAAAATAGGAAAATTGAAGAGCTAGAAAAGAAAGAAAATCTATAAGAAGGGATCACTAAATGAAAATTCTTAATAGGTTGGGCCTCTATTTAAATAAGGACCCCTGTCAAAATGACAAGACCCTGCCACGGTCAAACTCGTGCCACGCTAACCTCTCGGGTTGCGAACACTCAACGCTATGACCACATGCAGTGATGGGGTCACTCATCCCATCAATTACTATGTAGTTAAAAAGATAAATTTAATTATAATACTTTTTTATAACTGGGGCGTGCAAAAAGAATGCAGTGCTCTAGCCCTGCACTTATGACGCTCATTAAAATGAGGCTATATTTTCCTCTTAAAACCGTGCATGTTTGTCAAGAATCTTGACCAACACTGCAATGCTAAAAGGCAGTGTCACAACATTATTCAAATAGTTAAATGATTAATAATAGCAGAGCCATGGTGCTACATACGCAATGTCAGGCGGAGCCTCTAACTTATCAGACCCCATGTCATGCCACATAAGCACTGGGCTCCACTATCATAATGCCATAGTGCTAGAATCTAGCGCCAAGGTGTTGAGTCCCAAAATGAGGATTTTTATGTTTTTTTTAAATAAAAAATTAATTTTTTATTCATTTTCCATGCAAACACCACAATATCTACCAAATATATAGAAAACCCTAATTTTGGAATTCCAAAGGGTTGTAAGCTCAGCAACCTATTCATTCACCATGTGAATATTTATTTATTTGACATATAAACATTCTATAATTTGTTCACGATGCGAACAAATTTATATCCATCCACCATATGGTCAACAGTGATTTTTGAAATTCCAAAGGGAT
Source organism: Cymbidium sinense (assembly GCA_021442155.1). Lineage (NCBI taxonomy): Eukaryota > Viridiplantae > Streptophyta > Magnoliopsida > Asparagales > Orchidaceae > Cymbidium > Cymbidium sinense. The sequence goes on from CM038220.1 coordinate 133,570,502, forward strand.
ATAAGCCTAGCCTCCTATTCGTTAACCATGTGAACATTTATTTGTTCGCCATGCGAACACCCCATAATTCGTTCACCACGTGAACAAATTCATATCCATCCACCAAGTGGACAACTCTAATTTTGACATTCCAAAAGGATATAAGCTCAGCCTTATAGTTCACAATGTGAACATCTGCCCGTTTGTCTTGCAAACACATTATAATATGTTCACTACGTGAACACTCTTGTATCACTTACACTAAAATTCTAAGTCTACTCAAAATACTTGAAACGAGGCAACCCATGGTTGCTAATCAGATTCTCTATACATGACGGCTATGTCCCTCTAATGTTGGTAGGCTGGAATAATGTAATCTTGGATAACAGAACCATGGGTTCTAGATCAAAATTACACTTCTATTTCCCACAAGCAATCATCGATGTCACACATAACTCTAAGACACTGATTACTTATCAAATTGATATGTTCATTTCCAACCTTAATAGAGAGTGCTCTCTAATTAACTATAGCCTTGCATCCATAAGAAGTAGAACCTAAATCAAAATAAACCTTAACCTAAATGTTAGGGGAAATCTGGTTGAATATATATCAATCGCCTCATGAAAAAACGTATCCTACCCATCCTATAAAGATGGTGAAGCACATCTTTAAATTTTTTTTTTCAGAGTGATCATATATATATATATATATATATATAAGAAAACTTTAAGTATAAAGAAAGTTGAATTATAAGAGCTAGTTAATTTTGATAAAAGATATAAGGCACAAAAAATTAACCAAGCAAAATCAGCCTTAACTAAGAACTTATATAATTGAAGTTAGGAGATCACAAAGATTCCAAATATTTTTAATCACTATTCTCCAATGTTGACCCACTTTTGGAGTGAGGATTCAATATCTTCTTCTTAGATATAGGAGTCTTCTAGATATTAAGACTTCCTTAGTTATAAGACACTTCTACCAATTAGGTGAACACCTAAACTAAGCCTAGAGACTTAGAAGAGTTAATCATAGGATTAAGCCATGCCTTAGGACTTAGGGAGATAAACCTACCCTATAGCATAAATCCAATCTATGCCTACCTCTTAGGCCTAAACCAAACTCCAAATTCAATTCACCGAAATCCAAATTCAAATTCAAATCAAAATCAAATGATTAAAACCTTTATAATCAAAGTCAAATCAAATCCAACCTATCCTAAGCCATATGATTCAATCCTATGGACTTAGCCAAATTCAAATCAAGCCAAATTTAATTGATTTTCTCAAAGTCAATTCAACTCTCCAATCAACTCATGCCAAATATAAAACCAAATTCAAATCAACCAAATCAAACCAAATATCAAATCAAATCAACCCTTCCTAAGCCCTATGATTCCATTCTATGGACTTAACCTTAATCAAATCCAAACTCATCCAATTCAATTGATTTTCTCAAAGTCAATTCAACTCTCCAATCAACCCATACCAAATAAAAAACCAAATTCAAATCAACCAAATCAAATCCAACCTATCCTAAGCCATATGATTCAATCCTATGGACTTAGCCAAATTCAAATCAAGCAAAATTTAATTGATTTTCTCAAAGTTAATTCAACTCTCTAATCAACTCATGCCAAATATAAAACCAAATATCAAATCAAATCAAACCCAAACCTAAGCCCTTTGATTCAATCCCATGGACTTAGCCAAAACTCCTTTCAATTCAAACCAAAATTAATTGATTTTCTCATGAATCAATTATTTTTTCAATCAGCATCACAAATATAAATCAAATCTACAATCATCAAGCCAAAATAAAATCCATCCAAATCAAGCCCAACTTAACCCATTTGACTTGAAATATCCAAATGAACCAAAACCCATTTGAACCCAAATCAATTACAATAAAATCTATATATCAATCCTAAATCCATATATAAACTCAACTAAATCCAAATCAATCCAAAATTGACTTAACTAAATCGAATAGGCTCACTTGACCTAAGGTAACCTAAAGGACCTATTTAAGCCAAATTTCAATCCTACCTAAATTGGATTGAACCAAGCCTATCAATCCTCCTATGATGATTGTTGATCACCCTAGATTGATCAATTAGCATCAATTAGGTCAAACCAAGTCAACTTGGTCATTTGACCAAGTTAACCTACATGAACCAAACTAGGCAAATATCAACCCAAGATAAATTGATTGAAACTATTGATTCACACCAACCTATGATCAATGATTGGACATGACTCGACAATCAATTGAGCCAAACCTAACCCAATTAGCCCTTTGACCCAATTTGACCTAAAAGACAAAATTGGGATAAATCATGATATAACCTAAATTGATTTTAACTAATGGCTTAACTTCATTCTAAATTGATTACTGAACTTGACTAAAGCCATAATTGAATGCAATTTGACTAATTGGTCAACCTAAGTCATTTAGCCCAAATTGACCTAAAGGGTCAAATTGTCCAAAATCTAAATCAAATCCAAATTAATTCAAACCAAAACCTACAATCATCTTCAATTAACCAATTGAATATGAATCAACTCATAACCCAAGCCAATTTTTCCAATTTGGTCAAATTGGTCAACTTGACCCATTTGACCAACATGAATCCAAATGAGCCAAAATCAAACCTAAGTCAAATTGACTCAAGTCAATTGAACCAAAATACTTCAAATCATCATTTGAACTTGACCCAAGTCTTAGTTTGACCCAATTTAACCAATTGATCAACCTAACCCAACCTAGCCCAATTTGACCCACCCAAACTAGCCCAACCTAATATGGGTCAAATCCAAAGCCATACCCATTAGATTTTCCTCCCTGCATGGGATTTTTCCCAAAATGGCAAGTCAACTCCCCTCCTTTCCATGTGGCAGCCTCTTCACACCCAAATGGGGGCCTGACCTACCCACCTAGCTAGATGCAAGTGGGCTAGGTAAGCCTTGGAAAAAAGGGAGGTGAGTTAACTCACCTCCCCACAAAAAACTCATTGGATCTGTGGCAGGAGGAACCATCTTGAGCCACCCACCAAGGCCTCTGGCCAATGGAGTCCTCCCGCCGGACATAACCACTCCTCAAGGACCGCACGGCTAAAAAGCTTTAATCCCATCCGTACGATCCAAGGGAGGGGGGATATACCCCCCTCATTTTGATCAAAATCAAACACTCACACTCTCAGAGAGCTTCCTAGGGCATTTTTGAAATCCCTGATGCTTTCTTTGAGCACCCCAAGCTTCCCCATTGCCGAAATTCACTGTCCTGGAACAAGATAGCCTTCTACTCGACCCAACTCCTTCAAACCTCCACCAAATTCAAATTAACTTCAAACACACCTTCCCCACACTCCTTGAGCAAGAATAAATCATCTCATGAGCTCCACAGCCACGAGAGGTATGACTTTGATCAACATCGACCTGCAAATCGATGGTTTATGGCCCTCTGAGTGAACGACAAAAATTCTTGTGTGATAATCAGCAGGGCTTCATCTCCACTAGATGAAACATTCTCAATCAATTTTTTCGCCAGTCTCAAGCTCCGGCGAAGTAATTTCATCAAACCACCTCTTGGTGAAAATTGTTTAGAGATTTTTGAAGAAAAGTTGTATGTCGCACAAATCCAATTAGTAAATCCCTTTGGATCTACCTCATGAAGGTGTGGGTTAAATCCCAATTCGATCCAAGCTCGAGTGAGCTCGAATCAAGTGATGAAAGGCGGACAATGATCGTCTCTCATCGCTTGGGAGACGATGGATCACACACCATCCATTCCATATGATCGGAATGGGCAGTCATGATTATTTTCTAGATTTATCTTATTTTAATCCTTAAGAACTGGGGTTGATCTGCGCCATCCAATCTTAGATCGAATGGCGGAGATGAAAGTATGTTTGCCGCCAGCCATGTAGGCACTGAGTCAGACGACTTTAAGTAGTTAATCCTATGACACCACGTGGAAAGTGCACCACGCCAGTTGTTCGCATGGTGCTAATGGGATTAGACTTAATTAGGCTTAATTAATTATTTTAATGCTAAAACTTCAAATATTCATAACAAATTGTAGAAAAATCAAAAAAATACAAATAAATATTTATTTTAAAGGTATTTTAGAGGAGAATTATTTAAAATTAATTCAAATTAATTTTTAACAATAACTAAGACTTAATTAAAGTTTAATTATAAATTTAATTAACTTAATTACTCTTTAATTACTTTAGTAATTAATCCCAAACTTTGTGTGTTAGTTTAGTGGGATGACTTCTGTCTCTCATAATTTTCTTAGAATTTATTGCTTGGTTAATTAAGGTAGTTGACCATTTAAGCCTTAATCACTCTCTTAATTAGTTTAATTAATTAATTAACCTTCTAAATAGTAAAAATCAATTGATTAAGCACATTAATCACTGTTGAACAGTGAATGGGCAAGGGCAATGGGGTTAAGACCTCCCTCCTAACCTCTTTTCCTAAGTGCATTCCTCTTTAAAGGGAATATTAATTAAAATGACATTAATTAAGGATTAATTAGTTAATTAAAGTGGCTTAATTAATCAAACTAAAATCATAAGCATATCAGATAATTAAAAATGAAATTAAGGGTTCCTCTTTATGTGTTTAATAAAATAAAGACCCTTAAGGAAATTACCCTTTGTGTGGGAAAATCATAAAAGTACTTAATTAGATTCTTTAATTTAATTAACTCTTAATCATGAGCCATTTGCTTTAGGTCCTTGTAGGAGCATTGCAATTTTATTTTCTCACATGTTCATATCATTTGTGGCTCATAATTAAGTGGTTAATCAAATTAAGGAAGCATAGGTAAGGGTAATTAATTGATTTAATTAAAGATTCAACTTAATTAATTCATAAAATTCACCTAATTACCTTTCCTTAAACAAAATCAAATTACCAATGTGGGGATGGGATTAAAATAGTAAGTAAATTTTCTCCTCTTTAAACTTGATAAAAATCTCAAATCATAAGCTAATAAAGAAACTTTGGTTTTTTTTAAGTGACTTTATTTGATGTCATTGTCCTTAGGGCTTAATGAAATTGAATGAAATCATGTGGCTATGTTTAGTCATTTCTTTCCAAACACATTAGATGTTTTATGCCATTTACTTCATGCATTCATGCTTTCAAATGTAAATGAATCAAATTAATTTCTTTTATGTAAGCTTGCATGTATTGGCTTAATTAAATATATGTGTGGCTATTATCATTAATAAATTCAAAAGTATTTCCCAAAGCTTATAAATCAATTATAATACTTAGAGTGTTGATAATTATGAATATTCATAGGATTTGCATGTGTTTATAGCTTAAGAATATTAGATAAAGCTCTCTTTCTTATAATTCATATATAGATTTACATGAGTTTAAACTACAATGGATAAACTCTAAACAAACCTATCCAAAAGAAAGGCATTTTAAGATTAAGCAAAATGAACCAAATTCATATAACACACATTACTTCACTTCTTTCCCAACATGTATAACATGCATATGAATGTCTCCTAAGCATATCTTTACACACCAAATGAGAATATTTAGAACACTTTATAATGCATGCTAAGCAATTCATTTAAGGAAATTTGAAAGTTTATGATGCATGATTTTCCTTAAGTAGAAAAGTGATTTCTTATCCAATTTTCACATGCACACATGAAACTAAGAAATAAGTGAGTATAAGCCATTGTTAACCGAGGTGTAAGGTATAAACCTACTTAGACCACTTACTTAAAGCCTCACAACCTCAGGGTTTTCCAGACTAATATACCACTTTCTTTAAATACAAACATGTATACAAAATAAATGAATGGAAAAGAAAGGATGCAAAAATTTGTATTAGTTGATTTATTTTGTTTATGCAATTTATATATGCACACATAAGTAGCCTTCTTAAGTAATAGTGTAGGAATGAATAGGATATGGAATTAGGCAAGTGTTAGGTTCTTTTCAAATGAACCATACATCTTACCAAATCCTATTCAAAACTACACTAAATGAAAAGAGAATGAAGACCTACACTAAGCACATCCTTATATCTTACTCAGATGCAAGCTTATAATTAGAATATAAGTAACACACTTTCAATTTTGATAATTGATTCATATATTTTTGAAAATAATTTGAATTTACTAGTGATAATAGCCACTCATATTTATACTTTAGCCAACACATGCAAATTTGACATAAAGTAAATATTTTCATTTTTAAATTTGAACTTTTAAAAGTATGAATGCATGAAACAACATGACATACATATTTAGCATATGTTGGAAAAGAATTAAAGCAATGAAAGCATGTAAACACATTCACTTTAATTAAATTCTAAAGACAATCTTATGAAATAAGAAAGCTAAAAATAAATCAAAGTTTGCTTAAGATGATTTTTGTTTGGTTTTGAGTTTGATTTAATTTTAAAAATGTGAGTTGAGTTTGCTATTCTTAACCCATTCCCACATGTGTTTGGTATTTTTGTTTAATTTTTAGATGATTAGATTCAATTTTATATATTAATTAATTTAAGGTATGAATTAAGCAAGTTAATTAACCCTTACACACCCAAGCATAGTTAACCAAGTAATTATGAGCCAATGAGATGAAATAAAAACTCATAAGAAATTTAAACTTGTAGTGCACCTAGGAAGAAAAGGGCCTAATGCAATTTAGCTCATGATTAATGGTTAATTAAGCTAAGGGGTTTAGCTTAAGTAATTTCAAAACACTCATTCACATATATGAATTGGGTTTTGATTTCCTTAATTGAACTTAAGTTATTAAACAACAAAGCATCTACCCAAGGTAGATTAATTAAGTTCTAAAAGATTTTAGAATTTTTAGAAATTGATTAATGACATAATTAATGAATTAACCCTTAATTAAGAGAGGATTAAGGAAAGATAAGGGGGTTTAGGGAATAACTTAGGGAAAATGCCCCAAAATTATCCCCAAAATCTCCTATCCACTGGATCTAACCTTAATCAACCTTAATAATGGATTAAAACACAAATCCAACCTTAATTATCCTTAATTGAGTTAAGGGAGTAATCAGGAAATATATTTTTAATTATCCTAAGAAAATTAGGGGAGGCAGAGGTCATCCCCTAAAATATACCCAAGAAGTTTGGGATTAATCAGAGGATCAATTAAGAAGTAATTAACAAAATGATATTTCCATTAAAACCAAAATCAGAGAAACAAATAATTCAAAATCTATTGAAATCATTTTTAAAATATTCTAGGTTGAATTATCTTTCCATAGAAATTTATTTCATATTTTTCTAAATTTTATTGAGGGAGATATGAATTTTTGAAGGTCAGGAGATTAGTTAACATTAATTAAATTTCCTAACTAATCCCTCAGCTCGCAGCGTGACACGCAGTGGCGGCATTCAACGCGCTTTACACACATCGCGTGGTGAGCCTATTACTTGAACATCAAATCCAGATGGTGGCACGACGGCGGGACGCACTTTGATCCCTACCGTTTGATCAAGGATCGAACAACCAGGGATCATCCCACGATTTCTAAAGGGATAATTCATTTTCTAAACATGTGAATAATCTTGGTCATCCATCCAAAATGCGGATGGATGGCCAGGATCTCCTAAGTTCTTCCCTTAGGATCAACAGAGGTTGTCCATGATCTAGGGGAACATCCGAGCTTGATTGAGCTTGGATCGGAACAAGATTGTTCCCACACTATCTAAAGCTAAAGAGAAGCTTATCCAAATGGGATTTCTCATGACTTGAAAATTCCTTTCACAAAAGACCAACACCCCCAAAGCTAATTGGTCAGAAAATTTCATACCTCGCTGGAGGTGATCATCGACGCTCGAGCTCAATGAGGTAGCTTCGCCTAGTGGAGATGAAGCCCGGTTGAAAGTTTCAAGCCTTGGGGTTGAGTGGATCTTCCTATGGACCAACACCACTTCACTTCTTTTGCAGCTTTGATCCAATTGAGGCTCTCCTTGCTTTGGGAACCCAAGTGAGAGTTTGAGTGCACTCGGATTGATCCTCTGAGGGAGTGTGCAAGAGGAATTGGGATGGGTTTGAGTGAAGAGGAAGTTGAAGGTTCAAGTGAGCTCCCCTATTTTTTAATGGAGAAAACTAAGAAATACACTTTTCAAATCCTTCTTAGAAAGCTTAGATGGCTCTCTAATATTTCCTAACACCTCTAGGCTTCAATCTAATATGGGAATCATAATTTCAAATTGAATTATGGGGAGTATATCTCCCCCCTATGGCAATCGGATGGTCGACACCTCCCTTGCCATTTTGATCCAATTGACCATATTGGAGGGGTTGTTTGATCTATTTAGAGTTGGCACATGGTTAGTTTGAGGTCTTGAGTGGATTGCCAACCTCCCATGTGCATCAAATTTGGTGGAAGAAGGATTTGGAATGAGCCAATTTGACCCATGGGCCTGTCCATTTGGGCTAACCCAAACCCATTTTGGGTGCACCACTCTCCATTAGGTCCACTTGAGCTATTAGGAAGGGATCAAGTTGATATGAAGAGGGTATGATCATATTACCCATGGATTAGACCAAAATTTGTTTTATGGCCTAGGGTTAAAATGGTCATTTTTTATTTTTCAATTTAGATATGTTGGTATATGGAGAAACTAGGTTTGGCAAGTTTCATGATATTTGGAATTCATTTGATGAGGTTTGGCTCATGTTGACCCATTTAGGTTAAAATGGGTCAACTTGGGTCAACTTGACCAATTGGTCAAATTGGGTCAAACCAAGGGTTGGGTCAAGTTCATATGACCATTGGAAATGTTTTGGTGGCTTTGGTTTGATTCAATTTGGTTTAATTTTGAAGATGGCTTATATGACTTCTTTTAGGTCAAATGGGTCAAGTTGACCAATTTGACCCATTTGACCTATTTGGGTTAGGTCAAGGGTAGGTTTAGGTTTGGTTGGTCATATGGAGGGGATTGGTATCTTTGATTCCAATCAATGTTAGTTAAGTTTGAATTTGGCTCAACATGACCCCTTTAGGCCAAGTTGAGTTCAAGGTCAATTGGGATAGGTTAAGTCTAGTTGGCTAATTGAGACTTTGGTCAAGTTTAACAAGTGGTTCGGAATGAACTTGACCCATTGGTTTGAATCAATTTGGCTTAGATCAAGTTTTGATATATTTTGACTTTTTAGGTCAAGTTGGGTCAACATGGGTCAAGTGGCCAATTGGGCTAGGTTAGGCTCAAATGTTGACTTGGTCAAGTTCAAACATAGTTCATGAATGAACTTAGATCAATGGTTTCAATCAATTTGGCCTATGGTGGATTTTGGCTATGTTAGGTTTCATTTTGGGTTAAGTGTTGACTTGGTCAACCCTTAGGTTTAACTTGGTTTGACCTAATCTGATTGATTGATCATCTCATGATGATTGTTGATCATGATGAGAGGCATAGATGAGTTTGATTCAATCCAATTTAATTAGGATTAGAATTTGACTCATAAGGGTACTTTAGGTCGCTTTGGGTCAAGTGAGCCTAAGTGGGTCAAATGGCTTGGTCAAAGCTTGATTTGAGTTTGATTGAACTGGACTTATTTATGATTGAAATATAAATCCATTTGCAGGTGGTTTGAAGTCAAATGGTTTTGATCCATTTGACAATTTCATATTCAAAAGAAGAATATGAAAGGATTTGGGGTTTGATTTTTGGATTGATTTTTTATTTGGTGATTGAAGTTTGTATTTATATTTGGATTCATGATTGTAGGGTTGATTGAATCATGAAGAAAAATCAAGAGTTTGGCTTGATTTGAAGTTGATTTGGCTAAGTTCAAGATTTCGACTTGAAAGGCTTAAGTTGGATTTTGAGTAGATTTGAGTTTGATTTCTCGAATTAGTTTTGATTGTTTGAATTTATATTTCATTTATATCTGAATATAAATGAGAATATAAATGGACCATGAGAAAATTTCAAGGATTTGATCATGATTTAGGCTAAGTCCATTAAGAGGAATTAAAGGACTTATGAAATTTTGGAGTTTGAAGTTTGAATTTTTGATTTGATTTGATTGATTTATATTTATATTTTATTTATATATGTGAATATAAATGAGAATATAAATGAATTATGAGAAAATCCCATGAATTTGAATTGATTTGAACATGATTTTGGATAAGTCCTTTAGGGCAAATTTAAAGGACTTGGGAAATTTCATAAATTGCTTTTAAATTTTGAGTTTAGTTTGATTGGCTTGAATTTATATTTCATCATATATGTGAATATAAATGAATATAAATGAGTGAGAAAATCCCATGAGTTTGAATTGGTTTGGATCAAGATTTAGGCTAAGTCCTTAAGGGAAGATTAAGGACTTAAGAAAAGATTTGGACTTAAGAATTTCATTCATGGTTTCAATCATGGATTTCAATCATGGATTTTGATGATGGATTTCAATCACATGGAGTTGATTTGAATTTGGAGAAAATCAAATAAGATTGATTTGGAGTTTGACTTGAAGTAAGGAAGGCGAGAAACTGTTCAGGCTAAGGGTAGGCAAATTTTCTAACACCCTTAAGGCATGACCTATTCCTATTCTAATCCTTCTAAGTCTCTAGGGCTAAGTTGAGTGCCCACCTAATCACTAGAAGTGTCTTGAGACTAAGGATCTCTTAGTTTCTAAGATGAATCCTATGCTTAAGATGGAGGTGTTGAGAGCTCATCTTAAAAATGTGGTCAACAAAGGGCGCCCAATAGGTGTGGTGTGACTGACCAGGTACACCACACGTATTGATGTTGATCGAAATGATAAATAACACCGAAAGATCACAAGTACTAACAGAAACAATCTACCCCTAACCCAAGGTGTAGAAGGAATCCAGAGCTTAGTACGATGTGTCTTTACTTATGTCCAAGACATAAGAGAGAGGGAGGAATCCACTAAGGGATAGAGTAGATGAACCTTCCACTAGAGAAGCAAGTTCAAATCATCCACAAGAGGATGAGAGGCTTAATTTGAGTTCCGCTGGGGAAGAGGGTTGAATTTATTTTAATTTGTTGTTTATTTAATTTGATTTATTTTAACTCCATGGGGGATAGAAAAGTGAACTCTCCACTAGGGAGGCAAGTTCAAGTCATCCACAAGGGAGGGAGTATGAAATCCACTGGGGGATTAGAATTCTAGATCCCCTGGGGGAGCTAGAAAGATTTACATCTCACTGAGGCGAAGCAAGAGGATCTAATTTAGTTTGATTATTTTTTTTTTTCTTTGTTTCATTGGATTTGTTTTTTTTCAAATTTGTTTCAGATTCTGGGTTTTAAGATAGACCATGTTGGTTTGTGATGGATTGCACTAAGTAGGAGCCACAGAGGCCTTTAACTCAGATTTACCAATCCAAAGGGGTAATCTACTAAACACATAGTAGGACTAGCCAACCAAAGGGATACCTTTTGGTTTGCAATGATCAAGTTAAGAAGAAAGCATAGGGACTCACATCTTCAAATTGAGGAGCCACTAGGGTGATCGATTGCTTTGGGCAACAAATCAAACCTGACCTAAGGTTGACTATTGAGTGAATGCCGCTGGGGGACTTAGATCAACTCAAAGATAGTCAAGGGTAAATTTCATTTTTTTTTTTAGTTTGTTTTATTTTGATAGATTCCGTTGGTTTGTGATGAAATGCACTGAGTAGGGGCCATTGAGGCCTAGACATAACTCAGATTTACCAATTTAAAGGGAGTAGCCTACCAACCATAAGGTATGACTATCCAACCAAAGGGGGTGCCTTTCAATTTGCAATGGTCAAAGTCTTAAGAAGAAAGTGCGGGGACTCACATCTTCTAGTAATAAGGAACCACTAGGGTGATCAGTTGCTTTGGGCAACAAATTGAACCCGACCTAAGGCTGACTATAGAGTGAAGCTGGGGGACTTAAATAAACTCAAGGATAGTCAAAGATAGATTTCATTTTTAGATTATTTTGATTATGATGGATCCCAAAGGTTTGCGATGAACTACACTAAGTAAGGGTCAATGAGGCCTAGACCTAACTCAGATTTACCAATCCAAAGGGAGTAGTCTACCAACCGTAAGGTAAGACTATCCAACCAAAGGAGTGCCTTTCATTTTGTAATGGTCAAGTCTTAAGAAGAAAGCGTGGGGACTCACATCTTCTAGAAACAAGGAACCACTGGGGTGATCAGTTGCTTTGGGCAACAAATCGAACCCAACTTAGGGCTGACTATTGAGTGAATGTTACTGGAGGACTTAAATCAACTCAAAATAGTCAAAGATTAATTTCATTTGTAAATTTATTGTGATGGATTTTGTTGGTTTGCGATGGATCAAACTGAGAAGGAGCTCATATCAGCCTAGACCTATCTCAAATTTACTGAACCAAAGGGAGTAGCTTTCAGATCGATGGGAGAACTATCCAACCAAAGGAGTGCCTTTCAGTTTGCAATGATCAATTGAAGGGAAGAAAGCTCGGGGACTCACATCTTCCACTATAAAAGACCACTAGGGTGACCGATTGCGTTGGGCAACAAATTGAACACGACCTGGGGCTGCCCGTCAATTTACGATAGTCATGCTATATAGAATGTGTCATAATCTTACATCTTCAAAGGAGACTATGGGTAACCTATTTATGGAATAGAAACCCTAAGGAAGGACTATGGAGTGAGTGACCATGATTTATCTCAACTCTAGTCGCAATTCTTATAGGGAGTTCTAACATGCCTCTAAAGATAGATGCGCTTGGAAAAGGGGCTTGAATTCCTAATCCGCAAGCGAATTAATTTTGTTTATTTTTTTTTTAGTTTATTTTAATGTGGTCCATGTTGGTTTGCGAGGGATCAAACTAAGAAGGAGCTTATATTAGCCTAGACCTATCTTAGATTTACTAAACTATGGGAGAATCTGCATATCCGCTGAATAAATTCTCCAACCACAGGGGTGGCTACCAAGAAAGGGGAACTGTCCAATCCAAAAGTAACTCGGGTAGTGTCTAAATGGGGTCGTAAAGGATGTGATCCAAATAGAGTGCCCACAGGGGATGGGGCCGCTAAAGGGCTTAATCCAACACCCTAGAGAAGATGACATGGCTAATCATATATCCAATAGGTATTCGGTGTCCAACTCAAGGAGAAAGCTCGGGGAATCATATCTACCAAGAGTGGTGTACTCACGGGTGAGTCACTGTTAGCATAATGAACATCAACCAACCTAAGGTGCCCGTCAGTTTACAATAATCAACCTAGGAAGAAAGCTCGGGGACTCACATCCTCCTATAGTGGAACCGATGGATAGTCATCTCGAGCCATCCGACCTAGGGCGACTATTGAGTGAATGCCACTGGGGGACTCATATCGACTCAAACGTAGTCAAGAGGAAAGGAGCCTCTGGGGGACTTACCCTAAACCTCAAATATAATCAACCTAATTAGTGTATGATGGCTAGTTCAAGAAGAAAGCATGGGGACTCACATCTTCTTAAATAAAGTCAACATGAGGTAGCTCACTGGCTAGGCAGTGAAGCCTACCATACTAACAAGGCACTCATTGATTTGCAATGATCAAGTTAGAAGAAAGACTCACATCTTCCAACAAGTGACCATTGGGGTGACATACTACAGGTAGCATGTGACTGACCTAGAGCAATGAGTGAGTGCCACAATGTGGCCCCACATCAAGTAAGAGATAAAAAGATTTGTGTTTATTTTGTGTGCATGTGTTAATAGGAATAGATGCCTCTTAGGTTTTCTCACACCTATCCTAAACACACTAGGGAGTTTGATGGGATGGTGCCACAGATGGCAACCAAGAGATTCCCACTAAGAAAGGATGTCGCTCGGGTTCTCTCACACCTAACTTAGTTGTGCTAATCGAAATAGGATGCCTCTTAGTCTCTCACACCTATTCTAATAGCACCAAGAAGTTGTGTTTGTGATGTGAAAGAGGGAAAGGATGTCGCTGGGGGACTTTTACATCTACCCTAAATAGGTAATGATGGATTCACAAGATAAGCAAACAACGCTTCAAAAGAAGAGAAGATTTGATGAATGAAATCAGATTTTTGTTATTTTAATTAATAATTAGTTTCAAACATGATTTATTTCATGTGTAATATTTCTTTAGATAGAGCCCATTAATTGGAAGCATCGGGTGTTCCCCTTTACAATCAATAAGTCGATAAGATCCTCCTTGTAGGCCTTCTATGACATAGGGGCCTTCCCAAGTGGGTTCAAACTTGCCTCCCATCTTTAGACGGCAACAATTGGTCTTCTTAGGACTAACACAAGTTCTTTTGGAAAGGCCTAGGTCAGACCAGCTTGTTGTGAGCTTGAATCATTTTGGCTTTGTATAACTCAAGATTTTGGCACGCCCGTAGGCGACTTTCCTCCAAACCATCAAGCTCTTCTAACTGCAACTTTGCATGCTGCTTTGAAGTGATCTTGCTACAAATTGCTATCCTTAGTGATGGGAGTTGAACTTTTAAAGGTAGAATGGCTTCGGACCCATACACTAAGGAAAATGGGATATATTGAGTTGGATGGTAAGTGGTGCAATAGCCCCACAAGGCTTCAACCAACTGCTCATGCCACTGCATTTATTATCATCAAGAGTTTTCTTTAATATATGGATGAGAGTTTTGTTGAATGCTTCTGCTAAGCCATTTGCTCTGGGGTAGTAGATGGTAGAGTATCTCTAATCTATACCGTTTCTCCTGGAGAAGCTATTAATCTTCATGCTTTTGAATGCAGTACCATTATCAGATATAATTTTTCAAGGCACCCCAAACCTATATAGATATGGTTCTAAAAAAAATATGAAGCTGACCTCTTTGAGTGGGATGGCTTCACCAATTGGAAAAGTAGTCGTTTAAGATGAATCGATCCACCTTGAAGAAGGAGGATCGATCGACCGACATGTTGGTACCCCAACACTCAAATGAGGCCAATGTGGGGTGTAGAATGTTGGGTGGTTGGTGGAGGACCACACTGTACCTAACACTGATGGCATCTTCTAGCTACATCCATGCAATCAAATCATCAAGAAGTAGTATCCTAGTCTCTGATCTTCATCTTCATCTTTGAACTGATTGATGAGCTCTCATAGACAAATGTACCTCATTACAATGCTGCTTCATATTTATCTAAACAATGTAACCACATTTTGTCAAAGGACTGGATATAGTGCCATCAAAGAGCATAGAGAGAGCTCTATATTTCACCGATGGGCTTGTGACTTTTTGAGGTAGTTTTCGGTTCAAATAGTCTATGAACATTGCCTAATCCATCTCCGTCCTTTTGGCAAGAACCTCCCCTTCAAGAGAAAGTCTCTGATGAGTTCAACATCAATAAGGGATAGACTTGTCTATTTTGGACCCTTATTGAATGGAATGGACTCATCTTCCGGACAAGTCAATTTCTTGAAAGTTTGGCCAAACCATCCTAGTGTTCTACTGAAAACCTTGTAGATGGTGACTTGAAATTGGGCCAATAGCTTCATGGTATACTCATGGTAGTGATGAAGCTTGGGTTTGAAAACTTAGACTGACCCGGGTTGATAACCAACCGAGAATCCCCAAAGATGTTGATGCTCTTGACACATAGTGATGACTAACTAGACTAGCAATCAAAGCCTCATACCGCCTTCGTTGTAAGGGTTAGATAGTATGAGAATCTCATCAGATCACGATCTAGAGTTAAAAGAACTATTCCTACCCCTGCCTTTCCAGGGAGAATATATCATGGTGCTTCACCTTTAGGAAAAGAAGCTGCACCATTAAAATGCATCTCCCATCGATGGTTGCCAGCCTCCCCTAAGTTCATGATTTATTCATTAGGGAGATTTTCACTAAGTAGAGAATCAGAAGTGGGTGTGCTAAGAAATCTGTTGTCTATCCTTTTACTCATGAGGGTACAAATGTGATATCAAATTGTAAAAGAGTATCATGGACCAATGTGCCAAATGTCTGAAAGATAGGTGTCATAAGATACCGCAGTGGATTTGTCTTGAGATCAAGTTCACCTTATGAGAAAGCATATAATGTCATAGTTTTCGGGAAGCGAAGATCAAAGCTAGGTAATGTTTCTCAATAGGTGGGTAGTTTCCAGGATCGATTGAGGGTTGTAGAGCACTCTCCTTCCCTTCATCATTATTTGGGCCAATAGCAATCGAGAAGTCATCCAATGCAAAGAAAGGAGTGGTTGGCAGATAGTCGTGAAGGCCTACCAAATACTTGATGTCTTCAAATGCGTGATGGCACTTATTATCCCACTTGAATTTAGCATCCTTTTTAACAAGTGCTGAAAATGACACATCTCCCCGATAGGTTGAGATAAAGCTTAGATATGCCAACCATCCTTGAAAGGATCTGAGTTGAGTTTAACTCTTAAGAGGTGGCATTTCTAAGATAGCTTTAATCTTTTAGATCTATTTCTATTCCTATGAACAACAAACAAGGAATTTCCAAGCTACCCAATGCACACTGTGGATTCATTTTGAGGTTATATTATCTTAACCATTCAAAACTACTCTCAAGTCAAAGAGATGGTCTCTTTTCTTTTGCTACTTATATCATCAATGTAGCACTCAACCCGATGATGGATGAGTTCATTGAAGATCTAAGTCATGGCCCGCTGTATGTAGCACCAAAGCATTTTAAGGCCAAAAGGCATGACCCTATAATAGAAGATTCTGATCGGGGTTCAAAAAATATTGTTTCTTTCATCTTTAGGAGACATCTTGATTTGGTTAGTGATGACCCATCCATGAAAGAAAACACATGAGATGAGGCAATGTCCACCATTAATTTCGGTATAGGAAGAGGAAACTCCTCCTTAGGACATGCCTTGTTAAGTCCCTAAAATTGACACATATTTTGGCCATTCTTCTTCTTAATTGGGACTATCCCAAGATATTTTTCATCCATTTTAAATGACTTTCTAATATACATCTAGGAGCAATAGGGTAGTTAGGTCTATTGCTAGCTTGTGGCTCTACATGTGGAGATAATGCATTTCTTCATAACTCCATCCAAAATAGTCTTTAAACTCACCAATAGCCTAACTAAGTCATTAGTTTCTTCTTCATTCAAAGAATGAACCGATGTATGTCGTGGATTTTCTTCGTCCCAGGTTGATTTCTTTGTGCTTGTCTATTATTGAATGATTTCTTCAAATTCTCAAGGTGCCTCTGATTTGAGATCATCTGATCATCTGAGGTTTCTAAACACACATTCTCATAAGAGTTGGGTGTGAAGAACATATCATACCAAATGATTGGTAAACCAAGCAGAATCGCCATCATCATCAACCCACTATCAATCCTAATCCCGCTCTGATTGTGCTTCCCTTATATTGTTCCAAAGCTTTTCAAAGTACTCTAACCTGTGCCTAGACCACGTATGAGGAATCAAACCTTTTTGTATAAGATTTTGAACACAAGGCAAGTAAAAATCAAGTAATAATTCTATTAATTCTTTAAAAGTGTCCTCCTCAAGTTCTACATCCACTTTAGGACTTGAGGATGATGATCCCAAAAAGAACCTCTTCTACTTCATGTCACTCGAAGACTTAGGGGCTTCCTAAACTACCAAACCTTCAACTTTCTGAGATGTAAGTGGGTTAAGAGCTAAGGTTCCCAACTGCTTCCTAATAGTTACACATAAACCAGATTCGAATACTTTGCTTTGCTTGGAGGCCTGGTCTTCATCACTAAATGGATCGAAAGTCACCTCCAAGAAACCCGCTGAGAGGGGTTGGCTGGTATACTAATTACATTAGACTCATCCTCCGAGCTGAATTCCAAGTCTAAGTGAATAGTAGGGTACTCATGAACTAACACACCTCACTGATGGCCAACTAGGAGGTCTTCCACCTGAATTGCCTATGTTTCTTCCTCTCGCCTGGAGGTGAGCCATTCTACCCACATGTCCATATGATGGAATGAACTGGGTGGAATGTGCGTCTATTTCTTTCTCATTCCCCTTTCTTGTGACTTTGGATTTTCATTTTTCTTTTTTCTTTTTCTTTTCTTGATTTTTATTTTCTTTTGCTTTTGAATTTGAATTTTGTCCAAGTTCACGAAAGTGGGGTGAGAAAAGATAGTAGGTCACATCCTCATAAATCTCAATCTCTAACTAAAATGGTTTTCATCATCGCTTGACATGATATTCAATTCCATCTTTTCAACTTGATGCACTAATGGAGGGAGGATGGAATGATCTTATTCGATGTATCCAAGGCCTACCAAGCAAAGCAAAGGAATGAAGTATTTGAATCAATGATGTAAACTTGGCTTCAGCCTTCCAAATACCCTATCTCCAAAGGTAACACTATAGAACCTAAAGCCTGCTCACCTTGTTCATTGAATCCTCTCAACATCATCCGATCTCCTCGAAGTGTAGAGATGTCGATCCTCAAATAAACATGGATATTTAGACTCATAATGTTCACCGATGCACCTGATCCATGAGAACTCTAAGTCTGAACTGTTCATGTCATGATGTAGGGGACTGTGTGCTCAAGTCCCCAAGAAGGTCTTCATCTGTGAAGGTGATCCTCGAGCTTCTTTGCATAATGTGCCTCACCTATAAAGGGTCACCGAAGCTACATATTCTCGTGATCACATGAGATCTCGATTAGTGATTATCTCTTCGGAGCAAGATATTATCATATGTTTTGGGAGAAAACTTTCTTTTCTTAGATGAGAAAGGATATTGTAGTCCACCTTGGTGGTCCTCCACAAGCATATCCAAGGGTGGAGCATCCGTGGAAGGGCTTCTCGATCTTGTACCAATGACTTATTTCCTCTATCTTGAGGTGCGCCCTAGGAGGTAGAAACCTCTGAGGTTGACTTTGATCTCTTATGGCGGTGATGGAAGGTTCTACTTGCATGCTCACCAACTTCTCCTATGGGATCCTGAGAATCAAATGATTCCAAGTCTATCTCAAGAGGTGAACCCCTAGTATTCAGAGTTGGAAAGACCAACTCTGAATCAAAAATAGAAAGAAGGAAATTATTATAGTTATTTTGACTTGAAGAGTTATCGTTAGGAATAGAAGAAGACAACCCATCAGAAGTAACACTGATGTAATTCAAACTAGCTTTATTCTTCAATTTCTTAGAGTTATTTGGAGGTATAAAGTAGAAATCAAGTAAAGTGAGTGGTGTAAGGGATCAAATGCCCTTATCCGTTGATACAAGAGTTTTACTAGTAGAAGAAATAGAAGAGCTAGTTGAAGTGGAAGAAGTCACTAGTATGGAAGCTATAATTATAGGCTGGAGGTTGGACATCGTGGTATGCTAAAGGGCTATCAGGGTGACACATGTTACTCTTCTTGAGCTCCCCTTTCTAGAGTTGCAGCAACTTGCAAACCTTCCTTGATGTTGGAGGTTTGAGATGACTCAAGCACCTGCAAGGAGAGCTTCTTGATCTTTTGGATATTCTTCTTAGAGGATTTGGATAAGAAATATCCCAACCTTCTTTAATATTGGAAGGATCACATGTATCCCCAAGGAATACCCTAATGGAACTCGATGGTTATTCCACAAGGTATTCCTTTGGGATAACTACAACAGATCTTGAAACTATTCAAGCGGTCCTTGAATGTGAAGCAATCCTCCAAATGCGGCCTAGCATACGGTGGTAGGGGTAAAAGTTTGGATCATGACTTTTGCCTACTTCCTTCGGTCTCTTAGGCTCAGGTAGCTGAAAATCAAGCTTCTTTAAGAGATTCTTAAAGATTTCCCTGATTACCTCCCTCTTAAAAGAATAAGGTTTGTTTAACTTATCTAAAAGATTAGGTGGACCATAGCTACGTGGATATGCATGTACTCTTGTTGGTGGGTGAGAAGGTGGCGTCTTGGCCGTGGAGGCTATTGTGGAGGCCAGTAGGGCTGCCTCGATGGTGGCAAAGGAGGTGGAGGCTGTTGAGGTCATGGTCTCTCGGACTGATCTCTAGCTGGCTGCTTCCCCCTCAACCACTCTTGCTCGGTTTCTTTGTAGACCTTCAATTGGTCTTGAAAAGGCAATTTTTGGCCTCTCCTTAGACTAGCGCTTTGTTGATTAGCTTCTCAAATATGTCTTTAATAGTGAAGCCCTTAAGCATGAAGGTGAGCCATGGAAATTCTTCTTCAAGAGAATCTCAATGGCATGCTCAGCAGTGGTTCACATTTCATACTCAGTTACACCATCAAGAATGTAATCAACAAGGGACCACGGGTCTATTATTGCTACAACGAGATCACCTACAATAACCCTTTCTTGAGCTCACAAACCTCTTGATGAAGAGTTGCTCTAACTCGAAAATATCTTTTTTACGTTGGGTAGTTCAATAGAAAGCAATCTCGCTAGGCTACTAACGAAGTGGAAAAAAAAAACATCATACCACGCATTGCAACAACAACCCTAAATGTGCTATATCTTTGCCTTGGGTTTCCACTGCATCAAAGCTTTTGAAGGAAGGTGGTATGAAACCCTTGGGATATTGGATTGAATCAAATTTCTCTGGGTAGGGTCTACCCTTTGGAACCGATGATCCTCCCCATACTTGAGCCAACGTTTCCTTCACTTGCTGCTCAACCATGGATTTGATATCTTTTTCTTGTATGGATATACTTTCCACTACCTTCCTATACATGCTAGTGCTACCTTGCTCAAAGGTAGTCTTTGGGTCCAAGACATGCACTAACTCAGTGACTAATATTTGTAGTAGGAAGAACTCGGGGCTTATTTGGCGCTGCTAACAAGTCATCTAACTTATGTGCCATCCTATCTATCTACTCATCCTTTTGTTTTAACTGATGTCGGAGGTGTTGGGTTGATGTTGGGTGTCTTTGTGATCAACCTCATCACCTTTCATGGCCTGTTATTCCCTGAGAAGAGATCCTCTAGTATCAACCATGCAGACTCTAACAGAGTCTCCCAACAAGTCATCTACTTTGGGATCGAAGCTGACTCTCTTCTCATCTGATAAATCGTACCCTAAAATTTCCTTCTTTTTCATGAAATAATGAGCCACTATCTCATATAAAGAATGGATCAATCTGTGCAGGTACAAATATCTTTAGCTAAGGTGTGATCACTATCGTGTAATGAGAGGCACAAGACCTCTCCTATTGTCGGAGAGTCAATCCTATGTGGACTATACTCACTAGATGAATGACACTCCTGACTATCACTAGGTATGAGAGGGGTAGCAATCCTAGGATGTTCCACTATCAATGGTGCAGCTGGACTATCATCACGCTAAAATAACTCACCATCTCCACATCCGTTGTATGGCGAGTTGGTGAAGGATGACCACGATGCTTGGGGTTGCCACTCCTTCCACCACTCGGGGTAGAAGGTCGAGCAAGAGAGCTCGGCACCCCAATAGGTGGTGTGGATGTGGTAGGATCCTGCATACCCATCACCACGGGGTGCCTAGATATGGCCTTCATGGCCTTTGCTGGAACTGGGGACGCCGTGACCAAGGCTAGTGATGGCGGATGAGGGGTAGAGTGGTGGGGTGGAGACACCACCAACTCTCTAAGAGCTATCCTCCTATGATGACTAGTCCTAGTAAGAAGGATATTGTCAGTATGGTCAGTGTAGGTAGCGCACCAAGCTGGAAAATCAATAGAGCTGCTGGTGGCCGAACCTCCGTCTCCCTAGTAATGTGTTGTATGGGCCCTGACCCTCTCTGAGGATATGCTTCCCACTAGGGGGATGATTGATCGAGATCAGCGAGTTACTCGAGTGTTCATAAGATCACCTACAGCATAGGTCGGCTTCGACCTCCTTCTCAGTAAGCATGGCTAATCGCACTCGGAGGAGGTGATGAGTGAATCCTCTAACATCTCTCTGTTAGAGAGGATGGAACTAGTTCACTATAACCGTGGTGATAATAGGAACTCTCAATAGGCGAGCAGTGCCTCCAACTCCTTTGTAATCCTAGTGTGATACCACTTGATCATGTGGTTTCTATTCCTACGTTGTGTCCTAGTATGATGGGAGGAGTGAGATCTAGACCCATACTCAAAGGTAGGGGAGGTAAGCCCTGAGATCAGGGAAGCCTTACCCTTAGAGGGTACCGATGAGAGGGTGCTAGCTCTCACTAGGGCAGCCCAAGAAACCATGGGGCTCATTGAAGCGGGGCACTGGCAGTGCTACGGTGCTATCTGTGGCTGGGACGCTTTGCTTTCCTCTTTGAGGAGACATCAGAGTCGAAGGGTAGATCAATCCTGAAGAACATTTCCTTATCATAAAAATGGTAAGGAGAAAGTCTTTAAATATTTTCTTTTATTAGATTTTCATTTTTACCCATTGGAGAATCCAACGAGAGTTTTAAGACCAGCATGGGGTGAGGTCCTAAAACCTAAATATGTTGGCTAGCTTAACTTAAGGATGAAATAAGAAAAGTGCCAATGGAAAGAAAGAAAGTCTAAGGTTCATACAAAAGTACAAACCCACTATCGATACTTAGAGACACTGATCATTTACCAAAGATGGAGAGAGGAACCATTCCCAACGGAGATGCCAGAAAAATCTGTGGTGAAAAATTTCTATAGAGCCGCCTTTCAAATCTGTGGGTAGAAAGAGAGGCAAGACTATAAAAATTCATCTTTTTAGGATGCCACGTAGATCCACAGATGTGCTTATTGAGGTGATTAGGTACGAAATTAAAGAGAGGTATACTATCTCGAAAGATAGAAATCACCACCCTACAATTGACCTAATCACCAAAATAAGGACTCCTAAGGACGTTGGGTCTTCGAAGTGTAACAGAGATTCTTCCACTATTTTACATGGAAAAGTAAAGTAGGGTTTATATTAATATGGATTCTTCCCTACTTTACATGGAAAAGTAAAGTAGGGTTTATTTTAAATGGGTTCATTAAGTTCCCTAGGCAAGCCCCATAGTTAATTACATCCATGATTCCTTAGAAAACTCTGATTAAGGAATGATCATTGTCTCAAAGATTTCAATAGGAAAGGACTATCAATCAATTGGTTATTTTGAAGATCAAATGGGATTGATCAAAGAGTTATTATCAGCCAAATGGAGATAAGTAGGAGATGCTCAGATGCTAGGAAACTGTGAGCATCTCAAACTATCTATGATTGGGCTTTATATTTTGAATTGATTTAATTTGTTTTAGTTGCATTTTTCATTAGAATTTAGACTTATGATTCCTTAATACAAGATTAAGAAATGCAGAGGTGAGGATTTATGCTTATGGCCCATGAAAGAAGACCTAGAATAAATCTAGGGAGCTTTGGCGGGAAAGCACAACCTAAATCTAAGTGAAAATGGTATTTGGTTTGCCTCCATAAGAGGACAAAAACAACTTTTACAACCACTGGTGGCAACTAACTCCTATGATTTTAAATTTGTATAAAGTCTTATGCTTAAATAGATAGTTAGGCTTTATTATTTAGAAAGAGACTAAGTCCTTAAACTCACTCCTAAGAGACTAGATCATGTAAAGGCATGCTTCAAATGACCTAAATCTAATGCAATTTAAATTTCATTTTATTTTTATTTTGGACAATTATTTTGACTAAATATGATTATATGCTAATGCATGAGAAATAAGATTATTGGCCAAAATCGAAGGGAGGAGGTGTGTTTCCACCATGGCTCTCAGGTCAAGCCAAGTTTCTCGGCAAAGGTGGAAGCCCTCAATCAAGAGTGAAATAAGATGCATTTGTGCATGATGTTATAAAAGAAATCCATCTAAGGGTTGCTAATTCTTTTATCTTGATTTTAAACTAAGCTTTAGGTGAGGTTATGAGTTGTTTATTTTTTAGTTTTAAGTTGGGTAAAAGATTTATTTTTCCCTAAAGAGCCTAATCCACATCCACCATACATAAAGCAAAAGAAAACTAGGAAAAGATGCCACTTAATGCAAAGCTAAACAAATCATCAATCAATTTATAAAGCTAATCAAAAGAATAAGGTTGTGTGGACACCACACAAACCCAAAAATCAAATTGTGGGAGCTCTATAATATATAACCCATTACAAATGAATTAAAATTAATTGCAAGGAATTCATTGTTATGGGGTCTTCAAGCTTCATTTCTTCTTTCTTCTTTTTCTTCTTTCTTCTTTGGTTCTTCTTTTGGATGGTTGGAAGGTGGATGCTCCAAGGCTTCACATGGTGCATAAGATAGATCTTATGACCAATCATCTAATCCCCATAACAATCATTCCAAAATCTAATTAAAATTACATGAAAAGGAAAAGTAAATCTAACTAAAAATAGAATTAGCTAAAATAATCACACACAAATCCAAGCATGTATATTGGACTTATCACCCACACATGGGTGACTAAGTCCACATTTATAGATTATGCTTAGGGGTATAAGCTAAGCAAAAAGTATTTATATTTTTATTTATGATGCCTTAAGCACAATCCACTGAAAAATAATGGTTAGACTAGATCCATCCATTCATTCTATGCATACATAACATCCAGTCTAAAACATATATCAAAATAAAATAAACATCAAACCATGCTAACTAAAGCTAGAAGTGGTGACTTAAATGTGTGTGCTTTGAAGGTTTGTGTGGTATGCTTAGCTATGGCTTTAAGTTAAATTTTCTAAGTGTGAAGCATGTTCAACTTAGAGGAGGGTTTCATTTAAGTTGTTTAGATTTTGTTGATTTTATTTCATGTTTTGATTTGGTTAAGTGAATCTACAATTAATTACTAAGTTATGAGAGAAAAGAAGAGAACTTCTCTTTCCTTCCCTAACTAAGTAATTTCTAAAGTAGATTCATATTTTAGTTTTATTTAGTGAATGTTTTGATTAATCTTTTAATTAATCCTAAGTTTAGATGAACTCTAAACAAACCTATTCAAAAGAAAGGCATTTTAAGATTAAATAAAATGAAAAATTCACACACACTTCATTTCTTTCCCAAACATGTATAACATGCATATGAATGTTCTAAGCATATCTATACATCAAATGAGAATATTTAACACACTTTATGATGCATGCTAAGTAATCCATTTAAGAAATTTAGAAGTTTATATGCATGATTTTCTTAAGTAGAAAGGGTTTCTTATCCAATTTTCACATACACATGAAAGTAAGAAAGGCATAAGTGAGTACAACCATTGTTAACCAGAGGTGTAAGGTATAAAACCTACTTAGGGCTACTTAAAGCCTCATAACCTCTTGTCAGACTAATATACCACTTTCCTTAAATACAAACATGTGTACAAAGAAATGAAATGGAAAAGAAAGAATGCAAAAGTTGTATTATTATTTTTTGTTTATGCAATTTATATACAAGCATAGTATCCTTCTTAAGTATGTAGGAATGAATAGATATGGAATTAGGCAAGTGTTAGGTTCTTTTCAAATGAACCACATCTTACCAAATCTATTCAAAACTATACTAACATAAAAAGAGAAGGAAACCTATAAGCACATCCTTATATCTTTCACATGCAAGCTTATAATTAAATATAAGTAGCACACTTTTGATAATTGATTCATATATTTTTGAAAATAATTTGAATTTAGTAGTGATAATAGCCATTCATATTTCTACTTTAGCCAACACATGCAAATTTGACATAAAGTAAAATTTTCATTTTTTTAAATTTGAATTTGAAATATGAATGCATGAAATCACATGACATACATATTTAACATGTTGGGAAAGATTAAAACAATGAAAGCATGTAAACACATTCACTTTAATTAAATCCTAAAGACATTCTTAGAAATAAGTTTAAAAAATAAATCAAAGTTTCAAATGATTTTTGTTTAGTTTGAGTTTGATTTAATTTTGAAAATGAGGTGAGTTTGCTATTCTAACCCATTCCCACATGTGTTTGATATTTTTGTTTAATTTTTAGATGATTAGATTCATTTTATATATTAATTAGGTTAAGGTATGAATTAAGCAAATTAATTAACCCTTACACCCACCTTAAAAAATTTAATAATTATGAGCCAATGAGATGACATAAAACTCACAAGAATTTAAATTTGCAATGCACCTAATAAAGAAAAGGGCCTAATGCAATTTGGCTCATGATTAAGTTAATTAAGCTAAGGGGTTTAGCTTAAGTAATTTCAAAACACCCTTTCACATATGAATTGGATTTCCTTAATTGAACTTAGGCTTATTAACACCTAAGCATCTACCCAAGGTAGATTAATTAAGTTCTAGTTTTTAGAATTTTAGAAATTAATTAAGGGATAATTAATGAATTAACCCTTAATTAAGAGATTAAGGAAAGAAAGGGGTTTAGGGAATAGCTTAGGAAATGCCCCAAAATCCCTAAACCTCCTACTGGATCAAACCTTAATCAACTTAATCAATGAATTAAAACACTAATCAACCTTAATTATCCTTTAATTAAGGGAGTAATTAGAAAAATAGCAATTCTCAATTAAGCCTTAATAAATCCCAAAAAAATTAGGGAGGTAGGTCATCCCTAAAACATACCCAAGAAGTTTGGATTAATTGAGGATTAATTAAAGTAATTAGCAAAATAATATTTCCATTAAAACCCAAATTAGAGAAAAAGATAATTAAAATCCATTGAAATCATTTTTAAAATATTCTAGGTTGAATTATCTTTCATAAAATTTATTTCATATTTTTTGATTTTTATTGAGGAGATATGAATTTTGAATCGGAGATTAATTAAATTAATTAAATCCCTAACTAATCCTCGACTCATGCGATTGATCCATGATTTACATGTGTCGCATGGTGAGTGTCTTAAAACATGTCGGATGGCGTGGCGGGGCGCTTGATCCCTCATTCGATCGGATCGAGGAGATCATCGGTTTTAAAGGGATAAATTCTAAATGTGAATAATCTTCATCCATCCAAAATGCGATGGATGGTAAGATCTCCAGTTCTTCCAGGATTAATGAGATCCATGATCAGGGAAGATCGAGCTCGATTGAGCTCATGGAACAATTGTTCCCACACCATCTAAATAAGCAAAATCCAACGGTGGATTTCTCATCTTGAAAATTCTTTCACAAAGACCAACACCCCATAATTTAAGTGGTGAAAATTCATACCTCATGAGGTGATCACCATTCTTGATGAGGTAGCTTCTAGTGGCAAGCTGTTGAAAGTTTCAGCCTTGGGGTTGAGTGGATCTTCTATGGACCAACACCACTTCACTTTTTTGATCCAATTGACTCTCCTTTTCTTTGAACTTGATGAGAGCTTGGTGCACTCAATTGATCCTAGAGTGTGCAAGAGGTGGGATGGGTTTGAGTGGGAGAAGTTGGTTCAATGAGCTCCCTATTTTTTAAAAAATTAAGAAATCATCCTCTTAGAAGCTTAGGAATGCTCTGATCTTCCAACACTCCTAGGCTTCAATCGAATGAGGAATGAATTTCATTGAAAGGGGTATATCTCCCCATATGGAAATGGACGGGAAATATTTTGATCCAATTGAACCATATGAGGGTTGTTTGATCTATTTAGAGTTGCACATGGTTGGTTTGATTTGGGTGGATTGCCAACCCCATGTGCAATTGAGTGGGGAGGATTTGAATGAGCCAATTTGACTATGGTGGGTTTGGCTTGGGTCATTTGGGCTGACCCAAACCCATTGGGTTGGGTGCACCACTCATCATTAGGTCCCTTGAGCTTTTAGGAAGCCTCAAGTGATATGAAGAGGGTATGACCAAATTACCATGGATTAGGCCAAAATTTGTTCTATGGCCTAGGGTAGAATGGTCATTTTATATTTTTTTTAATTTGGATATGTTGGGTATGTGGAGAAATAGGTTTGGCCAAGTTTCATTGGATTTTGAATTCATTTGATAGGGTTTGGCTCATGTTGACCCATTTAGGTCAAAATGGGTCAACTTGGGTCAAGTTGACCAAATTGGTCAAATTGGTCAAACCAAGGGTTGGGTCAAGTTCATATGACCATTTGAAATGTTTTGGTGGCTTTGGTTTGGTTCAAATTGGTTTAGTTTTGAATTTGGCTCATATGACTTCATTTAGGTCAAATGGGTCAAGTTGACCATTTGACCCATTTGACCTATTTGAGCTAGGTCAAGGGTAGGTTTAGGTTTGGTTAGTCATATAGTGGATTGGTATCTTTGTTTCCAATCAATTTTGGTTAAGTTTGAATTTTTTGACCCTTTAGGTCATGTTGGGTTCAAGGTCAAGTAGCTAGTTGGGTCTAGTTGGCCAATTGAGGCTTTGGTCAAGTTCAACAAGTGATTTGGAATGAACTTGACCCATTGGTTTCAATCAATTTGGCTTAGATCAAGTTTTGACACATTTTGACTTTTAGGTCAAGTTGGGTCAACTTGGGTCAAGTGGCCAATTGGGCTAGGTTAGGCTCAAATGTTGACTTGGTCAAGTTCAAACATAGTCATGAATGAACTTAGATCAATGGTTTCAATCAATTTGGCCTATGGTGGATTTTGGATGTTAGGTTTCATTTTGGGTTAAGTGTTGACTTGGTCAACCCTTAGGTTTGACTTGGTTTGACCCAATTTGATTGATTGATCATCCATGATGATTGTTGATCATGATGAGATAGGTGAGTTTGATTCAATCCAATTTGGTTAGGATCAAATTTGGCTCATAAGGGTACTTTAGGTCACTTTGGGTCAAGTGAGCCTAAGTGGGTCAAATGGCTTGGTCAAAGCTTGATTTGAGTTTGATTGAACTTGTATATGGACTTATGATTGAAATATAAATCCATTTACAAGTGGTTTGAAGTCAAATGGGTTTTGATTCATTTGACAATTTCATATTCAAAGGAAGAATATGAAAGGGTTTTGGGTTTGATTTTGAATTGATTTTTTTTTTGATTGAAGTTTGTATTTATATTTGGATTCATGATTGTAGGGTTGATTGAATCATGAAAAAAATCAAGAGTTTGGCTTGATTTGAAATTGATTTGGCTAAGTTCAAGATTTTGACTTGAAAGAGGTTGGATTTTGAGTGATTTGAGTTTGATTTTTTGGAATTGGTTTTGATTGTTTGAATTTATATTTCATTTATATATGTGAATATAAATGAGAATATAAATGATCATGAGAAAATTTCAAGGATTTGAAGTGGATTTAATCATGATTTAGGCTAAGTCCATTAAGGAATTTAAAGGACTTAGGAAATTTTAAATTTTTGAATTTTGAATTTAGTTTGATTGATTTATATTTATATTTCATTTATATATGTGAATATAAATGAGAATATAAATGAGTATAGAAAATCCCATGAGTTTGAATTGGTTTGATCATGATTTAGGCTAAGTCCATTAAGGACTTAAAAGATTTGATTTGGAATTTGGTTATTTTAAATATGATTTTTATATTTTATATGAGAATATTATTTGAATTTGAGAAAATCAAATAAGATTGATTTGAGTTTGATTAAAAGGAAGGAATAGGAAGTTAATGAAATTTTAATATAAGGATGAATTTATTTAAATTTCAATTTGAGATTTGATTTTAATTTATATATATCTTGGACTAAAATTTTAGTGAAGAGAATAATGTCTAAGATGGAGGTTTGAGAGCTCATTAAAATGAGGTCAATAAAGAGAATAGGTGGGGTGATTTGAAGAATAATATTAGTGTTGATAAAGATCAACAATGAAAGATTACAGCACAAAAAATCTAAACACAGGTGGAGAAATCAGCTTAGTGCAATGTGGCTCTTATGTCAAAGACATAAGAGAGTGAAACCAAGGGATAGAGTGTGAACCTTTTAAGTAGGTTCAAATCATTGAGGGATGAGAGGTGGTTGAGTTCATTTGAGGAAGAGGGTTGAATTTGTTTAATTTATTGTCAAATGATTTATTTTGACTCCGAGGGATGAAAAGATGAATCTCCATAGGGATGCAAGTTCAAGTCATCCAGAGGGAGGGGTTGAAATCCATAAGGATTAGAATTAGATCACTAGGGGCTAGAAAGTCATCTGAGGAGAAGCAAAGTTGATTTAATTTGATTAATTGTTTGATTTTATTTCTTTCATTGGATTTATTTTGTTTAAATTTTTTAGATTTATTTTGAGATGATTGGTTTGCGATGGATGAGAGTAGAGCCATGGAGGCTGACTAACTTCAGTTGATCCAAAGGGTAGTCTACTAAACACATAGTAGGACTAACCACAAGGGATGCCTTTTATCAATGTCAAGAAAGAAAGCAGACTTACATCCTCAAAAAGAACCGGGGTGATCTTTGCAGAAATAAATCAAAGACTATTGAGTGAATTTTGGGGACTTATCAACTCAAGATAGTCAAGGATTTCATTTTTTTTTTAGTTTATTTTGTTTGATGGATTATTGGTTTTGATGAGCGAAGTAGGTAGGGGCCATGAGGCTCTAACTTCAGTTACCAATCCAAAGGGAGTAGTCTACCACAAGGTAGGACTATCCAACCAAAATGCCTTTTTTGGTCAAGTCCAGAAGAAAGCATGGGGACTCACATCTTTCAAAAATAAGGAACCAGGGTGATGTTGCTTTGGGTAATAAATCAGACCCAAGGGTGACTATTGAGTGAATGCTTTGGGGACTTAAACTCAGATAGTCAGATTAATTTCATTTTTAGATTATTTGATTTGATGGATCCCAGTTTGCGATGGAACTAAGTAGGGCCTTGGAGGCCTAGACCTAACTCAGATTTACCAATCAAGGGAGTAGTCTACCACAAGGTAGACTATCCAACCAAAGAGTGCCTTTTGATTGCAATGGTCAATCTTAGAAGAAAGCATGGGACTCACATCTTCCAAAAAAGAAATGGGGTGATGGGTTGCTTTGGGCAACAAATCAAACCCGACTAGGGCTAACTATTGAGTGAATGTTTGACTTAAATCAATCAAAATAGTCAAAATTAATTTTAATTTTAGATTTGTTTGATGGATTTATTGGTTTGATGATCAATAAAAGCTATATGCTGAACCTATCTATTTATTGAACCAAAGGAGTAGCTTCCCGATGGGAGAACTATCCGACCAAAGGAGTGCCTTTTGATTTGCAATGATCAATTAAGGGAAAGCTTCGGGACTCATCTTCCACTAAGATAGGGTGATCTTGGGAATCAAGACTGGGTCCTTGGGGCATGCTAAGAATTCATAGTCTTACATCTTCAAAGCGGAATATGTTAGTAACTTGTTTTGTATAGATTGAACTGATAGGTATGGAGTATACCAGGGACTTATCTCACTCGGATCAAGCAATTCTATAGGAGTTATCGACCTTGCCAAAGATAGGATTCTTGAAAAGGGGCCTTTGGGGCTTGAATTCCTAATAGAATTAATTTTATTTATTTTGTTTAGTTTGTTTTTATGGAATTGGTTTTGAGGGATCACGAGAAGGAGCTTATATCGATAGATCAGATTTACAACCAAGGAGAATCACATATAGTGAACAAATTCTCCAACCACAGGGCTACTAGAAAGGGGACTATCCAATCCAAAGTAAGTAGTGTCTAATGATAGACTTGATCCAAATAGAGTGCCCAGGATGGGACTAAAGGGCTTAATCACACCAGAGAAGATGACATGGCTAGTCATATCTAGGTATTGTGTCCAACTCAAGAGAAAGCAGGGACTCATATCACCAAGAGTGGTGTACTCACGGGTGAGTCTTTGTCACATAAACATCAACCAACTAAGGTGGTTTTTGTAATCATAGAGAAAGCTGGGACTCACATCCTTATATAGCGAGGCTGATTGTGGGTTAGTCATTGGCTCGTGATCATCGACTAGGGCGATCTTGAGTGAATGCCCTTGGGGACTTATATCAACTCAAAAGTAGTCAGAGGAAAGGAGCCTCAGGGGACTTATCTAAACCTCAAATATACTCAAGTTAGTGCATGATGGCTAGTTCAAGAAGAAAACAGGGACTCACATCTTCTTAAAATAAAGTCAACATGAGGGTAACCTGGTAGTGAAACTACCATACTAACAAGGCATTGGTTTGCAATGATCAAGTTAGGAAGAAAGCTGGGGACTCACATCTTCAACAATGACCAGGGTGACATACTAATAGGTAGCATGTAGACCCACAGCGACTAATGAGTGAGTGCCACGGGGCTTGCTCCCACATCAAGCACGAGATAAAAGATTTGTGTTTATTTTGTGCATGTGTTAAAGGAATAGGATACTCTTGGGACTCTACAAACACAGGGAGTTTGATGATGGTGCCGGATGGCAAAGATTCCACTAGAAAGGATGTCTTGGGTTCTCTCACACAACTTAGTTGTGCTAATCAAAATAGGATGCCTCTTGGGTTCTCTACACCTATTCTAATAGCATGGAGATTGTGTTTGTGTTGTGAAGAGGGATAGGATAAGGGGACTCTTACACTAAACACATGGGATTACAAGCAAATACACTTAAAGAAGAGAAGATTTGATGAATGGAATCAAATTTTGTTCTTTTTTTATTAATGATTATTTTTCAAACATGATTTATTTCATGGGTAATATTTCTTTAGATAGAGCCCATTAATTGGAAGCATCGGGTGTTCCCCTTTACAATCAATAAGCTGATAAGATCCTCCTTAGTAAGCCTTCTCTACTACATAGGGGCCTTCCCAAGTGGGTTCAGACTTGCCTCCCATCTTTTGATGGGCAACAATTGTCTCCTTAGGACTAACACAAGCTCTCATATTTGGAAAGACTTAGGCCATACCAGCTTGTTGTGAGCTTGAATCATTTTGGCCTTGTATAACTTCGAGTTTTGCAGTGGCGACTCTCCTCAAACCTTCAAGCTCTTCTAACCATAACTTTGCATTCTCTATAGTGATCTTGTTACCCAATGCTATCCTTAGTGATGGGAGTTGAACTTCTAAGGTAGAATGGCTTGAGACCCATACACTAAGGAAAATGGATTGGTAGGTTGGAGTTGGTATGGTGCGGTGGTAGGCTTCAACCAAGCTTCATTCCTGTCATTTATTGTCATCAGAAGTTTCCTTCAATATCTGGATGAGAGTTTTATTGAAAGCTTCTGCTAAGCCATTTTCTCTAGGGTAGTAGATGGTAGAGTATCTCCAATCTATACCATGTCTCTTGGAGAAGCTGTTGATCTTCATGCTTTTGAATGCAGTACCATTATCGGATATAATTTATCGAGGCACCCCGAACCTATATAAGATATGGTTCCTAAAAGCACATGAATGTGACCTCTCGAGTGGGATGGCCCACTTGGAAAAGTAAATGGTAGCTAAGATGAATCAACCCTTGGAAGAAGAAGGATCGATTGGACCCACAATGTATTCAACACTCAAATAGTCATGAGCCAACGTAGGGTGTAGAATGTTGGTGGGGACCACAGTACCTAACACCGATGGCATCTTCTAGCATCCATACCAAATCATCAAGGCAGTAGTATCTTAGTCTCGATCTTCATCTTCATCTTCGATTGATGATCAGCCCCATGTACGCATGTTTGCCATACTACCATTTCATGTTTATCTAAACAACGTAACCACATTTGGTCAAAGGACAAACACAACCATCAAAGAGAGAGAGCTCTGCTTTCACCGATGGGCTTGTGACTTTTCTTGAGGTAGTTTGTTAGTATTCAAATAGTTTATGAATGGTTCCCAATCTCCTCATCCTTTTGGCAATGACAACCTCCCTTCAAGAGAAAGTCTCATGAGTTCAACATCAATAAGGGATAGGACTTGCCTATTTTAGACCCTTATTGAAATAGACTCATCTTCCAGACATGCCAATTTCTTAGCAAGTTTGGCCAAAGCATCTACTACTTCGTTCTCTACTCGGGGAACATTGTAGATGGTGACTTCGTGAAGAAATAACAACTTCATGGTATACTCATGGTAAAGCTTGGGTTTGAGAACCTAGACCCGACACCGTTGATAACCAACCGAGAATCCCCAAAGATGTTGATGCTCGACACCGATAGTGATGACTAACCTGCACCGCAATCAAAGTCTCCTCATACTCGTTGTTGGTGTGCGGGGTTGGAAAAATAGTTTGAGAACCTTATCACATCACGGTCTAGAGTTAAAAGAACTATTCATACCCCTGCCTTTCCATGGAGAATAGATCATGATGCTTCACCTTTAAGAAAAGAAGTTGCACCATCAAAATACATTTCCTTCGGTGCACCTCCTAAGTTCATGATTTGTTCATCGGAGATCACTAAGAGAATCCAGGAAGTGGGTGTGCTAAGAAAAATGCTAGTGTCTTTTACCACATGGGATACATGATATCAAATCTGAAAGTATCATGTGCCAAACATGATAACATTATCGTGTGTCAAGATACGAAGTGGATTTATCGAGATCTTTCACCTTATGAGAAAGCATATAATGTCATAACTTTGGGAAGTAAAGATCAAATCTAGGCAATGTTTCTCAATAGGTGGTAGTTTTTTAGAGGATCGACGAGGAGGTAGAGAGCTCTCCTTCCCTTCATGCTTAGGCCAAGCACCGAAAGAGTCATCCAATGCAAGTAAAGAATGACCCGAGATAATGAGAACCGGCTTTTCACCAAATATTGCTTGATATCTTTGAATGTGTGCTGGCACTTATCATCCCACTCAAACTTAGCATCCTTTTTAACAAGTGCTGAAAATGGCTTGCATCTCCCCGATAGGCTAGAGATAAAGCATCTTAGATACGCTAGCCGTTCTTAAAAGGATCTGAGTTGAGTTAAACTCTTAGGAGGTGTCATTTCTAAGATAGCTTTAATCTTTTCAATAACTATTTCTATTCCCGTCAACAACAACAAACCCAAGGAATTTTCCTACTCAATGCACTTGGGATTCATTTTAAGGTTATATTATCTTAACCTTCAAAACTACTCAAGTCAAAGAGGAGGTCTTCCTTTTCTTTGCTCTTGACTACTAGATCATCAACGTACTCAACCGATGATGGATGAGTTCTTGAAGATCAGTCATGCTGTAGCACAAGCATTTTAAGGCCGAAAGGCATGACCCTATAAGATTCATCGGGTTTGAAAAGTAGTGTTTCTTTCATCTTTAGAGACATATTGATTTTATAGTGATGATAACCCATCCATGTAAAGAGAACACTACATGAGATGAGGCCACCATTAATTTTGGTATGAAGAGGAAACTCATCCTTATATGCCTTGTTTAAGTCCCTAAAATTGATGCATTGGCCATTCTTCTTCTTAATTGACACGCTAACCAAGTAGGGTATTTTTTTCCGATGAAACTAGCATTTTCACTTTTGACTGTTGTTCAATTTCTAATCGCCGGAGCTTGAGGGTAGCTAGGTCTAGCTGGACCATGTTAGAGATAATCTGGCATTTCTTCATAACTCCATGCAAAGTATTTTAAACTAATAGCCTAACTAAGTCATTGGTTTCTTCTTCAATGAACTATGTACGCATGGATTTTCTTCCCCAGGTTGATGATTTTGAGCTTGTCTATTGTTGAATGGATTTCTTCTTCAAATTGAGGTGCATCCTCGATTTGAAGATCATTTGATCATCGAGGTTTCTAAACACACATTCTCATAAGAGTTGTGTGAGAAGAACCTATCATACTCCAAATGATTGGTAACAACCAAGTAATCATCATCTCATATAGAATTCTAGTCCCGCTTGATTCCCTTGTTTGATTTCAGCTTCATTTTTGCTCCATGTATTCAAACCTTTCAAGATTTGAACACAAGTCAACCTTCTCTGTACAAACTATCAAACCTTTCTTCTTTTAAATATGAATTTAGTTCAAGTATTGGATATTATATCCTCAAGCATAATTCCATTAATTTTAAAGATATTCCTCAAGCTCTACATCCACTTCAAGACTTGAGGATGATGATCCCAAAAAGAACCTCTTCTGCTTCATGTCACTCGAAGACTTAGAGGCTTCCTAAACTACCAAACCTTCAACTTTCTGAGATGTAAGTGGGGTAAGAGCTAAGGTTCCCAACTGCCTAATAGTTTCACATAAACCGATTCAAATACTTTGCTTTGCTTGGAGGCCCTCGCCACCCTGATCAAAGTCACCTCCAATGGAACCCCTG
This sequence comes from Cymbidium sinense, assembly GCA_021442155.1. Classification (NCBI taxonomy): domain Eukaryota; kingdom Viridiplantae; phylum Streptophyta; class Magnoliopsida; order Asparagales; family Orchidaceae; genus Cymbidium; species Cymbidium sinense. Next base: position 133,606,455 of record CM038220.1, read on the forward strand.
AGAGGGTTGGTATACTAATCACATTAGACTCATCCAGCTGGATTCCAAGTTTATGTGAATAGAGGTAGTCCCGAAAGAACATGACCTCTATGACGATGGCCAACTAGAGGTCTTCTGAACCCTCCGCTTTCTACTTGGTGGAGTTTGAGCCATTCTACCCACATGTCCATATGACAGAATGGATTGTGGGTGGAATGTGAGATGTGGTTCTATTTCTTTCTCATTCCCCCTTTCTTGTGAACTTGGATTTTCATTTTTCTTTTCTTCTTCTTTTTCTTAATTTTCTTTTTCTTTTGATTTTGAATTTGAATTTTGTCCAAGTTCATGAGAAAGGGTGTGTTAAGGAAAATAGTAGGTCACATCCTCATAAATCTCAACCTCTCTAACTGAAAATAGTTTTTCATCACCATTGACATGATATTCAATTCCATCTTTTCTGAACTTGATGCACTAATGGAGGGAGGATGGAATGATCTTATTCTGATGTATCCAAGGCCTACCGAGCAAAGCAAAATAAAGTATATTCAAATCAATGATGTAAAACTTGGCTTCAGCCTTCCCCACCCATCTACAAAGGTAACACTATAGAACCTAAAGCCCTCACCTTATTCATTGAATCCTCTCAACATCATCCGATCTCCTGAGTGTAGAGATGTTGATCCTCAACAAGCAAAGGTCTTTAGACTCATAATGTTCACCGATGCACTGGATCCATGAGAACTCAAGTCAACCCCATGTTGATGTGATGTGGGACTTGTGCTCCAAGTCCCTAGCAGTGAAGGTGTGAGCGCCTCCTCACATATCTCAACTGAGCTAAGCATATTTTAGGATCAAGGAGAGCCTTGATTAGTGATTTTCTCATCTCTTTGGATAAGGGAAGGGATATGCTTAGATGGAAACTTTCTTAGATGAGAAAGGACATTGTAGTCCATGGGATGGTCCTCCACAGTATCCAAGGTGGTGGAGCATCCGTGGAGGGGCTTCTGATCCCTAATGACTTGTTTTCTCATCTTGAGGTGCCCTAGGAGGTAGAACCCCACCACTATGGAGGTTGACTTGATCTCTGGCGGTAATGGAAGGTTCTACCCGCACATCGCTCACCTACAACTTCTCCCATCTAATTAGATGATTTCCAAGTCTATCTCAAGAGGTGAACTCAGTATTCGAAAGAAAGTCCAACTCTGAATTAAAAAGAGGAAGATCAAAATTGTTATAATTATTTTGACTTGAAAAGTTAACATTAGGAATAGAAGAAGACAACCCATCAGAAGTGACACAGATGTAATTCAAGCTAGCTTTATTCTTCAAATTCTTAGAATTATTTGGAGGTACAAAGTAGAAATCAAGTAAAGTGAGTGGGGTAAGGAATTTGGTGCCCTTATTCACTGATACAAGAGTTCTACTAGTAGAAGAAATAGAAGAGTGAGTTGAAGTGGAAGAAGTCACGGTGTGGAAGCTACAACTATAGGTTGGAGGCTGGACATGGTTGGTGCTAATGGGCTATCCTCGACACATGTCCGCTCGAGCTCCCCTTTCCTAGAGTTGGCACTAAAACCTTCCTTGATGTTGAGTCGACTAGGCACTGCAAGGAAAGCTTCTTGATCTTCTGGACTATCTTCTTAGAGGTTTTGAATAAAGAAATATCCCAACCTTCTTTAGTTTTGGTAGGATCACATGTATCCCCAAGGATTACCCTAATGGAACTGGTTGTTCCATAAGGTATTTTTTGGGATAACTACAACACCGCCTTGAAGTTGTGTTCAAGCCCTTGAATGTGAAGCAATCCTCCAAAATGTGGCCTAGATATGGTGGTATGGGCAAAAGTTTGGATCATGACTTTGCCTACTTCCTCCCAGCCTGTAGCTCAAAATTAGGCTTCTTTAAGAGATTCTTAAAGATTTTCTAATCACCTCTTAAAAGAATAAGGTTTATTTAACTTATCTAAAAGAGTAGGACCATAGCTACAAGACGGGTCATGCACGCCACTGTGGTGGAAGGCGAGGCTGGAGGTCGCTGTGGAGAGGCCGAGAGCTGGGTGGCAAAGGAGGTGGAGAGGTCTTGGTCTCAGGCAAATCTCTACTCCCCTTATCAACCGCATCGCTCCTAGTTTCTTTTCATAGACCTTTATGGCTTCTACTTAGACAATTGGTCTTGAAAATGCAACTATTTGGCCTCTCCTTGTAGACTAGCCACCTTGTTGGTTAGCTTATCAAATATTTTGATAGTGAAGCCCTTAAGCATGAAGGCACCGCCATGGATATTCTTCATCAGAATCTCAATGGCATACTGCTCGGATAGCTATGGCTCACATTTCATACTCAGGTTACACCATCGGAGAATATAATCAATAAGGGACTCACTTGGGTGCTATTATGCTACAACGAGATCACCTACAATAACCCTTTCCTAAGCTACATCAAACCTCTTGGTGAAGAGTTGCTCTAACTCAACAAATATCTTTACTGAATTATTGGAAAGTTCAGCATACCAATCGAGCAATTCCTATTAGGCTACTAATGAAGAGGCGGAATAGCAAAGCGGCGCTATCATCAGCATTGCAACAATAGCCCTAAAGTGTGTTATATGTTGCCTTGGGTTTCCACTACCATCAAAGCTTTTGAAGGAAGGTTGTATGAAACCTTTAGGATATGGGATTGAATCAAATTTCTCTGGGTAGGGTCTACCCTTTGGAATCAATGATCATCCTCGAGCTTGAGCCAATGCTTCCTTCACTTGTTGCTCAACCATGAACTTGATATATTTTTCTTGTATGGAGGTACTTTCCACTACCTTCCTATACATGCTAGTGCTACCTTGCTCAACGAGAGATAAGGTCTTGGTTGGGTCCAAGACATGCACTAACTCAGGCTGATTAATGTCGGCTGTAGAATGAACTGCTGGGGCTTATTTCTGGAGTACTGAAACTATTGCTAACAAGTCCTCTAATTGCTGTGCCATCCTATCTATCTTCTCATCTTTTTATTTTAACTCGATGTTGAGGTGTTGTCGGCGGTGTCTTCCTCGATCAACCTCATCACCTTCCATGGCCTTGTTCCTAGAAGAGATCCTCTATACCATGACTCCATCTAAGTCTCCCAATAAGTCATCTTCATTGGGATCGAAGCTGACTCTCTCATTTAAAGAACGATCAATCTGTGCAGGTACAAATATCATCAGCTGACCAATGTGATCACTATCATGTAATGAGAGGCACAGGACCTCGCCTATTATCAGAGAGTCAATCCTATGTGGACCGAACTCACTAGATGACATCCCAATCATTACCAAAGGAGTAAGATCCTAGGATGTTCCACACCGCCACCGGTACCGGACTATCATCCGCCATATCTTAAATAACTCACCATCTCCACTGGCCTAGAGTTGGTGAAGGGTCACCACGATACTTTGGGTCGCCACCTTCCGCACCACTAGGGTAGAAGCAGAGAGCTCGCTTTCCACAATGGGTGGGATGGGAGATCCTCGCCAAGTTAGATCACTAATGCGCGCTTCTCCATATGGCCTTCATGGCCTTTATGGAATGGGGAAGCTATGACCTGTGACCGGATGGACGAGGGAAAGGGGTGGAGACACCACCGACTCTTTAGGAGCTATCCTCCTATGATGACTAGTCCCAATAAGAAGGATGTTATCATTATGGTCAGCGCTGGTAGCGTGACGAGCTAGAAAATCAATAAGAGCGAAAGCTGCCGACTGGTGGTTGAAACTTCATCTCTCCCTATTGGTAATATGTGTTGTATGGGCCTCTCCCTCTCTGGATATGCTTGCCCACACTATGGGAGATGATAGATCGGAGATCAAACTAAGTTTCAGACTTTGAGCATTCATAAGATCCACCTACCTGGTGCAAGACCAATCGAGGCCAAATGCGACCTCCTCCAAGTATGGTATCACCGAGGAGGTGATGAGCGAATCCTCCTAACATCATCTCTGTTTGACACAGAGAGAGGATGGAACTGGTTCACTGTAACCAGTGGTGAAGTGTAATAGGGAACTTCTCAATAGCTAAACGGGCTGCTGCCTCCATATCCTTTGCAATCCTGGTGTGATAATGCTTGACCATGTGGTTTTTGTTCCTACATTGTGTCCTAGCAGTGTGGGAGGAGTGAGAGCTAAACCCATACTCAAAGGTAGGGGAGGTAAACCCTGAGATCAGGGAAGCCTTACCCTTAGAGGGTATCGATGAGAGGGTGCTAGATCTCACTAAGGCAGAAATCATGAGCACAAGGCTACCGCTAACTGGTGTCTTTCACAACCAAAGCCTATGGACTCGCTTCCTCTTCCAGAAGGAGACATCAGAGTCGGAGGGTAGATCAATCCTGATGATCGACTTCTACCCCATCACCGTGGTCCTACTGACTGTAGTGAGGGGACTGCCTTCATAAGTAATCCTCGCTCCCTCGAATACCCTACCAAAGTGGATCATATGTGTATGGTCTAGTCGAGGGAAGTTGGCTTGGTCCAAAGCCAAATCCATACCATGGGGGAAAGTGAAAATGAACTTTTGTGAACTAGCCATCTCAGAATAACTGTAAAAGATTGAAAATTGAACTGTCACTACACTGTAACTGACTGTAAGAATCTGCAATAGGAAATGAACTTAGATCAGATTTCTATCTTTATAGATTTTTGTTGAATTTTATTTGAAAATTTGAACCCACATACAACAACTTGGAAGTGTTAAGTGGGGCTCAAATAGATTTGAAAAGATTTGATTGAAAGAAAAAAAATTTGAATCTGAATCCAACTTCAACAAATTTAGGTATGTTGAAAGCTGGATTCAAATATTTTGAGAAGGATGCTTCCATAGGTTCATGTTTGTTTGAATTTAGATTTTTGATTTGAGGACCCTTTCCTTTAACAAATTTGGGTATGTTAAAGTAAGGGTCAATTGATTTTGTTTGGTGATTGTGGAAAGCAAATTTGGGTATGCTAAGTGAGGTGTTTAAAAATAATTGTTTCTTATTTGTGGATTGTTGTTTGATTTTTGAAAATTGGAATTCCCACTAGACAAATTTAGGTATGCTAAGTGAAGAACCCAAGTGTGTTTTGTTTGATTTTTGAAAATAGGATTCTTAGCAAATTTGAGTATGCTAAGAAGATCCTAACTGTTTCATTTATTTTTGGATGTTTTGATTTTTTTTTTTTTTAAAAAAAAGTAGGATCCTTAGCAAATTTGGGTATGCTAAGGTAATCCTAATATGTTTCATTTTTATTTTGATTTGTTTTGAAAATGGAAACTTTTCTTTAGCAAATATGGTATGCTAAAGATGAAGTCTCACTTAGTTTTGTGAAATGGAAATTTCACTTAGGAAATTTGAGTATGCTAAATGAAAAAATTTGAGTATGCTAAATGAAATTCTAAATGATGTGTTCAAAATTTTGTTGTGTTTTGGTTTTTGAAAATAGAAACTTCTCTTTAGAAAATTTGGTATGCTAAATAGCAAAGTTCCAAGGGTGCTTGAAAATTTTTGGTTTTAAACTTGGAGACTTCACTTAGCAAATTTGCATATGCTAAATGAAGTTCCAAATGTGTTTTGAAAATTTTTGATTTTGGAATTTGGAGACTTCGCTTAGAAATTTTGAGTATGCTAAATGACGTTCCAAAATATGTTTGAAAATTTTTTATCTTAGAATTTTGGAGACTTCACTTAGCAAATTTTAGTATGCTAAATGAAGTTCCAAATGTGTTTGAAAATTTTTTAAATTTTAATTTTGGAATTTGGAGACTTCACTTAGCAAATTTGAGTATGCTAAATGAAGTTCCAAATGTATTTTGAAAAGGAACCAAATGTGTTTGGAAAAAAATTTTTTGAATTTGGAAACTTCACTTTAGCAAATTTGAGTATGCTAAATGAGGTACCAAATGTGTTTGGAAAATTTTTTATTTTTGAATTTGGAATTTTGAGACTCCTTAGCAAATTTGCGTATGTTAAATGAAGTTCCAAATGTGTTTTGAAAAAATTTCTAATTTTTTTTTTAATTTGGAGACTTCAGTTAGCAAATTTGGGTATGCTAAATGAAGTTCCAAATGTATTTTGAAAATTTTATTTTAGATTTGGAGACTTCACTTAGCAAATTTGAGTATGTTAAATGAAGTTCAAAATATGTTTGAAAATTTTGATTTTGGATTTGGAGACTTCACTTAGCAAATTTGAGTATGCTAAATGAAGTTCCAAATGTGTTGAAAATTTTTGAAAATATGATTGTTAAGTTTTGATTTTTTTTTTTTTTTTTTTTTTTTTTTTGAAAAGAAGACTTCCATTCAACAAATTTGAAAATGAAATCTTCATCAAAATGAAGTTGAAAGAAGTTGTTCATTTGTACTTTTTGGAAAATTAAATTTTGTTTGAAAATGAAACTTCCATTCAATTTGAATGGAGAAGTTCATATGTACTTTTTGAAGATTTTATTTTTAATTTTGATTTTGGGAAAGATGATTGTTCATTTTATTTTTGAAAATGAAATCTCCATCAAAGTGAATTGATGGAAGATATTCATTTTTGTGCTTTTGGAAAATTTAGTTTTATTTGAAAATGAAACTTCCATTCAATAGGTGTGGGTGTATTGAATGGAAAGGTTCATTTATGCTTTTTTGAAAGTTTTGATTTTAATTTTTTTTTTATTTTTTGGAAAGGTGATTGTTCATTTTATTTATATAAATGAAATCTTCATCAAAATGAATTAAAGAAGATGTTCAATTGTGCTTTTGGAAAAGATTGTTTAGTTAGTTTATTAGTTTATTAGTTAGGTTTTATTAGTTATTCATTATTTATTAGTTTATTAGTTTATTAGTTATTTATTTATTAGTTAGTTATTTTATTAGTTATTAGGTTTAGTTATTAGTTTTATTAGTTTATTATTATTAATTAGTTATTAGTTATTAGTTTTAGCTTTCAGTTTTTTAATTTTATTTAGTTATTTTTAGTTAGTTTTTAGTTTATTTATTAGTTTTAGTTTTAGGTTTTTATTATTTAGTTATTATTTATTAGTTTTAGTTTTAGGTTTTGAAGATGAAACTCTCATTCAATAGGTGTGGGTGTATTGAATGGAAAGGTTCATATGTGCTTTTAAAATTTTATTTTTGTTTTGAAAATGAAACTTCCTTTCAATTAGTGTGGGTATATTGAATGGAAAGGTTCATATGTGCTTCGAAAGTTTTATTTTTGATTTTGATTTTTGATTTTTGGAAACATGATTCTTCATTTTATTTTTGAAAATGAAATCTTCATCAAAATGAATATAGAAAAGATATTCACTTGTGCTTTTTGGAAAAGAATGTTAGTTTTATTTTGAAGATTCCAACATGTACAATTATGAGAATTATTAGATGAGGGTGATTTAAGAAAATTTTTAATATGTGCATTTTTGAAAGGGTGTTTTTTGAAAAGCAAGATTTTTATGAAAAATTTATTTTGCCTTTATTATTTTAGAATGAACATTTCCTTACCATAAAAATGATAAGGAGGAAGTCTTTAAATATTTTCTTTTATTAGATTTTCATTTTCAACTCATTGGAGAACCCAACGGGGGTTTTAAGACCAACACGGGATGAGGTCCTAAAACCTAAATATGTTGGCTAGCTTAACTTAAGGATGAAATAAGATATGGTGCCAACAAAAGAAAGATAGTCTACGATTCATACAAAAGTACAAATACACAATTGATACTTAGAGACAATGATCATTTACCAAAGATAGAGAGAGGAACCATCCCCAACAGAGTCGCCAGAAAAATTTATGGTGAAAAATTTCTATAGAGTCTCCTTTCAAATCTGTGGGTAGAAAGAGAGGCAAAACTATAAAAATTTATCTTTTTGGGACACCATGCAAATCCTTGAGATGTGCTTATGATGATGGTATGACATTAAGGAGTGTGTCTCAGAAGATAGAAATCACCCACCCTACAATGATAATCACCAAATATGGACTCTAGGGCGTTGGGTCTTGAAGTGTACGAGATTCTTCCACTACTTTACATGAAAAGTAGCGGGGTTTATATTAATGGGTTTATTAAGTTCTGAGGGGCAAGCCCCAATAGTTAATTACATCTTAAGGAATGGGGATTCCTTAAGAAAACTCTCGAATAAGGTAAATGATCGTTGTCTCTAAAGATTTCAATAGAAAAGGACTATCAATTGATTGATTCATTTTTGAAGATCAAATAGGATTAATCAAAGAAAGATTTATTATCAAAACTAAATGGAGATAAGTAAGAGATGCTCAGGATGCTAGGAAACTTAGTGAGCTTCTCAAACTATCCTATGATTGGGCTTTACATTTTTAAAATTGATTTAATTTATTTGAGTTCAATTTTTCATTAGAATGCTAGGGCCTATAATTTCATAATACAAGGTTATGGAAATGCTTAAGGGGTGAGGATTTATGCTTATGGCCCATGAAAGAGAGAAGCAATCTCAGAACCTAAATCTAGGGAGCTTTGGTGAGGGCCAAAAGCACAACCTAAATCTAAGGCGAAAATGGATATTTGGTTTGCCTCCACAAAAGAGGACAAACCACCCGACTGTCTGGACTTATAATCGCCTTGGGGTGGATGCCAACTAACTCCTCCAATAATTTTAAATTCATGTAGGCAAATCATATGCTTAATACAAGTAGTTAGGTTGTTATTATTTAGAAAGAGACTAAGTCCTTAAACTCACTCTCTAAAGAGACTAGATCATATAAAAGGTATGCTTCAAATGACTTAAATCTAATGCAATTCAAATTTCATTTTTTTTTATTTTCGAACAATCATTTTGACTCAGGTTAATAGGATTTGTATGTCTAATGCATGAGAAATAAAGTTATTGGCCAAAATCAGCGAGAAGGGAGGAGGTGTGTTTCCACCATGGCTCTCACAGGTCAAGCCAAGTTTCTCTAGCAAAGGTGGAAGCCCTCCAATCAAGAGTGAAATAAAATGCATTTGTTCATAATGTTATAAAATAAATACTCATCCAGCTAAGGGGTTGCTAATTCTTTTATCTTGATTTTAAACTAAGCTCTAGGTGAGGTTATGAGTTGTTTATTTTTAATTTTGAGTTGTTAAGTTGGGTAAAAGATTTATTTTTTTCTAAGAGCCTAATCCACATCCAAGACATACATAAAGCAAGGAATAAACTAGAAAAAGGGTGTCACTTAATGTACAAGCTAAATAATTCATCAATCAATTTATAAAGCTAAGCGCAAAAGAATAAGAGGTCGAATGTGGTGCACCACCCCAAACCGAAACAAATTGGGTAGGAGCTCTACCCTCTCAACCCAATTACAAATGAATTACATACAATTAAGCAAGGAACTCATTGTTATGGGGGTCTTCAAGCTTCATTTCTTCATTCTTCTTTTCTTCTTTCTTCTTTCTTCTTTTTTTCTCCTTTCTTCTTTGGTTCTTTCTTTTCGATAGTTGGAAGGTGGATGCTCCAAGGCTTCACATGGTGCATAAGATAGGATATTATGATCAATGCTCATTCTAATCCTCATAACAATCATTCCAAAATCCTAATTGTAAAATTTACATGAAAAGGAAAGAATGGAAATCTAACTAACACCTGCAAAACATAGATTAGCTAAAATAATTCACACAAATCCCAAGCATGTATATTGGACTTATCACCCCACACATGGGTGACTAAGTCCACCTGGTCTATTGTATTATGCTTAGGGGTATAAGCACATGCAAGCAAAAGCATTTACATTTTATTTATACATTTGCAAGCACAATCCCCTGTAGAAAATAATGGTTTGACTAGGATCGCCCTATCATTCATTCTATAATCATACATCCTAACATCCAGTCTAAAATATATATCATAAAATAAAACAAATATCAAATCATGCAACGCTCTAATCTAAAGCTAGAAGTGGTGACTTAGGCTAATGTGTGTGCTTTAAAGATTTGTGTGGTATGCTTATTGTGGCTTTAAGTTAGCATTTTCTAAGTGTGAAGCATATTCAACTTAGAGGAGAGTTTCATTTAAGTTGTTTAGAAATTTTGGATTGATTTTATTTCATATTTGTATTTGGTTCAAGTGAATCCTACAATTAATTACTAAGTTATGAAGAGAGGGAAAGATAAGAGAACTTCTCTTTCCTTCCCTAACCTAAGTAATTTCTAAAGTAGATTCACATTTTTAGTTTTGTTTAGTGAATGTTTTGATTAAATGTTTTAATTAATCCTAAGTTTAGATAAACTCTAAATAAACCTATCCAAAAGAAAGGCATTTTAAGATTAAATAAAATGAACCAAATTCACAAAACACTCATTACTTCACTTCTTTCCCAACATGTATAACATGCATATGAATGTCTCCTAAGCATATCTATCCACACTAAATGGGAATATTTAGCACACTTTATGATGCATGCTAAGCAATTCATTTAAGGAAATTTGGAAGTTTATGATGCATGATTTTCCTTAAGTAGAAAAGGAATTTCTTATCCAATTTTCACATGCACACATGAAAGTAAGAAAGGCATAAGTGAGTACAACATCATTGTTAACCAGAGGTGTAAGGTATAAAATCTACTTAGGGCTACTTAAAACCTCACAACCTCGGAGTTGTCCAGACTAATATACCACTTTCCTTAAATACAAATATGTGTACAAAAGAAATGAATGGAAAAGAAAGGATGCAAAAATTTGTATTAGTTGATTTATTTTATTTATGCAATTTATATATGCAAGCATAAGTATCCTTCTTAAGTAATAGTGTAGGAATGCATAGGATATGGAATTAGGCAAGTGTTAGGTTCTTTTCAAATGAACCATACATCTTACCAAATCCTATTCAAAACTACACTAAAAGAAAAGACAAGGAAGACCTACACTAAGCACATCCTTATATCTTACTCACATGCAAGCTTATAATTAGAATATAAGTAGAACACTTTTAGTTTTGATAATTGATTCATATATTTTTAAAAATAATTTTAATTTAATAGTGATAATAGCCACTCATATTTCTACTTAAGCCAACACATGCAAATTTGACATAAAGTAAATATTTTCATTTTTAAATTTGAACTTTGAAAAGTATGAATATATGAAACCACATGACATACATATTTAGCATGTTTGGAAAAAATTAATGCAATGAAAGCATGTAAACACATTCACTTTAATTAAATCCTAAAGACAATCTTATGAAATAAGAAAGCTAAAAATAAATCAAAGTTTGCTTAAGATGATTTTTGTTTGGTTTTGAGTTTGATTTAATTTTAAAAATGTGAGTTGAATTTGCTGTTCCTAACCCATTCCCACATGTGTTTGATATTTTTTTTAATTTTTAGATGATTAGATTCAGTTTTATATATTAATTAGGTTAAGGTATGAATTAAGCAAGTTAATAACCCTTACCACACCATTAGCATAGTTAACCAAGTAATTATGAGCCAATGAGATGACATAAAAAACTCACAAGGAATTTAAACTTGCAATGCACCTAGGAATAAAAGGGTCTAATGCAATTTGGCTCATGATTAATGGTTAATTAAGCTAAGGGGTTTAGCTTAAGTAATTTCAAAACACCCCTTCACACATAAGAATTGGGTTTTGATTTCCTTAATTGAACTTAGGCTATTAAACACCTAACATCTACCCAAGGTAGATTAATTAAGTTCTAGAAGATTTTAGAATTTTTAGAAATTAATTAAGGGCATAATTAATGAATTAACCCTTAATTAAGATAGGATTAAGGAAAGATAAGGGGGTTTGGGAATAGCTTAGGGGAAATGCCCCAAAATTTTCCTTTAAATCTTCTATCCACTTGATCTAACCTTAATCAACCTTAATAATGGATTAAAACACTAATCTAACCTTAATTATCCTTAATTGAGTTAGGAGTAATTAGGAAACATATTTGCAATTCCCCTAATTAAGCCTTAATAAATCCCAACAAAATTAGGAGAGGTAGATGTCATCCCCTAAAACATACCCAAGAAGTTTGGGATTAATCAGAGGATTAATTAATAAATAATTAGCAAAATGATATTTCCATTAAAACCCAAAATTAGAGAAAAGGATAATTCAAAATCCATTAAAATCATTTTTTAAATATTCTAGGTTAAATTATCTTTCCATAGAAATTTATTTTGATATTTTTCTAAATTTAAGGGAGATATAATTTTTTGAAGATCAAGAGATTAATTAACATTAATTAAATTCCCTAACTAATCCCTCACTCGCAGCGTGGTGGCGTTGTCGGTAGCTTTACACGCCGCGGTGAGCCTACTTAAACATCAAATCCGGATATGGCGGTGGATGCGCTTTGATCCCTGCCATTCGATCAAGGATCAAATGGCCAGGGATTATCCCGCAGTTTCTAAAGGGATAATTCATTTTCTAAATGTGAGAATAATCTTGGCCGTCCATCCAAAATGCACGGATGGATGGCTAGGATCTCCTGAGTTCTTCCCTTAGGAAAAATAGAGATTGTCCATGATCTAGTGGAAGATCCGAGCTCGATTGAGCTGGGATTGGAATTGTTCCCACACCATCTAAAGCTAAAGAGAAGCTTATCCAACGGTGGATTTCTCATGACTTGAAAATTCTTTCACAAAGCAACACACCTAAGCTAAGTGGTCAAAATTCCATACCTTGGAGGTGATCAGTGCTCAAGCTCGATGAGGTAGCTTCGTCTGGTGAGCGAAACCAGTTGAAAGTTTCCATGCCTTAGTTGAGTGGATCTTCCTGGGACCAACACCACTTCACTTCCTTTGCGGCTTTGATCCAATTGAGGCTCTCCTTGCTTTGGGAACTCAAGTGAGAGTTTGAGTGCACTCGGATTGATCCTCTGAGAGAGTGTGCAAGAGGAATTGGGATGGGTTTGAGTGAAGAGGAAGTTGAAGGTTCAAGTGAGCTCCCCATTTTCAATGGAGAAAATTGAGAAATGCACTTTTCAAATCCTTCTTAGAAAGCTTATGATGGCTCTCTGATCTTTCCTAACACTCTATAGGCTTCAATCGAATGTGGGAATCATAATTTCAAATTGAAATAGGGGGAGTATATCTCCCTATGGCAATCAAATGGCCGACACCTCCCTTGCCATTTTGATCCAATTGACCATATTGGAGAGGTTGTTTGATATGTTTAGAGTTGGTACATGGTCGGTTTGAGGTCTTGAGTGGATTGCCAACCTCCCATGTGCATCAAATTGGGTGGAGGAAGGATTTGGAATGAGCCAATTTGACCCATGAGGTCGGGTTTGGCCTTGGGTCCATTTGGGCTAACCCAAACCCATTGGGTTGGGTGCACCACTCTCCATTAGGTCCACTTGAGCTATTAGGAAGGCATCAAGTTGATATGAAAAGGGTATGACCAAATTACCCATGGATTAGACCAATATTTGTTCTATTGCCTAGGGGTAAAATGGCCATTTTACTGAATTTTTAATTTGAATATATTGGGTATGTGGAGAAACTAGGTTTGGCCAAGTTTCATGAGATTTAGAATTCATTTGATGAGGTTTGGCTCATGTTGACCCATTTAGGTTGGGTCAAGTTGACCAATTGGTCAAATTGAGTCAAACTAAGGGTTGGGTCAAGTTCATATGACCATTTAAAATATTTTGGTGGCTTTGGTTTGATTCAATTTGGTTTACTTTTGAAGATGGCTCATATGACTTTATTTAGGTCAAATGGGTCAAGTTGACCAATTTGATTTGACCTATTTGGGTTAGGTCAAGAGTAGGTTTAGGTTTGGTTAGTCATATGGAGTGGATTAGTATCTTTATTTCCAAATTTTGGTTAAGAATTTGGCTCAACATAACCCCTTTAGGTCAAGTTGGGTTCAAGGTCAATTATGGGCTAGTTGGCCAATTGAGATTTTGGTCAAGTTCAACAAGTGATTTGGAATGAACTTGACCCATTGGTTTGAATCAATTTGGCTTAGATCAAGTTTTGACACATTTTGACTTTTTTAGGTCAAGTGGTCAATTGAAAGGGTTAGGCTCAAATGTTGACTTGGCAAGTTCAAACATAGTTCATGAATGAACTTAGATCAATGGTTTCAATCAATTTGGCCTATGGTGGATTTTGGCTATGTTAGGTTTCATTTTGGGTTAAGTTGACACTCAACTTTGGTTTGACTTGGTTTGACCCAATTTGATTGATTGATCATCCCATGATGATTGTTGATCATGATGAGAAGCATAGGTGAGTTTGATTCAATCCAATTTGGTTATGATTAGAATTTGGCTCATAATGGTACTTAGTCACTTTGGGTCAAATGAGCTAAAGTAAATTAAATAGTTTGATTTGAGTTTGATTGAACTTGTATATGGACTTATGATTGAAATATAAATCTATTTGCAAGTAGTTTGAAGTCAAATGGATTTTGATCCATTTGATAATTTCATATTCAAAGGAAGAATAATGAAAGGATTTGGGGTTTGATTTTTGGATTGATTTTTGATTTGGTGATTGAAGTTTATATTTATATTTGGATTTATTATTGTAGGGTTGATTGAATTATGAATAAAAATCAAGAGTTTGGCTTGATTTGAAGTTGATTTAGCTAAGTTCAAGATTTTGACTTGAAAGACTTAGGTTGGATTTTGAGTAGATTTGAGTTTGATTTTTGGAATTGGTTTTGATTGTTTGAATTTATATTTCATTTATATATGTGAATACAAATGAGAATATAAATGGATCATGAGAAAATTTCAAAGATTTGAAATGATTTGATCATGATTTAGGCTAAGTCCATTAAGAGGTATTTAAAGGACTTAGGAAATTTTGGAGTTTGAAGTTTGAATTTTTGATTTGATTTGATTGATTTATATTTATATTTCATTTATATATGTGAATATAAATGAGAATATAAATGAATTATGAAAAAATCCCATGAATTTGAATTGATTTGAACATGATTTTGGATAAGTCCTTTAGGACAAATTTAAAGGACTTAGGAAATTTCATAAATTGCTTTTGAATTTTGAGTTTAGTTTGATTGGTTTGAATTTATATTTCATTCATATATGTGAATATAAATGAGAATATAAATGAGTTATAAGAAAATCTCATGAGTTTGAATTGGTTTGGATCATGATTTAGGCTAAGTCCTTAAGGGAAGATTAAGGACTTAAGAAAGATTTGGACTTGGAATTTCATTCATGGGTTTCAATCATGGATTTCAATCACATGGAGTTGATTTGAATTTGGAAAAAATCAAATAAGATTGATTTGGAGTTTTACTTGAAGGAAGGAAGGTGAGGAACGGTTCAGGCTAAGGGTAGGTAAATTTTCCTAACACCCCTAAGGCATGACCTATTCCTATGGCTAATCCTTCTAAGTCTAGTTGAGTGTCAACCTAATCACTAGATGTGTCTTAGGACTAATGATCTCAAAATTTCACCCACTTCAGAGGGGTTCTCAACAAATTCAATCTTGAACACTTGATTTGACATTGGTTCTTTTGTGAGCTAGGGTTTTTTTAATTTATCACCTTCAACAAACTATTACAAAATGTGGATAAATTGAGCTTTTGCTTTAAGCTTTCAATGATTAAATTTCATTTACACAGTTTTTATATTGATGCTTGATTTAAGTTAATTTGATTTGAAATTAGAATCACATTTTGATGGAAGCATCCCCTCCGGTTGAAATCACCATTCAACACAGCCATCATCGGAGTAGTTAATTTGGGGAGTAGAATGAACATTGGTCATAAGACCAAGTCTTAAGCACCCTGTGATGTCTTTGGATCAACTATATTCCAATCAAGCCAAAAGAAGGAAAGATATAAAGAAAGGAAGAAATAAAGAAATAAAGAATGAAGACCCCCATAACATGAATTCCCTTTAATTATAATCATTCATTTGTAATCCGGGTTGTATAAGGGTAGAGCTCGGCTACCCATTTCTTTTTAGGTTTGTGCGGTGGAGCCTGACCACATCGGCCTCTTATTCTTTTATGCTAATTTTATAAATTGATTGATGTTTCGTTTATGATTGCACTATTATGACGGCATGATTTCCCTAGTTTCTTTATTATTTGATGAATAGCCTGGATGTGATTAGGCTCTTAGGAAAAAATAAATTTTCTATCCAATTAATCAATTCAAAATTAAATTTAATAGCTCATAACCTCAACTAAAGCCTAGGATATAAATCAAGATAATGAAAGATTTAATAACCCCTTAGCTGGATATTGTATGTCTCACTTCATGCATAAAATTATATTATCTCACTCTTGTTAATGAAGGGCTTCCATTTTTGCCAGAGAAAATGGCTTGACCCTTAAAGCCATGGTGGAAACACACCTCTTTCTTTCTAATTTTATCCCATAATCAATTTCTCATGTATCAGGCATGTGAAATCTCATAGTCTGTGTTAAATAAAAATGTCCACAAATCAAAAATAAAACATAACAAAATTTGCATTATATTAAGTCATTATTCATTCCCTTCATGATCTAGTCTCTTAGGAAGTATGTTTAAGGATTTAATATCCTTTCTAAATTAACAAAAGCCTAACTATCTTGTAAAGCATAAAGACTTGTTTACATGAATTTAAAATCATAGGAGTAGTTAGTTGGTGGCCACCCCTAGGCGGTTGTAAGTCTAACAGTCGGGTGGTTTATTCTCTCTTGTGGAGATAAATCATATACCCATTTTTCACCTTAGATTTAAGTTGTGCTTCAGCCTTCCTCAAAGCTCCCTAGATCTAGGATCCGAGGTTGTTATTTTTTTTTGCGGGCTACAAGCATAAACCCTCACCTCTTAAGTATTTCTACAATCTTATATTGTGAAATTGTAAGCCCTAAGTTTCTAATAGAAATTCAACTCAAATATATAATTCTTCTCAAATTCAAAAATATAAAGCCCAACCATAAGATAGTTTGGGATACTCACTAAGTTTCCTAGTATCATGAGCATCCCTTACTCATCTCCCTTTGGTTTTGATAATAACTCTTTCCTTTTACTCAAATCCCACTTAATTTTCTAAAAATAACAAAATGAATGATAGTCCTATCTTTAAAATCTTTGGAGACAATGATCATTTATCTTAATTGAGAGTATTTCTAAGGAATCTCATTCCTTATGATGTAATTAACTATGGGGTCTTGCCTCCATAGGGAACTTAACGAACCCAATTTAAAATAAGTCCTACTTTACTTTTCCATGTAAAGTAGGGGAAAGATCTATGGTACATTCGAAGACTCATTGTCCTTAGGGGTCTTTATTAGGTGATTAGGTCCATTGTAAGATGGTGACTTTTATCTCTCTAGATAGTACATCATTCCTCAATGTCATTCCTGATCACCCTAATAAGTACATATGCGGATCTATGTGGTGTCCTCCCATCATTCAAAATATAAATACCACAGATTTTTCGGATTCCGTTGGGGATGGTTCCTCTCTCCATCTTTGGTAAATGATCATTGTCTCCAAGTATTGATAGTGAATTTGTATTTTATATGAGTCCGAGACTATCCTTCTTTTTCGTTGGCACTTAGCTTATTTCATTCTTAAGCTAACATCCTTTAGATTTTAGGATCTCACTCCATGTAGATCTTAAAATCCCTATTGGGTCTCTAATAGGTGAAAAAAAAATTTAATCAAAAGAGATAACTAAAGGCCTTTTTCTTACCATCTCTATGGTAAGGTAAAGTTCATTCCAAAAATAAAGAAAGACAAATCCTTTATAAAAATATCACTCTTCAAGAAGCACTTTTCCAAAATTCACAATGAAATATTTGCACAAAAAGTTTCACAAAATATATTGTTGACCTCATTTTTAGAATGAGCTCTCAACACCTCCATCTTAGGCATGATTTCTTGACTTCTCTTAAGACATCTAGTGATTAGGTGGACACTCCCCTAACTTTAGGGGACTTAGAAGAGTTAGCCATAGGAATAGGTCATGTCTTAGGGGTGTTAGGAAAACTTCATACCCTTAGCTTGAACTGTTTCTCAATTTCCTTCTTTCAAGTCAAACTCCAAATCAATTCTATTTGATTTTCTCCAAAATTAAAATCAATTCTATGATTAAATTCCATGATTGAAATCCATGATTGAAATATATGATTGAAACACATGATCAAAATTCATCAAAATTCCCAGTTCAAATTTCTCAAGTCCTTAACCCTTTCTCAAGGACTTAGCTAAAACTATGATTTAAACATATTCAAATCTTTGAGATTTTCTCATGATCCATTTATATTCTCATTTATATTCACATATATAAATGAAATATAAATTCAAACCCATCAAATCAAACTCAAAATTCAAAATCAATTCATGAAAATTTTCTTAAAGTTCCTTTAATCTTCCGTTAAAGACTTAGCCAAAGTCAACTCTAAACTTTAATCAAATCAATTCAAACCCTTGAAATTTTCTCAAAACTTATTTATATCCTCATTTATATTTTCATATATAAATAAAATATAAATATAAATCAATCCAATCAAAAAAAAAAATTAAATTCTAAATTTAAAATCCTTGAAATTCTCTTAAATCCCTTAATTTCTCATTAATGAATTTAACCTAAACTTTGATCAAACATATTCAAACCTATGGGATTTTCTCAAAACTTATTTATATTCTCCTTTATATTCTCATATATAAATGAAGTATAAATATAAATCAATCAAATCCAATTCAAAAATTAAATTTCCAATTAAAAATTCCCTTAAATCATTTAAATTCTCTCTAATAGATTTAACCCAAATCATGATTAAGCTACTTCAAATTCTTAAAATTTTATTATGATCAATTTATATCCTAATTTATATTCTCATATATAAATGAAATATAAATTCAAACAATCAAAACTCACTCCAAAAATCAAACTAAAATCAACTCAAAATCAAATCTAAACCTTTCAAGCCAAAATATTGAACTTAGTCAAATCATCTTCAAATTAAGTCAATTGATTTTCTCTCATGGTTCAATCAATCCTACAATCATGAGCTCATATATAAATCCAAACCTCAATCAAACAATCAAAACCCAAATAAAAAATCAAACCCAAAACTCCTTCAAATTCTTCCTTTGAATATGAAATTTTCAAATGGATCAAAATCCACTTAACTTTAAACCACTTATAAATAGATTTATATTTCAAAAATAGGCTATGTTCATATAAGATTTCTCAAATAATTCTTATTTTATTAGCAATATTAATGATGTCTATGGTGGAGATACACTCAAGCTACCTTCAAATTTGGGAAAGATAGTTTGGTCCCAATATATGCTATGAAGCTTACTAAAATTGATGTTTTTATTTAAAAGTTAGGTAACGCCAGAAATCTCAATAAATATAAAAAATATTTTTAAATATATAAGATATTATGAGTTTAAAATGGCCTACCAAAGATAATAATTTATATTTCCAAGTAGATTTGAGCTTCCAGTGTGTAGAAATTCTGCTTCCAATGATAAAGCCTACAATGTTCTTCAAATTTCCTAGAGAAGATTTGATGGTGCGTTAGATGTTTAGATCATTTTATTTCACCCAAAAAAAAATCTCATTATAATTGCTATGTAGGATTCATTCGCCATTGTCGATCCAATAACTAGACAGATGATAGGTATTGGTTTGAGTTTTCATCACGAAAGCTGAAAGGCACAAAGTTGGCTAATGACTGAAAGAATTATAGTAGGAAGTATGTTCAATGGGAATGGATCTTGTGCTCCTCATGTGATTCATTATTCTTAAATAATACATTCACAATTATTTCATGAACTATATTAAAGTGTGCTATTACTTGAAAAATCTTCTGTTCTCATTCATTTTAACTTGATTGTTCCTTAGTATCACTGTCAACTAACTACTGGCTTTTCAAACTATGCGGATTAAAGAAAAACTTTTTAACTGGAGTTAAATACAAAGATCAACGTATTACCATTGGATGAGAATGATGAATCAAACAGTCGTAATCTATATGGAAACACTATTCAAGTAATCAAAACCTTTTGTAATCTTTGTTTTTCATATAGTTGATGAAGCATTGATATTAGAACAACCAATTTTTTAGCAATGAACAAAAACTCAGTGCCGAATAGACACATAATCACTCAATATGTCATAGAAGTAATTTATATCGATCTTCTGTTTGCCAGAATAAATGGCTTCTAAATTTTCTCCCTTTCCTGCATTGGCAGCAATTTTCACCACCGAATATAACTTCTTTAAAGGCATCTGTAAAAAAAATAATGCAAAAGAGTCACTCAATCAATGAACAACAATATAAATCTTTAGCTTATTCCAACAACAACAAACAAATAACAAACAAAAAAGATAGGCATCAAGATTCATGAAGAAGAATAGAATAGGGGGGAGAGAGAGAGAGAGAGATGGGAGGAGAAAAAAATGAACATATGTTTTCATATCCCTCTCTATCTCTATCTCTCTTATTGCTTAGCCAAGTGTAATCATCACGGCATATTTACATCAAAGACAAGCCAAAGAAAATGAACAACAAAATTTTATTTAAAGCTTCTAAAATAGGATTACTTTTATTATTTATGTACAATTATACATTATAGAATTGCTTCCAGTAATGAGTTCAAACAGATTGAAGAAGAGCTAAAATTGTAGATGGAATACGACAAAGATTTTGCTATTAATATGATTCTAAAGTCTCATGGGTGCCTAGTCTACATCTTCTACAAGAAATAGAACAGGAAACGAAGCTTACTCCGTCTAATGCTTCAGCAGCTGCATCAATATCATCTCTTGCAAAGACATTGAGACCTTCTAGCACCTGCACAAAAAACTTACATCAATCAAAAATCACAAAATATATGTAACTTAAGATAAATGACACTTACAAGCCATAGTAAATAATACCCTACCTACTATCTCATCTTTCTCAACCATAACCTGATTGTGCAAATCAATCAATATGAAATTGGGATAATTATACCAAGATGTATCTTTGTCAAACCATAATGAGAAAGGCAAATAATTTTTCGGCTAAAAATCATAGCACATATGATCTAAAATCTAGATTCCCCCATATCTAGACTCAATAGATGCATCCAATAAAAAAAGGGTGATTGTCAAGCATTTGAGACCAAATGATTCAAATTCTAACATAATTACCTTGCCACTAAAAAAGTAGAAGCCATAGAGATGAATGCAAGATTAATGTAAAGCAATTTGTTTATGTCCAGTGTTCTATCCAAACATTAAATCGAACTGGTTGTCATAATATATCGATATCAATTTAACCTATAATTTTACTATCGACATAATGCTTTTATAAAGTATGCTTTCAATACATAGCTTCATCATAGTTAATATTGTATCCTAATTTAATTAGCATATAATCCCAAAACAAAACATATAATCTCAACCAAATTAACATAGTCTTGTACACATTTTATATCCATAATCACTTATATTCAAAACCATTTTTTAGTAGCAATATTTCAATCCAATCTACATTCATGTCCATGTTAAAATTCACTTTACAAGCCACGCAGCTCACTCCTTTCTCAACCATATCAATAACGCTAGAAGAATGCCTGCATGTCCTTAAAGGCTATGCATTTTGTGCTTACATTATGAAAAATAGAGCAAGGCAGACTCTAGCTCAGAGCATATGTTGCTCAAGGAAGTACATTAGTTTTTTTTTTCAACTATGATTAAGAACAACGATGCTGAGTTGATTATAGAATCCCAAAGCTTTGTGAAAGTGGATGAAATTCAAGGACAAAACCCTATTAGATAATCCAATGATACATGCTTCCATTCAAGTACCCGTATATGTGCACCTTTATAAGTAACATGTGTGTGCATAGGAGGGCCATTCACAGGGCCACAGTTTAATCCAAAAAAAAAAAAAAAGTTGTGGCTTTGTTAGTATCATGACTTTAAATATATATTGTAATATAACAAAACTTTAGAATTAAACTACATAGAGCAATAAATACTTCATTTAGAAAAGTACCCCTTAAACTTAAGAGAAAATTTTATAAGATGATGACAAGACCGGCAATGATTTATGGTGCAGAATGTTGGGCAATAAAAGAAAAGCATAAGACTAAGTTAAGTGTTGCAAAGATGAGGATACTCAAGTAGATGAGTGGCTTTACTCTTAAAGATAAAATGCGGAATGAGTATGTTTAGAAAAAAGTTGGAGTAGCTCCAGTGGCAGATAAGATTAGAGAGAGTCACCTCAAATAATTTGGCCACATAAAACATCGGCTGTTCGATGACCCGATTAGGAGAGTAAATGTATTAGATTTACCCTATGTTAAGAAAAGTAGAGGAGGTTGACCTAAAAAGACTTGATTAAGATGTATAAAAAAATAACTTTAATATACTTGAATTAAATGAGAATTTGACACATATTAGGACACAATAGAGAAGAAGGATTCATGTCGCTGACCCCACATAATAGGATAAAGGCTTGTTGTTGTTATTGTTGTTGTTTGTTTTCACAACAAATTTAGTTGATTTCCAAAGCCACCAACCTCTACTTTAACACATGCTGAAGCATCATTAAGGGGAATTATACAAATCTTGTCTTTACTACAAAATATCAAGAATGCATCTGCAAATTATGCTTGCAAGAGAGGATGAACACAATTTAGCACATTTGGTTGATTGTAAATAGAAAATCACAAAAAATTATTAGATTACATAATTTATTGGGAATAAAAAATTGAGTTGATGACCAAATTGACCCCGCAATTATTTATAGAGGACCAAAATAATCATAGACTAAATCAAAGAACCAATTTAGTCCTTCCACTATTTGTAAAGGGATTAATTTGTTCATACTATCCAAACTAACGGTTTAGGGTATTAAAAATAGAGACATTTTTAGAATTTTATTTTTTTCTAAATTTATGAAACATCTCTTTTTTTAATTAATTTTTTTTTCTTATGTGTAATAAGTACAATCATATTCAAAGAGATTGGATTAATATAATATAGATTTTTTAGCAAATAATTTTCAACATAAAATTTAAGTATTTTTTTATTATATTAATCTCATTGTAATATCACTTATTTTGTAATTCCAATATTACCCTATCTTCTTATTACATGTGTACTCATTGCCACCCAAATCTAAACGATAGGACCAAATTAGTACATTTTCAAATATTTAAGGGACTAAATTAGTCCTTCTATTTAGTCTGGAATTATTTTAGTTCTATGTAAATAATTGACAGACCAATTTGTTCCTTAAATCCATAAATTTTATACACGAGAAACTTTCGTTGTCACAACTTAACCTAGGAGCTTAGAATACTAAGATGGGAACAGAAGGTCAAACAAATATTTAAAACATTCTCACATTACTGTTGATTAAAAAGCCATCTAAACTATTATTTTAAATTGTAAACATTTCATTTTATTACACACCACCAAAATTATTTAATACTAGTTATAATACTTAACTCCCAAAGAAAGCCTTCCACTATACACATATTGTCTTCACCCATTTACATTATTGGAGATTTTTTGAAAAAGAATTATCAACAAAAGAGTGAATTAAACAATTATGTAGACAATTATATCTCTAAATTACAGTAATTCAAGTATATCAATTTTTATCATTAAATCAATATCACCTCTTACCTATAAAATAGTAAAAAAAATGCATTCATAAAGAGAGGGATCAAGAATTATTTACCTTTTTGTCATTTTCACACTAGAATGTTTCTTATTTTATAATACTCTATTCAAAGGTCACCATTCAAAGGTGCACATGAATGATACACTCATAATCTTTTACAAACCAAGCTTGGCGAGAAGTTAACCTTTTCTAACCTAACTCGAAGAGCAAGTAGCATTTTTTCTATTTTCATTTGCATGCACGGGTACATTGCATCCCAACCAGTACGATAAGTGGGTAAAATTCATGACTCAATATGCACAAACAATTCTATAATATAATCATTTACATCTTGTTCATCATGTGTGTTAATAGTATCATTTGTTTATTTATAGGAAGATCATCTAAACATTCAATCATAAAATAAACATCAAATTAATATGAAGATTTCATAAGCAAAAAAAAAAAGGAGAAAATCATTTTGCAATAATAATTTATGTCAAATAGAAATTTTGTTTAATACACACAAAAAACGTAACACTACTTATAATATTATTTTAACATTGTCATACATGCAGCATGCAATAATCAATGTATTTTGATTTATAGGAAAGAAAATAATTACCATAATGTAGAAAATATAAATACCCAATTTTAATAAGGTTTAGTTATCCTTTTTTAATAATGGAAATTTTCTCATTGTTAAAACTTATAATTGCAAACAAATGTAAATTAGCTTAATGGTCTCATACTTTTATCATCTTCACCATCATTATTCTCATCTTTCTCACAACCATTATTTTCATGATCATTATTATTATTTTTCTATTATTAAGATATTATATTATTGCTTTATTATTCTCTATTTTAAAACTATTATTATTGTTGTTGTTAAAATTAACTAATATTTATATTATTGTCATTAATATTTTGATTATTTATTATTATTATTATTATTATTATTTTATAATTTTTATTTGATTATTATTTTTTAATACACACAAAATCTTCTCCATTCACTTCCTCTCCTTAGTCCGGCCCACTCTAACAGCTCCAACTTTAGCTTGGTTCAACTTCAACAAGAGCAAGTGAGGAGCTTAGTTAGGCAAGTTCCCTTGGTAGCTTCACCTCTTGCGCATGCATGCGATATTGCTCATGTGCTCGACCCCACTCCCACAAGAGCACGCCTATGCTCAACCTCCCAAATCTTCTTTCATCTGTATCTCTCATTTGATTGAATGCTCATCCCTCTCTCCAACTCTCACTTAAATAATAAAATAAGACGATTCTCAATCGACTTAATGCAGGACACATATCTGAATAAGTGTTGTGCTTTGTATAAAGCCATTACTAACCTTATTTACTTATTTCATGTTTCATTTTTTTTATTTTGATTATTACAATCTTCCCTCAAAATATTTTATTTAAAATTTTTAAAATATTGTAAATAAAAATTCATACCTTAATTTAAAAGTTGTGAATAACATTTTCTTGTCTTTGATTCTTTCAACAATGTAACAATTTGTTTCGCACTTTGCTTCTATAAAATTTGTACAAAAAGAATTTCTCTAATTACTTTACATCGTAACCTAATATCATTTCTGGTTCTTCTATGTATGTAAAATCATAATAAACTTTTATGTAATTTGGAATAACTTTGATGGATTCATCAGCTAACTATTTTCATAATAAAAATTATATGAAATACATTAAATACAACATATATACATTTTTAGCAAAACTAATCTATAAGACACTTTCCTAATCCTTTCCAAAATTTCATAAATGTCAACATATCCTAGACTTAATTTCAATCTTATCTTACCAAAATGCTTCACATCCTTGATAGGACTAACTTCTAATTGATGCTTAGCATCAAAATAATTTATTTGACTGACTTGTATAACCTTCAATCTATCTTGAATTAGTTTGATTTTGTTAGTAGTTTCATATACGTGGTCAGAACCTATTATTTTTTCCCACCTACCTCTAACCAACACAAAGGAATCATACATTTCCTTCCAAAGAGAACTTCATATTGACTTATGATAATTTCTTAATCTAGAACCAAAGTTATTTCTACTATATGTTAAATACCTAACACCTAATAATAATCCCTAAATAAAAGTTCTCTCACATGATTAAGACGAGTAATTAATCATAAGGGCTTACACTATGTAAAACTTAAAATTATATGATAAACTTTTCATAAAATGAGAGTAAAAATCTCTAAGTGACATCTTATCTTAAATTCAATCTATCCTTTAAAATTTTGATAAGAAACTACAAACTCCCTCATAAGAGCTAGACACAAGTTTTTAAAACTCACAAACATGTACTTTGAAGCATCTCTTTTTTGTTGATTTTTTTAGTTATAGTAAATCTTCTTATTTTTTTATAGGATCTAAATGATGAAAACATTTTAAAAAGGTAGTGCAATCTTGTTTTAGTGAAATAATTTTTATTCAAAAAATATTATATTTATTTATGAGCTTTTAATTTTTTTTCAAATTAATTAAGTATTATTAGTGAATTCATAATTATTTATATTGCATGATTGGAGGTAGTTTAAATGTGACTTAGTTATTATCTTTTTTTGCTTGATACTTATTTTATTGGTGTCAAGTGGTTAGATGCTAATTCCAATTTTTTTTTTAATTAAATGCTCATTTAGACTTGTACAATTGTTTGCTAACATAAGAAGTTAAGTACTTGTTTATTTTTAAGATTAATTATTAGCTCATTCAAGTACTTATTCAACTAATTTAGGCAAGGCAAGTATAAGCTAAGTTCGATCGTTAAAAAATTAAGCAAACTAAGAATGAATATATATTTGATAGTTCAATTTGAACTCTAGCTAAATGTAAATAATTTTAATATGACTAAGCCAGATCCAATTCATGCTGAATTCCACTCGAAATAGCCCACCAATAGCCTTAATATAAACGTGATTATATTATTAATTTAATTGTACATAATAAGAACTACATTTCAATAGTAGCAATATGAATGAACATCATCAAAATGACAATGCCTGAATTTGATCTGAGTTTCTAAAATTTCAGTGCCCTTAATTTGGGTTAACTAAAAATTGAATTAATTTATTTCTTGGATGGATCTTGAATTGAAATCAATGAGCAAAGAATAGAATTTCAAGAGTCAATGGAAACTTATATGAATACAAGTATAAATACAACTATAGATGTATGCTATATTTGTATTTCTGCATATATGCATAAAGGCTAGTGTACACATATGCATCTAAAACAAGAATCAATCCATGTATGAATGGTTGAGATAGAATTTTTCTTATAAGATTAAGAATCGATAAAAGATGAATCATTATTTTTGGCTCATATTGGACTAAATTTGAAATTTGCAAGCAAGCCAAGCCCAGAACTAAGCAAGATCAGATTTTATCTGTATCTACGCATGGCTTCCATCATGATTAGATCAAATGGCTTTCAGTTTCAGTCACTCCTGAATCAAGATCAAATCAACTCATAATCAAATAGTTAACACCATTACTCTTAATAATCACTCCTAGTATCATCTCAAAAAGTTGATATGGGGTTAACATAAAGTTAAAATAAATACGGATCCAGGGAAATTCAAGATACGAATTTGCCCACAATAATTCTATTTAAATAGTAAAGGAATGATTATGTGGTGCTAATAACTGCAGAAGCAGCCAGTCTGAATTAACTCCAGCTAACTTCAAAAAAAAAGAATTACCTTTCTGGCATCCGCCTTGGACAATGTCGAGACATGATAAAAAACAGAAAAGGCAGCAGAAATTCCAATAGTCTCGAGAAATCCCACCTCACTTGTAGTTCCAATAACAAGCATATTCTTTCCCTGGAAAAATTTATATAAATAAAATTTCCTTTTTCCTTAATATAAAATACTTGAAGGCACCAAAGGTCTATGTACAACAACAAAATTATGCATGATTAGTGTAAAATAGTGCCTGTTTGCAGCTGCTGCTAAAAAGGTCCTACCAATTCAAAAATGCAATTTCTCAATTACATTAGTACAAGAAGAAAAGCATTTAAGTACGACAAACCTTAGGAGGAAGTTTTTTTAGAAGGACCAGCAATGTTTGTGCAATCAAATTTGAGAAGCGTGGACCAATGGGTACATACTCCAACAACCTGTAATGTAAATTAAATGATTTAGCAACTACAAATAGATATAAAACCAAGCAATCTTATTAAAAAAAATAAACGAAACAGGGGTTTTAGTTAACCCAAAGTAATATAACAGTTGATAATGCAATTAAAGGGCATTATAAGGAAAAGATTTAACTGCTAATGTTAAGAGACACGTACACGTGCTCTGATGAATATGAATGGAACAATGCTAACACAGTAAGTTCTACAAAGCATATGCTGCTATTATAGAACATACTCTTGAAGCAGTATTAGCAAGATCTATCTCATGTATATTGATTATACGGGGGTAAAACATTCCATAATGAAAGCGAGCATTAAAAAATTTAAAGCATAATGAACCTAAAATAAGTAGAAACCATAGAAGTTAGTGAATAAAATTGCAGAATTGAAGAACTACCTTTCAATGTCATCAAGAATAATGATGCTCAATTGAGACCTATAAGCATCCTCAAAAACCTAATACAAGGAAAACACAAGTTCTTCAACTGAAAAGAATTGACTATGAACTGCGTAGAATGAAATAAAAGAATAAATTTTGAACAGAATAGATTCAAAATAACAGAAGACAACTGTTTGGAACTTGCTATTAAAAAAATCATAGCAGGATTCAGAAGTAATAAGTTTTTGCCGGATTCTGAATTAAGAGGGTACAAATTCATCAAATGAAATCTAGAATTGATAAGAATAAACAAACCTTGGCAATTTTTGCACATTTACTGCTCTCACTTAGACCAATCATTGACTCTGCTGAGACCTGCGGTAAAAATAGTTGATTCTTAATCCAGAAAACTCCAAGGTGTTATACAGTAGAATGAATGAACTTACAATTTTGGCATATGGAAAATCACTATCAATACCAATGGTTGCCGCCATTGCCGTCTTACCACTGCCAAGGCATAAAGCTTTAGAAAAAATTTTAACAGACAATAGTCACCTGAATTAGAATGCTTATACCTTCCCCCAGGACCTCCCAGAAGACAACTAACAAGGGGATCAACCCTACTCATTTTAACTTCTTCTACAAGTAGCATGGTTCTTTCATAGATATGCTTATGTGTTTCACCACAGTCAACCATTCCATTAACCCTGTAATATGTTTCAATTCATAGATTAAATCTCACCATTAAAAAAATAAAATCAATATCTTACCATCAGATAAGCGTGATTATTGCAAATGGAAGGACTTTCATGTGTCGTAAAAAAACCATACCCCTTTCAAAAAATTTATCTTAATAAACCATAATCGACATTTTTTAGAATTTTTTCAACTGTGTAAAGTAAAAGGCTTGCACCACATAGAAAAAATAGAGATACTTAAAGCCATAAATAAATGAAAAATAATTATCATAGAGAGGCATATATTCCTAACATAAAACAAAAGATGAGTTTGATATAGAACAAAAATTATCATGAACAAAATAATAGTTCATTGACAATGATATATTTTCCCGATCTGAACATGTAAAAATATCAGAGAATGTGTACCACCTGCACCGTTGGAGATCATCTGCGGAAGCACCAAATGCAGGGATAATTTCTTGAAGAGCACTCAAAAGTCATTCATGGTAACCTTTATGTTTTCTTCATCCAATGGCTTGGTGAGATCATCCATGCTTATTTGCCGATTCAAGGCAAATGAAACAGCACTTTTGACAACACCTTCTAGCTCAGCCCCACTAAAATTCTTTGTCCTTGCAGCTGGGTATTCAGGATTAAAAGAGAATAAAAAAGATATTAAACCTTACTTTTCTTCAATCATACCAAAACCTTCTGGCAAAAAAATTGCACCGAAAAAATAATTCAGATTAATCAATTCCAATGATCCTAAAGAAACTAATAAAAAACAAAGATTTTATGCAAGCCACCACGGAGGGATGGAGAGACATTTACTTTGTTTTTTTTGTCATGCTGTCTTGAGGTAAAAGAAACTTCATTTCTAGAGTACTAAAACTTCTTCATAATGGTAACATTGAAAGATCTAGGGCTTGCTAATGCAAAACCATGAACGATATGCACTGAAAAAAGTTTAAAACCTAGTTGTCTTTAATGTAAAAAAATAACAATTGCACTGTTTCATTCATAACAATATTGTAATAGTCACAATATGCAAATCTAATAAGAAAAATAGTGAACAAAAATAAATTTTCAATAATAATCATGATTCACATTGCAAAAATAAATCAGCATATATCACACTAGATAAAACTTCAATCATGTACAAACCAATCATTAAACAAGTAGATAAAGAAAAAAAGATAGAAATCATCAAATGAAAGATCCAAAATTCACACATATATAAGAAGAATCACCATAAAAAATAGACGTCAAGCAAATCACTCAAGGAAACCACATCCAATAATACAAACACAAGACTTGATGAAAATTTAAATTTTATTTGATCACTTAATGTTCAATATCTTTTACATTCCTCAAGAGTCCTAGATATAGCCAATGAGACACCCACAATAAAACTTCAGCATAATACTCCAAGATCCAATTAAAATCTGAAACTTCTAATTTATTACACTTGGATTACAAATTAATTTTTCTAGGAAATCATGCTCAAATCTCTAAAACATGCAAAAAAATTTATACACACTAATGATGGGTCAAAGAAACCAAATAAGTACATCACTGATTGCTACAATCCCAAGAAAATAAAAAAAATAAAAATTATAGATGTAAAATCACTCACATGCTATGGCTGCTAAAATCAAAAAATTATGGGTGAAAGGTAGCTACAATCCCAAAATCAAAAGCGACAAATGAGAGGTCGTCCTTATGCTACAAGCCTAAAATTAGAAGCCAAAAGTAAAAAAATTAATTACAACTTGAGGAATTCAAAGCCCAACTTGAAAAAAAAAGACTCAAATGAATTAAGCATTTGATATTTGTCATGCAAGATAATCCATAAATTATCACAAATAAGTATATTATATCATTAAATAATAAAACATGTGATATTCATCACCAATAATGAATGAAATCCTTACATAAGAAACAACTCTTGTAATGAAAGAAGTGAATTTATTGGATAAGATGATGGACGTAATTCACAAGATGGAAAAATAATAAAAAAAAAGTTCACGAGATGGAAAGATGTAAGTCATTGTGGGATAAGTTCATCAAATAAAGTTAAATAGATGGGATTGAACATGAAACATTACCAGAACTTCCTAAAATTTTCATTTGTTAGCATTATACTTCCACATCCAAAAATCGAGATAAAAACTCACTTATTATATTGGCTGAATTGTAGCTTAATCCATTTATAACTCACCTAATTCCTTTAATGAAATAGATAACAGTAAGAACACAATTAGCAACAAAACTCACAAACCTATCATAGTATTAATACACGCCATATCACCCCTTTAACAGTTTAAATTGTAATAATAGACCCATATACTTATTCAATGATAGATTTACACTTTAAGTTTATATTATTGATCATCACATATAAATTTTGTTTCGCTTGCAACACTTCAACAAAAAAATTGACCGCATCCCATTAATTTTGATTTAGAGTATCTAAATATTTTTAAATTAACAAATTGATAATCTTAAAAATGTATTATTAATCTAAAGATTATAAATCCTATTGAATACAGAAATGCAATCTACATATTAATGATACTTCTGTTATGTTTATTTAGAACATTGACTTACTCAATCTTGTCTAAATAGCATCTTTGATATTTTTTTTAAATTAACTCAATTATCATATTAACTTTTATTTGACATGATGACAAAATCATAAGATCCAATACTAATTTAATGTAAAATGCTTAAAAGTTTAAGGTTTACTAATGCAACCTAAATCAAATGTGCATAATGAGGGCACACAAAATCACATTTCATAGTTATCAATTCTTATGCAAAAAATCATCTATAATGTAAGAATAATAAACACACTTCTTTCATTTGAAATGATTAACACTATTAGTTGCTAAAATCTAAAATCTTAGAAGAAAAAAATGTTAATAAATATTAAATGTTAACAAAGATCAAGATTCACACTATAAAAAGAAATATGACATGTATAAACACTTCACAAAACTTCAACAATGTGCACACACCAATCAATAACAATAAGCAAATAAAAAAAATAAAAGATAGAAACCATCCCATGAAAGATATAGGCTACAAAGTGCTCAAAAAAATCCACATCATGAATTGAGGCAAAAAAAATTTTCTTTCAAAACTAAATATTCAATAATTTTTGCACGTCTTAAAGGTCCTATATATAACCTGTGAATAACCCTAGTACAAAATTTCACATAATCCTCTAAGATTCTATCTTTAAATAATCACATTTGGAATCCATTAGATTTCAATAATAGGCCAAACTTGTGTGTGCTACAATATTAGGCTAAAGAAATAAAAGGAAATTAAAGATTATAACAATTCCAAAAATTAGAAACTACATATGGAGATTTCACACATGCTATACCCAGGAAATCATAAGCTAAAGACGGAAGGCAGCGACAATCACAAAAATCAAATGGAAGAACTTCACGCTATCTCAAAATTTGGAAGTTGAAGGTAGAAGGTAACTATAATATCAAGAACATAAAGTCCATAGCTTTTTATTTTACATCACTTTATGCCAGATAATCCAATCTACCCAAGACCATATCAATATAACAAGAAATTATATCATACGTCAGTCTCTCAAACTCTGAAAATTCAAAAATTGTATCAATTCCACAAGTTCAAGCTCCTACATTTGTAAACTCCAATACAAAATCCTCATCTACATGCAAGCTGTTTATAAGGATTGCAAATGTGATGGTGTATGTAAATGAGCTTGGTGTAATGATCTTCTCAAGTCATCAATAATTGAACCCCTTATTGACCTAACAATGAGGTTATGCTGAATTCTATTCTTGGAACTAAATCTGAGATCATATCCATACATATTAGTGAGACAGAATTAATTTTATAGTTACTATTGATGCCAAGAGATTGATTAATATGCATGGTGAGTTTGGCTCACATTATGAAATCATGATTTAATTTTTGTTTATAAATTAAAAGATCATTAGGATTTTGATGATTGATTTGATTTTAAAAAAATCAAAATACCAAAAAACCTACTCATTCATTTACCTATAGTTTGGGTTGATTTAATTAATTTAATAAATCTATTAAACAATTCAACTGAGTTGATCGAATGCAAACCCCTCTATTAAAATTTCAAAATTCAATTAAACTAAAATTAAAAATAATAAATCAAAATATATTGTAGTTCTATTTTACATATTATTTAGTCCGTTTATTTATATTAGTAATTTGATTCAGTTTAATTTATTTAAAAAATTTGTCAATCAATTCAATCAAACCAACCAAATACACACCCCTCATGATGATTATAAGAAAAATAATCATTCAAATATCAACATGCTGAAGTAATTATTAATATGATTTTGACTCCTTTAAAAAACTTATTTTAAGGCATTCTATTCTATTGATCACAACCTATTTAACAAGCATTATAAATTAAAACAACACATACAATAAACAAGTTTATTATCCTACTTTAGGACTCAAAAATAACCACAAATAAACATACCAAGTTCTTGAAGATTTACATCTGCAGCTAGAAAAGAGTTTTCTTTCATTGTATTTGTGTGTATTTGTAGGATCTGGAGACGTCCATTTTCATCAGGAAGATTGATCTCAACAAGAACTTCCAATCGACCAGGTCTATTCGTGAACATAAATAATAATAAAAGTTAAATGACTTTCTAAAATGACTTTATATAATGAATTTTGGAGGTTAAAACAATAGCATGCTTCTATCTATCAAAATCAACTATTTCTACATACAATAAATTCCAAAGATGCCACAAAATATTTAATCTACCAAATTAAAGAAAGCTAAAAAAAGCACAAATCCATTAACATGAACATGACATATCGCTTTAAAGCGATTAACACAAGAGACTAAGATGATAAATGCATTAGATGACTACTTTCTTGATCCAAGAAAGTTTAAAAAAATTATTTTTTATATTTTGCACCTTTCATCTATTTTTTAGTTCTTTAGCTTTTTTTCTTATCTTCTTTGAAATATTTTACAATTTAAGTAAACTAATATTTAGCTACAAAGATTTTTTGCTTCTTATCCTCCATTTTCCACCTTGAAGTATTGATATGAATTGATTGCATTCATACCAAGTTATTAATCATATTTATTTAACTCAAACATTTAATAAATTGTGGTACAATTACAATTGTTATCTTTCAATAGAAAATCATAAAAATGTTGTTAGTTCAAGTAATGATATATAATGTTTAAAAATAAGAACTTTGTATGCTTTTACGTTACAAGTATTTCATTTTTTTTTAAATATCACACATTGTAGAAGTCAATGTTGGTGAGTTATGCAAAATTTTCAAATTATGATTTTATTTATGAACAATTTTTTGAAAATATTTTTTCTTTTAATAATGAATTTTAAAAATCAAATCCTTATTTTAAGAAGATGAATGCATTGCATGTTGCTAAAAGTGAATCCAAGCTTTAATAAAGCCTTCAAACTTAATAAGTATACTATGTGGATTATGTCATACCTTAATAATGCTTCATCTATTAAATCTTTCCTATTGGTCATTCCAATGAGGAGGACATTGTTTAAGGATTCAACCCCATCAATCTATAATGCAAACCGTTAGCCTACAAAACTATTCAAACAAAATAAAATTCTAACTATTTTAGTTGAATAAAGCTGATGAAAACATCACCTTAGTGAGTAGCTGATTTACAATACCATCATGAAACACCATCATCTCGTTGATCCTCTAGCCTGTCAAAATAAAACAAACATTCAAAAAAAATTCAAATTTTAAAAAATTTGGCAATCATTTGTAAAGTGTACTTAAAAAAGCCTAGAAGTGCATATGAACTTCAAAGTGTAAAACATGAAAAAAGTAATATTTTATACATCATTATTATAAGCCTCCTTAAACCAACCATTTGGGATCGGTGTTATGAATCCTCATTGAAGTAGCACTAAGACATGATTATCATCAATAGAGCAATGCATAAAAGTACCAGATCATCATCATAAGTACTATAATTCTAGAAAAAATAAGCATGAGGTCAGCCCCTTCATGAAAACAATCAAGCATGTGCCATGAGAAGGAAGAGAAAATTAATTTCATAATCACTCTCCTTCCCTAAACGGATCTTTTCACTCTTGTTTCCCATGTCTTTTTGTTTTCTTTGTTTATAAGCAAGCCTCTAAAGTACTCTCTTTCGATTCATCCAAGCAATAAAATAAATAGTAGTTTGTGGGCAATTTGAGTACAAGATTGGTGGGTTGAATCTACTCTCTTTGAGTTTTGATGAACTAGTAATCTACTATGCATAGTCTGACTCTCTTCCCTTTCCCTCTTAGTACTTCCCTGAGCCTAGTTGACATCCACAATTGCTCTCCATCCCTAAGAAAAGTTCCCCACAACCTTCATAGCCCTCAAACTCACCCCATTGCAAAAACCCTAGTGTTCACCCACAAACCAAAACCTAAGAGCATCTACAAGCTATCCAGATAATTCCCCTCTTCTCTCCATGGCCCACATAACTATACTAACACTAAGACCTTACACATCTTGACCTCACTTAACCCAAGTCAAACCCAAGCTCATCTTAGCCCCAAAACTCCGCAAATAATCGCCTTAGCCAACCACTAAGCCCACCAAAAAATAAAACCCAACCTTCTCCTCACCTCTCCAAAGCATCCAACACATCCTTGAGCCATCACCAAGCAAGAAGAGAGTGCCTTCCCTTTTAAGATCCTACAACCACCTTACATCACTCCTTTTCCATTTGTTAAAACTATACTTACTCCAAACCACCTAAGTCTAGTTTTAGTAACCTTCTCTCCCATAAATATAACTTCAAACTTTCTATTGTATAAAGAAAATTGCTTAAATACAACCAAAACGAGAACAAAAAAAGAGAATGCCACAAGAACAAATAAAGGCTGCACAATTATAAATTCGATAATAAAATTGAATAGCCAATACTTTAGTAGTGAGAGTTCAAAAAACGGTGATCTTGAATGGTATAATCAGGACAACCAATGTTAATCATTGATTTATAGAAACATATCTTATACGTGACACAGCACAAGGAGTGTAAACGAGTCGAGTTGACTTAATCGATCTAAGCTCGTTTAAACTTTGTTAAGCTCGAGCTCGACTCGATTTAAAGAAAGTCAAACTCAAGCTCGACTCGAAAGCTCGAGCTCGTTTCAAAATCTCGATAAATTATTCAATTGATAATGTAATATGATATAGTTCATTGTAAACTCGAAATAAGTCAAACTAGGCTCACACTTTTCGAGGCGAGCTTGTGTATGAGCTCGAGCTCGAGCTCGTTAACGAGCCAATCGAGTCGGCTCGCGAGCCAAGTTGACTCAATTACACCCCTACACAACACTAAAAGAATTCATCATGTGAGAAGGTCAAAGAGATTGGAAGTTTGGACGGATAATAGCAAATGGGATAGTTCATTTATAATGCTTGTTTGTAGCAATTACCAAAAACAGAAAATAGGTGGCAAATAATTTATTTGTATTTACAGATATCTGAGAACAAACTGATCAATGCAATTATAAAAATTTAAAGTCTGAAAGTTGACTATTTCAAGAGAATCAATATCCTTAGTTCGACTTGGTATCAAGCTAAAAAAATCAAATTGAAAACATAGAACAACAGATCAAGACAAAATGATAATGTTCATGCCAACCTTCACAAATAATGAGCAGAAACATCATAAAATTCAAAAGCACCCCAAAGAAAACATGCCATGAGGATGCCATTGAAATTTGAATTATATTTTAAAACACAACCTATAATTGGGGAAGGAGTAAACATGGTCATTCATTTATGTTATTTTAAAACTTTAAAAACATGCTTTTTTATAAATTTGCCGAGAGATGGCAAAAAAATAATAAGAATATTTCAATATGTTCATACCTTACAAATAGCATCAATTTCATCAAATATGATAACGTGCAAGTCACTTTGATCACCTGAAAGAAAAACAAAAGAGAGAAGATACACAACATAAAAGAAAGCATTAATGGCATCAGATTCATCAATAGTACTAAAAAATTTGTTCCTTACCGCATGTCCTTTGGTCCTGTTCTGCATCAGCAAATAAATCCCTCACATTTTTCTCTGACTCTCCGACGTACTTGCTCAATACTTCAGGTCCATTAACAATCTAAACATTCAAAAATAGATACAATTTACTATTATATATATCTGAATAAAAACTTGTATTTTGTACTCCCTACAAAGCGAAAGGAATGAGTAGCATCAAGTGAATAGAGAATAAAAAATAATTAGAAGCTATAGGCACTTAAAGGAAAATCAGTAATATTACTAAACCATAAAAAAAGTAACAGATTTAGCTTTCTCTAACTATAAAACCAAACTTATATGACAAAAATAATCTCTTAATACCACTTTAGTAATCCAACTATAACAACAAAATGAACCTTGATAGATCAAAGAAGAATAGAACTTTCGAAACACTAATTTTATTCATTGAATCAACACCGCTAATAATTTATATTTAATTAAAAAACAAACTAAAGTCACAAATCTAAAGGTCCATTTCAAGGAGCTACCCATTTTAAGTATTTACAAACCTAAAAGTTAAGCATATGTTTAAGATCAATTTTATTTTGTACTTTTTATTTTTCTATATTATTTTTAAAAATATATTTTATATGTGTATTTTAAGTGTTTTTATTTTTTTAAACAAATAACATAATTTTTAAAATACTCAAAACAGCTTGATGTAGTATCTTAGTTAATCAAATTTTACCCTTATTTCTATTAGCAATATGAGTATACATCCCACCGAGTAGTTGGGAGAAATTATTACTATATTTTCCAAACTTTTTGGTTTAGTAAAGTTTGCTCTTTCCCGTATTCCTCCATCTCCATTCCTCTCTCTTGTTTGTCGTTCGATCGGTACTGCATCATAACGTTTAGATATTTTGAAAGTTTTAAAAAATAACTAGTACCGTCAAACATTTTTATTTTGAAATCAAACATAAACAAAACAAAATAATAACAAAAAATAAATGAGATCGAAAATTTCCCCTAAGCAAATATGCAACAAGCATGTTTTGGTATATTAGGGGACTACATGTTGCGAAAAGCTCCACCTATTAATTGTTAGTGCGGTAAGTGAAGTAACTCCTTGCCAAGCAAAGATCTTACTTTACAACAGATAAAGGAAATGTCACCCTACTTTTGATCCTATTCTCTAATTTACTAACCAAAATGTCAAAGGGATTGAAACAGATTTAGGTCACTCATATGCTGATTAAGAATATTGTTCGACTAAGATATTAAAGAGGAATCAAGAGAAACATGTTGAACAATAAGCATGTGTTGCATTAGTTATTTTCTACTGAAAGCTTCAAAATTAAGAAGCACAAAACACTAAGGTGATTTATATAATTGAACTTCCCCATAGTTCAAACTACAATTTTACCATATTATAATGATAACATATCTAAATATAAAAAGTTATACATCATTTCCTTGGTCACACTTAATAAGTCACAAAGCTTGTAATCCTCTCAATTACCTAATTTTATTTCCAAATCAACTAGGATTCATTTTCCTGGGACAATTTGGTACATCAAATCAAGAGAAAAAAAAATCTATGATATTCAAATTTTAGAAACAAAATTTAGTGGACTCTTAGCATAAAGGCAACTAATCAGTAGAAACTCAGCCACATAAGTACAGGTATATGGCTTATACAAATATTCTTGTTATGCCAAAGCATTTCTCTTGTTTCTTTAAAAACTTAGACTTGTCTTCTCATCCCTATTTTCAACTTCAAATTACTATTCAACTATTCAATTAAAGAAATTAGAACATACCTTCGGTTCCCTTCCATTGAGCAATTTTCCAATCTGTCGAGCCATAAGTGTTTTTCCTGTCCCTGGAGGGCCATAAAGCAGCATGCCCTTCACATATTTGATGCCCTGTTATGTAGAGCAGAAAGAATAAATGGCATTCAAAATTTATAAGAGAATACCGAAATTATACATTTAAATGACTACATCTAAATCACATACTTTTTTGTAACATGAGGAGGGAAAACGCGAGAAGCAAATGCCCTTCGAAAAATCTGAACAAATTCTTCACTAAGTCCACCTATTCCAAGTTTCTGGAGATTAAACTCTTTCTGCCTGAAAATATTGCTACTTGCAGCTTCACGCTGATTAATAATCTGCATGAGCATTCATCAAGGGAACTACATTAACTATGACTTTAACTAATTTTCATTTTCTTGTAGTATTTAAAATTTAAAATAGCTAAAATATTTTTTTCAAAAAAAAGAATCATCCAAGTAAAAAAGCATAAGAAATTGTACAAAAAATAATATGAATGTATAAGAACACAAAAAACAACCTTTATGCCTGAGCTTGATACAACTTCAAAGACAATATATGTGTCATCAGTAATTATCCCTCTTGCTATAGCATTTGATTTTTCTTGGTCTTCTACCATAGCTTGATTAACAGTGAAGATGTAATTGGTTCCTAAAATTGAATAATACCCTCCGTCCATTGTCATAACTTGCATTCCACAATTCCTTCAAATTTGTAAGAAAATAAAAGCTATAAACTCATATTTATAAAAAATAAAAAGGTAAATATAATTACATTCTTGATAATGGAGTATCCCTAAAGTATGGAAAACTAAATATAGACTCTTAAGTCCTACATCAACTTATCATTTTGTCCATAAATTTAAAATGATAACCTAGTAACAATCAAAATCTGTGTGTATGGGATGTTAGGTCCAACTTCATAGTGATCACTAAGGTTTATTGTTAGAATAAATTGAGTTAATAGAAGATATTAGCCTCAATATGGGGGGTCATCAAATGGTGAGAAGGTGCAAAGATGCATAGTGACATAGGAAAGGGTATTTGCAACGTGTATGTGTGTTGGTGCTTGAACAAGGCGATATGAGTGTATAAGCATGCTTAGTTGTGCCTAAAAAAATATAGCTTAAAGACACAAAGCTTAGAGGCTAACAATTAACCTTGATTTGAGAGATACCATGCTGAAACAAATATAATTTTACCTATGATGATAAATTGATATGGGATGATGTGAAAAGATTAAAGGTTGAAGAAACAAAGTAAGAATAGAAAATTGTTATAATAAATGTGATCATAAGAGCATCAAATTCTATAATATTAAATCTTGGGAACAAGGAGCTCAACAAGACAAAGGAAGAGGCTGAGTGCTACAAATGCATTGATAGACAAAACAATATGGATGGACAAAGATGAAGATAGTAGTGAAGATCAATATTTTCAAAAACGTTAAGTACTTCAAAGTAATTTCATTGCCTAATGCCTTAAGGGCTAGGGGCCAACGTAAGTGCTTTCTCACAAAAAAAGGCATTAAAGAATAAATAGTTATATCACCATTAGTTTTTAGTAATGTTGAATAATTTTTAAGAGTGTGAAGTACTAATCATGACATTAATGAAAAAAATTATGAATTTAGAAATTTCTTTATATTATAAGTTAAAAATTCTTGGTAGATAGACTATCTAGCATGTATAGCTTGGGACTAACCAAATATTCTCTATTTTGTCCATCTTGTACTCTCATTTCTATCATTAATACCACCTCTTAGTTTATATCCTCACACTCATGTTAATCACAAAAATTTACTAATATATAACTCGATGCTCTATATTTTTTCTTTGGACTAACTTGATTTCTAATGTGTGTAATTATTTGTCAAATTCTTGATGCTTCTTTTCCATCAACTCATATTGAGTTCTCATAAAGAAAAGCCATATGAGAATGAAGTATCATCACTATCTATTCCATCAAGGCAACTCACCTAATCACCCAATGTCCTAAGCCATGGCACTCCCTTGGACATACTTTATTAGTGGCACATGCATAGGTGTGAGAGGTAGTATGGCCTTACCTTGTTTCAACAATGGGCCTATATGAATGCTAAACTCACCTTTAACAACACTTGTGAATTATAAATCATTCCAAAACTATGCATGTTACAAAATAAATTAACTTAATTATATCTAATTAAGATTGCCTATTTAGCAACATTTAAAACATGGATGAAATGAAAGTTTTAAGTTCATCATTTAGTCTAAAATGTTTAATGGAAAGATTATCATTTTATACATTTCAAAATATTCCTTAATTAAAAATACTAAATAAATTCATTATGTTGCCTTCATTAAATCATAGCTATTAATTTCATATGTCACCATTCAAATTCCTAGAGTGGTAAGAATTTGAAAGAATGGAATATAGAAGTTTAATTTTAGCCTTCTTGGTTGGGAACTACATCACCTAGCTCTCACTTTTAATAGAGATGCATTCATTACCTTCCCTCTCCCAAACTTGGGATGTGTTGAGGTAGGAAGTCCAAACAAAGATTGATAAACATGTTTATACATATACATGCAAGTGTGCAAGGAGACATGAAAATTACAAATGGATCAAATTATATCAATTTTCATAATATCTTAATCATTCATGCAATATGTGAAAAAAAACAAGAATGATCATATGGCAAATAAAAAAAACACTTCAAAATTTATCTTTCCTATGCTTTTACCTATCAAAACCATCAAACAAACCATAAATATCATCAAAAACTATGCATAATTACAAGCAATTTGGATGTTTTAAGCTATAAAATTGCAATTATCTTCTACAATCGAGCTATCCATTGTAAAAAAATTTTGATGTATCTCCTTGACAATAAAAAACACTTAATGCATGCCACTAGTTTAGAGAATATAAAGTTGATCTTGCATCTAAAGAAAATAGCATCAAAATACAATTGGGCAGAAAATGATGATTCTCCAAAAAGAGGAGAAGGCTTATGAATATATATATATATATATGCATGCCAAATGTTTCTAGAGAGAGTAGAAGAGAAGAAAGAGAAGTATGGTTGTTGTCAGCTACCCTCGAATCATTGTTTGATCCAAGAATTACAAGACATGGATAATGATAGATAAAGAAGAGTTGGAGATGAACCAAAAAAATTAGCCAAGAAAAAACTTCATCATTTCAAGTGGGACGGCGACAAATTAGAGATTTTCGGACTATAACAAAGGTTTTTACATAGAGGACCAACAATTTAATTTTAAAACTTTTAGACCAAATTTTAAGTAAACATAAATGACAAGGAAGTATAAATAATGTGCCTTGTATTGCATTATTATCATGGGATGGATTCATAAAGTACAGGAAACAAAAAACAGCACTTTTACTCCTTATGTATGCTTATATCTATCCAGGTTCAGATAAGAGGGGGCAGGGGGAGTTCATCGTAATTTGGACAAAATGATTTTGATAAAATAAAAGCTCACAAGATTCAAAAGACTATATATATATATATATATATATATATATATATATATATATATATATATATATATATATATATAATTTAACACACTTAACTCGCTGCAATGCAATATTTAATCTATTATCAAAGTCTACCTCTATTAAATTTCACCAACTTGTATCATTAATCCTGGAGTTTAGAAAAGAATAACATGAACAAAAGAGATAAAGGAATGGGATTGCCTAACTGATTATTAAACTTCTTAAGATGTTTTCCAAGATCTACAAAGATCTAGTGCAAATAGAAACATCATAGCCAACATCAAACAACAAAATTTATTCAATCAGCCATCGAAATACAAGAAACTCAAGCTATTCATTGGCATTTATGTGGTTCATGCATTCTCTGATATAAAAACAAGAAAATCTTAGGCTATTCATTCACTGTATACAGCACCTCATCATTTCTATTGGCTTTTGCTTTAACATAGTCCAGCTCAAGCGTAAGCAAAGCTAGAGAAAAACCGGTTGGCGGAAAAAACCTGAACGAGACTTCATAATGTTAACAAGAAAACGAAGACAAAGGAAGTGCTAAGGAAAAATATCTAAATGATAACAAGAGGAAAATTTAAAAAAAGTCTCACGAGATAACAGATATTTGATCACCAGAGACTTCTTAGACGCCGACAAAGATTCGAAGTAATTCGCCATCAACGCATATTGGCCAAGTAGAACTTAAAGATCAATTCAAATAAATACAAAATGAACATTAAACAAATTAAACGAGTAATCAAATAAATTAGAATACGTAGAAAACGATCTAATCAAGGATCTAAATGTATAAAAGGACAAGTAAAGGATATAAGAGAGAAAGAACAGTAGAATCTCCGACGAGAACCAGAGTCGAGCTGGATCCATGGATTGCAAACTTCCGGAGATCGCCGACAGAGCAGTAGGCGT
Organism: Cymbidium sinense; assembly: GCA_021442155.1. Classification (NCBI taxonomy): domain Eukaryota; kingdom Viridiplantae; phylum Streptophyta; class Magnoliopsida; order Asparagales; family Orchidaceae; genus Cymbidium; species Cymbidium sinense. Next base: position 133,649,522 of record CM038220.1, read on the forward strand.
TGTTGGTGAGGGCTAGCTCCTGGCTCGGGGTGTTCACAACGATCATTGTGGCCGACGTGTGGCCAAACCCTAGCTCTGGATTTCCCCTCATATGCGACAACCGGGGAAGAGGAACAGGAGTTAGCAAGGTCCGGCGAGATCGGACTTAGGGCTGTTTGGTAGCGGAATTGAAGCAGGATTATTAAAGCTAAATCGTGCCAAACGGCTTAGACGAGAAACCTAAAGAAAGATGGTCGCAACTAGAAATTATAATTTAACTTTCCAAAAAAAGTAATTATTATTTCTGTTAAAATTTTTTTAATTTAAATTAGTCTTATAATTTATTATATAATTATTAACGAGAATATTCTTAGACTGAATTTATGCTTAATTTAATTTAAATTAACGTTATTGGTTTATTTAAGAATTAACTACTATATTATTTTAAACTAATTATGATTAAATAGTTTTGATATGTCACTCGAAACTCTACTACAAGACGAATATCGTTAATCGATTTTAAGTCAGATTACCAAGATCAAGACTTAAAAAATATTGAAAACTTTGGGATATCAATCAATCCCTAAATAACTCCTAAATATGAGTGTTTATAATCAATCGAGTGCTCGACGAAATGGACGCAATCTCAAGATCATCTCAATTTCATTGAGCATTCAAATACCTAAAATACATTAGATGATCGAAGAAATCATTTTGAGTCGTACGATGGAGTTGTTTGGATTTTACCTATATTTACAGAAATGTCACTCCTCTAATCTGTAAATAGCTCTTCATTCTTCACATGAGGAGCTGCTAAGCAGGAGAGAGAGCTCTAAAAAGAATGCATAATAGCTACAACCATCACGGATCATCACCGACACCGCCACGGCCACCCATGCCGCCGTAAACCACCGCATCCACCACCGGTATACCAGCTGGCGCCACGCCGATGTCCACCACGCCGCCGGTCATCATCGGCCACCATCGGATCCATCGAATAACCGCCGATCACACCATTGGCCGCGCACTGACCACTCCGGTTATCGCCGGGCACCACCGGATATCGAGAACGTCAGCCGCCGTTTGGCCACGATTATCCACCGCCGCCACACCGCTATCACCGGTACCGCCACCAACGTATCCATCTTCCGTAATTCATCAATCATCGACCACCTCAAACAATTGCATTAGGCCCCTTTAATTTTAGAGCATTGTAATTTTATTTTTCATGTGATTGCATCATATTGGTTTCATTATTAATTAACTTAAGGTGATGCGTAAAGTTAATGACTTAATTTATACTTACCACTATTAGACATAAAATCAACCTAATTAGTCTATATTACTAAATTAACTCATACATGGGGATGAGATTAGGATTGGCAAACCTCTTTCACATCTTAAATCAAATCAAACATATAAATGAAATGACAAGAACTTTGGTTTGTTTTAAATAATCTTATTTAGTTTGATTGTCCTTAGGATTTAATTAGATTGAATGAGATCACATGCTTGTGTTATTTTATTTCTTTCCAATCATGCTAAATATTATATGCCACTTGTACTCATGCATTCATGTCTTTCAAATTAAACAAATGAAAATAATTTTCTTTATGTTAATTTGCATATGTTGATTTAAATTAAAAATATGTGGCTTGCATCACTATTAAATCTCAAATGCATTTTCAAAAGTTTATTAATGAATGAATATACATATATATTGTAAATTTAGTTATATATATACAAAGGAAATGCAAATGAAGGTCTTCATTCTTCAAGTCTCCTTATCTTTATTTGATTTGATTGGTTCCTTCTATAATTTGGATGTGCTTACTTTAAAGGCATTACAGGGCACCCTAGGACAAAGCCTTTCAGCCACTGCTCATCCTAATCCCCCATAACACTAATCATAATTCCTATTGCAAGAAGTTATATTCATATAGAAAAAATAAATCTAGCTACACCTGCAAAATAGAGGTTAGCTAAACATACATATGATTAGGGGCTTAAGCAACCTGCAAAGAGAGCATTCCTATTTATTTTTAAGCACCCCTTTAAGCATAATCTCTTGCAGAAGACATGATTATGCTAAGAGCGGCCTAACATCCAATCTATGAAGCATACATCCTAACATCCAGTTTAAAATAATACACCACAAAATCAAACATACATCACATCATGCACCGCCCTAACATAGAGCTTTAAGTGTTGACTTAATTCTAATGTGTTTATTAAGGCTTGTGTAGTGTGTCTTAACTAAGCATTAGAGTTGTGATTTTTCTAAGTTTGAGAATTGTTCAAGTTAACATGATGGTGGGTTTCATTTGAAGTTGTTTGATTGATTTGTGAATTTTAATTTATATTTTATTTTGCTTTATATGATTTATACTTAGTAACTAAATATTATAAAGAGAAGGAAGAGGATTACTCTTTCATCCCTACCTTAAGTCACTTTCTTAAGCATATTAATTTGATTTAGTTCTCTTTAATGAATAGTTTATTAAATAATTTTTAATTAATCCTAAGTTTAGATTTACTTTAAATGATCTTATTCAATATGAGAGGCATCTTAAGATTAATCTAATTGAATTACTATCACATGAAGTATATTAAGTCATTCCTTTCCATCACATGTAATATGTATATAATTTAATGCTTAAAATATATATACATACAATATGTTTTAGCACACTTGAATGATGAATGTATGTTTGAAGTTTATAATTTTCATTCTATTTGTAATTATTCTTTCATATTTGTTGTAGGGGTATTCTACTACCCATCTTTCTCTTTGTTGTATGGTGGAACAAGACCATTTTCTTTTATTGAGTTTATAAAATTGTTGATGATATGTTTAAACTGCATTAGATGGCATTATAGTTTCTTCATGTTTGATGCTTTAATGTCTTGGATGCAATATCTTATAAAAATAAATTTTCTACCCAACTAATCACTTATAACTAAATTTTAAATAACTCATAACCCCGTCATAAAGCATAAGCTTTAAACAAGATAATTAAAAGATATATAAATCTAATGAATGTTGTATGTCACATGCATGTAATTTTAATTAAAAATGATATCTACATACATAATAGGGATATTGACTTATGAGAGCAACCCCGACTGAGTTTACCTTCTCTTTGATTTGGCCAATAACTTATTTCATCATGCATTTAAGCATATAAAAAATCTCAAAAGCCTTTGTCTAAATGATGTCAAAAAATAGAATAAAATTTGAAAAGATTTTGCATTTATAGATTCATATGTTCATACCATGTGTCTCTAGAGTTTAGGACTTTAGTCTCTTTTCAATTAAATAACTACCCTAACTATCTTGCAATTCATAAGACCAGACTATATGATTTTAAAATCAAAGGAGGAGTTATACACCACTTTAGCATCAAAGTCCGTGTGTTTTATCTCTCTTGTAAGATAAACTTATGTCCATCATTAGATAGTGTTTTAGCTCTTACAAAAGCTCCCTCGATTTAGTATCCATTGTAGATATTTTCCTCAGGCTACAAGCATAAATCCTCACCTCTTAAGTGTTTCCACAAGCTTGGGTTGGAGGATTATAAGCCCTAACAATCTAATAAAATTCAACTCAAATGAATAAAATTTCTTCACTTTCAAATATATAAAGCTCAATCATAGGATAGACTAGAATGCCGACTAGGCCTCCTAGTATCATGAGCATTTCCTACTTCCTCCCTTTGGATTCCAAAAATAAGTCTTCTCCTTGAACTTTCCTAATTGACTTTCTAAATATAGACAATCATTTGATAGTCTAATCTTAAAATCTTTGGAGATGATAATTATCTACTTTAATCGAGAGTATTATTAGGAAATTTCATTTCCTAGGATGTAATTAACTATGTGGGCTTACCTCCATAAGGAACTTAAGAACCTGGTTTAATATAAACCCTGCTTTATTCATCCATAAAAGCAGGGAAAAAATCTCTGGTATATTTGAAGACTCATCATGCCTTAGAGTCGATGATCGTCGAAGGGTGATGTCTCTATCTTTTGAGATAGTACATCATATCGTAATGTCGTACCCAATCATTTCAATAAGTATCCCTACGATTGGTGTCCTCCACATCCAAAAATAAACACCACAACTATTTTATTATCATTTGTTCATGCAAATGAACTTGATTATTATAAAGAAACTACACAAGTTTAAATATTAATTTAAAGTGGGGGTTGATAGTCAAAAAGAGAAAGATTCTCTTCATAAAAATAACACCTAGATATTAAGTAAGCTATTGAAAGGAAAAAAAAATAAGCTTTACAAAATAAACATATTTATATAATTAAAAAAGCGTATAATGATAACAAGAAGTACAAGACGAGATCAGTAGTGAAAGGCTTCCAATAGAAGAATGATATTGATATGTCACTTAAACTTTCTATTTTATAATTAAACTAATAATCATGTGATTAATTTAGAATATTATAGTTGTAGAAGACTTGCACTTCGAGTAGATAGTTGTTATGACTAATTTTTTCATGGCAACTTAAAACAAGGCAGCTATATGGTTTAACTTGAATACTTTATTGTATAAGGATAAAACAAATTTTAGTATACAAGCTTAATAAAAGCTTATATAATTTAAAACAAGTTATATGCTAATGATATCATAAGTTTGTTAGATTCATGCACAAGATTAATTTTGATAAATTAAATGCTAATCATCATCGCTAAGTAAAAGACATTGGAAAGTATTGTATCATCCTACTTTTATATATTGATGATATGTTGATTATAGGAGCTAATATTAAAATCAATTACCTTTAAAAAATAATTATCATAGGTATTTGATATGAAGGACTTAGAAGAATCCCAGAAGAATCTTGTAATGAGAATATATCATGATATAATTGTAGGCATTTTAAATTTATCACAATCATAATATATTGAAAAAGTGTTAGATAAGTTCAATATAATGAATGTAAAAATGAGGAACATATCACAGACAAGTCACTTCAAGCTCTTAAAAGAATAACAATCAAAGACCGATAAAGAGAGAGATTATATGATCAAAGTTTTTTATGCATCAACATATGACTCTTTCTTGTATGGAATGATCTGTACAAGGCTAGATAATTAAGCACTCATTAATCAATGTATGTAAAATCCAAGGAAAAAATATATTAAGAGACTATAAAGTGGACCATTTGCTACTTGAAAGGTACAATTAATCACTCATTAAATTTTAAAGGGTTGGCATAAAATTATAAAATATGTTGATGTTGATTTGGGAGGAGACTTAAATACATGAAATGTACTAAAGGATACACTTACTCCTCAAGTGTCACCAACAAAGTTATGTATCAACAATTATAAAATTTTGTTATATTATCATCAATTGATGTTGAATACGTAGGTAAAACTGAAGCTAGTGAAGAGATGTTTTAGCTAAAAGGTTTTTTAAAGAACTAAATGAATTACAAAAAAGATGTTTATTTATTCTATAACAGCCAGAGTGACATTCACTTAGCGAAGAAATGCTGATGTTCACTCTCAATCAAAGTACATATTACTTATGTACCATTTCATATGCAATTTGTTTGAAAATGATATTTTAAAACTTATTAAAATCAAGTGAGTAAAAGAAATCTCGCCGACATGCTCACAAAAATGATACCCACAAAAGTTAGAGTTTTGTGAAGCCTTAATAAAACTCCATGAATGATGATAAAAGATGTTGTTTAAAGAGATTTCAAATACTATACCACTAAGTAAGCACATTAAAAATTTTACATTCATATAAAATATTATTAAAATGTAAAGATAAAATTATCATTAGCTAACTCATACAAAATCTCTACCTTCTTCCCTCAGCTTAATTCATAGAAACTCATTACCAAATATCATCTATCTAACATCAGCATTATGATATTTACTCTACTTAGTTAATAAATCCAAACTTACTACCTACCACCTCAAAATGCTATAAAATCTGATGACACTAATGTGTGATGTTTTCCACAAGCAAAAGCAAATAAAAGGATATATATATATATATATATATATATATATATATATATATATATATATAGAGAGAGAGAGAGAGAGAGAGGAAAAGAAGACGTTAAGCTTTTAGCCATAGATGGTGTTATCTCCCGTTCTCACCCGGATGGGTCCGTAACCTCGAAATCTCACACTCGCACATACCTACACATATTTGTGGCTGTGCATCTGCTTCCATAGTCATAATCTTGTACTTACGTGAAGATATGTTCTCTCAAAATATGTGGTTAATGAACTTACATATTTCATTGAAGAATTTACTAATTTGAAGTACTTGGCACACATATTTTTTGATGATTGAGATAATATCATCCAAAAATAGGCAAACTGACTGAAAATTCCTCTAGTCAAAGCACGAATCGTGATGCCGAAAAGCAAGCTAATCAAAAATTGAAACTGGTCGAGATCAAGCACTTTAAATATCATTGGAAACTTTGAGACAACAGTTAAATTTCTAAAAAGCTCTCAAATATAGAGTGTTTATAGTCAAATCGAGCGCCTGTTCCAACAAGCCAAAGATCTTACAGGCATCATTTGAGCATTTAAATACACAAAATAGATCATATGATCGGGGAATCATCATGAGCCGTCCAGATGGAGAGGAGTGGTCTGATTTTGCATGTATTTATGTAGACGCCACTCTTCCACCTATAAAAATTTCTCATTCTCATAGAGGAGGAAAGCAAGAGAGAGGAGAGAGCTCTAAAGATCCTCCAAGCACAATCGTGCCACCACTCGACGGTTGTCAACCATCGCCGCCGGCCGCCGCCATCAGCCGCCACCGCTGATCGCCGTCCACCACTGTTGTCGGTCATCATCACCGACCACTATCGTTGACATCATCGCCAACATCGTCCAACATTGTCGAATATCATCGCAACATCGCCGCAATACATTCTACTAGAATCGTTGTCCCTTTCTCATATACACTCGTAATCCGTGACGGAAGATCTTGTACTGAAACATATACATAGGAAGCTTTTACGGGCTAGCCCTGGTTTTTTCCTCTTTTCGAGGTTTTCCGTAAAAATTATGGAGTTTTATTGTTTCACTCTTAATTGTGTGTCCGGATTTCCCAACGGTTGGTGAAAACTTTTACTCTACCGCAACTGATTTTCTAGCACGCAACAAAAATAATTATAAATATTTAGGTGTTATATATAAATACATAAGAATGTTGATGGTCATTGAAGCCTTTTGAAGCAAATAATACTTTAAGTGGCTAAAGAAAATAAAGTCATTTCTAAAATAAATAAATCTAAATAAATGATATTTATTTCATAATTGGCATGAACAAATATGGACTACTATTATCAATTGTGTCATCAATTAGAATATGTGGACTTAGGAAGCCATCTCAATATGAAAGAAGGCAAGGGAATGATGTACAACCTTAATGGATAGAAAGTGCATCCCTCCTCACCTTATGAGAACTTTTGAACTATAGAGTGAATAATGTATATTAGTGATTTCTTTTAAAGAAAATAAATATTCAAATAATGATTAATTTAATCAAGACATTTAGTTTTTTTTTTTTTTATAGAAGCGAGTCTTTGTTATTAATTATATGTATATAACACCTAAGAAAACTCTTAATTATTAAATTTTATTTGTACTTAATACTATATGATTGGTAGAATATAGGATTCATAAACTTTGAATATTAAATTTAGTCATCATTATGATTTTGATTACTCACATATTTAGCAAATTTATTTGATCTTAATTTTTATAATATTTCATTAAATTTCTAATATGCTTAATTTGTGATAATTATGATTAATTAGTTAATAATAATAATACTTTTTAAATTAAAATTTAATGTTATTTTTGTACATTATTAAACTTATTTATTTTTTCATTTTTTATCACTTATTGGTAATTCTTAAGTTCCCATTAAATCCATCAAATATAATTTATGCTTACATATATTTAGTTTTAATTATTAGTTTTCTATAATGAAAGAATTTTAGCTTAATTTATATTTCATTACATTTAATAATTTACTTATATATATAATAATAATATATTTATATTTAGAATTAATCAATTATAGTACAAATTAGAAGTGATACTTATTTATGAAATTGTTATTAATGACTAGTTTAAAGAGCCGTTTGAGAAGTTTTTAAAGCTATTTTTGTTATTTATGAGTTGTTGTGTCTTGTCTTCATTTTCCTTTATTTCCTTATATATATATAAGAGAAGAAATAAGAAGCAAAAAATCAAATAAAATCCTAAGATTATAAAGTTCAACATTAAATCAATTTGTGGGAGTTCTTATATGAAACTTCCAAGTGTTCATCAATCAATTGAAATGTCACTTAGTGTAATTTGTTCTCAATCCCTATAAGAAAAAAAAAATTTTAAGTTATTTTATAGGGAGATTTACTTACATAACACTCAAAATATTATTATTTACATATCTAACACTTAGAATTCTATAATTTACCTTTCTAACACCCAAATGTGTTAAACACAACAAAAATATCACTACCCGTTACCCGCTCAAGCTCCGTCACCAACTCCCGTTCTCGTCCATCAAAAATACCACAGGCATTACCACAGCCATTCTGTGGTGTGACGAAAGCTTTTGCATGAGTTCTCTAATGCCAGCTGCAGTTCATTTCATCCCATTGGCTCCTCACTATTACAAAAAAGCTTTAACTACCATCACCTGGTTCTTATAAACTAAGGTTTCGTTTGGGAGGGCTTTTTAGTGCTTTTAAAACGAATTTTAATTTGACCCGTAATAATGGCTTTCAAACCTGCTTTTAGTTTATCTCATCGAAGTTGTTTAACCCATTTTCAAAGTGAAAAGACAAATAAATTTTTTAAAATACTTTAAACCAGAATAGAACCAAAACTTACCAAACGTAGTTCTAAGTCTAATCCTCTCTTCTATAGCTTTCCAACCTCTGTGGCTTACCCAAGTGATCTACTGCTCTTAAATTTTATGTTAAAATGGATGTAGGCTTGTAGCTAGTTTTTAACATTTTCCGGTGGACCTATAGCAAGCTATGGATGCAAGACTTTGAAATCTGGCTAAAGTCACAAGTCAATGAAAGAAGCTTAAAATTGTTTCTATAAATTGGGGTCCCAATCATGCATCAAACTACTTGGTTCCACAAATCAATTTTTTTATTTAGACGTGCAAGTTCTTTTTCTCACAAGAAATGAAGTAACAGAGTTGAAGAATTCTAGAAGAAATATTTGTTTTTTTTTTCGTGAATTCTTTCCTATTTTTTTATTCCCCTGTTCTTTCTTTCATCTGTTTATGTTATTATTTTGAAGTAAAATTATGATCAATAAAATCTACTTACAATCTTGGTCACTAGCAAGTGCTTGAAAATCACCCCAGTGCAGTTTTCTTGTGCTACTACTTATTTTCGAGTAAAAAATCATAGGTCTTTCATCCGCCTTTATTTCTATCATATTTTCAATTTTTAACTGGAAAATCATTAGTTCTTTAGGGTTAATAGTTTTTTTCCCCTTCGATTATTAAGACTTATAAGTATTTACCAATTGGACGGGCGTGAATCAAGTCAATCGCCTACTAATCGCGACTACCAATTTCACGCTGACACCCACACCACGGAATAGGCGTGGCGGTATAATGCATTATACCTTTTCTTAAATTTTTTTATTAATACTTAATTACCTAATTAAGTTTCTAATCATACTTAATTTAAAAAAATTGTCTAAAGAATAGGTGTTTTTTCCTGACAAATTATAGTTAAGAAGAGTGTTGATGATTATTAAGACTTTTTTACTTATATTGGAGTGAAATAATTTGGTTAACTATCACATGTTATTAGCATAATACTAATATAAAATAAGCTAATTGGGTTAATAACCACATACAATTTTTTGTGCCTTGTTGATTTATCTTAGATTTACATTCTTACCCATTCATTTAATTAATTATTGGCTACAATGTTGTGCGATGAACATTTATAATTTGGTGCATAATATTTTATTTATGTTGTGGTTACATGTTTATTACTCCTCTGTATTATATAGATCAATTTATTTCACCATATTTATAATATGAAATTTTGTTTTTGATGACTTTAGTTCTTAACATATTAATTGTATTATCTTATGTAGATGAGTTATTCATTTATATAATGCCAAATATTCATAGATTAACGCACTTTCCTTATCAAGAAATCCACACCATTGTTCATTTATGTGATGTCACACTTTGTAAGTTATTTTGTGGATTATAAATTTAATTTTCTTGATACAATTTTGCATGGCACGTTGTATAATCTGAGATTTAAGGCTTGGTAACCTAAAATGGCCTCATTTCCAAGTCCCTTGATCATCCTTCATTGTGATTTTTTGGGGCTGTTTGATTGGGTGAAAAAAAAAAGAATGTATTGCATTCTTTGTTCATAAAAAAAAAAGAAAATATTTTTATTTGGATGGCTAAAAAAGAAATGCAATGCAAAGTTTCGATGCATTCTTTTTTCACATTTAGTTCAAATCCAGTGAAAAAGAATATCATCTGGTTTGAGCGATTTTATTTTATACTGATTAGTGTAAAGTGAGGGTGGAAACTACCACCCTTTCTTGTCAGATATCACCCACCGCCTCTATCAGCTCCGTTATCATGCGGCCATCATAATTTCGTCGCATTCAATTGAGAATTCCCGCCGCTCGCCGATTTTACGTTAATTTTACTTTACTCAAACCAACACCAAAAAATAAAATTTTGAATTTAATCTATATCCATTCAACCAATAATTAAAAGTATTCCAAATATACTATATTCTTTTTACACTAAATTTTTTAACATTGCATTTATTTTTTAGCCAACCAAACAGCCCATAATCTTTGTTTTAACCCTTGAACTTCCTAGGCCAAAATTTACATGATAGTTCCAATATTTTTTTTTATTCAACATCTTTTCTCTCTTTATTCTAGAATTCCACCACATAAGATTAAATGGTTGCCAATAGAAAAAGAAAACAAACATGTAAAATGGAAATATGCAAATGTAAAGTAGAAATCAAGCAAAAATGCAACTTAATCTAACTATCAACTTTTTCCAATAAAAAAACTTCTAATCTATTTAATCATTTAGATGTAATCCAATTCACCAAATCATGAGTCAATATAAATTGGAGGGATATTATATTAAAAAATAAAGCTTGAATATATTGCTGGAGAATAAGAAGCCAATGGGTGAAATCTTTAAAGTGAAGTACTAAGAAAACACCATTATGCAAGTTTGAAATTAACTAAGGCACATTATCATGTAAGTGGATATATTCATCTATAATACAAAATAATAATGGAGTGTGGTGGAAGGTGGAGGAAGAGCAATTATATGGTATTCAAGTATGGACTCTTAAAATATGACTCCCCATTGTTAAAAACCATGAAGTCCGATATTTCATATACAAAGCTATTCTAAAATCATTTCATTCATTTTTATTAATTTAAAATAGATATATATATATATATATATATATATATATATATATATATATAAAAATATATATATATATATATATATATATATATATATATATATATATATATATATATATATATATATATATATATATATATGGATTATTTTTAAAATAAAATCATTAATCTTAGGGTGTTTTTTTTTTTTATAAAAAATAAAAGTAAATAAACGGACGGACGACCTACAGTCTGGGTCTGTGTAATGCGTCGTCCAGTCAAACAAACTTAACGACATCTTTTTTTGGTGGTTTTACAAACCACAGAGAGAGAAAGAGAGAGAGAGAGAGAGAGAGAGAGAGAGAGAGAGAGAGAGAGAGAGAGAGAGAGAGAGAGAGAGAGAGAGAGAGAGAGAGATTTTTTATTTTTTTATTAATTTTTTAATTAATATATTTAAAATATATAATTTAAAATATTTTTATAAAATATTTAATAACTAAATATTTATATATTTAGTTATTAATTTATTTATTTATATATATAATTAAATATATAATTTAAAATATTTTTTAATTATGTATATAAATTTATAAATTTTTTTAATATTTTTTTTATTAATTAACATAATTATTTAAAATATATCATTTTTTAATTTTGTTAATATATAATAAAAAATATTTAAAATATATAAATAAATAAATTTTAATAAATAAATAAATAAAGGAATAAATTATATAAATATTTTATAAATTATATAAATAAAGTAATTATATATATATTTAATTAGTTATTTATTTATTTAAAAATATTTATTTCTTTAAATATATAATTAGTTAAATAAATAAATAATTGTAAATTATATAAATATTTAGTTATTTATATATATAATATATATATATAATATATATATATATATATATATACATATATATATATATATATATATATATATATATATATATATATATATTATATATATAATTAAAAATATTCTATAAATTATTTTTAAAAAATTATTTATATAACTAAAAAATTTTATATAATTTAAATATATAAATAACTAAATAAATTTATAAATATATATATAATTACTTTTATTTATATAATTTATAAAATATTTATATAATTTATTCCTTTCTTTATTTATTTATTAAAATTTATTTATTTATAAATTTTAAATATTTTATATTATATATTAACAAAAAATTAATAAAAATTATATATTTTAAATAATTATATTAATTAATAAAAAAATATTAAATAAATTTATAAATATATATATAATTAAAAATATTTTTAAATTATATATTTAATTATATATAAAATAAAATTAATAACTAAATATATAAATATTTAGTTATTAAATATTTTATAAAAAATATTTTTAAATTATATATTTTAAATAATTATATTAATTAAAAATTAAAACCTCCCTCTCTCTCTCTCTCTCTCTCTCTCTCTCTCTATTCATGGTTTGTAAAACCACCAAAAAAAAAAAAAAATATATCCGTCCGTTTAATTTATTCACGACTCTATTTTTTATAAAAAAAAATTTTCATGCCTAAACGCTATAAGATTAACACTAAGCCTATTTTAAAAATAATCATATATATATATATATATATATATATATATATATATATATATATATATATATATATATATATATATATATATTATGTGTGTGTAACAATGAGTCCCAATTTGCATTAAAATATTGTATTTTGATGATGATGATTTGAATTAATAATTAGTAATATAAATTTGGGAAGATATGCATACTAATATTCACTTATAACTAAAATAAATAAATTTAAATGTTAGATACACTCAAAAGAAAATATAAAAGTACAGAGAGTACACGAGAAATATGCCTCCAAAACCAACCAATCAGCCTCCAAATTGATTCTAATGAAATCTTATAAATATATTCTCTCTAAACAGTCCAAAAAATCTAAAAAAAAAAAGAGAAAATGGTATGTACTCTTAAAAGAGTATAGAGAGTACACATGCAAATTTGTCTTCAAAACCAACCAATCACCAATCATTTTGTAATGCCATCTAATAAACATATTCTCCAAACAGCCAAAAAATGTAAAAAAATTGAAAAAATAAGACTCTGAGAGAAAAGCACATATGTCAATCATTCCAAAACCAACCAATCAGCCTTCAAATTACTTCTAATAGAATCTATTAAACATGTTATCTCCAAATAGGGTTTAATAGCTGAAAAAAACTGAAAAAAATAAGATGTACTCTCAAAAGAGTACATAGAGTACACATGCAAAATAACCCTAAAAACCAACTAATCAGCCTTTAATCTCCTCGTAAACAATGTATTGAACATATTATATTCAAACAGGGTCAAAAATCTAAAGAAAAAATGACAAAACTGAAGAAAATAGCCATCAAACAGCCTATAAATAAATTATAATGTCATCGACTGAACATATTATATCCAAACAGGCTCCAGAATTTATCAAATTCTTCATTAAACAACAACAAACATCTAATGGGATATACTAAACATACGACAAGCTTGAAAATTTTGAAAATAACGACGTCATTAGAGATAGAGACACACGTAAAACATCTCCAAAAAATCAAGAAAGCTCCTTTCCTTTATAACTCAAATGTTCTAAATGTTCTCCTATTCGTCGACAGAACAGAAAATCCTAAATTCATTAAAATTTAAGAATGCGAAGAAATACCTCATGCAAATGCCTATAATATCTCTCAATTTTAATGCCCAAGATTTAACAAATCTAAGGGAAGGTTTGAACACCTGAGAGAGATGAGGCGAGAAAAATTTGCAAAAAAGATATCCTTAAACCGTTACGTGACGAAGAATCGAGAATGACGCACGTAATATTTTATCCCGGTTTAAACAAGACGGCGTGGTAATATAAACGATCGTTAAGACGTCGCCGTTACAGTTAAAGTGAAAAAATGCCTTATTTTTATATTAGATACGTGTTGCATAATGATTGGAGTCCGGATGTAAGACGTAGCACGCACGTAATATTTTCTCCCACCGTTCTGATTTTCTTCAAATTTGATTTTTTATTTTTATTTTTTATTTTTTTATTTTTTCCCTTAAGCTCCAAGATAGCTAAAAATTTACTTCTCGAGCAATGCAGAGTTCTGCCTCCACTCTTAATGCCTTAAGACAGCCTCCTCTTCATCCTCTCTCTCTCTCTCTCTCTCTCCCCACTTTCAATCATTTCTGGCTTCCATGACTGCATTCTTTCAATGTCTCTCCAATTCATCTTCTTAATGGCATTGATAAGACCCCACATCGCGGCACTTGTCCTCTTTCTCACCCTCCTCCTACTCCCAGTCTCTGCGCGGAGCCATCTCAGGCAGCCGGAGACCGTTACTCCGACATCGATCCATCGAAAGCTTCTCAATGCATTAAATTCTAGTCATCTGCACCATCGTCGTCACCACCATTCTCGTCAAAGCCACCCTCATGCGCATAAAAAGCCTCCTTTGGTTGCCAACCCGACCGCCTCCCACAATGATGATGGCAATGAGATCGATCCCCGCTATGGCGTGGAGAAGAGATTGGTTCCTTGCGGCCCCAACCCACTCCACCATTGAAAGCTTAACTCGCCAAATGTAAGCCTGCAACTACAACTCGATCACACATTACTCTCAATGCATTGAGGTATAGTTACAAGGAAGATGATTATATTGTTGAAGCGATCTGAATGCATCACAGAAAAAGAATAGTTCAACATCTTTACTTTAACTGTTTAAATCTTTGATATGAATATAATTTCCTATGATTACAAATATTCTTCTCATCATCTGTTGCTATTTAGATAGATTTGAGTTATACATGCCATAGCACTTACAATATCAATATTTTACAGCAATAAAATTGTTACAATAATACCTCCATTTATAATTATTTTACTCTCTCCATCTTCTTAAAATTAAATATTTAATATTTACATTTGTGTCATCTAAATCTCCATATTTCCATAAAAAGCCTCCCTTGACTTCTAAATCTACATAAAAGAGTATTAATTCTTAAATATATAAACTTTAAATATTGCATTTTAATCATTTTTTTATTATTACGGTTATATCATTTAATTGAGTGCTGCCTTGGTGGTATAATATAAAAAAAAAAAGGTGAATTTAATAAAAGTTTTAAATGCTCTCTGTCAAAGTTGAAGATATTATAAAATTTATAATTAATGCATGGGAGAAGTTGACGGAGGGCTTAGCCTTCAATTACGGATTACGCTAACGCTTTGGGTTTGTTTAGGGCCGGGAGACATATGAGTGACGGCAACGGCACGGATAAATTAAGGGGATTTTAATAACGGGAATTTTAATTTGGTTCATGTGACGCTTGTGGGCTTCTTGAAGCTAACCGTATCACGTGCCGCGTCAATGGGATTCAATTCTTTATAAAATGATGAATTAATTTTTATCACTCATTTTTCTGATTTTATTGGCAAATATTATCCATTAAATAATATAATTATACTTTAAAAAAATTGAATTATTAGATAAAAAATTTAGTTATATTATATTTATGAATGCATAATAATTTAATTATATTGTGAGATATTATACGACATAAAATTATATTGGGAATTTTTTAAAATAAGTATGGTTTAAAACATAATTAATAATTTAAGTATCTAATAAATAAAATTTAAATATAGATATGCCGCTTATCTGACTTTTTACATGTCGCCTGCTAAAGCCACTTATACGTAACTATAATTTTAAATTATTTTGGATATTTAAAGAGTATAGCCTCGCTTAACTGCTTTATATAAGATAGCTAAGTCTCCATTAAACGACTATACCTATATTTAAATTTTATTTGGTAGATACTTAAATTACTAATTATATTTTAAACTATACTTATTTTAAAAAATTATCCAAATTATATAGATATAATAGTAATAAAATTAATGTTATTATGACTAAAATGGATCATAATATAATGATATAATTTTTTCTCCCACAAAATATAAATGTGCACCTTTTGTCAAGCAATAAAAATGAATGATTTGGGGAAGTAATGGAAGAAGGTGGAGAGTTAGTCGCGGCAATGTATAATTTACACTTGAGTGGCTCAACCACTATAAGAGGTGGAGAGATGAGACTTTATTCATGGCGTTGGATTAGCTCCCACCGCACCAAATCACATGAAAGTCACAGTGTTTAATGGGTATTGTTGAATACTTCTTGAGTTTGAGTTAAATTTATTTAAAATAGAGGAAGAATCATTAGAATGTGATATAAGATATTATTGTTTTTTACTTTAATTTGAATTTAATTTAGTCTTAAATGGTTTGAAATTAAGTATATAAAAAATATTGCATTTAGTTTTTTTTTTTTAACCTAATTTTAATGTTTGAGTTTATGACTACGTGCAGAGCAGGATGTAACTTTTTTATAAAAATTTTAATATCATAATATCATGTGATGCTTAATTAATATACAATTGTTATGAATTAACTGTGAAGTGATGTGTATTATTATATATATAAATTATGTATATTATCATGTATTTAATATTATATTAATACATAATAATATATAACACTTTACAGCTAATATGCAGTAGCTATATATTATTTGTAAAGTGCTATGTACTATTGTATATTAATATAATATTAATTGCAGTTAATTCACATCAGTTGTGTGTTATTGACTGAGTGATTATTGTGTATTAATTGAGAGTAATATTGTGCTATATTATTAGAGTTAGAATGTAGAGCCACATCCGAACTCTACACATAATAATCTCTCTTAAAATTTACACTAGGAGTTATGTAATATGAGTCACTACTCTTTACATGTAACTCTCTCTCTCTCTCTCTCTCTCTCTCTGATATGGACCCCGACAACGCATCAAATATCAACATAAAAAGGGAAAGAAAAGCTCTAAGTAGGTTAAAAGACTAAGGTAAAACAAAGAATAACAATACATCTTCAACAGATGATCTATCAAATACAAGATCTAACAACAACAAAAGATCAACCAACAACAAACCAGAGGAACTGTAAAGAAAATCAAGATCTTAGATAGTAACATGTAAATAAAAGAAACTAGCAAACAACAAAAAGAAAGCAGTTAGAGAACCCAAGAAATATAAAGAAACTAGACTATAAATAAACACGAAGAACAAAGGAGAACATTTTTTCCGCCCTTTATCCTTCGCCTCTTCTATCATCATCTTCTTCTTCTTCTTCTCTCCGATCCCCTTCTTCCCTCTCTTTTCCTCCGAGTTCTCCAAAGGCCTAACTAGAGTCGAATATCCGATTCCTTTCCGAAGAAGCCTCCGGTTCCTTCTCGAGGAAGCTACCCAAATCTCGATAACGGACGCGTATTCGTATCACTCTCTCTCTCTCTCTCTTTCTCTCTTCTGTATAAGGACTTCTCTTCCTATGCGAGTGACTTTTTCTCATCAAGAATATTTCAAATAAATCTATGTATTTTTTTTTCTATTTATTTTTCTCTTTACTTCTTTGAATGTTAATCATATTAATTTCATATCAATTTAATTTTCATTGAAAAATAAATCTAAATAAACATTACATAATGAATTATAATTTTTAAGTTAATTTGACTTAAACTTGGAGTATTGTTCCACCTTAATTTCACCCAAAACAAGCTCAAAATCTTATTCTACCGGAAATTAATTTAATTCATGGCTTGACATGAATTGACTATTTTAGATCACGCGTTGAACGACTTCCAAATTATTTTGTCTAAAAATGTAATACCATAGAAATAAGTGTTTTTTCGTTTTTGCTTTAAGAAAACTGTCCTATTTGAGTGATAAATACATAACAATAATTACTACTCAAGTGAGCATTCCTTTCACGACTTAATGATCTTTGAAAACGATTTTGGTAGGTATGGCTAACTAAATCATCCTTAGAAGAGTAATAAGAGGATAAAATAGATTAAGAACCTCTTTGATATGAAAGATATTCTATATATCATAACTTTGTTATGACTATCTTTGCTTGCATGAGGATCCCATGTCTACTGTTAAATGAGAAAAGAAATTGCACGCATAAAAAACAAAAATATTCTGCATAAAAATATTTAAGAGTAAGAAGATATTGGGTCTAATTCAAGTGAAATGGAACCATTAGCTAGATTTCTAAGTTAAAAATAATCACTCTTTCTTATAATTGGATAAAGAGGAAGCAAAACATGAGAATATGGATTAATGAAAATCTCTCAAGTTGGTGGTTGAGAACATCGAAAGCGGATGACATGTATGAGAGATTTTGTTGGCAGATAGCATTGACAAATAGTGACAATTGGCATCAATGGTAGTATATTAACAAACATCAAATGTCGACTATGAAATTAAGTGATGTTAGTTACTAAATGAAAGGTCTTGACGAAGGTGATAACGGTTAGTAGGAGTTGGACACAAGTAAAAGTCAATAAATTATGAACATCGGGGGATGTTAATTTTAAAAGATTATAATATCGGTGAAAGGAGTCAGAGTATCAAATGTTGGACATTGATAGATGTTAGGAGACGAATGTTGGAGAACATTGGATCAATTGCAAATATCAAGCGAAAGCTAATCAATGATGTTCAGTGTTATAGGATAGGAGTGTTGATGAAAGTCAAAGAAGAGTTTTAATCTACATTTCACTCTTGAATTTCATCCAAGTTAACATGAATTTTTTTTTCATTCAATCACTATGCTTAGCGACAACTACGATGGCTAACTTCATCCATCATTAGTCAAGTTGAATAAAAGTTAAACCAAACCCCTCAATTTTCTCTAAGCTAGTTTGATTGGATAATAGTCAAGTTAATTTGGCTCATTAGGCTCCAATTATTAGTTCGGCATCCTAAATTCATCAATATAAGATTCTTCTATTTTTGGCCTCATGGTTACAACTCAATATATTAAAGCTATGAGTTTGACCTCCTTTTGGATAATTTAGGCCTCTCTTAAATCAACCTTTTCATGAGACTTAATCCTAAGAATTTTTCTTTTGAGCACCTTTTACTTCCATTCTACTACTAATATCCCCATTCTAGGAAACTTAGGCCACTCTTTTATTAGCTTCTTCCCAAGATTTAATGAGATTTGAATTGGCCTACTCGGTATAATCCCTTTTAGAGCAATGAGAGTTAACTTCAATTTATTTCAAGTAGACTAAGAATTATTCGCACATCATACAAAATTATTTTCATACTAATTTGAAGCTAAATTAGTTTTATTGCGTGTCAGAAAATTTGTAGCAGTAGAATAAAATTTCACGCCTTAACTTTGTATGAAATCCAGTACGCATACAGATAATTGAAAAGAGACTAAGAAACTTTATAATTTTTATGTAAAAAAATCCAGAAAGAGGGGAAAAATCACGGGGCCTAACCCAGTAAAAATGCTCCACTATATATCTGCTTTGGAGTACAAATTTTAAATTTTTTCGATAACGGGATTACAAGCATTTGTATGTGAAAATCGACAATAAAATTACATACAACAAATGCAAAGTAGAATGAGAATTAATTTGGCAGAAATCAATAATAGCCATCGACGATAATAGTGGTGATGACGAACTTCAAACTTCTAGCTTTCTCATAGTTTTCTTCCAAATTCGCTTTTAGCTCCTTTTTTCCCCCTCATGATAAGAATAAGGTCCTATTTATTGGATTCTGAGAGAGGCATTTTAATCATTGTAGCCAAAATCTCAAAATACTCCATCAAACAGTTTACATCGATTCATTTAATCATAGATAGTCTTTTGGTGATTTGACCATTCAAATGATCTTCTATTTGAGTGATCTTAGGCTTGTTGGATTCCTCTCATCGAGCAGCTCGATTCTACTATAAGCACATCAAATTTGGAAGATTTGATCATCTAGTCAATATTTTAAAGTTTTCATATGTAATTATTGGGCTTGATTTGAGCTCATTTAGACTCGATTTGAGCCGATTCTAACGTTATCAGACTCATCTCACTAAGTCATTTAATTTGATTGTATACACGTTTTAACTTGAGATTAATGCTTACTTTATAAAATTTTAAAAAATATATTATTTGTTACCCTATTTTTGGATGAAAAAACTTATTTCATCTAAAAATATATTAAATTTTTTAAAAATAAAATCACTTTAACTAAAAATTATTAAGATTTATAATTATATATATATATATATATATATATATACTTTTTTTGTAGCATTTGGTTTGAAAGAGGGGGCCGCGAGCTCCTCGATATTTTTTTTTCATTTTGGCATGTAAGAGAGAGAGGGGGGGAGGAGAGAGAGGGAGACGGAAAGAGAGAGAGAGAGAAAGAGACAATTATTGTTATTATTATTATTATTATTATTATTATTATAATTATTATTATTATTACTAAATGGCTCGCATTTTGCTAGCCATCATAAGAATAATTTTTTTTAAAGAATTTAAAAAGTATTTTTTTCAAGTATAAATACTCCCCAAAGGGTAAGAGAAAACTCGCACATTACTTTCTTATCTTTAGCCTCCAAATTGTAAATAGTGTCATCCTCACGCTCCAATTCCCGATCTCGGGTTTCCAACCGACTGGTTAACGCAGCATCCCGAATTTAGACTTTTCAAGTTATTTCAACTTTCTCTAAATCCTAGAATCCTCTGCTGGCCTGCATGACGGTGTGTGACACCGCTCACAGATTCCAATTCTCCTCGGTCCCGGGGTTTGAAACTAACTTGGTTAGGCGGCTCGTATCCCAGGCTCTAATGTGATTCTGGGATCCTTCTTTTTTTTTTTATAATAAAAGTTAAAACTATCCTAGATATGTGGTCATAAACCACTTTTAGAGGGTTTAGTTTTATCTTTTATGCCTATTAAGGTATATATTTTTCTATAAAATTATTGCCCCCCAATGACGACAGTAATCATATATCTTTCTTTAGACTTTGACTTCGAAAGGATTATGATTTATATATATATCTCCTGAGATTTTTGATATGTCTATATCTTTTAAGATATTTGCTTTTTAAGATTTTTAGTATACATGTACATTCTAAGATTTTGTCTTCTAAGATTTTTAATATTTATGTACCTTCTGAGACTTTTACCTTCTGAGATTTTTGATGTACATGTACCATATAAAGCTTTTGCATTCTGAGATTTTCGATGTACTTGTACCTTCTAAGGCTTTTGCCTTCTTAGATTTTTAATATACATATACCTTTTGAAACTTTTGCCTTCTGAGATTTTTGATGAGTGGAGACTCAGTCAACCACTTGCTCCCTTGGAGTCTTTCCAGTAAAGACTTTGTCCACTACTAGCTTCCCATCAAGGCTTCCTCAAGGGCATGCCTTCCAGAAGTTATTATGAGATCTTTCTAGCGAGTATCTTGTTCACTACCAGCTTCCCATATGGGCTTCCTCATGGGCATGCCTTTTAGGAGAGGAATCCATGAAGAATTTTTGATCTATTCGAGGTTGTTTGTCACAGTGTTACTCGATGACATTTAATCTGTGTAAAAGAGGTCAATAGTTTTAATCCTCATTCGAGGCTGTTTTGTCAAAATGTTATTCGATGGCATTAACCTGTATAGAAGAGGTTAAATATTTTGATTCTTTTGAGATTATTTGTCAGAGTATTACTTGATATCGTTAACTTGTGTGTAAGTGGTCAAATCAAAACACCAACTTGAGGTTGTAGCCAAAGTTGCTCCTTGACCTTTGCCTTATTTTTTTATGAGTATGATTGAAGAATCATAATATGCAAAGCTTTTTTTTCAATGTTTAAATATCCTTCAACTTTGACTTATTTCTTGGGCTGATAATCAATTAGATGCTCAAAATATTAACATGGGCGATCTTTTGAGATTAAGAGTTGCCCTCCAGTTCCCAACTAGAGTTGAAGGATCGAAGTTTGATGGATCTTCATTTTTCTTATGTGTTATTCTAAAGTAGTATTTCCTCCATATAGATGGTACTATAATTAACATGAAATCAGATTGTCAACCATTGTGAAGATGTAATGAGAATATTTCTCACAGACGGTATCAAACTGTTGCGTGCCAAAAAAACTTGTAGCGATAGAGTAAAATTTCACGCCTTAGCTTTGTATGAAAATCCAGTATGCATACAAATAGTTAAAAAGAGAATAAGAAACTCCAGAATTTTTACGTGAAAAATCCCCAGAAATGGGAAAAATCACAAGGCCTAGCCTAGTAAAAATGCTCCACTATATATTTACTTTAGAGTACAAATTTTAAATTTTCCCGATAACAGGATTATAAGATTGTATGTGAAAAATCCTAATAATAAAAATTCCAAAATCGTTACAATCATGCAGGATAATTGGGTCAGAATCATTGGTAATCGCCCATAGCGCTCGATATAACTGATAATGACAAACTTTAAATTTAACTTTCTCTCAACTTTCTCCCAAGTTCTCTTTTAGCTCCTTTTTTCCTCATGATAAGAATAAGGTCATATTTATAAGATTCTGAGAAGAACATTTTGATCATTGTAACCAAAATCTCAAAACACTCCATCGAACGGTTTATATCGATTCATTTGATCATAGATAATCTTTTGGTGATTTAACCATTCAAATGATCTTCGATTTAAGTGATCTTAGGGTCGTTGGAATCATCTCATCGAGCAACTCGATTCAACTATAAGGACGTCAAATTTGGAAGTCATTTGATCATCCAATTAGTATTTTAAAATTTTCATATATAATTTTTTATCTTGATTTAAGCTCGTTTGGGCTCGATTTAACATGATTCTAGCATTATTGGACTTATCTCATTGAGACGTTTAATTTAATTATACACATATTTTAACTTGAGATTCATACTTGATTTATAAATTTTAAAGAAATATATCAAATTTGAAATGATTCAAAAATAAATAATATATAAAAATTTAATAATATTCAAGCAATAAATTAGTTTTCAAAGAAAGATTTACATAATGAATTATATTTTATTTAAACTAATTTGAATCAAATTTAGAGCATTCTACTCTAGTTTCACTCAAAAAAAAAGCTTGAAATTTTATTCTACCAATAATTCAATTCATCGTTAGACTCAAAGTAGATCTCGTGTTTATTTCAAATCGACTAAAATTCTAAACACGTTTTTGAATGGCTTTTGAATTTTAACTAAAAATATCATCCATAGGAAAAAGTTTTTGCTTAACGCTCAGATAAAATTAGGCCTTCTTTGAAACTTGAAACAAGTTCTATTAGTGCCATAGTGGGTAGATATGTTTCCTGACTCCATATAACCCCACTTAACGAGTCCACTAATCACTGCAACCTCTCATCACACCTTCAACTTTTCCACTTGGCGTAGACCTTTCAAGGCTGCCTCCTATCACTCGAGATGAGTTCAATGGCTGCTCCCAAATAGTTGATCGCAGCCCAAGTGAAGTACAGCAATGGAGTAAATTTTTAGAGAAGAGATACACTTAAGTTAGCAGAACAAATGCAAAAAATAAGTTATAATCTTATTGTAAATCGAATAATATCAAGTGAGATAAACTTAATTATTGAGTACACCGCATATAAGAAATGAAGTGGAAAGAGTGAAAGATTACCTCAATCGGCTTTATTTTTTATTTATATCTTTCGCACATTTAAATGTAGAAGAGGGCGTAGCGCATAAAGTTTGCTATCATGCAAGTCAATTGTCTAAAAAGAAATACAGTAAAACTTATCTAAAGTGATATCATGTGACCGGGATATCACTTGCATTGGTTATCACTTTGATACAATACATACAAGATCATATAATTAAAATCAATCTATATTTTAAACAAGATATCATTTTGTGACAAGATCACTATGTATGCGCTTTCTTGATAAACCTTAGAGTGATAAGCTTTGCCCATAAGAGCTGCAACATGTGTCAACAATGCCAAAATATGTCATTGGGATTTCTTGAACAATCTAAGATACCACGTAAAGAAAACTCCCCATTAAGCTAAATAATAGGATACATAATGTTTATAAAGGTTATTTTAATCTTACTATGAAATATTCCTCATAATTATCAACAACAAATGAGGGAAAATCATATACTTTTATAATCAAATCATAATCAAATTTAGCATTAGATTGACCTAACCAAGTAATCTATATAAAAGTAGTTGGTGATATAATGCCCATTTCAATAGGCTGTAATTTTTTATAAAATTATTTTGAAAAAAATAATTTTTTAAAACATTATTATCGATATTATAAATGTATTTTTCTAAAAAAAAATAAATAATAATTTTTTAACATCTATTATATTTTAATAACTCTAATTTTCAAAAAGTACTTTTTAATCATAAATTTTTTTAAAAAATAATCAAGAAGCTATAATGTCATGCCTCTTTTTCAACTCTGACCTCTGAAAGAAACATTTTGAGACGATCAACTCCCAAATGGTAAAATATCAAAGTACGATATCTTCAAATAAAAAAAAAAAAAATCAGAATTTAGGGTGTATTTAGCACGACAGTGCCCACCGCATTCCACTTATTTTTTTGAAAAATCTATGACGAAAAAGTTATATATTTTTCAACCTCACCTAGCTCCCTGCTCTGACAGCCAGAAACTGCGGTTTGATTTTTTGAAAAGAAAAAAAATTATATGCCACACCACAGGTTCCTAAACAACAAATTCTTCGACAACACCTTCACTATTATTTTTTCAAACAATTACAAATGTCTCAAATAGACCCTTAATTACACTATAACAAATAAACTTTTGTTTGCAATAAGACCTCTTAATGAAAATCAAAACTCTCAACTACTAAGCTAAAGTATCTTACACAAACATTTTACCACTTTCAAAGCATGTTACTCACTCGAAAGAGATGATGGCCTAATTCATTTAAATCTAAACTAATCATATTTTTAATTTATTTATTGTGATGAGAACATCTCATAGAAAGATTTTTATATCATTATAAGCCTGCTTTATCTTCTCCTATTTGGTCGATATATATATATATATATTGTAAGTCAATTCTTCAAAGTTACTCTGAGAATCTTATATTATGTCAACATTAATATTTAATTAGAGAGAGAGAGAGAGATTTGAGCATGATAATATGGCTAAAAATTATAGGAAAAAAATGAAATTAACACCAAATGTAGTATTTAACCACAAGGGATGGATAAATTAAATGATACTGATCTAGGGCATAAATTAGTGATGTGTGGAGACCGGCGGCTATGAGGGAAAGAGGTTGGGAGGCCATTGACTAGCAGAAATGGAGGAGGCCGTCTACTAGGTTGAGATTTAAGGACGTAAAGAAATAAAATTAAGATTCAATAAAAATCCAATAACTTAATAATTCATATGCAACACCACCATCACAATCTAATGGGATACAGATTCACAACCTGAAAGATTAAGAATATAGTTGCTCTAATCCAAGAGCCAAAAGAGAAACTCTCATAAAAACTAAATCAATTAAAAAAAATCCTAACAATCCACAAAGCAAATTCTTACATTCACACACAAACCCTAATCATAATAATAAGCCAAGACATAAGTACCCCAATCTCATACATATATATATATGGGAGGAAACTGAATATGATATGTAAATTCATATATTAAAAGTGATACTTAGTATTAATATGTGCAAGTTCGACCCAAAACCAACAAGAAATACAAGGCATAAAAGATTACTCGACCTGACATAAGAAATAATTGCTTGTATTTAATTTGCATCAGAAGAATACATGAGAATATCATGATCCAATTTGTGCACATCAACCAGGAAAAATGCAAATAAAAATGTTGAACTAAATATTTGGGTTTAAGGGAAGGGAGTATTCACCCTAGCAAACAAATTCAGCACCCAAATTAAACTCAATGTTTTCTAGATCTATTGAATACTTACAAGAAATTCATGAGATTGACAGTACCAACTTCTTAAACTCTGATGATAGGACTCATTCAAACAAACAAAGCACTGATCAATCAGCATTTATGAATTAAATCAACAAATAAAAAGAAAACTGCTAAGCTCACAAATTTGTTTAAGCCCTCAGCAACCCAAGATGACTTAACTCATTTGGAGAACTATGGTTACTATAAAAACCATAATAATGTTCAATAATAATCAAAGTTGACACCAACTTGTTCCTATTCTTTCTGCAGGACAATGGATTTAAAATTAAGTTAAGTGCACTGTAAGTTTTAGTAGAATAGTTTTAAAATTCACCATAACTAACCTTAGATCAGGATATCTTAGATTTTCTCGATTTCTGAACAGTCTCTTCATCAATAACCAGATCCAAAAATAAACATGGTTAAGTTCAAAGCACTTGGCGATTTAGTTTTGAAGGTTCATAGAGGTGCTGCAATGCATAATTACCACAGCCATTCAAGGGAGGGTGCATCTTCAAAGATTAAAGCATTAATCGATGCATATCCTACGAATTATTGAATTGCAAAGCAATTAAACAATAAATTCTAACAAAAACCACACAAAAGCACTTGTTATAAATGACAATAAAATAAATAAATTGAAGTCAATAGATGCCAAAAGAAATTAATGGCTATTCCAAATGTCTTCTTTGTTCTAAATGGTTGTATTGGCGAATTTAAGATCATATCAAATGCAGCACTGTTGGCATCATCACGATTTTGAATAGTAAAGGCCTATTTGAGATTAATTTTATTTTGATTTTTTTTAATGTTATTTTAAAAACATATTTGTTTAGAATATTTTTAATTATTTTATTTTTATTCTTGAAAGCAAATCATATTATTCTTAAAAACACTAAAGTAATTTTTGGATATTTTAAGTATTTTTAAAAATAATTATCATCACCAAATATTTTTTACTACAAATCAAAATACAAACAAAATGAAATAAAAATAAAAAATAAAAAACAAAAATGATCCCATGTGGCCCTAAATTTCCCTACTTCAAAACACAATATGAAGCTTATGCAACACCTCACGAAATGTGTGTTTATATTACAAAAGCTTTGATGTTCACAATATAAAGAATCTAATGACCGTTTAGCTTAGAAATGTGTTTTGCACTTAAGAGCTCATTAAACATTTCTTGCAAACTCGACAATATAATTTAAATGATAATGCAATGATCCATTAAATCCAAAAAAATCAACAAAACATTAAAGCTATAAAAAGTAACAAATAATTAAAATTTTATATCGTTATTGAAAACATTACCTTTGTCGGGTCCTAAATCTTGGATGTGAAAAGTGGAAGGTTACGTTAGGTAGTCGACAACTAGCGTTAAACTAGTAGAAAAAACCGATGACATGAATCCTTTAATACATTATGTTAATGCTAAGGCGTTCCCTAGAAGTAATGACAATATATAATGAAAAATAAAGGGCTACATCTGCCTGATGTTTAAAGGGTTGTCACATTATGGATGAATGCAGGCAAAAAAGTTAGTCCATAGAACTAGTATTAAGTTAAGAATTTGTAATATAAGTATTTTTTAGGTAAATTAATGGATTTAATAGATATTATGGTTCATAAGAAGATAAATATCTTATGTATTCAAAAAATTAAATGGATTGGGAGAAAGCCAAGGAGATTGATAATTTATGTTTTAAACTTTGATATTCAAATAAGCGTAGAACTAAAAATGATGTATGTATTATTATAGATAAAAGTTTGAAGGATAATGCTGTAGATATTAATAAATTTAGAGATAGAATAATAGCTTTAAAGATTGGTATTGATACTAAGATTATCAATATTATAGGTGTTTATGCTCCTCAAATAGGTTTGGATGTAGGCTCAAAAAAAAAATTTAGAATGTAAAGGGATTAATAAAAGAATACCTTCAAGAAAATATATTTATTAGAAGATTTAAATACATTGTTGGTAAAATCATAAAAAATTTTAAAAATATTTTTGTAGATTTAAATGAATAAAGAAGAGACTATATTAAATTTTATTTTAGCTTATAATTTTTGTAGTTACTAATACTTTATTTAAGAAAAAACATGAGTATATTATTACTTAAAATAATGGATCTAGTAAAACACAAATTGATTATATTTTTATAAGAAAAATAGATCGTTTAAATTGTAAAGATTATAAAATCATTCAGAATAAAAGTTTAACTGCCCAGTATTGACAATAAAATGAAAAGTAAATCGAATTATTATTATAAGATTAGATGAGAATATTTAAAGAACAACGATAAAAATATTTTTAGGAGCAAGCAAGCTACAAAATCTTAGAATTTGTGATGTTTATAAGAAAGCTAATATTATGTAAGAAAAAGTAGCAAGTGAAATTAAATAAGTTGTAAAAAAAGTGATTGGAGAATCAAAAGGAAAAACTTCTTTTACTAAAAATAATTAATGATTTGATTAAGTCAAAATGTGCACGAAAAAATAAGAATTTTTATTATAAAATTTGATTTAGATGTAAAAATACGGAGAATTAAGAAATATATAAAGTGGCCTATAGAGATTCTAAAAAAGCAATATATGATGCAAAACATTTAGCTCTTAGTGATTTACATAAGATTGGATACTAAAAAAGATGAAAAATGTATGTATAAGTTAACCAAGCAAAGAGATATGATAAATAAAGATCTAATTCAAGTGAAGTGTATTAAAGATGAAAATTATAAAATATTTTTTTAAGAAAATAATATTGAACATATGTAGAAGAGTTATTTTGATAAACTTTTCAGAAAGATCTGAAAATACAATTGATTTTAACAACATTAGTACTCTAAACAAAACAAAAAAAATTTATTTTTATTTTTGTATTAGTAAAATTGAAGTTGGAGAGGCTTTAAAGAAAATGAAGTGTAGATAGATAATAAGACCTGATGATATTCCAATAGAAATGTGAAAATAACCAAGAGATCAAGAAATTTCTTAGCTTACTAATATTTTTAATATTAATTTAAAGACTAAAAATATGTCTGAGGAGTAGAGAAAGAGTTTGTGAGTTTTATTTTTAAGAATAAAGGTGATGCACAAGAGTGTGCAAATTATAAAGGAATTAAATTAATGCATCATACATTAAAATTATGGGAGAGAGTAATTGAGCATAGATTATGATTTTCAAAATAAAATTGGTTTCATGCCTGGTAGATCTACTATTGATGTTATATATTTGTTGAGAGGTTTGAAGGAAAAGCATAGAGAAAGCAAGAAGCATCTATATATGATATTTGTTGATTTAGAGCATATGATAAAGTCCTAAAAGAAGTGATTTGGAGAGTTCTAGAAAGAAAGGAGTTAATATTGGTTATATTAGGATTATTAAGAATATGTATACTAGAACTGCTACTAGTGTCCAAACACAAGGAGAATTAATAAAATATTTTCTTATTTTAGTTGGATTACATTGAATCGCCTTTAAGCCCATATCTTTTGCTTTAGTTATGAATGTTCTTACTAGGCATTTATAAAAGGATGTACCTAGTCTAAAGGTTTTCATTTGAGTAGATCTAAAACTGAATATATGGAATCTAATTTTAGTTATAGAAGTTCTAGTGGTGGTATTGTGACATTGGGTGATCATGTCATTAAAAAGAATGAATATTTCAGATATCTCGGGCTTATTGTTCAAAATGATGGTGAAAAAGATGGGGAAGTTATTAGTAGAATTCAAGTTGGATGGTTGAAGTGGAGGAATGCATCTGACTTGTGTGATAGAAATGTACCATTTAGACTTAAGGGAAGATTTTATAAGATGGTGGTAAGACCGCAATGTCCACATTCCCAATATTAGTTAGTTGCACTTGTACAACACTTGAAAAATCAGTCATTTAATATACACAGAATTAAAAACTGAAATGTAACATTTTATTGAATAAAAGATAGCTCTTACACATGCCTCAAATTATCTATTTATAAACTTCTCATCCACTCAAAGAAATCATTGCATAATAAGGACACGATCAAATTCAAATCAGCAAAACATGGGACTCCCATAAGATGATGAAAATAGCCACAGAATGTTTGACCATAAGCATAGGAAAAGAAACAACCAACAGAAACCCATCAGGCTAAATATGCTAAGCCAACTCCAATCACTTCAAAAACCATTCCAGCAACATAATTCAAAATCAATTCCATCTAACTCAAAAACCAATTCCAGTCAAACTCCAAAATCAATTTCAACCAATTAATTCATATGACTTGTCAGCTGAATAGAGTAGATTTCAGATGAAATTATACAATAGCATATAAACTGAACCAACACTATGACATCAAATTAATAGAGAATGAATCTCCTTCTCGTAAGCATTTAGTAGAGCATATATCAAATAAATTAAAATAATTAAACTAAAAAAATGATAACTATAAAATAATAAAACTAACTAAACTTGCTCAGATTATTTATTTATTTCTGTTTCTGAAAATTATAAACCTGCAGATTTCCAACACCAGTATCTTCGCCATCAGAATCAGATTCATGAGCCTCTCTCTCTCTCTCTCCTCACTCCTTCCCACCCTGCAATCAGAAATGCAATGCATCGAAAGGTATTCCAATGTTATCTCCTCTCAAGCAGTGCTCTCTTATTCATGAACAGAATACTACTGAAAAGCTTCCTCTCAATTTATTTTCAATCGATGCCCTTTCCTCCTTTTCTACATCCATTCACATATAGGGGTGTAAATGAGCCGAGATAGCTCAAACTCGACTCGATAAAAAGCTCACGAGTCGAGCTTATCGAGCCATGAGCATAACTGCCATAACATGACTAGGCTCATCGAGCCACCTCTGCAGTTTATATGAAAAACTGCAGTTATTTTATTTTTTCTGCACTTCCTTCGCATTTCAATTTTTGGAAGATGAAAAGTATGTTGTTTTCCTTTTTTTTTAAGTTGCTGCTTTTTTTATCTGAATTTTTTTTTGGGAGAAGAACCATCATCTCCCCAGCTTTTTTTATTTGACTTTGTCTTCTCCACTTCCCCCCTTCTCGACTTTCCTCATTCCCCGTCAAAATTTGCCGGCTGTTTAGCTCATCAAGCTCTCAAGCCTAACAATAAGCCAACGTTGAGCTCAAGCTCATTTTATGAGCTTGAGTTCGAGCCTCATTTTTAGCTGATGAGTTGAGCTCGAGTTAACAGCGACTCAAGCTCAACTCGACTCATTTACACCCTTATTCACAACTAAGAGAGAAAACAAGCTAATTTAAATAAAGAAAAAAGAAAAAGATGGAGAAAACCTACAGTAAGCATATATCATCAAATTAACATCAAATCATATCTCTTCACTACATTGATGAATCTTGTCAATTAAAATTAAAGTTCATCGAAATAGTAACATGAAACACAAATATGAAATACTCCACTGAAACCAATAGACCAAATAATGGCTATGCCATAATTTATTTATAGAATTGCTCCCAACACCTAAAATATGTTTGAGGATAAAGATATGTATATGCATGCAAAAATTAAATCATAGCTATCATGTCAACGCACTAACATATTTTTGAAAATTCAAATCAAGTTCAATGATCAAAATATAAATTAACACCAAGAACCTCAAAACCATAGTGTCAGCACCTCAACTTCCAAGGTATGATATAAAATTATCATTTATGAGCAGAGTAGCTCAACAAAACCATTAAAATTCTTTATATAAAATATGTAATAGGTCATTGACTTAAGATCCCCAGATTTACAATTCAGAGCATCACAAGCCAGTTCAGAAATTTGGAGGAAGTCCAAGAGATATGATACAAGAGTATAAACAAACTTCTGCTCTATCTCGCTGAAATGTTTTAATTGCAGCCCTTAAATTCTTAAAGTCACTGTTAATAAAGAAATATATTTTAGGAGTCGACAATGATGCCAAACCCTATGATGAGCTCCTAATATAGAAGGTAGATAACCAATCAAGAAAAAAAAATTTACTGCATGAATTTTTTATGCTCAAGCAACTTTTAAGTCCTCATAGTCAGGTGCATGACCTCTCTAGACACAATTAAAGCAGAAAAATGTGTTGCAAGGCCATTAACATACACTTATGCATATTGATTATGATACAATATAGAAATATAAAAGAAAAAATGAGAAGAGCTTTATTCATAATCAACATTTATTCAAGAGGAATTTAACTAATACTTCAGCAAATAATGATATGATGGAAGATGGCAATCTTACAATGTCATAACATATGGGTATTGCCGCTGTACTATAATACATGGGCAAGTATCAACATCAAATGGATATTGTGATTATATATTTCAGATGATTGTGTTTTTCACTATTTCTTGTGAGGGAAAAACCCAATGCTCTACCTTGTTCAAGTGATAAAGACTTCTTCAATTTGTGGATGTCTGATGCATAAATATTGTTTTAAGAGTGATTTTAAACCAATCATGGTAAGATCAATGGATTTTTCTTATCATTGGATGTATAATCTCTTCAGCCTCCAACATTATATCTTCTCTTTTTCACTTCTCATAGCACCAAGTTTACCATGCAATTACTCTAAAGAGTTCCAAGTTCGTTCCATTTCTACAGTACTAGCTTGCGGTAAAAAGATTGGTTCTGAATCATATCATAGAGTAACCTCATCTCTAGTGTTGGAAATTTTCTACTAGATAAACTAAAAAACCTTGTAGACTTGGTATGATAAGTAGGTTGGATTGGGAAGCTACATAGGGGAATTCCAAGAGGTCTGCAATATCGTAGAAAGTTATTCCAAGATAACTAGCGGTGTAACCTGCAAAACAAAGGAAGAGTGGAAAACAGACAGGAAAAGGAGATACATGAAGTTATGAAATGATCTCAAAAGCTGCATTTTCTCCACAGTCCACTACCCTTTTTAACTGAATGTCCTACAGCACATGTAATCTATTATAATAATATATTATATTAGTATGGTATGTATCTATTTAATATACAAGCATCATAAGTATACTGAAATTAAGCTAAGGATTGGTCTGGTTCACTGATAACTGGCTGCACCATTATTCCCCTCTGCTTCAAAAGAACTCAACTCGAGTTCTGTAACTGAAATACTAGATGGTTCACTGATACTCATATATGTCAGCTATATTAAAAGTAGGAGAAATGTTGAGTTCCGGTGACAGAGAAATGATATATGCATTATCATTGATCTTTTAGCAATGGAAAATGAACCCAACTTCCTTGGTTTGATCTTGGAATAAGTTCCCGTTGGGAACATTTCTTTGCACAAATATATCATAAGAAGATCACCCACTTTAAAATCCTTGAACCTTCGTTTTTTTTATATCTTCCTACTGTTTGTAAGATAGAGCAATATCTTGTAGTTTCTTTCTCACATCATGTATCATTGAATTAAAATCTGAAATCATATGTTCCGCCGTTTTATTGTTTGGCATAGGAAGAATTAGTGTATACAATACTGAAGAGAGTTCTTCCTGTAAAAATGATTTACCATGGAGTTTGATATGAACCCAAGTCATCTAATTGCCAATTTGGAAACATACAACAATAATGAACTACAAATACGGCAGTAGAAGAAGAAACCATCAGACAAGGCATGAGAAATCCAAATAAGATTACAATTATACAAAAATAAATAACAGCTCTTACAACAACAATTTCCAAAGGAACACTATATACAAGATGAGCAAATGAGAGCCTAACAAGAAAACAAAATTTTACCGAAAGCGTAAAACCAATTCTAAATAGTAACATTAACTTTCCAACATGCGCAGTGTGTTAAATAAGTAAGGGTTCTCACATTATGAATTGATGTGAACAAAGAAATTAGACCATGAAACTAGAGATTAAGTTGGAACATAAGTATTCTTACGGTAAATTAATGGAATTAATAAATATTATGGTTCATAGAAGATAAATATTTTCAAAAACTAAATGGGTTGGGGAGAAGGCCAAAGAGATTGATAGTTTAGGTTTTAAACTTTGATATTCATATAGCAGGAGAACTAAAAATGATATAGGTATGATTATAGATAAAAGTTTGAAGAATAATGTTATAAATATTAATAAAATTGGAGATAGAATTATAACTTTAAATATTGTTATTGTTACTAAGATTATCAATATTATATGTGTTTATACTCCTCAAGTAGGTTTGAATGTAGGCTCAAAAAAAAATTTTAGAATGACTTAATCTAAAGATGCCTCTTATTGAAAAATATTTAAATGAATGTTGGTAGAATAACAGAAGATTTTAAAGTATTTATGATGATTATAGATTTAGAGTGACTAATTAAGAAAGTAGGACAATATTAGATTTTGCTTTAGCTTATGCTTTACTAATATTTTATTTAAAAAAAAAAATGTGTATATTATTACTTATAAGAATTAATCTAATAAAACACAAATTGATTATTTTCTGATAAAAAAAATAGATCGTTTAGATTGTAAAGATTGTAAGATCATTCCAAGTAAAAATTTAAATACCCAACATCGAATGTTAGTTTTAAATTTTAAGATGAAGAATTGGAAGATGAAAAATAAATCAAATTATTATCTAAAGATTAGATGGAGTCACTTTAAGAACACTAATAAAAAATATTTTAAAGCGAATCTGAGAGCTTAGAATTTAGAATGTTCATAAAGAAGCTAATGTTATGTGAGAAAAAGTAATAAGTGAAATTAAACAAGTTACAAAAAATATGCTTGGTGAATCAAAAGGAAAAACTTATTTTAATAAAAATAGTTTGTGGTGAAATCAAAATGTATAAGAAATAAAAAGCATTATTATAAAACTTGATTTAGATATAAAAATTTAGAGAATTGGGAAAGATATAAAATTACTCAACAAAGATTCTAAGAAAGCAATAAATCATGTAAAAAAATTTAAGTTTTAGTGATTTATACAATAGATTGGTACCAAAGAAGGTGAAAAATATATAAGTTAACTAAACAAAGAGATATGAGAATTAAAGATCTAGTTTGAGTGAAGTGTATTAAGGATGAAAATCATAAGGTGTTTTTCTTAGAAAATGATATTGAAAATAAGTTGATGAGTTATTTTGATAAATTTTCAATGAAAGATCTAAAACCTCTTAGAAATTAGCTTCGAAGATTGCTTCGCTCGAAGTCGACTCAATTTGCTCGAATCGAGATCTCAAGCAACAAGATTCGAGCGAATATTTCAATTATTTCGAGCCGACTTAATTCCTTTCTCGCCTTCATATCCGATAGCGGTCGGTCGATTAATTGATGGGCGATTAATTTACGAGTAGGCTGGTTTCGACACCGTTCGTTTATTTAAGGCAAACCGCTTCAGATTTCGTTTCGTCAGGGATCGAAATAGCTGATTGATGCTCGACTTCGATTCGAGCAGATTTGAGCCGATTCGATTTTGAGTTCATCAGCTCGGCTCTACCACTTAATACTAAACAAAAATAATGAAATTTATTTTTATCGTCAGATAATAAATTTGAAGTTAGAAGCTTTAAAGAAAATAAAGTGTGAAAAATAATAGACTTGATGATATTCCAATATGTGGAAGTGTTTGATCAAATTTTTTCAAATCTTTAATATTATTTTAAAGATCTATAAATAGAAAGAATTTGTTGGTTCCTATATTTAAGAATAAAGGTGATGCACAAGAGTGTGCAAATTATAGAAGAATTAAGCTAATGTGTCATACATTAAAATTATGGGAGAGAATAATTGAGCATAGGTTACGATGTCATACAAAAATTTTCAAAATTAATTTAGTTTCATGCCAAGATCTCTATGGATGTAATACATTTATTGAGAGGTTTGATGGAGAAGTATAGAAAAAAGGGATCTACATATGATATTTGTTGATTTAGAAGAAGCTTATGATAAAGTTTCAAAAGAAGTCCTTCAGTTCTAGAAAGAAAAAGTTAATATTGATTATATTCAAGTCATTAAGAATATGTATACTAGAGCAATCACTTGTGTCCAAACACAAGGAAGATTAATAAAATATTTTCCTATATCAGTTGGATTACATTAAGGATCGACTTTAAGCTCTTATCTTTTAATTTTAGTTATGGATGTTCTTAGTAGGCATTTACAGGAAAATGTGCCTTGGTGTATGCTTTTTGCTGATGACATTCTTCTTGTTGATAAGACTAGAGAGGGAGTCCAAGAGAAACTTGAATTATGAAGGTCAACCTTAGAGTCTAAAAGTTTTCATTTGAGTAGATCTAAAATTGAATAAATGGAGTGTAATTTTAGTGGTGGTGTTGTGACATTAGGTGATCAAGTCATTAAAAAAAGTAAGCGTTTCAAATATCTAGACTCTATTGTTCAAAATGATGGTGAAATAGATGAAGATTTTATTAGTAGAATTCAAGATGAATAGTTGAAGTGGAGGAATGCATTTGGCCTGTTGTGTGATAGAAAAGTACTGCTTAAACTTAAGGAAAAAAATTATAAGATGGTGGTAAAACCTACAATGATTTATGGTGTAGAATGTTGGCTAATAAAAGAGAAGCATAAGACTAAGTTAAGTGTTGTAGAGATGAGGATGCTCAGGTAGATTAGTGACTTTACTCTTAGAGATGAAATGAAAAATGAGTATGTTCAAAAAAGGTTGGAGTAACTCAGTGGCGGATAAGATTAGAGAGAGTGGCCTTAGATGATTTGAAGCATCCAAAACCCGATTAGGAGTAGATGTATGAGATTTGTCTTATGTTAAGAAAGGTGGAGGTAGACCTAAAAAGACTTAGTTAAGATGTATAAAAAATGACTTTAATTTATTAGAGTTAAATGAGAATTTGACACATAATAGGACACAATGGAGAAGAAGGATTCATATAGCCAACCCCACATAATAGGATAAAGGCTTGTTGTTGTTGTTGTTGTTGTTGTTGTTGTTGCTGTTGGATAATCAAATGACAAAGTTTAGGCTTAAATCTTCCCAAATTGCTTTTGAAATCGGCAATGGCAAATATAGTCTAGTGTTTTGTGTTTAACTTGGCACACCAAGCATCTCTCAATGAATCAATAAACATCACAGTATAGCTTGGGTCAAAAAAAATCAAGCCTGCAGTTGCGCCAATGCCTTATCACAACTTGTATGGGTAGCCAAACCTCTAGCATGTAAATGTTTGATTAGTGGACTCTAAAAAAAATATTTCGCATGCACATTTGATTTCCTTTGAATTGATATCCTTGTCTTATATTATAATCGACAAATGGTGTATCTATGAGGCAGTTTTTCCACTGTTCAACAAAATCATCACCATTTTATACAGCTTCTATATGGATTTCATAATTATGATCATAGGTTGGACAACAACTAGTAAATTAGCCTTA
Organism: Cymbidium sinense; assembly: GCA_021442155.1. Classification (NCBI taxonomy): domain Eukaryota; kingdom Viridiplantae; phylum Streptophyta; class Magnoliopsida; order Asparagales; family Orchidaceae; genus Cymbidium; species Cymbidium sinense. The sequence goes on from CM038220.1 coordinate 133,687,171, forward strand.
TGACTAAGAGTGCCAACCACTTTGTTGCATTTTCCAGCTTTGTGCTTGATTACAAAACTAATTTTTTGTAAAAACATAACCCACTGAACATTTTGCTTAAGTTTTATGGGACTGCAAAATTGCAAGGATTTATGTTCGCAAAATAAATTAAACTCTTGTTGAACTAATTAATGCTTCCATTGTTTGAGTGCTCTAACCAGCATATAATTCTTGTAAGTTGATTGACCATTTTGTCTAGCTACAAAAAAAATTTTCACTGAAAAACTTTCATCTTGGATGAGTGCTGCACTAATGCTGACAAGGGACCTATCTACTTCCACTTGAAATGGCTTTTCAAAAACAGATAAAGCTAGGACTGGGGCATGACAAAGTGCAATTTTTACAGTCACAAAACTAGCTTGTTGTGTCCATCCCCATTCAAAGGTCTTTTTCTTTAAGCATTCAATAATTAGAGCCATAATAATGAAAAGTTTTGCCAACCAATGAAAACTCCTAATTATGTGAATGTTGCACAAATTGGCCAAGACTGAATTGTAGCGACCGTACTTGAATCAGTTTGTAACCAAATCACTTATGACGAAACTCAAAATGTACACTAGATACACAAATTTACATTTGGCAACATCTATATATAATTTCTATTCTTTGAGTTTTTCAAACAATATTTTAAGATGTTTCATATGGAGTTCCATTGTGACACTAAACACCACAATATCATCAAAGTATACTAAACAATAAAAACTCCAAGAAATGACTTTTATATCTCATTCATTAGTTGCATAAAGGTACTCAACACATTGCAAAGTCCAAATGGTATCACCCACCCTTCATATTGGGCAGATCCAAATTTGGTGATACCCACTTCTTAAGTCTATTTTGGAGAACAGCTTAGCCCCATGTAGTTTATCAATTAAATCTTTGAGCCTTGGCATAGGAAAATGGAACTTTACCGTTATTTTATTGATGCCTCAATTGTCAAAACACAGGCACCACTTTTGATCTTTCTGGAAACAAAGAGAACCAGCACAGGCACTAATTTCCGCCTTTCTTAATAATAATGAGAGCTAGTACTGCACACGGGCTTAAGCTGCGTTGAAAGAATTGTTTACTCAATAAGTCATCCACAATTTATGTAAGATTTATACTCATTCGGACTCATTTTTTAATGGAGAACGTTGGGTAATGTCACTCATACTATCAAATCAATTTCATGTTGTATGTTCCTCATTGGCAACAGCTGGTCTAGGAGTTCATCTAACGTTAAATCCTGGAACTGCAGCAACAATTTCTGCACTGAGTCAGGAACCTTATTCATGTCACTCAACTATTTGGTAATAAGAACAGTATACAATGTAGTTTCAGTCTTGTAGGTTTGTAATAGTTCTAGAAACTGAAAACTGAAAAGCTACCTTGTACTCACTTTGATTAACACTTGTTGATGGTAACCTTAATTTCTTCCCTTTCCAATCCACTATATATGCATTTGCTAGTACATCATAGCAAACTCCATCAAATAGCCATGGTCGCCTCAAAATGATATGGCATACATCCATGTCTATATCGGACAGCACTTCACAATTATAACATTTGCCAACAGTAAAGGAGACCTTACACATTTCAATAATGGAAATTTCAATTCATTTCTTTATCCAACTAATTTTATAAGGTTGTACATGTAAAGTCTGTCTTAAGTTGTAAGACCTTAACAACTCTCAAGAAAATGATATTCTCGGTGCATCCACTATCAACAAATCACATACCTTGTGATTGATTGGTATTTTCCTTTATAATAACGTGTAATATAATAAGGAATAGAGTATCGTTCCTAGGAGGATTAAGGCAAAAATTTTATATTAAGTTAAATACTAATCTTTTTAAAATTTAATTTTTATCCAACAAAATATAGAGTGATTAAGTCAAATAACTATCTATTATTTTGCAAAAAAAATATTTTTATCAAGAAAAACTAATTTTTATATTTTTATAGAAAATATATGTGTTGTTCTTAATTTTTAGCACTTCAAGACTATTTAGCACATTAATTGCTATTTAGTACATCCATTTGTCTTTTTCCTAATTGTTATTCAAGGGCTCCATCGATATCTCTAGATTACATTTAATTTTAACTTTGTAATTGACCGATCATAAGTAAATAAAGCATGAAAAAAAAGCATGAATTTCATGAAAAGCATAAATTTTCATGTGTGTGTGTGTGTGTGTGTGTGTGTGTGTGTGTGTGTATATATATATATATATATGGCATATTCCTTTTCTTGAACAATCAACATTTAGGTAATTCTGACGGCAATTGAAACTATTTTGCTTCATTATTCACATGAGAGATTCTTCATTTTATCTTTTAGTAAGTTAGTTGGTCATGAAAGATCCATCTTTAATTGACTATATTATGTTTAATATATTAGTATAATTTATCTCATGAATGATAATATTTGAGTGGCTTTAATTATGATTGAATTCATCTCCACATTTAATAGAAACGATATCATTATTATTACTTTTTTCATTTTGTCATGTTATCTTGACTTATGTGTAGTAGACATGAAGGTCAAAATGTCCCCAACATATGATGTGCACTTTAAGCGATCATATTTGTTATGATCGATCGATCAATTTTGTAGGCTTTTTTCCTTCTAAGTTTATGAAGTTGTCTTGATTTTTAAACATCTCATATTATTTATGGATATAACCCCTGAAGGAAATAAAGCATATAAAAGCGTCATCTTGCAACAAATATGATCCACTTCAAAGCATCATCATATTTGTTGCAGACCTTCATGTCTATAAAGTCAAGCTAACATGGCAAAATGGAAAAATAATAACAATATTGTTTCAATCAAATGTGGAGATGAATTCATAATTAAAACTCAAATATTATCCATTAATGAGATAAATTATACCAATATAAACATAATATAGTCATTAAATTGGATCTTTCATGACCAACTAACTAAAAGATAAAATGAAGAATATCTCATGTGAAAAATGGAGCAAAATACTTTCAATCGTCGTCGAACCTAAATGTTGATTGTCCAAGAAATGGAATATGCCAAGATATTTATATATACATACAACTAGACTTCTCACAAATGATTGGATCACATACAACAACAATGATGAGTTATCAATGAAACATCGCACAAATTAAGCTAAATTTATTTCAAAGATCATCGTTACCCCGACAATATTTGCTAGCAAAGTAAATCGTTTCGACGCATTCAAAATATCAAAATTATCTAAAATAAACTGTTATTTTATATGGTCAAATGCACGAATATGAAACGCACAATCACTTATGTGAACAAAATGATGACACGAAGATGAAGACATGCGTGAGACGATAAATTTTATAATATACATAATATGCAAATAATAGAAAAAATGATAGAAAGATAATATGAAAATAAAATAAAATTAAATCAGTTGAATTGTCATTTATATGTTAATTGGTTATATTATTGTTATATATATATATATTAAATAATTATTATTTGTATAATTATAAATTATGATATTATTATATATATATATATATATATATATAATATTATTATCATTTGATTAATCGACTAAAGTAAAATATTAAGCTAAATGATCTTTATTAGTTAAAGTTCGTAAATGCCCAGTATATATAAATAATAATAAATATGCCATTCTTTTTATATTTTTATAATATATATATATATATATATATATATATATATATAATGCATGAATGATGAAAAAGTCTAATCAAAATATAATTAACTTTTGTGATTCAATACAACTGTATGTTTATATATAGACATTTGAATATTAAACTTTCGATTAATCCTGTAAAACTATCACCTCGATATGCATACATTAAAGTTATGAGTATCATATTCATTATATAAGTTAAGAGTGTAAAATATATACAATCACTGTTGTTAAAGCACATGATTTGGGTTGGTATTTAGTATTTAACACAAAAAAAGACAAATACATGTTAAAAGGGTAAATCAAACTAAAATTACGTAAATAAAAGAGAGAAAAGAAACCAAACCGCTATCATCGACGCTCAAATCCCGAAATTTATGGGATATTAAGCTTCCACCTATGCAAAGAGGTCTCGCCTTTCCTCAGATTGTCTGTCAAATTCAAAAAAAAAAAAAAAATCAAAAAAATTACTTCAACTTCACATACCGATGGGGATGTGAGCATACTCTAAAGCAATTCAAAAATTTCTCAAGGAACAGCTCACACGCTTCCTCTGCACACTGCTCTCCCTGAGCCCGCTCTCCATCTTCTACACCTTCCAACATGCTTCTAGATCCCATCTCACAGCCCCACTCCCAGCGAACATCTCGCCGACACTCCTAGTGTAAATCCCACTCCGCGTCACCGTCACCCTCTAAGGCTCTCGTATTTACAACTTTCCTTGTCAAGGACCGACTTGTTTCACCTCCTACTTTCTTATTTTACCTTCCCATCTCGCCCTCTTTTATACATCACCCTCTCACTTCTTAAAATTTTCAAACTCCTTCACTAAGTCGTTGACGCCATTCTCCCATGTCTTCATGAACTCACCTTCACGACTCTAGTCAAGCGTTGAGGTCACTCACATAGTTGGAACCTCTACCTCCCAAATTAACTAACTTATGTAAAGCCCTACTTCATTCTCTTTCCTCTATTTTACAAATTCTCATTTCATTCTCTCTTATTCTCCAAATCGAGAGAGACAAATATATATATATTATCATTTTGAGCCATCTCTCTTTCTCTCTTCTCTAAAAACATAAAAATAATTTAATTTAATTTTTTTTTCTTTCACTTCTAGCCACCCCTCTCTCATCTCTCTCTCTCTCTCTCTCTCTTTCTCTCTCCGATTTTGCAAAATAGAGAAAAAAAATATAAAAAAAGAGAACAGTAAAAAAAACTAAAACATAAAGAAACTATTATATATATACTTGTTTGCCAATTTCATTATCGATTTCGCCGTCATTTCTTAAATATATAATGTTTAAGATTATAAGATTTGTGAAATATACACCTTTACACTCTCTTGGTGGAAAAATGATTTTTTGTGCAGTGAAAGATCCTATACGCCTTTTTCGGTGGTAGAATACACATGGTTGGTGTTTGCCACCATACACGCCTTTTCTTATGCGCGACTCAAATTCTGCAGTGAATGTTGTTGGAGTAATGCAAAAAAATACACATACAAGGGATTCAAATTTCACTAAATGGACAAACCTATGATATTAAGTCGAATAAAAGATCAAAAAAACTGCAAGATAAAATTAAAATGAAAAATTAAAAGGACTTATAGGACTTGAGAAGCTTGTTTGAGATCACGAACACAAATAAAAAAAGGAAATTCAACTCAAATCCTCAAACAAAATTTTATGTGAGAGTTGAATGTGAGTTGAAGGATGGTGAAAATGAACTCTCATCAGTCATCCCTCACTATTTATAAAGAAAAGAAGGAATCTCTTGTGGGCCCCACATCCCTAAATGACAAGTATAAGAAAATAAAAAATGAGTCTTTTCATGAAAGGGTTTTAAATAAATATATCCTACTCATCTTTTGATACATGCTTCTTTTACCTTCATATATATATATTAAAGATATGCAAGAAGTTTAAGAATAACTTTAAAGTAACACATCATCACATACTTAGGTGCACATTCAACTTCAAATAATTTGTATCAAAATACATGCAAGTCAATGAGATTACACATACGCATTGAAATAATATTATGTTTAGATATTATACATTATCATACATGCAAATAATTTGCAAAGATTAATACTTGCACGCATTACGATGCGATCTAATACTCAAATTATTACAAGCAACTTAGCATTGCAAATTAATTGAACATGCATATCATTGAGCAAGAAATTAATTCAAATATGATAATTCAAAGAAGTGTGTAAGTGCTTTCGAGCAATTTACACATTTCACAAGCATCTTGACCTAAATTTCAATTATCTCAGAAACACAAATTTTACAGGTTGCATAAAATTCAATGAAATTAAAAATAGACCTATATGGACCGCTTTATCTATATGATGAAGTCATAAGTCTCACATACTCAATCCCAGTAAATCGTCAGAAATCTGTGGGCTCCGAAAATTCACCACCGACTTATCGATGAAGAAAGTATGAATTATATAAGTCAAATTTTCAGAAGGCAGATGAAACAGTAGATAAGACACTGCCCAGAGATTTCACCCTCATTTTGTGAGGACTTTAGATGGTTCCAAGTTTCTTATAGGCGCAAGCACTTATAGTTAATTACCTCTCCCAATACTAAGAGAGAACTTTCGACAAGGCTATTCATTGCTAATCATGTAGATGTAAGAAGAAATGGAGCTATGGAATCTAAGTTTATGAAATTCATCATTATTTAACTTAAAGCGGATGGTTAGGGGAATGATGACGCGTCCGATCAAGATCCCATGATTTCGTCATCCCAGGCCCCTAATCTACTTAGTCCATGTGGAGGTAGAATAATCCCAACTCGATCAAATGATCCTCACAAGAACTACGATTGCATCGCCCAAGAGACCTTATGTATTCTGGACGATGCTTCGCCAGCGAGATAATTCTTAAATTCACCTTAAATGATTGCAGGGTTTTGTCATATCGTCGCACTCTACCGCTCACATCGCAGTGGACAAAGTCATCGGTAAATACACGCTTAGCCTGATCGTGAATATAATGGCCATTTAATTTAGCTGAATCACGGATCGTGACTCGTCATAATCGCGATCCATGGAGCCAGCTCAAATCACGGTAGATGACACGTCACGTCATTACCGGCATGAGATTGATTGAGAGCAACATACTGTACTACTTCATTTCAGCTTCTTAATGCTTTTGCACAAACAAATACAAAATGGATGAATTAGATTTTACCTTTAAGTTTTTAGATTGATAAATTTCATTTAAGCATTTAAATTAAGCTTCCTCCATAATTTTTGTATTTGTAAAAAATTTGAATTTATCTGATTGATATTAAATCAATATAACTTCATATCGCCTTGAAATCTCCGCTCAACACAATATCATAAGAGTGTGAATGATTGAATATTCACATTATAATTTGATAATTTCATTTTTAAAATAGAACCCCTCCAATTGAAATCTACAATCAACTCAGCTATCATTAGAGTACAGAACTTGTCAACTCTGCTTGCATGCTAGTAGAGGATTGGATCAATAGCTAAAACTTGCGATTATATTTTTCATATCAAAATAGAAAGTTTAGGATTTTAAATAAGAAATTTATCTATAAAGACCTTTATGGCCGTATACAAATGTAAAATAAAATTACTCTCTTAATGATTGAACACTCAACTTATAATCAATCATGTCAACTCATACCCCTATTAGGAGGATTGAGAGTATGTGACTTACGACTTCATGATAAAGCATATATAAGTCTATTTTAATTTTATTGAATTTTATGCAAGTAGAATTTGTATGTTTATGAGAATTGAAAAGATGCTCCAGGAAATCAAAAACACTTGCACACTTCTTTGAATTATCATATTTGAATTAATTTCTTGCTCAATGATATGCATGTTCAATTAATTTACAATGTTAAGTTGTTTGCAATAATTCGAGTATTAAATCGCATCATAATGCGTGCAAGTATCAATTTTCAAATTATTTATATGTATGATAATATATAATATATAAACATAATCTCAATGCATATGTGTAATCTCATTGACTTGCATGTATTTTGATACAAATTATTTGAAGTTGAATGTGATACCTCGAAGTGTGTGCTTCATGATGTGTGTTGCTTTAAAGTTATTTTTAAAACTCTTGCATATCTTTTAATCTATGTATATGAAGGTAAAAGAAGCATGTATCGAAAGATGAGTACAACATATTTATTTAAAATCCTCTCATGAAAAGACCCATTTTTTTGTTTTCTTATACTTGTCCTTTAGGGATGCGGGGCCCACAAGAGATTCCTTCTTTTCTTTATAAATAGTGAAGGATGAGAGTTCATTTTCACCATCCTTCAACTCACATTCAACTCTCACATAAAATTTTGTTTGAGGATTTGAGTTGAATTCTTTTTTTTTGTGCTCGTGATCTCAAACACGCTCAAGTTCGTAAGTACTTTTAATTTACATTTTAATTTTATCTTGCAATTTTTAAGATCTCGTATTCAACTTAATATCATAGGTTTGTCCACTTAGCAAAATTTAAATTTCATATATGTGTATTTTTCGACATTACTCCGACAACATTCCAACATCACCTCCCAAGCGGAGTCGACGAGAACTCTACCCACCACACCAAGAACGCGTATGGTGCAACACGACCATGAGCGTCATCCTACCACGTCAAGAAAGGCGCGTATAGGATCTTTCACCTGCACAAAGAGCACATTTTCCCCACCACGCTAAGAGAGGCGTGTAAGGGTACTTATATTTCACAAATCTTATAACTTAGCACAACATTATGCATCTGCAAGAGCGAGCGACGAAATCGATAATGAAATCTGCAAACAAGTATATAGTGGAAGAAAAAAAAATTAAATTAAATTTTTTTTATGTTTTCAAGAGAGAGAGAGAGAGATGGCTCAAAACGATAAAAATATATATTTTTTTGTGTATCTCGATTTGGAGAGAATAGAGAAAAAAAAAAGAGAATGCGATGAGTTTTTTTTTTTTGTAAACCAATAGAGAGAGAAACATAATGAAGTATGGCTCTGCGATGCGAGTTAATTGGCTAGGGAGGTAGAGGTTCCAGCTATGTGAGTGACCTCAACGACTTGTAGAGGGAGTTGTGAGAGGTGAGCTTGCCGACGGACAGTGGGAGAATGGCATCGAGCAGCTCAATAAATGGAGTTCGGTGAAAATCTGGGTTATGAAGTGAGAGGGTAATGTAGTGCAAGAGGGTTGAGATGGGAAGTGAAGTACCGAAAAAGTAGGAGGTGAGCAAGTCGGTCGCCATTCAAAGGAGAAAAGTTGTCAGCGGCAGGAGACTTAAAGGGTGACGGCGACGTGGAGTGGGATTCGTCGACTAAGACCATCGACGAGATGAGACTGGGAATGAGATGAGATCTGGAACGAGTCAAGCGAGAGATGGAGAATGAGTTCGGAGCCGGAGGACAGGTGTGTAGTAAGAGAGGAAGATGTGGGCGAGAGAACTGTTCCTTGAGAAATTTCTAAATTGCTTTAGAGTACGCCCTACAACCCCCATCGGCATGTGAAGTTAAGTAATTTCAATTTTGATTTTTTTTTAATTTGACGGGACAATAAGAGGAAAGACGGGACCTCTCTGCACAGGGACAGCGGCAGCTTCTATTAATATCCCAAAATTTTGGGATTTCGAGACGTCCGAGGATAGTAGTTAGATTTCTTTTCTCTCTTTTTATTTATGTCATCTTCAGCCGTTTAATTCACTCCTTTAACATGTATTTGTCTTTTTTTGTATAAAATCCCACTAAATACCAACAAACCCAAATCATATGCTTAGAAATTTAGTGAATGTATATATTTTACATTCTTAACTTACACAATGAATATGATACTCATAACTTTAATGTATGTATATCTAGGTGACAGCTTTACAGGATTAATCGGAAGTTTAATATTCAAATGTCATATTATAAATATACACTTGTATTGAATCACAAAAGTGAATATGTATATCAAATTAATTATATTTTGATTAGACTTTATCATCATTCATGCATTATATATATATATATATATATTACAAAAATATAAAAAGAATGGCATATTTATTATTATTATTATTATTATTATTATTATTATTATTTTTTTATATATATAGCATGTACGAACTTTAACTAATTAAAGATCATTTAGCTTAATATTTTACTTTAGTCGATTAATCAAATGATAATAATATTATTATACATTATATATTTATTTAATTTACCGCTCACTTAACGAATTAGTATTAATATAGCTAGATTTATTTAATTTATGATAACAATAATTTTACTTTAATAATATATACAATAGATTTTAACTTATATATATATATATATATATACAAAATTTATCGTCTCACGCATGCTTCATCTTTGTGTCATCGATTTGTTCACGTAGTGATTGTATGCTTCATATTCGCATTTGACCATATAAAATAACAGTGTATTTTAAATATTTTCGATATTTTAAATGTGTCGAAACGATCTATTTTGCTAGCAAATATTATCGGGATAACATTAATGATCTTTGAAATAAATTCAGCTTAATTTAAACAATGTTTCATTGATAACTCATCGTCATCGTTGTAGATCCAAATATCAGTGAGAAGTCTAGTTTGATATATATATATATATATATATATGATACGACATTTAAAAATACCACTAAATGAAGATCTAATCTTGATGTCAAAAGCAAATTGATCCTAAAACCGGCCGATCAAGACTTAAAATATCAGTAAACTTTGGGATATCAATTAAATCCCTGGGATAAATTTAAACACGAGTTTATAAAATCGGTCTCAAGCCATCTAACAAGCCAGATCTCATAATTTCGACTTCATTTGAGCATTCAAATACTTAAAATACATCAAATGATCAAGGAATCATTTTGAGTCCCATGAAGAGGAGTGGTTCAATTTTGTATGAGACGCTCCTCCAATTATATAAATTCTCATTCTTCAGGGAGGCAAGAGAGGAGAGCTCAAAGCGAAAATCCTCCAGATAATCATGTGCCTGACTCGCCACCACCCCGTTGTTAACCACCGCCGGCCGCTGGCCAGCCACCACGATCTTTGCTGCCATCAATCTCCGCCGCCGGTCGCCACCGCCGACCAGCGGCTCTGCGCCATTATCGTCAATGTCATTGCGGCCATCATCGCCACCACCGAACCTCACCGCCGATCCTCGACGCCATCTTCCCCGGCCACCATCGATGACCTTCATCGTCCGCCGATTCAGTTTCACCATTATTATATGGTTGCATTGTTCTGATTTTGGGATTCTATCATTCCTTTTCATATAATTTTGTAATCCCAGATCGGGAAAACAGACTCAAATACATAGTGGAAGATTTCTACAGCTGATTTTCTCTTTTGAGATTTTCACGTAAAATTTTTGTTTTCATTCTTTAAATACTGTAGATTTCACAACAAAGGCTAAGATAAACTTTCACTCTACCGAATTGGTTTTCAAGACGCAATAAACATCTTGGCCTATTTCATTTCTTGAACAATCAACATTTGGGTAATTCTAAAACTATTTTGCTCCATTTTTCACATGAAACATTCTTCATTTTATCTTTTGGCCAATTAGTTGGTCTTGAAAGATTCCACCTTTAATTGACTCCATTATGTTTAATATATTGGTATAATTTATCTCATGAATGGATAATGTTTTATAATTATGATCAATTCATCTTCACATTGATCAAACGATATTGTTATTATTACTTTTCCATTGTTAGCTTGACTTATATTCGCCACGTGCATGACATGAAGGTCAACAGGAACTAGATGGATCTTAATGGTATCCTTGTTGCTTGGTTCAAAAGAGCAGAGTCTCCATTTTCTGGTGTGGTTGCCGAAGGGAGAGCACTATTACCTTTGATGGCACATAGTTCTCGTCTCACTTCCATGACAAATTGTTGAAAATTAGTGTCTAGGGTTTTGAGCCTATTAATGAGAAGATTAAGTACTGCACGCAGAGATTTTTAATCTTGAATGTCGCCACTGATCATTTGTTGGTGTCGCCCATGGCTCTGATACCAATATGGTGTAACCTGTAAAACAAAGGAAGAACAGAAAAATAGAGAGGAAGAGAAAAGAGATACGGGTAATTATGAAATGATCTCAAAAGCTGCTTTTTCTCCACAATCCACTACCCATTTTAATGTATTTGGAGATACGGGTAGCACATGTAATCTATTATAATAAAATATTGTGTTAGAATAGTATATCTCTATTTAATATACTAATATCATAAGCATACTTAAGTTAAATTAAAGATTGGTCTGGTTCAAAGATAATTAGATTGATTCAATTTGGAAGTCCTTAAAGTTTCCATAAAACGATTGAAGAGTGTATTAGATCTACCACGAATACATGCATGGTTCAGTCTAATTTTCCAATTTTACAACAAAAGTGGACATGTGATGCACATAGCGGACCTATTATAATAATACATGCATGGCATTGTCCTCCTTTATGCATCAACAGTAAAATCATTTCAAGTTGTACTAGGTAGGGTTTTGAGGTGCTTTTTTTCCTCTAAAAACAAACACATACTAGCACATTTGACAATACAAACCAAGGCTTCATTTAATAATGTGATGTATTATTCTATTGTGTTATAATATACAAAATTAATTCACTGCTACAATCACAAAGATGAATATATTTCTTAAAGCACATTACACTTATGTTTTTGAAGCAAGGAGGGGCTACACCATTTTCCACAATAATCAAAATTGTGGTATGAGATGTTCTTAAAAAGCAACCAAGTGTTGATGTTTGGAAAGACAACATATATACAACAACAACAACAACAACAACAACAACAAGCCTTAATCCCACTAGGTGGCATGAATCCTTCGCCATTGTGTCCTATTATGTGTCAAATTCTCATTTAATTCAAGTATACTAAGATCATTTTTTATACATCTTAACCAAGTCTTTAGGTCTACCTCTACCTTTCTTAACATAAAGAAATCTAATGATCTACTCGCTAACCGGTCATCTGGACGGCCACGCTTTATGTGGCTAAACCATCTGCGACTCTCCCTAATCTTATCTACCACCTGGAGCTACTCCAACTATTTCCTGAACATACATTTTGATTCTATCTCTAAGAGTAAAGGCACTCATCCACCGAAAGCACCCTCATCTCGTAACACTTAACTTAGTCTTATGCTTCTCTTTTATTGGCCAACATTCTCGCACCATAAGTCATCGGTCCTTACCACCATCTTATAAAATTTTCTCTTAAGTTTAAGTGTAATTTTTTCTATCACATAATAGATGTATTCCTCCACTTCAACCATCCAACTTGAATTCTACTAATGACATCTCCATCTATTTCACCATCATTTTGAACAACAATGTCCTAATATTCAATCGCCACTTTATTAATGACTTGATCACCTAAAGCCACAACACTATCACTAAAACTTCTACAACTAAAATTACACTCCATATACGCTTTTAGATCTACTTAAACTTAAAACCCTAGACTCTAAAGTTGACCTCCATAATTCAAGTTTCATGTTGGACTTCTCTCCTCTAGTTTTACTAACAAGAAGAATGTTATCAAAGAAAAGTATACCACCAAGGTACTTTGTAAATGCCCTCGTAAGAACATCCATAACTGTAGAAAGTAAAAAAGATGCTTAATGTTGATCCTTGATGTAATCCAACCAAATAGAAAATATTTTGTCAATCCTCCTTGTGTTGATACTCTAGTATACATATCCTTAATGACTTGAATATAACCAATATTAACTCCTTTCGTTTCTAGAAATCTCCAAAGAACATCTTCGAGACTTTATCAAAAGCTTTCTAAAATCAATAAATATCATATGTAGATCCTTCTTACTTTCTATGCTTCTCCATCAAACCTCTTAACAAATGTATAGCATCCATAGTAGATCTACCGGCATGAAACCAAACTGACAGGAGAAACTTCTATCACATCGTAACCTATGCTCACTCATTTCTCTCCCATAATTTTAATGTATAACACATTAACTTAATTCCTCTATAATTTGCACACTTGTGCATCACCTTTATTCTTAAATATAGAAACTAACAAACTCTTTCTCCACTCATCTCGATCTTTTAGTCTTTAAAATAACATTATTTGTAGTCAAAAATTCCTCGATCTCCTAAACATTTTCACACATCTATTAGAATATTATCCTGGCCCCATGCTTATATATTTCATTTTCTTTAAAGTTTTTCACTAACTTCGTGATTTACTAATACACGATAAAAATGAAAATTTATTTTATGTTTAGTATTAAAATCAATCAGATTTTCGATCCTTCATTGAAAGTTTATCAAAATACCTCATCCACCTATTTTCAATATCTTTTCTAAGAAAGACTTTATTATTTTCATTAATACCTCTCTCAACCATGTTTATTTCTCCTATCTCTTTGGTTGGCTAACTTATACATACATCTTTCACCTTTTTTTGATCTAATCTATCAGATAAATCACTAAAAGTTAAATTTTTCAGATCATATATTATTTTTCTAGAATCTCTACGCCACTTTATATCTTTCCCAATTCTCACTTTTACATCTAAACCAAGTTTTATAACAATCTTTTATTTCTTATCTTTTTCGCAACACTCGACTCCACCATCAACTATTCTTATTGTAGTTTTGATTCGCAATCTTTAAGAACTTGCTTAATTTCACTGATATTTTTTCCCACATAACGTTTTCCTTATGAACATCCCAAATTCTAATATCTTCAGCTTTTGCTCTTAAAATATTTTATTTGTGTTATTTAAGTGTCCATCTAATCCTGTGACAATAATTTAGTTTATTTTTCTCTTACAACCTTTCATCTTAAAATCTAAAACTAATAATGCCGTGACTTAAAATTCACTGAACACCCTATCTTATTTAAACAATCTATTTTTCTTATCGAAAATAATCAATCTGTGTTTTACTAGATCCATTTTATAAGTAATAATATGTTCATCTATTTTCTTAAATAAAATATTAAGACTATAAAATCATGTAAAGAAAATCTAATATACCTACCTTCTTCATTACCCAAATCCATCCATAACCACCATGAATACTTTAAAATCTTCTACCACTCTACCAACACGTCCATTTAAATCTCAATAAATACTTTTTTCAAGAGATCTTTGTATTAATCCTCTAATTCATTCAAAAATTTTCAGCTTACCTCCAAACCTACTTGAGGAGCATAAACACTTATAACATTGATAATCTTAAGATCAACAATAATCTTTAAAGCTATAATTCTATCTCCACATCTATTAATACTTATAACATTATCCTTCAAACTTTTATCTATAATCACACCTACACAATTTCTAGTTCGACTTTTACCAATACCAAAGTTTAAAACCTAAACTATCAATCTCCTGGCTTCTCACCAACCCATTTAGTTTGAACACATAAAATATTTATCTTCTATGAACCATAATATCTATTAATTCCATTAATTTACCTCGTAATGTATCATATTCCAAGATCCTAACCTAATTCTAGTTTCATGGACTACCTTCTTTGCCCATCCGTCCATAATGTGGGAACCCTATTAAACACTGACCGACGCACACTCTAAAGACATTTTTCATCAGATTCAAGCCATACAACGCTGCCGCTCTGGGACGCAAGATAACACAATGATTTAAAGGATTCATGCGATTATTTCGACAATTTTACTATTGTCGACCACAATAATCCTCCACTTTTTGCATCCGACAGGACCGACAACATATATACCCTTAAAAAAATAAAGTTTGTTTATGCTTCAACATGGCATGACCTCAACTTATACATCTCCTGATTACCAAACTATGCCTAGTACTATCAACTTTAACATGTTAAACCATCATAAGAATTCAAACAGTGATTCAAAAAAAGTACTTTGCCTAACACCTACATCTCAAAAACACCTTTCACATTATCTTTCTTAATTACCTATATATAAATGAGTTTAATTTTCAGTTCCATTCTGTGGATGTCAACCCTTCTCAACTTTGGGTAGCAATCACATCGCACACAATTCATTTAACTCAATTCAAATATGCCAGCACAGCAACAAACAACAATTTATCTATAAAATTGGTTGTAAATTTCCAGATTATTACTGCCATTACAAATATGCTAAATTCTATTTTATTTTTGAAGTGAAGAAAACTTGTTCCATATAAAAGCATATTAAGTTTATAGGAAAAAAAATATTGACACTGTGATATGATGTGCGAGGAAGATCTTGGTCAGGATGCCCTCTTATTTCAACACCCAACCTTGATAAGCATTTCATGTTCTGGACCAAAGAAAGGCTTACAATAGAGATATCTTCCATCATAATAAGCAGGTGTAGATATTATCCTCTATGAAATACATTCCCTAGGGTAGTAAGCATCAAACTAAGAAATTACGATACATAAACATATTACTCAACACCAGCTAATGAAGGTCTTCCACAGTACAAGCAATGGCAAGAAGAGGAAACAAGCTTTAAAAACCAGGGCATAGCTTTAGTTTGATTAAGAATGGAAAGTTCAAGAAGGCAACAAACTGAAAATATCAGAGCAGAAAATTACATGCGTAATCCCATTTGACCGCCTTCAACTGAAAATTTCAGTAGAACGGAAAGGAAAAGAAAGCAAATTACTGCTGGTCCAAATTTTGCAGGAAAGACAGGATGAGAAATCAAACAAGCATTAATTAGTGCCTAAATAAGAAAAGAATGAGAGATTTGGAAGAACAGAATACACCCTCGGAGTAGATGGAAGTGGAAGACTAATAGAATTTACAACCATTTAAGAGTCCGACCACAGCTCGGACTGAGCCTGCTCTACTTCCTGCTGTCTCCTTTTAATCTCGTTCTGGTACCTCCTAATTTCCTCATTCCTCCTCTCCTGCACCGAGAAAGAGACAAGAATGAGAAGGCACACTGTGGTTAGGAAGAGAGAGAGAGAGAGAGAGGGAGGGAGGGAGAGGAGTTCCTTGTAGCTGATTTCGACGCGGTGCATCACGTAGAAACCGAGCACTCCGCCGAGGATGGTACCCGTCACTATTCTTATGTATGCCCACCGCTGCGAAACCATTGCTGCCACCAGCCGCCGTCGCCACCGGAAAGTTAGCTCTAAAAAAACGTTGACGACTGACGAGCGAATCTCATGCCTGGGGACTCACGACTTCGTAGGGCTGTGAATGGGTCGGTGACTCGGTGCTATACCAAATGAATCGATAAGAACCTGTCAATGAAAAAATGAAAAAAAAAATTGTTACTTTATTTGAAAGAACTTATTCAAAAAGTGACAAATATATAATAAAAATGTTAATTATATTCGAATAAATTTAAATCATGTTCAAAGTTTTTTTTTAAATAGAGTTGAAATCACTCTATAAAGGTTCAAATCCTATTCAACAATGTTGGATCATTATTCAAACATAAATTGAATGTGATTCGAATAAAATTCAATATAATCGAAACGTAGTATGATGCTCGAATATGATTCGAATAATATTCAAATATAATTTTTAATAAAATTCAAATATGATTTGAATATGCTTCACCTAACAAATACAATAAAATGCATTTCAAAAATCTTAACACAATTCACTACATGGTTGCTTATAACTTATAAAATAGAAATATAATAAATGATATTTAAAATATATAAAATAATTTAAATCTAATCACACATATGTCAATTAGTTATCATAAAATTTTACAACAACAACAACAAGCCTTAATCCACTAAGTAGAGTAGGTTACATAAATCCTTCATCTTCATTGTATTCGATTATGTGTCAATTCTCATTTAATTTAAGTATACTAAGATCATTTTTTATACATCTTAACCAAGTCTTTTAAATTACTACTTTCTTAATATAAGGCAAATCTAATGGATCTACTCATAAGAGATCCAAGACGCTTATGTGGTCAAACCATAAACTAATTCTCTAATCTTATCTAAGTAACTCTAACTTTTAACATACTGTTGCTAAAAAATCAATTAGTAGAGTAAAAGTATTCTACTTTGTTGAAAATCCAAAGACACAACTATTTAAAGAGAAAACAATAAAACTCAATTTTAAAAACCTCAAAAGAGGAAAAAATCACTGCCTAAACAAAAAAAGCTATATGTATTGAGTACAAGATCTTATATCTGGATTATAGAATAATAGAAATAAAACAACTATGTAAACGATCTTTATAAAAAACTAATAAATAAAAATCATAAATTCAATACAAATAAAACAATCAGGCTAAAATACAAACAATCATAAGTTAACCATAGATTGGCAAAAAATAATCAATAATCGACGAAATGGTGGTCAACGTAAAGTGGCAAATTGCTTTAGGATCTTGAGCTCTCCTCTCTTCTTAGCCTCCCTCATACAATGAATATAGAAATTTAAATACAGCAAAAAAACTTCATCTAACAATGAACTTTGATCATTTGATGTATTTTAGATATTTGAATTCTCAAATGAAGTCAATTGTAAGATCTTTGGCTTCTAATCATCGTCAGAGCCGAACTATAAATACCCATATTTGAAAGCTTTTTGGAATTTAACTAATGTCTCAAAGTTTTCATGATATTTTGGTGATCTCAAACCGCCAATTTCCTCGACTGCTTTCTGCATCAAGATTCGTGTTTGATATAATTTTCGGATCATATCAATACTCATTTCGCATTTTATCATAAAATTTTATGTAAAATTAAAATGTTTAATTATATTAAATATTTTTTTGAATAAATCAACTAATTACTTTCAATAATCATAATTAATTATTATTTATTATTTTGATAATTTAAATGTTATGTATAAAGAGAATTAAATTTCCCAAATTTATGAACTTGAATGTTAATTAGTTTAGGATGTTTTATTGATATAAAAATTAAACTTATCAATAATAATAATATATAAAATAATTTAAAGGTATATATTAGGTTATGAGCAGATCAAACATGCAATTGAACACCTATGGGCCTATAAGACACTTCTAAATACATATAATCTGAAATATCATATCTTAACTTCCAAACTATCAATCTTGTATTCTTTCATACTTAGATCAAATATATGTTGTGAGATTCATGGGTTATGTAACTAAAAATCTTGCACATATTAAGAATCAATATATTTAAAACACATAACATGCATATTAGAACATCCAAGCATATGTTTTTTATTATCAGAATTAATAAGATTGAACATGAGGCTCATATAGCCAGAAGGCATCTACTCCAAAGTCCTTAAACCTCTTCCAAGTGTTTTATGCGCACAAAATTAGAGGTCTCAATTCTCATGTATGCTATATTGGCTAGTGAAAATACTCGACTAGAACTTTTGTGCCAAGTCGCCTTAACTTATGATGGAATACTAAGAAAAAAAAGTTGAGCCAATTTTTTGGCCCTCCCTAAGAAAAAGAAAATAATCTTAATTTGATTGCATTATTTGAAACTTCATTGCTTAAAGATATCACAAATATATAGAAAAATTGTGATATGGAATTGGGATCTTTAATTGTCAATCCCCTAAATTGGGAGCTTTCAATCATTTATGGTGGCATGCTTGATTTCAAAGTTGTTCACCGACGCACTTGGCTTGAGTATGATGTGAGAAATTTCATGCATGATAGTCAATGCATAGTCTTTCAATGCTTTTGCCCTAAAGACATGCTTTTCAGTCATCCAAGTTGACCATTTAATTGTTTCTATCTAGTTGACTTAACTCTTCTTCCTCAACCTTCTTAAAAGAGATCATGGAAGGCAGTAATTCACCACAAAAATAATGCATACATAATGATTAACTTACAAAATAAAATAAAAGAAAGGAAAATAAATTAATTAAAATTAGTTAAGAAAAATTAAAATTATTTTAAATAATAAAGATCAACTTGATTCAGCTATGATAATCCATACATATAAGAGCATATTGTCGCCTCAGGTAACACAGAGTGAGTAAAGTATTATTCTCATAAGAATTATATATAAATTATCAAAATTGAATTGATCAACTGTTATTTAGATGGTAAAAGTGCCAAAGTAAAACTAAAATCTAGACTTAATTCTACCAAAAAACAAAATAATCAATTAATGCAAAAAAAACTAAGAAATTTCAATAATGATAGAACTTAGAGGTTGAAGTTTATAGATATTATATTCTATGGTTATGATTTTAAATAAATAAAAAGGAAGCTTTTCTAAAATTCGATCAAAGTGGTTGTTACCTTTTTTCAAATCCATAAGGTTGTTGTTATCCTCATAAAATATACCTACCTCTCAGTGCTAGATTTAATGCAAAAAAAATTTCTCAAGTTCTTTGAATCTTAATATGGACTACGACTCTCATAGTTATCAATATTTTGTTCATCACCGTGATATTTTGTCATGATAAGTCTACTCTTTATCTCTTAATTTTAAATAAACCTCATAAATCATTAATATTTGGACAATCAAATCAATAAGGGTGAGATCTTAAAAAAAATTGATTGAAAAGGAAAATAAAACTCCAATCTTTATTAATTTTAATACTATCACAAAATAAATATGGTTATGACTCAACTCATAGAAAGGGAGTTTAGTTAATGAAAAAGTAGAAGAAAACTATTGAAAACATGTATATGAATATTAATCTCATAACAAAAAATGGGGAGAGGAAAGAAAAACTTAGGAGAAAGCACTAAGAAAGTCTTTTCACTACTTTAGCTTCATACCCTTAAGATCTCTTCTATTGGCTTGTTCCAAGAACTTAAAGCATCTTCTATGATTTCTCTCTTAAATCCCTATAATTTTTTTTTTTTTTTAAAAAGAGAATAATAGCTAGAGAAGCTCCCAAATTCGCTTTTAAATAATCCTTAAATAGGATTATGAGAGGTTCACCTCATTCAGAAAAATTTTAGGTGAATTTAGGCCAAATCCAGCAACTACTAAGCAGGTGCCTAGGCCATGCTCTCTATTTGCATGCATTTAGGCTTTTGTGTCTAGCCCTTAGACACTAACTTATGTCTAGTTTTTACACATAGGTGCTTGAGCGCCTAGGCACTTGGTGATGACACCAAAGCACCAAGCTAAGCTCAAGCACCAATTTGGCCTTAGATTGCATCATTTGCTCCCAAATTTATTCCAAACGATTCTCTACGTGATTTTGCACATTAATGATTGAATTTCTTTCACTTATTGCATACCTACAAAATTCAAACTTCAATCCATATGTGCCATGAAATCCTTAACTTCATGTAGAAATACATGTAGAATGCCTAGTCTAAGGTAGAAACAATTGTGCAACATTTACACCCATCACTTGTGAAGGGTTTATTATAATATAAAATATATGCTCTATTTTTTGAAATATTTCATATAATTTAATATAAGAATTTGATTATTTTAAATTATTTTAAACTTTTTTCTTTTATTTGCTAGCTTTCTTTGATTCTTATTTTACATATCTCATATAACTGAAAAATAAAATAAAATTTTAATGGAAGGTAGGCAACTTATTTGTTAAATGTAGGTCTCATTAGCTTATCCTACACATTTACACAATCCATTAAAATAAAATTTAAATATATTTGTTATCATCTAAATTTAGTATATAATGCAAGCTTATTGGATCAAAAATTAATTCTAATGGCCCAAACTAAACCTAAATTCCAAATGCTACGAAAATTAAACCATAGGCTTTGAGAGTTCATAGAACATTTCACAATTATTTCTTAATTTTTGGAATCCATTAAGCCCATTTAATAATTTTTAAAACTAAAAAAAATAAAACCTAGTAACAAAACTTAAGCATTTTAGATCATTTTAGATTAATCTTGGTTTTAAGAGCTTCAAAAAAATTTTTTTGAAAGATATAGATTTTAGAAGGATTATAATGTATTTGAAATTATTTTATGGAAATACATAATCAATAATGTTGACTATTATGCACCTTTTCACATGGTAAAAGTCAGTTGGATTCATAAATTTTAAGATAGGACCACTAGATGTTAATTATCATTCAATCTTATTAAATAATGCTTGTAAATTATGACTTAAAGTTGGATTAATTGCAAATGATGTCAAAAAAATCACACCACCACTACTGGTTGACTAAATCAACTAATTGGATCTAAGTACAAGATTCCCTTCAACCTCAAGCACTTGATCAACATCATTTATCTCAATTTGAAGATTAAAAAATATGGGAGATTATCAATGCTCTGGAAGCAA
Source organism: Cymbidium sinense (assembly GCA_021442155.1). Lineage (NCBI taxonomy): Eukaryota > Viridiplantae > Streptophyta > Magnoliopsida > Asparagales > Orchidaceae > Cymbidium > Cymbidium sinense. Next base: position 133,709,092 of record CM038220.1, read on the forward strand.
TTTCTACATGTTCAAGAAGTGATAACTTATTATTATATGAGTCTCATGCCACAAAATTGACTTTATAAAGCATGAAATAGTCTTATAACCATTTAGGGTTTTAAAGTTTTGCCTAACTAGAGCCAAATTATTGTATTTTTTGGTTATAATGGCAAAATGATGAAGAACTCTAAGCTTGGTATAGTTTTGATTGAATTAAACATTGTAACCCTAATCATTATTAAGTTTGAAGACCAAGAAAAGGGAGACTCTTAGTGCTCGAGGAATCTATGTGAATTGAAACCTTAAAGGTTTATTTATTGAACTCTTTTGTGGACTAAAATTGGCAAAATGGGTTTCAAACCAAAATATTAAGGTATTTAATAATAATAATAATAATAATAATCAAATTTTTAGTTTATTTTAAATGATTCGCTCAAATATTTTATAATCACCCTTGATAAGTTGGTCATGCTAAGGAGGCTAGGAGATTGTGCTAAAAGATGATGAGAACCACCACAAATTAATTCCAATAGCCCAAGCCAAGCCTAAATGTTGTAAGTATAGCTCAATCTACAAAAATCAACTCTTCAAGATCTATACTCAATCCTTAATAACATCATTAAGAACCTTTTAAGCCATAAAAAAGTTAACAATCATCTTCATAGATGAACTCCCTAATCCATAATTCAATTAATGATGGCCTTAATCTTGATTTCAAAATAAATCTAAACTCATCTAATTAGTTGTCTTTGATGCCCATATAAGAGCATAGACTTTTGTTTCTTATGATTAAAGAGCTCTTTTAAGTTGACGAATATATCCTCTTGAAGCATGCAAAATGACATTAACATAGTAATAAAACCCTAATATAATTTTATGCACTAATAGACTATTCAAAGTTAATTATTTATATCACAAAAGTTATTCATTTTGATCATAATAACTCACAACATTTTGACTAATATTTTAAACTTAATAGCTGACATAACTACACACAATAATAAAATATTATTTTAATTTCCTATAAACAAAAGTAATTTAACTTTCCTAATCAATGTGGAATTAAATAAAAATAATATGTTGTAAATATAACAAAATATGATTAAACAACGAAATTTACTATTAAGCTTTTAAAACAATTTTGACCATTTATGAGCATTACATTTCAACATATTATTATTATTAATTACATTTATATTTTATTAATTTTAGGTAAAAATATTTTATTTTTAGAACTTTTATATCATAATTATATTTTATATATTTAAAACATAATTTTCTTTTAAAAAATATTTAATAGGCATATATTAATATTTATAAATCATATATATTTATATAAATTAATAAATATTAATTAAATTTATAAGATAATAAAACATTAATATCAAATATCACAAAATCCTACTTGACATCTTTAATTGATTAAATTTTTGTGAAAACAATATGCCAAAATTATTGTGAAACTCGTTCAACATTCCATACTTACTAAAGGGCAATTCTGAGACCAATAATTTTAATTATATTTTAATTTAAAATAAAATATATTTAATGATTGAAACAACTAAACCCTCAGTATTAATACATCATTTTCAGCTCTACCTTAAGCATTAAAACTAGTTTACAACTCTATAACATAAAAATAGCAAATAAAAATCAAAGATTGAAACAACAAAAGGCGTTGGATACTGCCATTAATTATCCTTACAATTTCAAAGATCTACCAACATGAAAACAAAATGCACTAAAGCATGAGGCCTTTAACCAAATTTTTTTTTAAAAAAAGAAGCAAATAGGCCATGAACATACAAAGCTCGACCAATGCAAGTTCAAGATGAAGAAATTACAGAAAAAATAGGCTCATAGTTCAGGTCAAAATGTTCTGGAATGGTCAGCTTGAAGCTGTTCAAGAACTAAAATTGTAGGCGAAGAGTATACAAAAGCCTATGATCAACTGTTCAACTATAGAGAGCTTACTGCATTTCCGAGTCATCAACTAAGCAGCACTCAGTTTACTGTTAAAAAAGATGAAAAAACAAAAAGGAAAATGAGTATAAACTGATAAGAAAAGATCCAAACTGATGGGATGAAGCCATTGGTGTGAACTGAAAGCAGAAACAAGTACCTTCAGCCAAACAATTTTGGGGACTGAGTTGTCAGAAGGCTCATCTTTAATCCCTACACAACCTTGTAGCCTATTTTTCAGGTCTTTTTGTTCCCATGCTGACAGACCTGAACCATAAGAAAACATAGGTCATTAGTTCTAGCATCAGTAAAAATAGATTCATAAAGCATAGAAAAGGTATGAAAGGCGATAATAGAAGGCTATCTGCAGCTCAAGAAGATAAAGCAAAGTAGCCAATAAAATCCCTCTTGACTCTGCCACTTAGAGTTCTATGATTGCTTAGTTTTTCTTTACAGGAGCCAATAATGTATGAATTTTTATCCACAAGTAAATTTTTAAGATGAGTAGGAGATGAGAAAGGTAAATCTTTAAGCACAGGAACCAGCACATAGAGTATCTAAGCAAATTTTGCTTCAAACAGTTTATGGTATAAACATGGGCTTGCACATACTTTCTAGTATACTGTTACACTGGAAAAAGGCCACTGTAGACATGAGATAAACTAGAGCTCAGCAAATAAATAAATGAAATCTTTCAACTTTTCTATACCTCAAAGAAGAAATATAGTTCTCCACCATTTGTTCATCGTCAAACACGAACCACTTCTCTTGAGGAGGAAACACATTCCGTTTACCAATATCTGAAAGAAAAACTGTAGATATAAAATCAAGGACTGACACTGGTCAACAATGGTAGGTAAATAAATTAAAAATGTCTGAGTATAGACCTTGTACAATGATGCTTGAACTTCTTTCATAGCTTTTCAATAGAACACAGTTCCATCCTTTTCTAGAAAAGAGGCGTGGTCCGAACAACATCTGCGTGTTTCTCTTGATGATTGTTGAGATATAAACAAAATGGACAACTTAAATATATAGGATCTTTGATGTTTCTTAGGAAATCAAATGGCTACATAAAACAATTTGATAACAGAACAAAAGAAAAATTGAACTCAAACCAGGACTGCAATCAGCAAAATTATGCAAATGATCTATCATAATGATTTGCATGATTAAAACAATATAAAACTATGACCAAATTAGTAAGTTAAATGGTGTTCCCACATACATGGTCTATAATGGCAGCTCTAACCTTCTATTAGCAATACATTAATCGTGCTAAGAAACTCTTCTTCAAAGATAACTGAGCACTCAAACCTTGAAGGTATTGAGCAGCCATGGAGATAACAAAGGAGCAAGGTGGTCAAAAGAAGTAACACATAAATAAGGATGTAAACTTGAATAGTTTGCTTGAATAGTTTCCACTTTTTGAATGAATTTTCATATGGTGAGTTGGTTTATTGGAGAAAGGGAAGTACTATGTCCACGAGATCAAGAGGCTCCGATATCAAATCTACTTTCAGTTTAATTTCTGATGATTGTTTTCCCCTCATTCTGAAAACATGGACTCATTTTTAATTAAATGATTCTCAATCTTTGAGGTCTAAAGGCACTTTTCACTGTCGTCCAAATGCTGAAGCAGATTTCAAGTGAAACAACGTACAGGAGAAAAGGAGGGGAGATGATGGAATAAAAAGCAACTGTCAAGTTCCGATCAGTTAATATCCATTTTGAGTATTATGGGTTGAAAGTGAGGTTACCATTGGCATGAACAGTATGCTTCAGTGGACATGAACAAGTATGCTCTTGTCAATTAATATCCATTTGGAGTATTGTGGGTTGAAAGTGAGGTTACCATTGGCATGAACAGTATGCTTCAGTAGACATGAGCAAGTGCCATTTAGAAAGCCTTAATAGCCATTCGCGTGTAATAATTATATGATTTGTACCTTCCAAGTTGAATGATTATCTAGATGAAGCTGGATAGAAATGATGTTTTTGATGTTAGCAATGAAAATTTTCAGCTTAGTATGGAGCTGTTGTTTGGTAGTGATGAGGAAATTTTTTATTGTACTTGCGAGTCTGTGGAGGAAGTGATGGAATGATTCATGTTGATATAAGGAAAGGAAATACGAAGAAGAGGCTGCAAGGCTTACTTCTCGGATACCATAAAAAATTTCATAGAGAGAAATACAAAACTGTTTCACAAAGAGAAAAGAGGTGCAGAGGAAAATATATTGTAAGTAGAATTGTAAGATCAAAATCAAGTTTATCACAGCCTACATGCTTTATGCATCTGCAAGGTTACCTTAGCAATCAAGTAGATATTGATCCCCCACCCCCTACCTGCTTTTTAGTCAAGTTCATGGTCTAGAGGTACTAAGACTGACAAAGCTATAACTTAACTGATTTGAACGAATAACTACTTACTATATTTCAATTTTCCACTATATTAAGTTAGTTATTCCCTACCATCATCGCAGCAAGAGCTAGAAATAACACAAAAAAGAGGGAGTGATAGTTATGCATGTAAGGTACCATACTCTTTGGCAAAAGCTCAATCGACTCCAACATTTCTTGATGAGCTTTTTCTGTTTCCTGTCGTAGTTTTGAAATAAGTTTGTCGTGCTCAGATATCGAAAGTTGAGCATCCCCTTCTGTTGAGAGCATTGCTTGGCAAGATCATTTTTAGTGTTTGCTTGATAAGTTTTTCCTGTAAACATTTAAAGGAAAAGGTTTATCTTCAAGAAGCACTTCTCCATAAGTCTAACAAAATGGATAATCTAAATTTCATTTCCATTGCTAGAACCTTTGCTTTAGCGGCAGTAATCTGTTCATTCCTTTCCTTCTTTACCTCCACAAATTTTGCATTCTCTTCATCAAGAAATTTCCTTAGTGCTCTAACGAAAAAATGCACAAAATTGAAAACTAATACTCAAGTTTAAGATATAATCAAGTTTAAGAAAGAAATACATACTCAGTTCCAAGAGCCTCATCACAAAGAAACACTAAGATCCTTAGTTTTTTTGATGAATCCAATTCATTGTATTTAGAAGGGTTGTCAATAAAATCCAAAGACAACCCTGTTGCGAGATGTTTATATTCGTTGAGGCATTTACCAAGAGCTTTTAACCACAAGTTTTCACCTTTGGCTTCTAAGTAGCGCCTTTAACATTAATTACGTAAAAAGAAGTCATTATCAGTAGACCAAACAACAGTGACATGAAATTTCATAGCATACTGGAAAATACATACTCTTCTCCAATGTCCTCTAGGATGAAGGAGAGCAATCTGATTTGAAATTGGATGATTGCCGAAGATGTTCGGCAACGGCGAAGCGAGATAGGGCCTCTTACCAATTCCCTAATAACTGCTTCTGGCTCCCCTTTCTTTACATCAAGAACCTAGAACTAACTAATGTCATTATTTAACACACATGAACAAAAACATTATATCAGGAAATACAGACATAAAAAAGAAAAATAATAATAAGAGCGAAAATTCAAAGAAACCGATGTCATATTAGTAAAACTATAATGAAATGCTGAAGCATGGAGTCCAATAACTTAAATGTAACCCTAGATACAGTTGGAGAACAATAAACAAGAAAACAGAGTGTTTCAAAACAAGTAGATCTTTAAAGAAATAAGTGACTCAAAGACTCATTTATTTTATTTATTTATATAATTACAAATATCATAAATAAGATTTTTAACACAAAATACTTATATAACTCCAATCATATATATCTGGCCAATATTTTAAAAATAAAAATAACAAACATAACAAAAAAATTGATGCCAAATAAACCTTCACTAAACGTTATCTCCTTAATTTTGTGTAATTCTAATTTTAAAAAAAAATTTTATTTGAATTATAAGATAGTTAAAAGTAAACATTTTTCATTAGATTTTTCGATGAAAAATTTGCTAATCAATTAATCATCATAAGAAATTCAATATTTGAATGAATAAAAGTATTAAAGTTTTTCCTATTTAATTTAAATGATGAATTATAAAGTTCATTTGAATAAAAATGTCATTTAAATATTATCTATTTTTATTTCATTAATTAAACCTAAAACATATTATGGGATGTGTTCTATTCATGCACAATAATTATAGACTCTACCACCATCCTCTAATTAAAGGTATCATAAATAATTAACTAAATATAAAAAAGTAAAAAAATAAATAATTGATAAGCCTTTTTTGAGTACAATTATAGTGTACATGAACATAGATAGTTTAGCATTTGAACACAATAATTATCATTTTAAACATTCTCTTATAAACTTTATTGCATGATAATCATCATTAAAGATAATATTTGCAAACTAAGAATATCTCGACTTGTGGATATAATGATATTATACAATATTGTATTATTATTTATGTCATTTGCATTGACCATATTTATGTCATGTCTTATATCTTAGCCAATAAATATCACCTATTTGTTTTTTTGCAAACCTAGCCATATTAATTTTTATGATTTAAGTTATTAAGTTTGAATTATTAAAAATAGAGCTCTAGACTCATTGCAAGTATCATGAGAAGGTGACAAAATTATTAAATTATTTATTTAATTTACTAATAGATCATATCCTTTCTTAAATGAATTATTACAATAATTAGATTTCAATTCAATATTTAGATAGATTATTTGGATTTCATGAATTATTAGTTTTTATCACATAATATTAATTCTAAATTTATCAAATCATCACATCTGATTAGATTGTTGTTGTTATTTTCTAACACCATTGGGCGAAGCTTGACAAGTTTTTCTTAACAAATGACACAAATATTATATTGAATTTACACACACTCGCTGCACACACACATATACTGACCGTCGCAGACACACACATACATACATACAAACATACACACATATAAACATACACACATACGCACATGTACACACACATACATATACATATATAGATAGATAGACATGAATATCAATAACATGTGCATTTTGTATGCAGGGGTAAATAAGTAAAAGGCAGGAATAACTGTTTTATATCAACTCTTCTCAAATTGCAAACTGATATGAGCCAAATCAGCTAAAATTGAATCTTAACATACACACACATACATATATATAGATATATAGATAGATAGATATGGACATCAATAACATGCGCATTTGTATGCATGGGTAAATAAATAAAAGGCAGGAATAACTGTTTTAAAACAACTCTACTCAAATTGCAGCAAACTGATTTGAGCCAAATCCGCTAAAAATTGAATCAAATTGAGATATAAGCTAATGTTGAAGGCAAGAAGAATCATTCTTAAAACAACTAGGGCGCGTCATCAAAATGAACTAGAAAGGTACTAGTATGGTATACCTTAGAAAACACGGTGCAGAACTCCAAAATTGCAATGCAGGTCCAACATCTTCAGCCGGCAGCTCTAAACCTGCAATCATATTCAAAGGTTTCCCTGGAGGTTGAGCCGGCATTGTAACAATATTTCGGGGACGGCCTCTTGGCTTAGGAGGCTTTTCCATGGTCTTATCCTTAGTAGTGCAATGCAAGTTTTCTTTGTTATCTGCTTGTACATAGAAAGCTTTTTCTGAATTATTAATCTGCAACTTTTTCTTCTTTTGATCCTCGCCACTCCTTCCACTTTCAACCTTAAGAATCGTTTGTTTCAACTTTTTTGATGGTTTTCCATCATTCTTCTCTACAAGCGATCCCTTCTCCTTTGTACAATCAGTTTTCATGCTCACAGTATCGTTCTTTTGAAAACTGTAATTTTCCTTGTCCCTGCGTCTTTTTGATGGCACTGGGCCCTTCCAATATAGACCATGCAAGCAGTAAGCATCAGAAGAGCAATACTAAAAAGAAATAAAATCAATTCAATTGCAGAACCAGCAACTCAAGCAAGATAAAGTTACCACTTTTGATGCAAGGGATTCGTTCGGCGAGGCAGTAGTATTTCTCAATACATTCTCCCCTCCGTGACTTAACAAATCGTGAACTGACGAGAACCCAGTAAGTTTGGCAGTATGGACGAGAATCCCGGTCGGCTGCTGGCCCTTTTGCTTCCTGTTAAATAAAGAGCCAAACCACAACATTATGAAACGAAGGCAAAAAAAGAGGACAAATCTGTCAAAAAAAAAAAGTTAAGAATCAGCTACATGCAGAAGCTACAGTTGCAGACTCCCCTGCATTTAGGGCACTTCCAATCAACCAGAGTAGAAACTTCCTCTGCCTTCTCACCATACCTGGGTCAACTAGTCACCTAAGTCCCAATATTATATTGATACGAACATCTGAAAACGAAATACCTGTTAAGGAGGCACTTGTGGCAGAACTTGATGGTGCAAGGCTTTTCCCTTTTCATCACTTTGCAAGAGGCCGAGAAGTCCATGGTTTTCTGCCGGCACTGCTTGCATTTCATAAGACGAGGAAAGCGGGTGAGAAGAGAAAAAGGTGTATATGAGTCAGCTAGAATTTCTACCTAAGCTTTTACCTGATGACATGTCCTCCCATTCTCCGAGTCGTAGATCCGCCCTCCCTGAACTCGGACCCCGGGGTTCTTAGAACGCTTGGTAGGGGATGTGGCGCTCTCCTTCTGACTCTCGCTTGCATCCACCTTTCGGCGGCGGGTAACTGGCGAAGCAGGGGGAACGGCCATGGACGAAGTCACGAAGGTGACGACCTTCTTGGATTCTAACAAAGGGAATCCTTGGATCTGAGAAGAAGGCAAGCGCGAAGGGAAGGCGGTGTTAAATTTGTTGAGCATTTTGCTTTGCCGCCAAAGTTTTATTTTTATTTTTATCACCATTTCGAAAGACCGAGATTTTGGAGGGGAATCCTTAGCGCCAAACAGTGTCATACCTTCCCTCCACCGATTATTATTAGATTTCAGAGGGGTGACCCAAGCCAGACTACGGGCACTGTTTTGGCCTAAGATTAGGGTATCAGTTAGAATCCGAGCACGAATTATCTCTAATTTGAGTTTAATTAATTGAATTCGAACTCCAGTTTTATTCTATAGTTAAGACGAGAACTTATGATTAAATTCATTTAATATGAAAAAAATGAAATCATATTAATTCAAATATTTATTATAATAAAATAATTAAATTTAAGATATTATTTTATATTAAAAAATGAGTTATAATTTTAAATATTTTTAATAATTATTATATACTTAAATTATTGGATTTTAATATAATTTATATTAGTATTTTTTAAATAAGTTGATTTACGAGCTAATAGTAATTAAGCCTTACATATTTACATTCAAATAGATTTATACTCATACCATCCAAATTTTTTTATTTATAAAACTAATAATTAAATATTTGAAAAAAATTGTCGGATGTCTATTTCTGCATGTTACGGTGAAATAATTGAGAATTTAATAAAAATAAAAATAAAAATAAAGATAAATTGAGATTCTATTATGGACATCACGATTTAGATAATATTATATAATATAAAGTTAATTAGATATTAATTTTGCAAATAAATAGAATATAAATATTATATATGCAATTTTCTCTTCATTGAATTAGATAATTTTCATCAATTGTTCAAATAGGAAGGAATAACTAAACTAACAATTGATTAGTTAAATTAATCTATTTAGCATAATTAATTAATTATTTAATCATTCTTATTGCGTGCCAAAAATTTGTAGTTGTAGAGTAAAATTTCAGCCTTTTATATAAAAATTCGATCGCATAATGCATATGAAAATAAAATCGAAAATTTTATGTAAAACCCCCGAAAAAAAAATTACTGATCTAGACACTAAAAAATGCTAACTATATATCTGTTTTAAGCAGAAATTTTAAATTTTCTAAATAACATGAGATTATAGAGAGTCTAATAATGTGAATTCCAAATCACGTAACAACAAGATATATAGTGGTAGTTTGGTTAGCGATATTCGGCGATAACGATGAATTAACTTGAACTTCTAAATATCTCTTTTCTATAAACATAGTCATTCCTCCCCTAATGACAAAATAATATATTTATAAGATTATGAGAAACATTTTCGTATTAAAATCTCAAAACACTCAATCAGACGATTTATATTGATTCATTTGATCATAAATAGTTTTTTTGGTGATTTGATCATTCAAACGATTTTCGAGTTGAGTGATCTTAGGCTCGTTGGATTCGTCTCATCAAGCCGCTCAAATTGAATATAAGCACATCAAATTTGGATATCATTTGATCATCTCCGATTTCAAGTATTAACTGCTGATTGAACTCATTTTCTAATTGACACAATTCTATGTATTAGAATTTTACCGAATTTGAATTATATATTTAACTCGATATTCATTGATTTATAAATTTTAAAGGAATATATCATTTGCTCTCCTATTTTTAGATGATAAAATTTATTTCATCCAAATATATATTAAATTTAAAAAAAATAAAATCACTTCAGCTAAAAATTATTAGAATTTGTTATTATATATATATATATATATATTTAGCGGCATTTGGTTTGAAAAGAGGGGCTGGGCCTGAGTTTTTATTTTGTTTTGCGGTGTGAGAGTGAGAGAGAGGGGGGAGGGAGAGAGAGGGAGGGAGAGAAATAGAGGGAAAGAGGAGGAGAGAGAGAGAGAGAGAGAGAGAGAGGAAGAGATAATTTGATTTTATTTTATTTTTAAAGAATTTGAAAAGTCTATTTTTTCAAATATAAATACCCCTCAATGGGTAAGAAAAAACTCAAACTTTACTTTTTTTTTTTTTAGCCTCCATTGACTCAGATAACTGTTGACCCCTCTCAGAGCTCCACCTCTCTCTCGATCTCTGAGTTTCCAACAAACCTAGTATGCACATCCTAAATTTAGGCTCTAGTGTGCTTCCAAGTTTTTTCAACTTTCTCTAAATCCTGGAATTCCCCACTGACCTATATGACGATGCGTGACACCCACCCCCTCGTAGGCTCTAGTTCTCCCCGATCCTAGGGTATGAAACTGACCTTGTTAGGCGGAACATTTTCCAAATCCATGCTCCAATGTGCTTTCAAGTTCTTCTAACTTTCTTTATATTATGGAATCCTCCACTAATCTTTATGACAATGTGACCCTCAGACTCTAGTTCTCGCCTCTGGTTTGAAACCGACTAGTTAGCGTGTATCCCAAATTCAAGCTCTAGTGTGATTCTAGGATCCTTCATTTTTTTTTTAGTAAATGTTAAAATTATTCTGGATATGTGGTGCATAAACCACTTTCAAAGACTTTAGCTTTATCTTTTATGTTTGTTAAAGTTTTTGCCACCTAGTATAAAATGTATATATTTTCTATTAAATTTTTGCCCCCTAATGACGATGATAATCATATATCTTTTTTTAGACTTTGACTTCGATATGATTATGATTTATATATATCTCTTGAAATTTTTGGTATACTTATATCTTTTGTGGCATTTGTTTTTTGAGATTTTTGATGTTGTATTTTCGGGCTTTGTTCTAAGTTTTGATGTACTATATCTTTTGAGTCTTTGTCCTGGGATTTTAATGTACTTGTATCTTATGAGGTTTTTCCTTCTGAGATTTTTTATGAGTGGAGACCATGTCAACCACTTACTCTCTTTGAGTTTTTCTAATGAGAACATTGTCAACTACTAGCTTCATATCGAGGCTTCTTCAAGGGCGTGCCTTCCAGGGGTTATCAGTGGAGATTTTGTCTACCACTTGCCTTCATGAGATCTTTCTAATGAGTATCTTGTCCAATACCAGCTTCCCATAAGCTTTCTCATGGGTATGTCTTATAAGGGATTTTATTGAATGCAACAAAGGAAAATTTCATTGATATTAAAAAGTTATTTATAAAATAAAATTTTCTAAACTTTTCAATAGAGTAAAAAGAAACCTAACCTTCTTTAGTCATTACTCTTGTGAGATCTTTCCTTAAATAAGTATTAGTGATATTTCTTACTCAATAACTCCAACAATTTATTTACCATAATTCCTCATATCTCTTTTTTTGATGATCTATACGTTGCTCCAACAAGTAGCATCCTAGATGTCTTTGTCATACTAAATGTTCAATTTCTTCCTTTAGATGAATGCAACTTTCAGTTGAATGCTTTTTCGAATGATGAAAGTGACAATATTGTGATTGATTTTCGTCATTTAGATTTCTCAATAATTTTGGTCATTTAAGATATTCTGAATTCTAAATCTCTATTATGATATCGGTCTTAGACGTATTCAGTGGAGTATAACCAAGAGTATCATAACATCGTCGATCTTTTGAATGTTTTTATTTTTTATTTTGAGATACTGTTGTAACATCTTCTGATGCGTGCTTATACTTAGAGTTTTTCTCAAATTATCTTCTATGAACAGTAATAATTTCATCAGTAGTAATTGTGCTCTACTCAATGAATAAGATCAGCGTAAGATCACATTATATCTCGTATTAGTGAAGAGTAGAAGGCCTGAATTGAAGACCTCCAAGAAAGACGCCTCAGAGTAGCTCTGGATCTACTCCTATAATTTGACGAGCTTCATAAGAGAATCTTTGAAAGTATTCTTTAAGGGTTTCTCCTTCATTTTGGTGAATTCCAGAAATTTGAGAAGAGTCATTGATGATTCTTTGATTTGAGATAAATTATTCAACAAAGAGTTTAGCCAAATAAGCAAAGTTGAGAATGGTCCCTTAAGGGAGGGAATAGAACCATGTACGAGCTTGTCCTTTAAGAGTGATAGAAAAAAAAAATTAGCAAAACAAAGCATCAGAGGCTTGTTGAATATGCATAATAGTTATGTAATGATTGATCTGCTCATAAGGATCAGAGGTTACATCATAAGGTTTAATGTTATGTAGTTTAAACCCCACTGGGATATGTTGTTGAAGAACCATATTATGCAAAGGAGAAGATTTTTGAATACTCTGATGAAGGATGAACTGTTTATCTCTTAGTGAAAATTCATCTTGAACATGGTGTCATATTTCATCTCGAATAACTTCATGGGTTGTCTCCATGAAACGGGGGTGATTCAATCCCATCAAAGTGGTAGGGGGATTCAAAGTTGGTCAAGCAATACTGGTAAGATGAGTTGAGCTGACAGTATAGTCATGATCCATATCAGGATGATGTACGAGAGAATTTTCATATTATTGCGAGGGAGTTCTTCATGAGTTTCTTTAATAAAATCAACTCTACCTTGTTGTTGATATGGTCAATTGACATTCTTGGTTATTCAGCTCCTAGTAAGAGCTCAATGATTTGAGGTTGATGTTCCTCTATTCTTCGCATACGCTCCTCAAAAGTACAAAGTGTTCCACCTGGCTGGTGGTTTAAATATTGTTGAAAATTTTGGTTGTCTAACATGATTAAGTAACGAGAATCTCTTTCCCATAAACAGCGTCAAACTGTTACGTTCCAGAAAACTTATAGTGATAAAATAAAATTTCACGCATTAACTTTGTATAGAAATCTAATACACACATAGATAGTTGAAAATAGAATAAGAAACTTCATAATTTTTACGCGAAAAAACTCCCGAAATAGGGGAAAAAACTATGCCCAATAAAAATGTTCCACTATATATCTCCTTTGAAATACAAAACTTAAATCTTCTCAATAATGGGATTAGAAGATTGTATATGAGAAAGCTTGATAATGAGAATTTTAGAATCAAGTAACAATAACTATGTAGCATTTAATTGAGATGTAACGATTGTTGGTGGTAGTCGGTGACAACAATAGGCGGCGATCGGCGACAACGGTGGTGATGACAATCTTCGAACTTCTTGCTCTCTCTCTCTCTCTCTCTCTCTCTCTCTCTCTTTCTCTCTCTCCCAGCTTTCTCTCAATCATATTTATAGGATTTTGAGAGAGGCATTTTGGTTATTGTAGCAAAAAACCCCAAAACATTCTATTAGACGGTTTATATCGATTCATTTGATTATATATAGTTTTTTGATGATTTGGCCATTCAAATGATCATCGATTTAGGTGATCTTAGGCTCGTTGGATTCATCTTGTGGAGCCACTCGATTGGACTATAAGCACATTAAATTTGGAAGTCATTTGATCATCTAGTCAGTATTTCAAAGTTTTCATATATAGTTTTTGAGCTTTGACTTGAGCTCATTTTGGCTCAATTTGACATAATTCTAGCGCTATTGGACTTATCATATTATGTCATTTAATTTGATTGTATACATACTTTAACTTAATATTCGTGCTTAATTTATAAATTTTAAAAGGATATATCAATTCTATAATTGATTATATTTTTTCGTGAATTGTTAGGTAAAGAGAAAACATTAATATGATGTCTTACTCATTGATTAAGGTTAATTATGTAAGAAATTTGTCAATTAATGTATGATAAATTAGATACATTATATATATATATATATATAATTGAACATAACTTAATTTTGGGTGTTTAAACTAAGCACTCAAAAGTTCTTCGAGCACTTTTGGCCATATTTCTATTGTGTCTAAAGAGGCTCAAACTATTTTATGAAATGATTTTAAGCACTTAGAAGGCTATTATACATAAAGCTCGCCTCAAGATGTTGGATCAATTTGGCCTTAATTAACCCCTTAAGAAGATATGAGAAGTTTAAACACTATGTAATACTAGGTGTTGTGGCCTTAGGGCCACCAAGGGCATTATCTAATGAGTTATTGTCATCCATTGGTTGCCTAAAGTCACCTGAAACTATTGCAATTAGAATCACTTGATTTCATTGATTGTGGATAGAGATAATTGATCTAATATTTTGATTTAAAATACATAAGCCAAGGAGGGATGATGACCATGGGTCGTTTGATCATTAATTAATAGTTCATAATGAGTCAAATCGAGTTATTAATCATACATAAAGCACATTTTAGCCAATTATTAAGAATTGTTTTAGGATTTTGCTCAAATAGATCTATAATCTTAATCAAAAGAAAATTTAATCTAAAATGAATCTCAGAATGAGCTATTTTAGAAAATTAATTTCATTCAAATTATTAAGTATGTTAATTTAAGAAATTCAAATGCACATTATTATTATCATTAAATTAACTTAAAGTATTTACATAATTTTTAAACTTCTTGACTAATCTAAGTTTATCTATGCTTTTGATTTGATTTCATGCAAGCTACTAATTTTTCATAACTGAAAATTAGATTATTATTTTTTAATTATTTCTAACATTTGCATGTTCAAATTTAATGTGAAATGAATTTCATGAATCATGTTTGATGTCTTGAATGCCTAAGAATATTTTAGAAATGATTATACAATTTATTAATTTTAATAATTAAAAGAAAATATAAATTATTAAAAAAAGAATTTTATTTATTTTTTAAATATTAGAATATTTTAATATATTTAATATAAATTATTTAGTGCATAACTTCAATTTTTCAACCATTTTTTTGCATTTTTATCTAATTTATCTAATCAAAAACCATTTTAAGGATTTTAAAAAATAGGTTTATATTAGAAAGATCTTTTTAACTGCTATTGTTGCCTTAGCATGTATTTTACTTTCAAAAAATCCTTTAAGTGTGTGGGAACACTTGCAATTTTTTTGTATTTATTTAATATTTTTAATTCATAAATGATACAAAATTTTTAACTTAGAAATCAATTAGTTTATAATTTTAAAAATTACATTGTAGTCATTATCATATGCATATAAGCATTTGATCTAAATTTCATCTGCAATTGATATTTAAATCTTAAGATTTTGATCTTTCAACATCAACATCCTTAATTTTGGTTACTGAAAAATCAAAATTCTTGTTATGCTACTAGTTTTGGCTTGGTTAATTTTTTTTAAAATATTAATGAGCATGTTACATAGTTTCTAGTATTTTAATAATTTTCCTAATTTATTTGCTATTTTCAATAATTTTAATCAATTTAGCAATGTTCAAAAAATAGTAAATAAATCATAATTGTTATTTAAATATTTAAATTTATTTTTATTTGGTTAAGAATATTTGGTGAAATATTCACTTTCATTCAGGTAAAGATTGATTAATTTTCAAATCTTCTTTATTTAAAATATTTATTTTTCTTAACTAGACATATAATTCAGAAAAAATAGGCTATGGTCATTGACTTTAATCTTGAACAACCTTTTTATGTTGATTCAAAATTTTTAAATCTTTTGATGTTAATTTTAAAATATTATTTTTTGTATTTTAATAATTTGAAATTTTTGGGTAATTGAAAATCAATAATGTTAAAAATTCTTAAGAATTAATAAAATGCTTTGAAATTTCAAAACATTAAAATTTAACTTTATTAAATTTGGATTATATCATTCTAATAAAAAAAATCTAGTTTATAAACACTCACACCTTAGAGGTTATAATAACCTACTTTAACCATAAAAGATTGACAAAGTTAATTAGGTCTATTTTGAGGTGGCCAATGTTTGGGTCTCATGGGGTGAAAAATTTTGTTGATGCTAAGATCCTTCATGAATCAAGGAAGTTTGTGATTAGATTTAATTTAGAGTGGTATTTGAGATATGCAAATGATGGGTTAACCACAAGCGCTACAAACTAAAATATGGAACACTAACTTTAAAATTTGAACTCTCTCCACAAAATTCCAAATCATATGACAGAAAATAAAAATAATGTTGGAATTGAATTATAGTTTTGATCTGAAAGGTTTCACAAAATTTCATCAAATTTTGGAATTTATTTTATATTTTCTCCCACGACAAGTCAAGTGAAACCCTCTGTAGTCAACTAGCTAATTATTTACTTAGGATTGTTAAAACACAAAATTACAATGGAGATAAAATAGAATTAACTATTAGAGTTGAAATCTTAAGATGACTTTATAATTCTAAAAAATTTCATATTTTTTAAGAAGTTTACACACACTAAAACACCAACTATAGGCAAACCTTCATAATGAGATAATGAGAGGCTTTAAAGTGAGAGAATTATGTGTATAATACATTTTTTTAGATAGAGGGCAATCAACATAAACACTATAAAAATAATATTTAATAAAAATCACCACATGAAAATTAGGTCACTTACCAAAGTAATCTATGCATTAGAATCACCAAATCACTTCAAGATGGTTGGTTAGCCACTAAGCTTCCAACCCTTCAAAATTTTCTCCAATTCCTTTACATACAATTCACCAAATTATTTTATTAACAACCTAAAAAAAAGAGTTTCAAAACAAACATTAAGTTCAAACCAAAAAATGAGAGGGAGAGATAGGAGGAGAGAGGGAGGGTTCTCAAACATTCCTTTCTCCTCCCTCCAACATAGACCCCTCTAACTAATTTAAAATTAATTAATTATGATTTTAATAATTTATTTCTATTGCTTCACATGACATAAAATTATACAATTCATTTCTCTTGCTTACAATAAAAATTACTTGCATTTTTATGTTTTGAAGACCATGTGCTACATCATATTCATTATGCGTCTTAGTTCTTTTGTATCTATTATCAAGAAAATTCAATTTAATTATATTTTAAAGTCAATTTTATTTTACATTGCACCTAAACTTCCTTAATGATTGATATTTTAACTTAGTAAATTAGGGTTAGTCTTAACTAATATCGATCATGCTCAGAATTGCACATTTGAGCAAAATACTAATCAATCCATTAATCTTAATAGATTAATCAATACACTTGTACATATTCTAAGTTGCACTTTCACCATTCTTGGAATGATTCCTATGGGTTATTTAAGGAGTCTTGATGATATTGATTATCAAAATCCTTTGAACCACATCTAATTATCTTTTGGTTATTCTTTGATATCATCATGTATCTCATCATATATTGGTATTTAATTTGGTTGTATCTCAACTTGATACCTAGTTGATGACTTTATTCTACTTTACTAACGCAATTTTACTAAACATTTGCTAACTCAATCACACTCTTTTGACTAAGTCATTTCTCTAGCATAGTCATGCTCTTTTAGACTAAATCAAATCATCTTGTTCTAACGTAGATTTATTATGCTCTTCTGATTAGACCTCATTATTTTTAAATACTTATGTATATCACATTCACTTGAACATTTCTTCTTCATAGATATATCACATTTAACTTTGTACTTCTTTCTTCTTTATTTAATCATACCATTTTTACTACATTTTATTCTAGTTTAATCATGAACTTCTAATTATCATGGGTCATTTTTTCTCCTAGTTAGGAATAATGTATTTGCCAAAGTATCCACTTATTTATTATCTAATTAACTTGATGGGACACATCTACTTTTTTATATGAAGGCATACTAGGAGATACTTATTGAAGTGATCGGGTACGATATTGAGGTATGATATACTATCTCGAAAGACAGAGGCATATGTACAATGGACCTAATCACCTAATAAAGACTCCTAATGCATGATGGGTCTTTGAATATACAAGAGATTTTTTCTATACTTTATATGGATGAATAAAATAGTGTTTATATTAACCCGGGTTCTTAAGTTTTCTATGGAGGCAAGCCTCCATAGTTAATTATATCTTAGAAAATGAGATTTCCTAAGAATACTCTCGATTAAAGTAGATAATTATTATCTCCAAAGATTTCAAGGCTAGACTATCAAAGTATTAGTTATGTTTAGAAAGTCAATTGGGAAAATACAATGAGAAGACTTATTTTTTGAATCCAAAGAAAATAAATAGGGAACGCTCATGAGACTAGAAAGCTTAGTGAGCTTTCAAATCTACCATATGGTGAGGTTCTATATATTTGAAAATGAAGAGGTTTTATTCATTTGAGTTTGAAATTCTATTAGATTACTAAGGCTTATAATCCACCAACACAAAGTTGTGGAAATGCCTAAAATGTGAGGATTTATGCTTGTGCTCGAAGGAAGGGCTACCTTGGATCCTAAATCTAGGGAGCTTTAGCACAAGCTAAAGCATGACCTAAATTTAAGCTACAGGTGGGCATAAGGGTTTATCTCTACAAGAGAGAGAAAATCTGCTCGACTTCTAGACCTAGAACAACCTGGAGTGGTTGCCAACTAACACCTCTTAAGCTTTAAATCCATATAGTCAGGTCTTATGAATTGCAAGATAGTTATTGTAGTTATTTAATTTAAAAGAGACTAGAGCATGAGTAATATGAGTATATGACTTAATCTATAAATGCAAAATCTTACAATTTTTTATTTCATTTTGACAAGTCATTTTAGTCAAAGGCTTTGGAATTTCTTTATGTCTAAATGCATGATGAAATTTGATTATTAGCTAAATCAAAATAGAGAGGGTAAAGCTCTGTCATCAGGAATTGCTCTCATGGGTCAAGCTGTCCCTATTGTGTAAGGATGAAGGCCCTCATTTTTACAAGAGTGATTCAAGATGCATGAATAATGTGAAACATACAACATATAGCTAAGAGATTGCTAAATTTTTTAATTATCTTGATTATAGCCTAGACTTTATGGTGAGGTTATGCGTTGTTTAAAACTTTAATTATGAGTGATTAGTTTGGATAGAAGATTTATTTTAATCTAAGAGCCTACCGCATCTAGGCTACACATTAAAGCATCAATCATAAATAAACTATGAAAATCATGTAATCTTAATATGCAGTTTAAACAAATCATCAAGTAATTTTATAAACCAACGTGAAAGAATAACAAGCCGGTGCAGTCAGGTACTGCCTTACAACCCGAAAAAAAAGATGGGTAGCCGAGCTCTACCCTTATACAACCCGAATTATAAAAGAAAAATTATAATTTAAATTAATATATGCTATGGGGGTCTTCATTTCTTTATATATTCTATCTTCATCTCTGATTTGATTATGCTTCAAAGGCATCACAGGATATCTCAGAACAAAGCCTTCTAGCCACTACTCATCCTAATCCCCCATAACATTAATTCTAATCCTCATTACAAAATTATATTCATGTAAAAAAAAGTAAATCTAACTACATCCGTAAAATAGATGCTAGCTAAACATACATACAATCCCAAGCAGTTATATGTATAATTTGAACTTAGCACCCTGCACATAGACAATCAAGATCACCTAACTTAATTTGGATTATGCTTAGGGGTTTAAGCAATCTACAGAAAGAGCATTTATATTTATTTTAAGCATCCCCTTAAGCATAATCTCCTGTAGAAAATATGATTAGGCTAAAAACGGCCTAACATCTAGTCTACGAAGCATACACCCTAACATCCAGTCTAAAATATAACATCATGAAACAAAACATACATCACATATACACCATCCTAACTTAGAACTAAAAATGGTGGCTTAATTCTAATGTGTGCTAAGGCTTTATGCAGTGTGTCTTAACTCAGCATTAGAGTTATAATTTTTATAAATATGAAAGGATTTGATTTAACATAAAGGTTGATTTTATTTCAAGTTGTTTAATTGATTTGTGAATTTTTCATTTTATGTTTTGTTTAGGTTGATTTACACTTAACATCTAAGTGTTATAAAGAGAGGAAAGGGAATTACCCTCTTTCATCGCTACCTTAAGCTACTGTCTAAAGCACATTTTTATGACTTGATTCTCTTTAATGAATTTCTTATTAAATAATTTTTAATTAATCCTAAGTTTATATTTACTTTATATGACATTATTTAATATAAAAAGTTTCTTAAGATTAATCTAATTGGATTACTATCATATGAAGTATACTAACGCATTCATTTTCATCACATGTAACATGCATATAATCTAATATTTAGCATATCTATAAATGCAATACATTTTAACACACATAAATGATGATGAATATGTATGTTTAAAATTTATATATTTATTTTAGTTGAATTATATAAACATATAAATTAAAGCTCTATCCAAATTTTAATATTAGAATACATATGGATGGAATCACGTAAGTACATGTCATTGTTAATCAGGGAAGTGAGATAATCAAATAACCTCATTAGGGCTAACTAAAATCTCATATTTCGAGGATGTTCAAACTATATACTTAGTAACATTCCAAACCTATATAAATCTATACATGAATAAGGAAAAGAGAGCACTAATTTACATGTAATATGTGCTAATAACTTAGGTGAATATGGATGCATGCACTTTTAGTAGAAAAGGAGGATCCTAATTTCTTAACTAAATAAACACATGTATGTATAAAAGACATAAGCAGGTACATGTCATTGTTAACCAGGGAAGTGAGGTAATCAAAATACCTCTTTGGGCTAGCTAATGCCTCGTATTCCTGAGATATATAGACTATATACTTGCTTTCTTAGATACATATAGATATATGAATAACTAAAGGAAGGATAATCATGCAATTTTATATTTGTATTTCATTGAATTATCTATGTAAGTGAATTAAAGTTTTATCCAAATTCTAATATAGAAATACATAGGAATGAAATCAAATAAGTATGTATCATTGTTAACCAGGGAAATGAGATAATCAAATGACCTCCTTGGGGATAGCTAAGCCTCGTATTCCCAGGATGTCCAAACTATATACTTATTAACATTCAAACACATGTAAATCTACACATGAATTAAAGAAAAAAGAGCATTACTTCACATATCTAAGATATAAACACATGCAAAATCTATATGTATTCATAACTACTATCACTTTCAAAATTTTGAAAAATAGATTTAGATTTAATAGTGATAATAGCCAAATATATGATAAGTTAATTCAACACATGCAAACTTACATGAATAAATATCATTTGATTCATTTATATTTAAAATGATGAATGCATGAAATCAATTAATATACAACATCTGAAGTGAATGGAAAGGATAAATAAGTACAAACACATAGTTCATTCAACTAAATTAATTTCTAAGGAAAATTACATCAAATAAAGACATTTAAAGAAAACCAAAGTTTTTTTATTAATTTATGACTACTTAATTTATTTAAGAAAAGGTAATTAAGTGAATTTTATGAATTAACTAATTTGGATCCTTAATTAAATCAATTAATTACCCTTACATGTGCTTCTTTAATTTGATTAGCCACTTAATTATGAGCCACAAATGACATGAACATGTGAGAAAATAAAATTACAATGCTCCAACAAGGACCTAATGCAAATGGCTCATAATTAAGGGTTAATTAAATTAAAAAACTTAATTAAGTACTTTTATGATTTTCCCATACTTATGGGCTAATCATAATTTCCTTTTATTAATCACATAAATAGGAATCCTTAATTTTACTATTAATTATCTGATGTGATTATGACTTTAGTTTGAATAATTAAGCCACTTAATTAATTAATTAATCCTTAATTAATCTTCATATTAATTAACTTTCTTTCAAAATGAAGCGGACTTAGGAAAAGAAGGTAGGAAAGAGGTCCCAACCTCGACTTCCCTTGTCCATTCACCGTTGCTGATTAGTGAGTTTAATTAATAAATTTATTACTATTTAAGATGTTAATTAGCCATTAAGTAGATTAAGAGAGTAATTAGGGCTTAAATGATCAATTATCCTAATTAACTGAGCAATAAGTCCTAAGAAAATTATGGGAGGCAGAGGTCATCCCATTAAACTAACACACAAAATTGGGATTAATTACTTAAGTATAAGCTAATTAAGTTTTCATTTAAACCTTATTGAAGCCTTAATCACTGTTCAAAATTAAAATTAAATCTCCTATATTTTATCTTTAAAATGAGTATTTATTACTATTTTTTAAATTTTTGTATAATTTGTTATGAATTTTCAAAGATTCAGCCATTAAATCAGGTTAATTAAGCCTAATTATGCATAATCCTGTCGGTGCCACGTGGACCGCTGACGTGGCATGCTTTTTCACATGGCGCCTTGGGATTGGCTACTTAAATGCATCTGAGTCAGCGCTTACATGGTTGGCGGCGGATGCGGTTTCATCCCCACCGTTCGATCTAAGATCGAACGACAGAGATTAAACTCGTGATTCTTAAGAGATAAATCAGATTAAATCTAACAAATTAATCATGATCGTTCATTTTGATCATGCAAAATGGATGGTACATGATCTATCGTCTCTCGATGGTGGCAGACGGACACCGTCCATCTTTTTTCGCTCGATCCGAGCTCACCCGAGCTCAGATGAACACGAACTTGATCCCATACCTTCACGATGAAGATCGCAAGGGATCTACAGGTCAAAATCACATGACATACAACTTTTCTTCAGAAAGGCCTAGAAAATTTTGCCTAAAGTTCAGTTTAATGGAAATTACCTCGTCGGAGCTCAAGACCGGCGGTGCGATACTTGAGGTAGCTTAGCCTGGATGAGGCAAAGCCCTGTTCAGAAGCTCGTGTGATGCCTCATTGTCGTTCGCTCTATGGTCCAAGCACCATCACTTTACCATCAGACATTGATCGAAGTAGTACCTCCGGTGGTCGTGGAGCTTGGGGGAAGTTTCATTCTCGCTCGATGAAGGTAGGGGAAGGTGTGGTGAAATTAATTTGAGTTTGGTTGAGATTTGAGGGAGTTGGATTGAAGAATTCCTTGTCGTATTTCAGATCAATGGAGTCCGACATCGGGAAGGAACGAGAAGGCTTGGAGGCTTGGGGAAGTGCTCAAGTAGTTCTTTTTTGTGTGATATAGCTTTCTGAGGATCCAATTGTGTCATTTGAATTGAAATGAGGGGTGTATATCCCCCCTCCCTTGGATCGAATGGTTCAGACCTCATTTTCGCCGATCGTAGGCACCATAAGGTGGGTCAAGTCGAGGTGGCTCGATTTGCTGGCCAAGAAACTTAGTTGGTGGCTCGCCGCCTTCCTCTTCTTTGGATCCATTGGGTTCGGCTAAGGTGGGAAGGTGAGTTAACTCACATCCCCTTTGTCCATGACTAACCCATGGGTTAGGGTAGGTTAGCCTGTTGGTGGGGTGGGTGGCGCCAAATGAAAAGAAGAAGAGTTGACTTGCCAAAAATGGGTTTGATCGCATGTAGGGAGATTTAGCTAATAAGTAATGCCTTAGATTGGGTTCTAATGAGTTTGGGATAGCTTTGGGCTGACCCAAGATGAGTTTAGAATTGGTTGGGTCAAATTTCATTGGGTTTGTGCTTGGTTTGAGTTGATTTGGCTCAATTTGATCAATGTGGGTCAAATTAGGCTAGATTGAGTTAGGTTGACCAATTGATCAAACTGGGTCAAACTAAGGATTGGGTCAAATTCAAATAATGATTTGAAGTATTTTGGTTCAATTAGTTTGAGTCAATTTGTCTTGGATTTGATTTTGGCTCATTTGTTTTGTGGTGTGAGAGTGAGAGAGAGGGAGGGAAAGAGGGAGAGAGAGGGACATGGAGAGAGAGAGAGAGAGAGAGAGAGAGAGAGAGAGAGAGAGAGAGAGAGGAAGAGATAATTTGATTTGATTTTATTTTTAAAGAATTTGAAAAGTCTATTTTTTTCAAGTATAAATACCCCTCAATGGGTAAGAAAAAACTCACACTTTACTTTTTTTTTTGGTAGCTTCCATTAATCTGTATAATGGTATTGACCCCTCAGTGCTCCTTCTCGATCTCGGAGTTTCCAACAAACCTAGGTAGGCGGTACGCATCCTAAATTCAGGCTCTAGTGTGCTTCCAAGTTTTTTCAACTTTCTCTAAATCCTGGAATTCTCCACTGACCTATATGACGATGCATGACACTCACCCCCCTCGCAGGCTTTAGTTCTCCCCGATCCTAGGGTATGAAACTGACCTTGTTAGGCAGAACATTTTCCAAATTCATGCTCCAATGTGCTTTCAAGTTCTTCTAACTTTCTTTATATTATGGAATCCTCCACTAATCTTTATGACAAGAGCACCCCCTGTAGACTCCAGTTCTCCCGCCTGGTTTGAAACCTGACTGGCGGGCAGATCCCAAGCTCTAGTGTGATTCTGGGATCCTTCATTTTTTTTTTAGGAAAAGTTAAAATTATTCTGGATATGTGGTGCATAAACCACTTTCAAAGGCTTTAGCTTTATCTTTTATGTCTGTTAAGGTCTTTGCCACCTAGTATAAAATGTATATATTTTCTATTAAATTTTTGCCCCCTAATGACGATGATAATCATATATCTTTTTTTAGACTTTGACTTCGATATGATTATGATTTATATATTTCTCTTGAGATTTTTGGTATACTTATATCTTTTGTGGCATTTGTTTTCTGAGATTTTTGATGTGCTTGTATTTTCTAAAGTTTTTGTCTTCTAAGATTTTTGATATACCTGTATCTTTTGAGTCTTTTGTCTTCTGGGATTTTTGATGTACTTGTATCTTATGAGATTTTTGCCTTCTGAGATTTTTTATGAGTGGAGACCATGTCAACCACTTACTTTCTTGGAGTTTTCTAATGAGAACATTGTCAACTACTAGCTTCACTTCGAGGCTTCTTCAAGGGCGTGCCTTCCATGGGTTATCAGTGGAGATTTTGTCTACCACTTGCATTCATGAGATCTTTTTAGTGAGTATCTTGTCCGATATCATCTTCCCATAAGCTTTCTCATGGGTATGTCTTATTAGGGATTTTATTGAATGCAACAAAGGAAAATTTCATTGATATTAAAAACTTATTTATAAAATAAAATCTCCTAAACTTTTCAATAGAGTAAAAAGAAACCTAACCTTCTTTAGTCATTACTCTTGTGAGATCTTTCTTTAAATAAGTATTAATGATATTTCTTACTCAATAACTCCAATAATTTATTTACCATAATACCTCATATCTCTTTTTTTTTATGATTTATACGTTGCTCCAACAAGTAGCATCCTAGATGTCTCTGTCATACTAAATGTTCAATTTCTTCCTTTATATGAATGCAACTTTCAGTTGAATGCTTTTTCGAACGATGAAAGTGACAATATTGTGATTGATTTTTGCCATTTAGATTTCTCAATAATTTTGGTCATTTAACATATTCCGAATTCTGAATCTCTATTATGTATCGGTCTTAGACGTATTCGATGGAGTATAACTAAGAGTATCGTAACATCATCGATGTTTTGAATGTTTTTATTTTTTATTTTGAGATACTGTTGTAACATCTTCTGATGCGTGCTTACACTTAGAGTTTTTCTCAAAATATCTTATATGAACAGTAATAATTTCATCAGCAGTAATTGTGCCTCTACTCAATGAATAAGATCAGCGTAAGATCACACTATATCTCGTATTAGTGAAGAGTAGAAGGCCTGGATTGAAGACCTCCAAGAAAGACGCCTTAGAGTAGCTCTGTATCTACTCCTATAATTTGATGAGCTTCATAAGAGAATCTTTGAAAGTATTCTTTAAGGGTTTCTCCTTCATTTTGGTGAATTCCAGAAATTTGAGAAGAGTCATTGATGATTCTTCGATTTGAGATAAATTATTCGACAAAGAGTTTAGTCAAATAAGCAAAATTGAGAATGGTCTCTTGGGGGAGGGAATAGAACCATGTACGAGCTTGTCCTTTAAGAGTGATAGAAAAAAAAATTAGCAAAGCAAAGCATCGGAGGCTTGTTGAATATGCATAATAGTTATGTAATGATTGATCTGCTCATAAGGATCAGAGGTTACATCATAAGGTTTAATGTTATGTAGTTTAAACCCCACTAGGATATGTTGTTGAAGAGCCATATTATGCAAAGGAGAAGATTTTTGAATACTCTGACGAAGGATGAACTGTTTATCTCTCAGCGAAAATTCATCTTGAACATGGTGTCATATTTCATCTCGAATAACTTCATGGGTTGTCTCCATGAAACGGGGGCGATTCAATCCCATCAAATAGGTAGGGGGATTCAAAGTTGGTCAAGCAATACTGGTAAGATGAGTTGAGCTGACATTATAGTCATGATCCATATCAGGATGATGTACAGAGAGAATTTTCATATTATTGAGGAGTTCTTCATGAGTTTCTTTAATAAAATCAACTCTACCATATTTGGATAAATTGACATTCTTGGTTATATTGACTCCTAGTAAGAGCTGAATGATTTGTGCTTGATGTTCCTCTATTCTTCGCATACGCTCTTCAAAAGTACAAAGTGTTCCACCTGGCTGGTGGTTTAAATATTGTTGAAAATTTTGGTTGTCTAACATGATTAAGTAATGAGAATCTCCTTCTCACAAACAGCGTCAAACAGCTGCGTTCAAGAAAACTTATAGTGATAAAGTAAAATTTCACGCATTAGCTTTGCATAGAAATCTAGTACACACATAGATAGTTGAAAATAAAATAAGAAACTTCATAATTTTTACGCGAAAAAACTCCCGAAAAGGGGAAAAACCTATGAGGCATAGCCCAATAAAAATGCTCCACTATATATCTCCTTTAAAATACAAAACTTAAATCTTCTCAATAACGAGATTACAAGATTGTATATGACAAAGCTTGATAATGAGAATTTTAGAATCAGATAATAATAACTATGTAGCAATAGTTGAGTCAGATTTGGTGGCTGCACAATGCGATCGATAACAGTGGTGATGATGATATTTGAACTTCTGGCTCTCTCTCTCTCTCTCTCTCAGCTTTCTCTCAATCATATTTATAGGATTTTGAGAGAGGCATTCTGGTTATTATAACAAAAAATCCCAAAACACTCTATCAGACGATTTATTTCGATTCATTTGATTATAGATAGTTTTTTGATGATCTGGCCATTCAAACGATCTTCGATTTGAGTGATCTTAGGCTCGTTGGATTCATCTTGTCGAGCCACTCAATTTGACTATAAGCACATCAAATTTGGAAGTCATTTGATCATCTAGTTAGTATTTCAAAGTTTTCATATGTATTGAGCTTGACTTTCTCATTTTCAATTTGACATAATTTCCTCTATTGACTCATCATATTATGTCATTTAATTTAATTGTATACATACTTTAACTTGATATTTGTGCTTGATTTATAAATTTTAAAAAGATATATCAATTCTATAATTGATTATATTTTTTCGTGAATTGTTAGGTAAAGAGAAAACATTAATATGATGTCTTACTCATTGATGAAGGTTAATTATGTAAGAAATTTGTCAATTAATGTATGATAAATTAGATACATTATATATATATATATATATATATATAATTGAACAAAACTTATTAATTTTAGGTGTTTTGTTTAAACTAAGCACTCAAAAGTTCTTCGAGCACTTTTGGCCATATTTCTATTGTGTCTAAAGAGGCTCAAACTATTTTATGAAATTATTTTAAGCACTTAGAAGGCTATTATACATAAAGCTCCTCAAGATGTTGGATCAATTTGGCCTTAATTAACCCCTAAGAAGATATGAGAAGTTTAAACACTATGTAATCCTAGTGTGGCCTTATACCAAGGGCATTATCTGATGAGTTATTGTCATCCATTGGTTGCCTAAAGTCACCTGAAACTATTGCAATTAGAATCACTTGATTTCATTGATTGTGGAGAGAGATAATTGATCTAATATTTTGATTTAAAATACATAAGCCAAGGAGGGATGATGACCATGGGTTGTTTGATCATTAATTAATAGCTCAAAATGAGTCAAATCGAGTTATTAATCATACATAAAGCACATTTTAGCCAATTATTAAGAATAGTTTTAGGATTTTGCTCAAATAGATCTATAATCTTAATCAAAAGAAAATTTAATCTAAAATGCATCTTAGAATGAGCTATTTTAGAAAATTAATTTCATTCAAATTATTAAGTATGTTAATTTAAGAAATTCAAATGCACATTATTATTATCATTAAATTAACTTAAAGTATTTACATAATTTTTAAACTTCCTGACTAATCTAAGTTTATCTATGCTTTTGATTTGATTTGATGCAAGATACTAATTTTTCATAACTGAAAATTAGATTTATTTTTTTTAATTATTTCTAACATTTGCATGTTCAAATTTAAAGTGAAATGAATTTCATGGATAAAGTTTGATGTCTTGAATGCCTAAGAATATTTTAGAAATAATTATATAATTTATTAATTTTAATAATTAAAAGAAAATATAAATTATTAAAAAAATGCATTTTATTTGTTTTTAAAAAATTAGAATATTTTAATATATTTAATATAAATTATTTAGTGCATAACTTCAATTTTTCAACCATTTTTTTTTGCATTTTTATCTAATTTATCTAATCAAAAACCATTTTAAGAATTTTAAAAAATAGGTTTATATTAGAAAGATCTTTTTAACTGCTATTGTTGCCTTAGCATGTATTTTACTTTAAAAAAATCCTTTAAGTGTGTGGGAACACTTGCAATTTTTTTTGTATTTATTTAATATTTTTAATTCATAAATGATACAAAATTTTTAACTTAGAAATCAATTAGTTTATAATTTTAAAAATTACAATGTAGTCATTATCATATGCATATAAGCATTTGATCTAAATTTCATCTGCAATTGATATTTAAATCTTACGATTTTGATTTTTCAAAATCAACATCCTTAATTTTGGTTACTGAAAAATCAAAATTCTTGTTATGCTACTAATTTTGGCTTAGTTAATTTTTCTTAAGGTTAATGAGCATGTTACATAGTTTCTAGTATTTTAATAATTTTCCTAATTTATTTGCTATTTTCAATAATTTTAATCAATTTAACAATGATTAAAAAATAGTAAATAAATCATAATTGTTATTTAAATATTTAAATTTATTTTTATTTGGTTAAGAATATTTGGTGAAATATTCACTTTCATTCAGGTAAAGATTGATTAATTTTCAAATCTTCTTTATTTAAAATATTTATTTTTCTTAACTAGACATATAATTCAGAAAAATAGGCTATGGTCATTGACTTTAATCTTGAACAACCTTTTTTATGTTGATTCAAAATTTTTAAATCTTTTGATGTTAATTTTAAAATATTATTTTTTGTATTTTAGTAATTTGAAATTTTTGGGTAATAGAAATCAATAATGTTAAAAATTCTTAAAAATCAATAAAATGATTTGAAATTTCAAAACATTAAAATTTAACTTTATTAAATTTGGATTATATCATTCTAATAAAAAAAATCTAGTTTATAAACACTCACACCTTCGAGGTTATAATTAACCTACTTTAACCATAAAGATTGACCTAAGTTAATTAGGTCTATTTTGAGGTGGCCAATGTTTGGGTCTCATGGGGTGAAAAATTTTGTCGATGGAAGCATTCCTAAGATCCTTCATGAATCAAGGAAGTTTGTGATAAGATTTAATTTAGAGTGGTATTTGAGATATGCAAATGATAGGGGTTAACCAGCCCCAAGCAGGCTACAAACTAAAATATGGAACACTAACTTTTAAAATTTGAACTCTCTCCACAAAATTCCAAATCATATGACAGAAAATAAAAAAAACTGTTGGAATTGAATTCTAGTTTTGATTTGAAAGGTTTCACAAATTTTCATCAAATTTTGGTATTTATTTTATATTTTATCCCAGGACAAGTCAAGTGAAACCCTCTGCAGTCAACTAGCTGATTATTTACTTAGGATTATTAAAACACAAAAGTACAATGGAGATAAAACATAATTAACTATTAGAGTTGAAATCTTAAGATGACTTTATAATTTTAAAAAATTTCATATTTTTTAAGAAGTTTACACACACTAAAACACCAACTATTGGAAAACCTTCATAATGAGATAATGAGAGGCTTTAAAGTGAGAGAATTATGTGTATAATACATTTTTTTAGGTAGAGGGCAATCAACATAAACACTATAAAAATAATAATAAAAAATCACCACATGAAAATTAGGTCACTTACCAAACTAATATATGCATTAGAATCACCAAATCACTTCAAGATGGTTGGTTAGCCACTAAGCTTCCAACCCTTCAAAATTTTCTCCAATTCCTTTACATACAATTCACCAAATTATTTTATTAACAACCGAAAAAGAGTTTCAAAACAAACATTAAGTTCAAATTTGAAAATGAGAGGGAGAGATAGGAGGAGAGGAGGGGAGGGTAGGTTCAAACATTCCTTTCTCCTCCCTCCAACATAGCACCCTCTAACTAATTTAAAATTAATTAATTATGATTTTAATAATTTATTTCTATTGCTTCACATGAAATAAAATTATACAATTCATTTCTCTTGCTTACAATAAAAAATTACTTGCATTTTTATGTTTTGAAGACCATGTGCTACATCATATTCATTATGCGTCTTAGTTCTTTTGTATCTATTATCAAGAAAATTCAATTAAATTATATTTTAAAGTCAATTTTATTTTACATTGCACCTAAACTTCCTTAATGATTGATATTTTAACAGTAAATTAGTGTTAGTCTTAACTAATATCGATCATGCTCAGAATTGCACATTTGAGCAAAATACTAATCAATCCATTAATCTTAATTGATTAATCATTACACTTGTACATATTCTAAGTTGCACTTTCACCATTCTTGGAATGATTCCTATGGGTTATTTAAGGAGTCTTGATGATATTGATTATCAAAATCCTTTGAACCACATCTAATTATCTTTTTGGTTATTCTTTGATATCATCATGTATTTCCATCATATATTGGTATTTAATTTGGTTGTATCTCAACTTGATACCTAGTTGATGACTTTATTCTACTTTACTTATGCAATTTTACTAAACATTTGCTAACTCAATCACACTCTTTTGACTAAGTCATTTCTCTAGCATAGTCATGCTCTTTTAGACTAAATCAAATCATCTTGTTCTAACGTAGATTTATTATGCTCTTCTGATTATACCTCATTATTTTTAAATGCTTAAGTATATCACATTCACTTGAACATTTCTTCTTCATAGATATATCACATTTAACTTTGTATTTCTTTCTTTTTTATTTAATCATACCATTTTTCCTACATTTTATTCTAGTTTAACCATGAACTTCTAATTATCTTGGGTCATTTTTTCTCCTAGTTAGGAATAATGTATTTGCCAAAGTATCCACTTGTTTATTATCTAATTAACTTGATGAGACACATCTACTTTTTTATATGAAGGCATACTAGGGGATACTTATTGAAATGATCGGGTACACATTGAGGTATGATATACTATCTCTAAAGACAGAGGCATCTGTACAATGGACCTAATCACCTAATAAAGACTCCTAATGCATGATGGGTCTTTGAATATATAAGAGATTTATTCTATACTTTACATGGATGAATAAAGCAGTGTTTATATTAACCCGGGTTCTTAAGTTTCCTATAGAGGCAAGCCTCCATAGTTAATTACATCTTAAAAATGAGATTTTCTAAGAATACTCTCGATTAAAGTAGACAATTATTATCTCTAAAGATTTCAAGGCTAGACTACCAAAGTATTAGTTATGTTTAGAAAGTCAATTGAGAAAATTCAATGAGAAGACTTATTTTTTGAATCCAAAGGAAATAAATAGGGAACTCTCATGAGACTAGAAAGCTTAGTGAGCATTCAAATCTATCCTATGGTGATGTTCTATATATTTGAAAATGAAGAGGTTTTATTCATTTGAGTTTGAAATTTTATTAGATTACTAAGGCTTATAATCCACCAACACAAGGTTGTAGAAATGCCTAAAAGGTGAGGATTTATGCTTGTGCTCAAAAGAAGGGCTACCTTGGATCCTAAATCTAGGAAGCTTTAGTACAAGCTAAAGCATGACATAAATCTAAGCTACAGGTGGACATAAGGGTTTATCTCTACAAGAGAGAGTAAACCTACTCGACTTCTAGACTTAGAACTACCTGGAGTGGTTCCCAGCTAACACCTCTTAAGCTTTAAATCCATATAGTCAAGTCTTATGAATTACAAGATAGTTATTGTAGTTATTTAATTTAAAAGAGACTAGAGCATGAGTGGTATGAGCATATGACTTAATCTATAAATGCAAAATCTTACAAATTTTTATTTCATTTTGACAAGTCATTTTAGTCAAAGGCTTTGGAATTTCTTTATGTCTAAATGCATGATGAAATTTGATTATTAGCTAAATCAAAATAGAGAGGGTAAAGCTCTGTCATCAGGGGTTGCTCTCATGGGTCAAGCTATCCCTATTGTGTAAGGATGAAGGCCCTCATTTTTACAAGAGTGATTCAAGATGCATGAATGATGTGAAACATACACCATATAGCTAAGAGATTGCTAAATCTTTTAATTATCTTGATTATAGCCTAGGCTTTATGGTGAGGTTATGTGATGTTTAAAATTTTAATTATGAGTGATTAGTTTGGATAGAAGATTTATTTTATTCTAAGAGCCTACCGCATCTAGGCTACACATTAAAGCATCGATCATAAATAAACTATGAAAATCATGTAATCTTAATATGAAGTTTAAATAAATCATCAAGCAATTTTATAAACCAACGTAAGAATAACAAGCTGTTGCAGTCAGGTACCGCCTTACAACCCGAAAAGAAAAGATGGGTAGCCGAGCTCTACCCTTATACAACCCAAAATATAAAAGAAAAATTATAATTTAAATCAATATATGTTATGGGGGTCATCATTTCTTTATATATTCTATCTTTATCTCTGATTTGATTATGCTTCAAAGGCATCACAGGATATCTCAGGACAAAACATTCTAGCCACTACTCATCCTAATCCCCCGTAACATTAATTCTAATCCTCATTACAAAATTATATTTATGTAAAAAAAGTAAATCTAACTACATCTGTAAAATAGATGCTAGCTAAACATACATACAATCCCAAGCAGTTATATGTATAATTTGAACTTAGCACCCTGCACATAGGCAATCAAGCTCACCTATCTTAATTTGGATTATGCTTAGGGGTTTAAACAATCAACAGAAAGAGCATTTATATTTATTTTTAAGCATCCCCTTAAGCATAATCTCCTGTAGAAAATATGATTAGGCTAAAAACGGCCTAACATCTAGTCTACGAAGCATACACCCTAACATCCAGTCTAAAATATAACATCACGAAACAAAACATACATCACATACACCGCCTAACTTAGAACTAAAATGGTGGTGGCTTAATTCTAATGTGCTAAGCAGGTGCGGTGTCTTAACTAAGCATTAGAGTTATGATTTTTGTAAATATGAAAGGATTTGATTTAACATAAAGGTTGATTTTATTTCAAGTTGTTCAATTGATTTGTGAATTTTTTATTTTATGTTTTATTTTGGTTGATTTACACTTAACATCTAAGTGTTATAAAGAGAGGAAAGGGGATTACCCTCTTTCATCGCTATCTTAAGCTACTTTCTAAAGCACATTTTTATGACTTGATTCTCTTTAATGAATTGCTGATTAAATGATTTTTAATTAATCCTAAGTTTATATTAACTTTAAATGATATTATTTAATATAAAAAGCTTCTTAAGATTAATTTAATTGGATTACTATCATATGAAGTATACTAACTCATTCCTTTTCATCACATGTAACATCCATATAATCTAATATTTAGCATATCTATAAATGCAATACATTTTAGCACACATAAATGATGATGAATATGTATGTTTAAAATTTATATATTTATTTTAGTTGAATTATATAAACATATAAATTAAAGCTCTATCCAAATTCTAATATTAGAATACATATGGATGGAATCACGTAAGTATGTGTCATTGTTAATCGGGAAGTGAGATAATCAAATAACCTCCTTGGGGCTAACTAAAATCTCATATTCCCAGGATGTTCAGATTATATACTTAGTAACATTCCAAGCTTATATAAACCTATACATGAATAAGGAAAAGAGAGCACTAATTTACATGTAATATGTGCTAATAACTTAGGTGAATATGGATGCATGCACTTTTAGTAGAAAAGGAGGATCCTAATTTCTTAACTAAATGCACACATGTATGTATAAAATACATAAGCAGGTACATGTCATTGTTAACTAGGAAAGTGAGGTAATCAAAATACCTCTTTGGGCTAGCTAAAGCCTCATTCAGATGTCCACTATAGACTTGCTTTCTTAGATATATATAGATATATGAATAACTAAAGGAGGGAGAATCATGCAAATTTATAATTTTATTTCATTGAATTATTTATGTATGTGAATTAAAGTTTTATCCAAATTCTAATGTAAAAATACATAGGAATGAAATCAAATAAGTATGTGTCATTGTTAACTAGGGAAATGAGGTAATCAAATGACCTCCTTGGGGATAGCTAAAGTTTCGTATTCCCAGGATGTCCAAACTATATACTTATTAACATTCAAACACATGTAAATCTACACATGAATTAAAGAAAAAAGAGCTTTACTTCACATATCTACGATATAAACACATGCAAAATCTATATGTATTCATAACTACTATCACTTTCAAAATTTTGAAAAATAGATTTAGATTTAATAGTGAATAACCAAATATATGAAGTTAATTCAACACATGCAAACTTACATGAATAAATATCATTTGATTCATTTATATTTAAAATGATGAATGCATGAAATCAATTAATATACAACATCTAAAGTGAATGGAAAAGGATAAATAAGTACAAACACATGGTTCATTCAACTAAATTAATTTCTAAGGACAATTACGTCAAATAAAGACATTTAAAGAAAACCAAAGTTTTTATTAATTATGACTTAAGATTTTGATTAAGTTTAAAGAGGAGAAAAATTATTTGATGTTTTAATCCCATTCCCGTGTTGGTGAACTTAATTTATTTAAGAAAAGGTAATTAAGTGAATTTTATGAATTAACTAAGTTGGATCCTTAATTAAATCAATTAATTACCCTTACATGTGCTTCTTTAATTTGATTAGCTACTTAATTATGAGCCACAAATGACATGAACATGTGAGAAAATAAAATTACAATGCTCCTACAAGGACCTAATGCAAATGGCTCATAATTAAGGGTTAATTAAATTAAAAAACTTAATTAAGTACTTTTATGATTTTCCCATACTTATGGGCTAATCATAATTTCCTTTTATTAATCACATAAATAGGAATGCTTAATTTTATTGTTAATTATCTGATGTGATTATGACTTCAGTTTGAATAATTAAGCCACTTAATTAATTAATTAATCCTGAATTAATCTTCATATTAATTAACTTTCTTTCAAAATGAAGTGGACTTAGGAAAAGAAGGTAGGAAAGAGGTCCTAACCTGACTTCCCTTGTCCATTCACTATTAGATAGTGATTAATGAGTTTAATTAATTTATTTATTACTATTTAAGATGTTAATTAGCCATTAAGTAGATTAAGAGAGTAATTAGGGCTTAAATGATCAATTATCCTAATTAATCGAGCAATAAGTCCTAAGAAAATTATGGGAGGCAGAGGTCATTCCATTAAACTAACACACAAAATTTGGGATTAATTACTTAAGTATAAGCTAATTAAGTTTTCATTTAAACCTTATTTATGCCTTAATCACTGTTCAAAATTAAAATTAAATATCCTATATTTTATCTTTAAAATGAGTATTTATTTATATTTTTTGAATTTTTGTATAATTTGTTATGAATTTTCAAAGATTCAGCCATTAAATTAGGTTAATTAAGCCTAATTAAGCATAATCTCATCGGTACCACGTGGACTGCTGATGTGGCATGCTTTTCACATGGCGCCATGAGATTGGCTACTTAAATGCGTCAAGTCTTACATGGTTGGCGGATGCGCACCCACCGTTCGATCTAAGATCGAACGACAGAGATTAAACTCATGGTTCTTAAGAGATAAATCAGATTAAATCTAACAAATTAATCATGACCGTTCATTTTGATCATGCAGAATGGACGATACATGATCTATCATCTCTCGATGGTGGGAGACGGACACCGTCTGTCTTTCTTCGCTCGATCCGAGCTCACCCGAGCTCAGATGAACACTAAATTGATCCCATACCTTCATGATGAAGATCGCAAGGGATCTACTAGTCAAAATCGCATGACATACAACTTTTCTTCAGAAAGGCCTAGAAAATTTTTCCTAAAGTTTAGTTTAATAGAAATTACCTCGTCGGAGCTCAAGATCGGCAGTGCGATGCTTGAGGTAGCTTAGCCTGGATGAGGCGAAGCCCTGTTGAGAAGCTCGTGTGATGCCTCCTCGCCGTTCGCTCTATGGTCCAAACACCATCACTTTACCGTTGAAGTAGTACCTCCGGTGGTCGTGGAGCTCGGGGGAAGTTTCATTCTCGCTCGATGAAGGTAGGGGAAGGTGTGGGTGAAATTAATTTGAGTTTGGTTTAGATTTGAGGGAGTTGGATCGAAGAATGCCTTGTCCTATTTCAGATCAATGGAGTCCGATGTCGGGAAGGAACGAGAAGGCTTGGAGGCTTGGGGAAGTGCTCAGGTAGTTCTTTTTTGTGTGATCTAGCTCTCTGAGGATCCAATTGTGTCATTTGAATCGAAATGAGGGGTGTATATCCTCCCCTCCCTTGGATCGAATGGTTCAGATTGCTTCCTCATTTTCAGTCGATCAGCCATCATAGGGCACCTAAGGGTCAAGGTCAAGCTGAGGTGGCTCGATTTGGTTGGCCAAGAAACTTAGTTGGTGGCTCAAGGCATCCTCCCTCTTCTTTGGATCCATTGGGTTCGGCTAAGGTGGGGAGGTGAGTTAACTCACATCCCCTTGGTCCATGGTTGACTTAGCCAATGTGGGGTTGGGTTAACCATGTAGCTTAGGGCCTAAGTTGGGTAAGGGGTGGCTGCCAAATGAAAAGAAGAAGAGTTGACTTACCAAAAATGGGTTTTATCCCATGTAGGGAGATTTAGCCAATAGTTAATGCCTTAGATTGGGTTCTAATGAGTTTGGGCCAACTTTGGGCTGACCCAAGATGAGTCTAGAATGGGTTGGGTCAAATTTCATTGGGTTTGGGCTTGGTTTGAGTTGATTTGGCTCAATTTGACCAATGTGGGTCAAATTAGGCTAGATTGAGTTAGGTTGATCAATTGATCAAATTAGGTCAAACTAAGGGTTGGGTCAAGTTCAAATAAAAATTTGAAGTATTTTGGTTCAATTAGTTTAAGTCAATTTGTCTTAGATTTGATTTTGGCTCATTTGAATTCATATAGGTCAAATATGTCAAGTTGACCAATTTGATCGAATTGGCCAAATTGGCTTGGGTTAGGATTTGATTTAAGTTTGATTGATCAATTGAAGATGATTATAGGCTTTAATTTTAATTAATTTGAATTTGGTCTTAATTTAGGCCAATTTGACCCTTTAGGTCAATTCGGGCTAAGTGAGTCAATTGGGTTCAATTGAGGCTTTAATTAAGTTCAACAATCAATTTGGAGTGAACTTGAGCCATTGGTTGCAATCAATTTGGGTTATATCTTGATTAGGCTAAATTGGGTCAACTTGGGTAAAAGGGCCAATTGAGTTAGGTTTGGCTCAATTGATGGTCATGTCATATTCGAAGATTGATCGGTTGTGTGAGCCAGTTTCGATCAATTTGGCTTGGTTGATTTGGTTAGTTGATTTATGTAGGTTTGACTTGGTCAAATGATCATGTTGACTTGGTTTAACCCAACTAATAATTGATCAATCAAGGATGATTGATGATCATCACAGGAAGTTTTTGTAGGTTTGGTTCAATCCAATTTGGATAGGATTGGAATTTGGTTCAAATAGGTCAAATAGGTCACTTTGGGTCAAGTAGACTAATTGGGCTAATTGAATCAATTTTGGGTTGAATTAAGTTTAGTTAAATTTATATATGAATTTAGGATTGATTTATAGCTTTGATTGCAATTGATTTGGGTTGAAATGTGTTTTAACTTATTTGAATATTTCAAGTCAAATGGGTTAGGTTAGGTTTGATTGAATTGATTTTGCTTAGGTGATTTGATTGTAAATTTCATTTATATTTGGGATGATGATTGAGGAGATAATTGATTCATGAGAAAATCAATTGAGTTTGACTTAGATTAAAGGCAATTTTGGTTAAGTCCATGGGATCAAATCATATGGCTTAGGCTAAGTTTAATTTGGCTTGAAATTGATTGTATATGAATTTGGATTTGATTTAGGTTTGGGATGATGATTAAAGAATTAAATTAGTTTTAAGAAAATCAATTGAATTTGGTTTATATTGAAGGAATTTGGCTAAGTCCATGGGATTGGAATCATGTGGCTTAGGAAGGATTGATTTGATTTGAAATTTGATTTGGTTGATTTGAATTTGATGTTCAATTATGGATTTGATTTGGTTTACCTTAATAAGGTAAGTTTAGATTTGGTTTAGCTATAGGCTAGGTTGAGTGTTTACCTAATTGCTAGAAGTATCTTATGACTAAGAAGAATCTAGTGTTTAAAGAACTCCTACATCTAAGGAGAGGAGATTTAGTTCTCACTCCAAAAGTAAGGTCAACACTATATTCTTTTTTAGTATTTAAATTTTTTCAGTGTTCAAATTCTTTAATTTTTTGTTTTATTTAAAGGCCATGTGCCAATAATAAAGGGGTAAAATAAGATGCATTGTCTAACAACTTGGCATAATGAAATGTTCAGCTATTTTCATTATATGTATATTATTAAATTGCTTAGTTTATTTAGATAAAATTTATATGTAGACATGAATAGGGTTTTGCATTTGATTAGTTTGGATGGTTTGAATAGTGAACTTTTAAAACCAATTGGCTTTGAATTCCTAAAAAGTTGTACAAAGCCAACCAAACAAAATATAATATTGAACAAACCAAATAACAATTTGGTACAATTATTTCGGTTTGGATTTGGATAAATCAAAGTTTGCTAGATATATAAATTATTTATGAATTTTTTATTCATTATGCAATTTTTTTTTGTAAAATGAGCAAGTAATAAGTTGAACTATATATATATATATATATATATATATATATATATATATATATATATATATATATATATATATATATATATATATATATATATATATATATATATATATATATATATATATATATATATAGCTAATTTCATGCATTAAAAATATTTAAAATTTTTATGATGACTTAAAAATTTTTACCAAGTTAATAAATAAATTTGGTTTATTTGGTTCCATCCAATTTTTTTTAATAAACTAATCCAAAAATCAAAAGTATATTTTTCATTAATTAAAATCAAAATTCAAATTACTAAGTTCAAAATCAAACTAAATTGGTCAAAAAATTTTAGTTCGATTTGATTTTTTTGGTCAAAACCAAATAATGCATGACTTTAGACATGAAACTCTCTCTATGCTTTTTTATTTTATATATTTTATGGTTTAGTTAGGAAAGTCGTATTAGTGAGATAAGATTTAAGTAAGGCTTCTTGACTAGGACGTATTTAGATTTAAAAATACATTTTGGTCTAGATGGCATAAGTGTACCTATGATGATCTAAGAGGTAAGGATTAGAGGCAGAAGGGACTTGATACTTGCATCTCATGCTCACATGTTGGTTTTGAAATTTTTTATTTATGTATAAAAATTAGATTGAGTGGTATTTATGTTGATCTTAATTGTAGGTTTCTATTTTCATTAATATTATATTTACAGGTCTAATTACATATGATCTTTCTTTGATTTTGTATAGGCTCCTTTTACTTTATGTGGACCTTATTTTGTGGTAAGGTTGACAAGACTATAGCCTTAATAGGGTTAATCTTATGCCATTTTCATTGTCCCCAAGTCATATTGGATTTCTAATTTTATAAGTAACATTAGGGAGACATTTGTAGAAGCTAACATAGCCCGAACCTAAGTTTACCTATTCATTGACATATTAGCCAATCCTATTAACTTCTAGCTTACTATTATACCATGTCTTTGGAAAATCTCATCTTATTAACCTCTAGTTGTTTATGGCCAACCCTATTGTCCTAATGTTTATCTAAACCTCATTAAGTAATCTAAAGCTCTATCATAATTTTAATATGATTCCAAAAAACTTATTCAACTTTATTACCTTTTAAAGTTTTATTAAACTCATATTTTGGTGGACAAAGCCATATGAAAATTCTTAAATCCTTTATATCATATTCCTCAAAGTTAAGTTACCCTTGAGACTACCTCATTATATTTATAATCAACTAGGTAAGTCCCTAATTATTATAATTCTAGCTTAAGACAAACTAATTATAGGATTGAGCAATCCTATTTAAATTGGCGTCAATGACTATTGAGCTTTTGTAATTCCAACTTATCTCACCTTTAGTTAGGTTTAAAGTAGAAGGCTCTTCTAATCTTACTACATTTACATAGATCCAGTTTAAGAATTTTCAAAAAGGATAGACTCAATCGATAGCTTATTGACTTGCCAAAGATTCAATTTACCTCATAAATGAGTCAATTGACTATATTGCTATCTATAAAATGACCTTAACTTTTAGGACACCATTTGGCTAGCTTATGGATAACCCATGACCTATTGAACTCTAGTGCAATGTGGTTTAGCTCTATAAGTAAACATTTAAATGTAAAGCTACCAAATCACAATTTTCTATAATTAATTAATCTATACAATGAGCCAATTAGGCTTAGGGCTTACCTTAGGTGACCCTAACCACCTAATGGACCTAAACCTTAAGTTTGGAGTAGTCGCCACATGAATTCCAATAGGACCTATATTTTATTCCTAACCACTTGGCCATACCTATCATGTATGGGCTCAAATCTTAATCTGATGAGACTTAGGACAACTTATAGTCTAATTATAGCCAATCCAAACCAATTAGGTTGACTTAACTCAACTCAAAAGTTCACATTGACCCATGCCAGAAAAACAAGATAATTATCCAAGCCATATGAAAATTATTTTCATGGGTAGCTTCTGTTAGGTCCCAAGTTATCTTCCAAATTGAGCTCGGGATAATTAGGTAATTGATAGTAAGCCAACTAGATTAAGGACAAAGTTGTCCTCACCACTTCTAAACACAATCTCTTGGCATCTGTAACATTGCCAACCTATCAAAAGTGATGGGAAATCTTTAGAACAAATCATCCATAATCAATTGAAGACTTAATTATAGACCTTGATATATTTATGGTGAGTAGATTGAAACCCCTAAAATGATAGTTATCATCTCTTGAAAATGGGGAATTCTTTCTTGGGATCTTTAAATTGAGATCAATGCCATTAATCATGTGATGGCAGTTGAAGATAATTTTGTGCTCAAATTGAATTAAGTTGGTTCAATCTAGCGTATGGTGGTATGGTTCAATTCAATATTAGTTGCATATAATGAAACCTAAGTCCTAAGTTAAAAAGGATTAACCCACATTATTTATTCAAATCAAAAGATAGTTAGCATCTTATATGGCTAGTGGGTCCAATCTTTAAATTCATGAATCAAACTTGCTTTTACCATGTTATCATAGTTAGCATTAATGGTTGTGTGTATCCATCAAACCATTTAAAATAAATCATAAGCCTTCTAAAATTTATATCTTTTTATAAAAATAAAAGTATAAAATAAACTACACTAAAAAACACTTTAACCTTAAATTAATCTAAAAAAAAAATCTAAAATATGGTTGTTTTATTTACAAGGGTTTTATTTATTTTTTTAAATTTATAAAAAAATTATTAATGGGTTTAATGAATTCAAAAAGTTTGAAAATTATTATGAAATATTCTATGAACTCTAAAATAGTTGTAGTTTACTTTTTATGGCATTTTAAATTCATTAACCTCATTTATGGATTTTTCAATATCAAGGGTGATTAAAAAAATTTAATAAATTCTCCAATCTTTTAAAAATAAAATCATATTTAGGCATACACAAATTATAAAATTACAAACTTAGAGGCTATCGATTCTTATTTTCCAAAACATTATAAGCCCTATACTTGGTTTTTCCATGAGCTTTGTGCAAGGTCTTATGACCATATGAATGCAGTTAAATTTATTCACACTGTTTAACAAGCCTAAAGATACATTGGGGTCAAATACTGGCCAATTCTAGTATGGCCCTAATTTATTTATATTTTTCTTGCCTTAGGATTTACTTGAACTTTATTTAGGGGTCTCTTAAGCAGTTTAGTAAATTCAAGAGAGATTTACCTTTTTATAAAACTAAATTCTAAATATATTTGACCCAATTACTTAGGACCCAATCCAAGTCTTCCCTGTCTGACCCAAACAAACAAGTAATATCCTTATCAATGAACCCAAAATTCTTGGACTAATTTTACAATCTTAAGCTCTAAAGATAAACAAAGCTTATCTTATTTTAGGCCCAAAGGCCTCTGATCACAATCTTGACTTTAAACCCTAAAATCTAAACCAAACTCATAGTACATTTACTATTCAGCCTAATTAAACAAGTATCTCTTTATTATTGGACATA
Source organism: Cymbidium sinense (assembly GCA_021442155.1). Taxonomy (NCBI): domain Eukaryota; kingdom Viridiplantae; phylum Streptophyta; class Magnoliopsida; order Asparagales; family Orchidaceae; genus Cymbidium; species Cymbidium sinense. Next base: position 133,752,187 of record CM038220.1, read on the forward strand.
TAACTTTGGGCTTCATATATTTGACATTTTAGGAATAGGCTTAAAGCCTTAGTTCCGATTTCTTTTTCCTTAAGCACATAAGCCTTTAGGCTCAAACCAAATGTGTAACCATCTTTCTTAAATACATAAGCCTTTGGTGTAATATCCATAGGTATAATTCAAAAAACAATCACAATAATCTCAAGTGTTAGTTTACTTTGAATATATTTATACAAGTATGTAAATAATTAATATGATGTTATTAAATATCTATAACATTATATCAAGTTAATTTAATAATTGAATAATTTTATAAATATTTGACTAAGATATAAGGATACAATTTCTATAGTTTATATAATATAAAATTTGACTATAACCTTTAACTAATTTTTTTAATCTATTATAAGTTTGATTTACAAATCATTATCACTTCATTGTAAAAACACTCTAATTTATAGATATTTTCTTCTAAGTAGTAGTATTATAAATATGAAAATAAGAGGCTGTTTATTCAATTAATTTTTTTAAAGAATTAATAAATATCGACATAAATAAAATTTTTAGAACCCTCTAATATTTAATTTGCAAATAGGTTTTTACTAACATTCAAAATATGATGTGCTACTTTATGAATATCTTTTTAGTAATTTTTAGTGTACTCATTAAAAATATAAGAATTTATATATAAAATTAAATAATTATCATAATTATAAAGATACCAAAATCATTATTTTTAATGAAATCCATTATTCCTTGTCCAAACTCATCATTCCTTAGATATTTTCTCCATTTCAAACCATTGAGTAGATAAATAAGAAAGGGAGGGAAAGAGAAAGAAGAGATAGAAAACTTGAATTTTGAGGTTTTTGTACTTTTTTATCCTATTTTTATTTTTTAGTAAATTTTTTATATGATTCCTTAACTTGTTTTTAATTTAATTAAAACCTATTAAAAGTTGAAGAATTTCATATATATCCTAAACATCATTATTTATGATTTATATGCAAGTTATATATACTAAAATTAATGTGATGGTATAAATATTAATCATTATATGAAATATTATATATAATATATACTTGCATGATCAGCCACCTCGTTAACAAATCAATCAGAGCAAGTTAATTGCATCGCAACCATGTTACCAAGCATGTTAATAACCTTTTAGTGATACTTTTTTAAAATTAATTCATAATATTATAATTAAGTTTTCAGTCAGAAAAATCTCAAAATTGTTACTTTTATTTTGAGATAAATATAATATGAATTTAATTTAATATATATATATATAATTTATTTTATAATAAATTTAATGAACTTGAGATAAATTTTGATTAAAATTTAATCAAAACATTTTGCTCCAAACTTTTAGAATGCAAAAACCTGCCTTAGCGTGGTACACAAGTCCAAAATCAAATGGGTGGCCAGGAGATCCCAAGCGCTGCCCCAAGCTTCCTGCAAGCCGTCCACGCTCGGTGTCGATTTCACGGGAGGCTTACTCTCCTCATCTCCGCCATTCTCAATTCTCAATGGCTCTCGCCACCCTCTCCTTCGCTCACTTCAGATGTATAAGCAGCAGCAGAGCTTCTCTCGACTCCTTTCGGAGTCATGCAATTTCTCCCCTCCTCTTTCCTCTTCCTGCCCGCACCCACGGACTCACAGTCCACTCTAATAGAAACGAAAGCTTCAAGACTTCTTCTTTTTCATTTATCTCCAGCACGAGTCCCGGAACCAAAGATGACGCCTTTAAGCTTACTTATCTAGAGGTTCGCTTCTCAGTTGTACACTTGACTCTTTTACCTTGGTTGCCCCATGGGAATTTTCGTCAAACGAGTCGAACGCATGCCTTATTCTCAGGGAAACAGCTGGTTATGGAGTGTGGATGGGGTAAACGTCTTGGTGGATCCCATCTTGGTGGGAAATCTGGATTTTGGGGTGCCTTGGCTGTATGATGCTGCCAAGAAGGTTTTAACCAACTTCCGGGTAGTTTATTCCTCCTATCTTCTTATTCTTGGTTTCATTTTGGTACATGGATCGTACTGTGGAGGTCTGATATAAAACCAGCCTTAACTGTGTAACGATCCATTGAAGGAAGCTCGAGAATCTCCCGGAGGTAGACTGTCTACTGATTACGCAGAGCCTTGATGATCACTGCCATGTGAAGACGCTGAGACCCCTTTCAGAGAAACTTCCTAATCTGCCCGTATTCTCCACTCCGAATGCAGAATCCATTTTAAGACCACTCTTTAGAAATGTAAGTTTGATGATCATTTGGTTCTTTCCCTTGTTTATGCCTTTGTTGTTTCATATCGATTTGCTAAACTTCATATATCATCATTCAACAACAACAACAAAGGCGCAAACTATCACCTTTTCTCTTTTGAAATGCTTAAAATTCAATCTTTGATAAATCTTAAGAAGCTATCTATGCATTAGGGGCATTATTATTTAACGAGCACCAGTGGATTTAAGTTTGATGTTGATTTTTAGTAAAGAGATGGTCTTTATTAATTTTTTTAAGTTTCTCTCAGGTGGGATGAGCTAAGGCACGTATAAGCACGCTGAAATATTTTTGTAGCATTTAAATTACTTCTCTTGGTAACTTTTATTATTCACTTGTTCAGCTCTCTGTATTATAATTTATTTCATGCTCCTGGAGTTCTTCAATGAGATTGAACGCCATTGATTGTCTCGTAGTGCATTGTAACTAAATAATGGAATTCCTTTCAATCCTTTGTTTCAGACATGGGGCATTCTCATGAAAGAAATCTTTCTTATTCTTTAAGTTTCATGCTATCCACTAGACATAGAGGTGCACAAGCGTACGCGGTACACAACAATTTTTGAATTGAATTCACTGCTTACTGTTAAATAATGTTCCTTTCATAATTTGGCTGTAGAATGGCGTCATTGAAACTCAGTTCTGAAAAAAGGCTAGTTGAATGAATCAGCTGTTCTAGTCTTTAACTTTCTGATGGATCAAATCCGTTTCCAGTGTGATATTTGAAAACTTTAAATACTTCTACAGGTAACGTATGTAGAACCTGGCCAAACTTCTGAATTTGAAGGCAGAAATGGAGCAAAACTCAGTATCCTTGCCACTGCAGGTCCTATATTAGGTCCTCCATGGCAGAGGCCAGAAAATGGGTAAATTGATTGGTCCTTGACTATCATCATAATCTGTTGAGTAGTTATAATTTTTAATTCCTTCATAGCGGCATTTGTTTGAGCCGCTGATTATCAAATTGAAACTATGCAAATGTGCTATGAACGGCCTTTTCCTATGATGATATTAATTCATCTGATATTTCAATGGTTCTAATTATTCCACTCACATTTTTCTTGTGCCCTTGTCGAGTTAACTGATCAGACAATTCACTGGCAGGTACATTATCTCATCAAGAAGAAGTAATATGAAACTCTACTATGAACCACACTGTGTATACAACAAGGTTTTTCTACAAGAATATAAGGTGGACATAATCATCACTCCTGTCATTAAACAGCTGCTTCCTTCATTCACCTTGGTATCAGGACAAGAGGATGCAGTTCATCTTGCAAAGCAACTGCAAGCAAAGTATACATTTTTGATTTATTTGTGGTGGATCAGCATATCCAACCATATAACTTGAATTTTTTTTTTTCAAGGTACATTGTTCCAATGAAGAATGGTGATCTGAATAGTAAAGGGTTTCTGTCGAGTATTATTCGGTCTGAGGGGACGGTCGAATCGTTTAAGGTATCTGTTTGCACTATTTATCATAATATTGATTAGTGTGCGCTGGTGCATTTTAAACATTATACTTTTAGGAACAATGTTTAATAAGGAGTATCAGGGCGTGTTTTAAACATTATTTATCAGAATATTGACAATAAATTTAATAGAGTAGGATATAGTTTTAGCAGTTCTAGCTAAGTCCATTCTCTCTATAGCAAGTTTTGAAATTGTGCAATTGGGTATTGAGGCATTTTCTTTCCTCAAGGTAAGGTATAAGCCTCGAGGCATTCTAAGGCACAAGTCTGAGAATAAAAAAATTATTCAAAATAATGTTGACCTTCTTATATATGTCATAATTCGAAATGCCCACAAATCAAATTTGAGATTTGAAGCGACGCAAAATCAAAATGATGACGAAAATGGTCGAACGACCTTCGACGAACAGCCGCCATCGTGTTCAAAATGTCGAAATCGAATATATAAAATCTAACGAAGAATCGAAGTCATCGAAATGCTCAGTCGAATGCCGACGCGATATCGATAATGATAAAACGACTGCTCATTTAATTTTGCCATTCAAAAAACCTATTAAATGAGATTATCCGCGCTCAATTCGGACGAGTCTACGAACGCGTCGGCGGTCAGTAATAATCGCATTTTGAACCGAAAGTCGCCAAACGACTCTCTTCGTAAAAGCGCCGCTCAATCCGAATGTCAAAATTACCTGAAATTGATATATAATTTGACTAAGATTGTCGCTTAAAATTTTATCGAAATTAACACTTATTTTGAGATAAATCCATCATACATTCTATACTTACCCCATGTGAAACGGCTGCAATTTCTATTTCACGCGCGTGACAAGGTCTTTTCGGTCGAACATCGGGATCTCTCTCGAGGGCAGGCCAAATAGCTCGATCTTTTTCCGTTAGAACTCCAGAGCCGAAGCCTAAGCACGATATTCTCCTCTGACTGTCCGGCTCTCCCGTTTGAGCTTCACAGCCGAAGCGGAACCAACATAATCGGAGACTCCCTCCTGTCTAGCTCCCGCACAGCCTGCCGAATGATCCACCGATTCCACACAACAACTCCACCGTTTACCATTCTAGCTCCTCTCCTCGGTCCTTGGTGCGAGTAGCTTATTCGTTTCTCCTGTTCTGCTATAATAATTCTTGTTAGGCATGGCGAGGATAAGCAGTCAATAGCTTCTGATAAGAGTAAACCTAAAGAGTTGTTTCGAAAGAGGAAGAGAGTGAGAGAGAGGGGAGATAGACAAGTACCAGGTACTGAAGGAACTCGGGTCCGGTAACTTCGGTGTGGCGAGGCTGATGCGGCACAGGGAGACGAAGGAACTCGTCGCCATGAAGTATATTCCGAGAGGCCAAAAGATCGACGAGAACACTGCGAGGGAGATCATCAATCACCGCTCGCTCCGGCACCCTAATATTATTCAGTTTAAAGAGGTAGTATTAACGACCACTCACCTTGCGATCGTTATGGAGTACGACGCCGGTGGAGAGATTTTTGAGCGGATCTTCAATGCCGGAAGATTCAACGAGGTTGAAACGAGATATTTCTTCCAGCAACTCATTTCTGGCGTCAGCTACTGCCATTTCATGCAAATATGCCACCGTGATCTCAAGCTTGAGAACACTCTTCTCGATGGAAACCCAGCACTGCGGCTAAAAATCTGTAACTTGGATACTCTAAGTCGTCGCTGCTACACTCGAGGTCGAAGTCTACAGTAGGCACGCTGGCGTACATTGCGCCAGAGGTCCTCTCCCGCCGGGAGTACGACGGCAAGCTTGCAGATTGTCTAGTCTTGTGGTGTAACTCTATATGTTATGCTGGTAGGTGCTTACCCATTTGAGGATCCAGAAGATCCCAGAAACTTCAGAAAAAAAAAAAAACCACTGGGAGAATCGTGGGAGTTCAGTACAAGATATCTGATCATGGCTCTCACAGGTCAAACCAAGTTCTCGCCCTTTAATCAAGAGTAAAATAATATACTTTTTATGCATGATGTTTGAAAAGTAAGACAACATCCAGCTAAGGGGTTTATAATTCTTTTATCTTGTTTTATAACCTAAGCTTTAAGTAAGTTTATGAGTTATTTATCTGGCATCTCCTTTCCGGCATCTTCGTTGCCAATCCAATTAAGGCGGCAATTGAAATTTCATCCCGTGGAGAAGAACTTGAAAACTGCAATCATTGAAGGGGATGTAATCGGAGGAACCTGCGTAAATAGACGTTGTGTTCCATCTAGAGCTCTTCTTGGCGTGAGTGGTAGAATGCATGAACTTCAAGTGGAGGATCACTTGAAGTCAATGGGCTTGCAGATTTTAAATCATAATTATGATAGACAAGGTGTATCTGATCATGTAAATAACCTTGCATCAAAGATTCGCAGCAATTTAACCAGTTCATTGAAGGCTCTTGGTGCAGACATCCTGACGGGAGTTGGCACGATTATTGGAACTCGAGTTATCAAGCCCTTAAGTTGGAATGAGTTCCAGAATGGATTGCTATTGTTGGAAATGTATATATTGGCCTTAAATTTAGTGATGTTTACACAACCCTTGGAAGTGAGGTTACTTTTGTTGAAGCTTTAGATCAACTTATGCTTGGATATAATCCTGAGATAGGGAAGTTGGCTCGGAGAAACCTCATTAATCCCTGAAGAATTAATTTCCACATTGTTGTATTTGCTAAGATCACTCCAGCTAGGGATGATAAACCTGTTCAAATCAAACTAATTGATGCCCTTAGGATACCTTGGAGGACTACGGCCGTAGTGCAAAGACACCAGTTATGCCAGAAAATTAAGGTCAAATAGACTCCCCTGGGAAGATGAGGCCAAAAATTCAAATTGATAGAAGACTTAATTAATTTAATACAAAATGAACTTCGCTTAAAATTAAAATCTAGGTTAAAATTGCGGTGTTTTGAAGACCACATGATCAAGAGACCACGATCGTAGTGTCCAAAGACACTAACCGCATGCTTAGTAGGAAGGTCGAATACTCATGCGTACGTCGGGAGGTTATCGAAATTCAGATTGACAGGAGACTTAAACATGATCAAATAAAAGTATTAATAAGCTCAAAGCAAATTTAGATAGAAAAATAAATCAAAATTAAACTTTTATATGAAATTCTAAAAGTCTTTAAATAAGAATGATCTTAGAGGGGACTCGACGACTTGACATCATAAATAAGAGACTTTATTGAACTTGAGGTTTGTCTCTAACAAGAATAAAATTCAAGTAAAGCCCTTGATTTTGATAGTTGCCTACGAAGCTTCTCGTGATCAATGACTAAGTTTTATCAAACTTAAAGAACTCAATGAGCTATGAACTAAATGCAAACAAATGAATATTAATATAAATAATTAAACAAGTGAACAAAATGCGTTAATTAAGACATTCTTAAATACACTCGCATGGGTCCCAACACTATGTTGAATGCTTAAACTTAGTGTCTGAGGATGCTGCGTGGGTTGATTCTCGGTTTAGTTTTAGGATTGGGTCCAGGTTAACAAAACTTAAAAATCTATTATAAGAATTTCAACTTAGTAAAATATTTGAGAATTTACGCGTAGAGATCTGATCCTTGGAGATAAACATAGTTGATAGATCTAAAGCCGAATATATTTGATCTCAATCAATTAACCACGATAATGGTAGTTAAATGAAAAAATTTAACTCGAATGGATACTTCAATCAAATATGATTACATCTCAAAATAAATTAATTTAGATCAATCTCAATCCAAATGTAGAATTTAAATTATCATTGAGATAGAAATGTCTAAATGAAGTTCTATTTTTTAAAAAACTTAAAGCTAAAAATCCAATTCATCTTCCGCAATTATTTGTCGCAGGTAACAAATTAAGAAAATCCTGGGCTTACAGCGAGCTAATGTCAAATCAAGTGCAATAACTATTTACTCAAACAATCTCATGCCAATGGCGACATGAATTTATCTTGTGTGGCGAGAGGCTACACGATCGATTTGATGAGTCCTCTCGACGTAGCGCCAAATAGAATCATTATATCATGGCCACGATGTAGATGTTCCCCAATGACTCGCTTTGAGGTGAACCATGCAGATACTGAGTAAAAAAAGTCATCTCTGTTAGGTAGATTTAGCCAGTATCCAAGACAAATACCTCCCAGTTCAAAGGATTTTGGACGACGTAATGTGTTCCGACAGGATTCTTCTACGTCATCGACTACTTCCTCCCGACTAAGTAGACTGGACTACCAGATGATAACCATGAGATCTGGACGCCATCGCTCCCCAATCATCTGCTTTAAGTTAAATATAAAGAATTTCATAAATCCAAATTTCTAAAATTCCACATGCTGCTATTATACGCTACGCACTAAGCGATCTAACGAGTAGTCTTAATCGAAAGTTCTCTCTCAGCATTAAGAGGAGTAATTAACTAGCTACCTATAGGAAACCCAACGAGATCTAAAGTCCTCACAAAATGAGGCGAAATCTCTGGATAGTGTCTTATATACTATCTCATCTATTTTTTGAAAATTACACCGACACTTTAAATCACTCTCTTCATCGGAGAGGTCGGTGGCGAATTTTCGGAGTCCAAAAATAAGAAATAGTATACTACTATCAAAGTATGAAGTAAAAATTTTATGCTCACATTTTAATATCAATTTATGAAAAAAGTGTCATACAGTGATACAAACCTAAGATATTAAAGTATGAACATAATAAGTCTCTCCCACTCCCAAATCGACATTAATAAATAATATAAGTCATCAAGGTTAGAATTTATAAATTCAAAAATCTCTTCGCACTTTTATCACTTAATGAGTTTTATTAGAATCATCATTGTAATGAATTGCTTTCTTGTTTTCCTCATTTTCAGTTGTGTCAATTTCTTTCCACTCTTATGTCTCAATTTTTATGGCAATCATCTTTCTCTTCCTTAATCAAATAAAACCAATAAGGATATTAATGCAAATTTAAGTCAATGACTATATTGATAGCTATATAACTTCAATCACATAAATTTTTATAGGAACCGAACAAGATAGATTTTCTATTAGAAGAAATAATAGAGGGTTTTTGTTAATATAGCATTGTTTTTATAAATCAACTTAAATTCTAAAAATGAGGTGCACTCATCAATTTTGAGGTGAGGGTGTGCCTCGTATTGTGAAATTTCAAACAATGCTTCATATAATAGGCACATACTGAAGCTGAGTTATGATATGTACATGTTAAGTTGTCTAAGATTTTACATTGGCACTTAAATATCATCTTGCAATGTGTCTTTGCTTGAATTACGAATTTCAAATTATTTGTTCAGGAATTACTGAAGAAGGAGCTTCCGGATGCAGATGTTCTTGAGCCTCGGCCAGGGGTGCCTCTTGAGATTTCAGGGTCTCCGATTTCCCATTGAAGCGGCTTCTATTCTCTAAGGCAAGTTCCCTTTGCATCGTTTGCAAGCAAAGCGGCTATAAAAAGTAACTTTTACGTATGCCATAATGCTGAAAAGTGCTCATACATTAAAATTCCTTCTGAAGGTCATGATATGAGTTTGTCAGAACAAAATTATAACCTTCTTCTTCACATTCCAGCTAACACTTATTGATAAACATTCTTTTTTTCAGACAATCAAAGCTTTCAATATGATGAATTAAATTTATGCAAACACCAATAGGAAGTTTTTGTAAAATTTTTTCAATCTCAGGGAAAGCAAACGTGCATGTGATCGAAATGTATTTACTTACAACAAATCTATGCAAGATCCATGAGGATTTTCTCATGTGTAGAATATTTAACTCTTTGTCACTTACATGGCTGCACAGACTGATTAACTTGCAAGAAGAGATGAAGAAAGGGAATAATGGAATTCAAATAGAAAGGATAAAAAATCCACTTTGCAACTATATAAGAAAACCACCTCTAAATCATGAAGACATGTACATCAGCCTATTATAATCATTATTTTTTCATGAAGACGATGACAACAACGAGCTTTTATCCCACTACGTGAGTTGGCTACATGAGTCCTTCTATATTGTGTTCTATTAATTGTCAAATTCTCATTTAATTCTAATAAAATAAGATTATTTATTTATACTTCCTAATCAAGTCTTCTTAGATCTATCTCTATTGTTCTTAACATAGATCAAATCTAATATATCTACTCTTCTAACTGGATCATCATATGATTGACATTTTATATGACCAAATCATCTAAGATGACTCTCTTGAATCTTATCTGATGACATTTTATTTCTTCGTGAAAACATGAAAACAAGCTTAGGAAATGCATGGTATGACAATAATGTAGCTTTAAATTGGTTTACATATATTATGTTCAGATACAATATGTTTAATTTTATATTATGACGACAAATTGAATATTGGTGGAGACTTTCTTCAAACATATACTGGTGGAAAGAACCGTCTTATACAGATCCAATGACAGATTAATTTTGAAAACCTGTAGAAGCGAATTTTAAGATCATTGAAATTTGATTTAACACGGTTTGGTGTAAGTCTCATATGTCGGTTTCTTGTTTGGTACTGGATTTATTTCATCTCTAATAACTAATGATGAAGTATGCGAGGTCATTATCAATGATGCATGCCTACAATATTTAATTATCTATGTTAAAGTTGAGAAAACAAGGAATGAAGAAAAAACACATAATATTGAGGAGAGTCAAATACCTTCAATTTGAATTGAATACATCACACCAACCTCACAATTAACTTCTCACACGGAAATGAATCAGCCATTTTTTAGGTATGTACAATAAAATTATTATATTATCTGTAAGATAACACCTTTATTTGGTTAGATCTTTTTCATTACATTTTAATTGACAACTCTGCTGAAGAATATGAAACTGCTCTATTCAAAAATGTTTATTATGCTGGAACAAGTTCTGATATTAGGGGTGAATCATTATCTAATGATGATGATGGGTATCAAACAATGTCTAGTGTAACAAATAGCGAGACTAATGACAGTAATAGTGAGAATTCCCAAGAACAATGGGCAAGCTTTGGGGGTGACAACTTGTTAAGAGATTACTATTTTAGAACAAGTTTAGCTGAAAACACATGCTATCCAATAATGAATATATTCAAACTTGTCAAATAGTTTAGGAGCAGGACGATGAGATAACTTTTGATAGACTATCAAATGATTCTAATTTTTAAAATGAAAATTACATTCTGGATGAGCTACTGGAAGGGATGTGTTTTCATGATAAAATGCAGTTTAAATTCACTCTTCAGGGGTGATATATAACTAATAATGTTGAGTATGTGATATATCCAACAAGATGCTTCATGCACTATGCATATAATATGATCGCATTAGACTTTGTATGTGACATCTACATGTTAGCTCAAGCAAGAGATTAAGCGATGGTTGGATGATAGCCCCTATAGTGTCTTCACATACTTGTACTCGTTCAGTTTTGAATAGTAGACATAAATGATATAATTCACACTTCATTAGTTATTTCATATGACTTGCGAGCAAATATTAGCTAGATTTGAAACTAAAAGAAATTATGTCGTATGAAATCAAAATTTAATATTAGAGCGTCCTATATAAAGGCTTGAGATGCACATCAAAAGACGATCAATGTTATTTTCATTAGTTGGGAAGAATTTTATTGTTCTTTAGATAAGTTCATGGCCACCGTATATACAATTATGCTGGGATCACTATATCAAATACATTCAACTGAAACAAATCGCTTTCAACACATATTTTGGTCATTTGAGCCTTTTATAATAAGTGGCAGTGTTGTCAGTCTATATTAAGTATGGGCGTCACATTTCTATTAGATAAGTATAGAGACACTCTTTTCATTGTTGTTGGGATTGATGCAAATAACGGTCTATATCAATTAGCATTTGCAGTAGTCGAAGCAGAAAATGTGTCATGGATATGGTTCCTTCAAACACTACAAGACTTGATTCCATTAATCTTCACAAGAAATAATTTATATATCTGATCGACATGCTGGCTTTAGGGTGCCAAAAAAGCTTATTGTTTGCAAACAGCTCATGTTCGGCTCCTTAAGTAGCTCGTGTTTGGCTTGTTCATTAACTAAGCGATCCGAATACGAACAAATATTTCAAGCTCGATTTATAAATGAGCAGAACATGAACAATCCTTTATTCGATCGGTCGTGATGATAAATAAAAATTATACAAACACATATATATCACAACTGCAAGCATGATTTAGTGGTTAAAGCTTTTATTATGTACAAGATTGGCCGAGGTTTGAATCCCCCCTCTCATAGATTTTTCAGATTATTGCATTGCGAGCCATTTCGAGCTGATATGAGCCATTTCGACAATTCAAGCTGAATACGAACAGTGAAATTTCGAGTCATTTCGAACACGAGTCGAACACGAACAAAACAATTTTTAAATGAGCTGAATACGAACAAGGGTTCGGTTCGCTCAAGCTCGGCTTGTTTACACCCTCAGTTGGCTTGGTTCGTGGCAGTAAAAAAATTATTTCTTGGGCCACGCATTTACACTGCCTTTGACATCTTAGGAAAATTTTAAAATTGACTCGTTGAACTATGAGTAATTTAGATGTAAAGTTCATGTGTCAGATGATATACGTTACAGGTAACATAGATGATATACGTACATTCAGACTTACATGATGGATATCAATAACATCAAATAGGAAGCTTATGTTTTGGTCGGTTGTTAGAGATGTCGTAAAGTAATTTTTGACTCATGATGGTGGATATCAATACGACACAATGATCACCATTGTATTTGAACGTTTCAATGGCATTTTGAAGCGGACTCATGGTTTGTTTATATAAGTACTAATTACAGTTATCTATTACAACATTGTGTCTGTTTTTTAAAACGCCTTTAGACGATAACAAATCTAATTAGGTAAAATTAGTCGGTCTTTTCCTTACCTGTGAAATATATTTTACAATGTAATGAGCATGAAGCAAGAAAGTGTCTTGAACTAACATGGATTAACATACATGAGTACCAGGTGTTTGATATGTCATCCAGATGATTTAAGATAACACTATTTGAACAAAATTACTATAGCTTCACATGTAGACAACCTCAATTGTACCACATGCCTTGCCACATGTGATAGTTACATTAGGCCAAAGACATTTAGGTCACATCCAGTATGTCTTATATTATTACACTTTAGAATTCTACTGTAAGACATACGAGATAGAGTTTCATGTTATACTTGATCGAAGTGAGTGGCTAGATCATATGTGTGATCGGATTGTGATTGAGTTGACACTACCAAATGTCAAAAGGAGAGTTGGTAGATCAAAAATAAGAAAGTATAAGAATACAATGAATTAGAACATATCACAAAGTGACATAATGTACTGTTTGTGCAGAAATGTTGGACATAATAGGACAACATACCCTCAAAATCGACAACATAGGAGTTTATAGATAAGATTATGCTCTGCAAGATGTTTACTATTGTAATGTTGTAGCTCTTTGTTGTACCGTTTTATAGTTCTTTGCTGTAGGTTTGTTGTAGCTACTTGTACCTCTTTAGTCTATGTTATATTTTTTTTTACATCTTATTGAAGTAACTCTAATTTTATTGCTCTTTATTGTACCTTTTTGTAGCATTATATTATAGCTATTTATAGCTCTTTAGTCTTAGTTGTTCCCTGGTGCACCTTATTTTAGGTCCATGTCGTAGCATTGTTTTGCTTAGCTCTTTGTAGCTTTTTTGTTGCCTTATATTGTAACTTTGTGCTGTAGCTATTTGTAGCTCATCATAGTTGCTCTCCGTTATATCTTTTTTTAGCACTTTATGGTAGCTCTATTTTTTTTGCCTTTATAGCCTTTTGTTGCCCTATGTTGTAGCTTGTAGCTCTATGTTCTTATTACATCATATTGAACTATGTGTAATAGCTCATTATTATAACTCTTTGTTATAGCTCTTTATTGCACCTCTTTATTGTAGCTGTTTAATATGCAAGTTTATATTTGTATGTCTTATATGTTTGTTGTTCTCGTACTTGATATGTATAATATTTTCATCATATTTGTTTGAATATATGCTTTGCATAGTGCAATGGTGACCAAGAACAAGGAAAATGTAGACGTCTGGAGACCGAGGGGATGGTCCAACAGATTATGTAAGTCCAAGTTCACAACATCATCGCCATTCATTCGGTAGATGTGAGCACATCTATATGATATGTCATAATGTTAGTATGTTTTGTAATTTTATTTCAAATAACATGGCATTTAGTGATTGATTATTTTCATGCGAACATGACACAATGTTTGAGGCAGCATCTCATCCACTAGTATTTAGAGAGTGATTAGTGAACTGTCCTAGATTCATGAGTGGTTTGACTGTTCATAACGGTATATATTAGTTGAACCATCACTTATTGACTACTTTGTTTGAGAGATAGTCATCACAGACAAATACATTCCACTTGGCGGTTGGTGAGATACGCTAGAATGTAGCTATAATTTAGGGTGTTTGGATTAACGAGCCTCCTATTGTTAGACCTATTGTAGTGGGGGAAGGTAAGCGGTGGACATCTTGGCCGGACTGCTGTGATGAGTTCTTTGGTAGACATCCACAATCTGGTGTTGTATATCATAACTAGTGCAGCCCCATGTTACCTTAACATTTAGTATGGGATAGGCTCAAGTGCAAACATGTTTGTCGTTTGATAGTTGCGGTGGTTATTTTATAGAGACTCATATATAGATCTTCTTGAGGTTGTGTTTATTATGCACATCAGAGCATACATTATGTTTACTCTCGGATGTTTTCTTCTACCGGACACATCTGGGTTGGAGGTTTATTTCCAGTATCTATTGTTAATAGAAGATATTAACTCTTTTGACAGGTACTTATTAGGAGGTGTTGTATTAGCACACCTATCTAGGGATTTGCACGAGTCTATAAAGTCGAAGTGTACCAACATGATAGGTTGTTTACATTTATTATATGTTTAGTCTTTGGAGCATATAAATGTTGGTCGGTTTACACTATACATATCTTATCCAACATAGCTGGACGGGTTGAGCATCGGTTGTAGGTAGAATGAATGTTATTTGCGTGAGATGATTCCAGCTCATATAAGAATTTATAGAAGAATTTGACGAGATGCTCTAGAGCCAGGTTAGTTGCATAAATAATATGTTGATAAAATTCATTAGAGAAATTCATTATTTTTTATTTTTTTTTAAATGCTTAGGTGATCTTAGAGTCATATAGATGTTGAGCTCCACACATGATCCACAAGTCGGATTAGATTTATGGAGCAAATTTGACGGGCTTTAGATGCAATATTGCTCAAATCAGAGCTGAAATGCATTGAGCATCGGTGAAATTGGTTGAAACGATCTCGACGAATAATAAACGCCATCGCGTTTAACGTCGAAATTGACAATATACATATCGATAATTCACGCCGATCGATCGAGGAAATCCATCGACCGCTTACGCATATCGAGTCTTATATCGACGACGCTTCAAACCACTCGCTCATAAAATTGATTCTTGCTAGCTTTAAATATTGAAATCTATCAAATGAGAAGTCCACGCCAATTTGGACGAGTTCACGCTAACGCTTGAAGCGGAGACGATAATGCACTTTTTGCGAAAGTGACCCAATTCCGAATGGAACCAAAATGAGCTCGTTATAAAAGACTGTCAAGGCTTAACATCGAAATTACCTTGAATAGATATTCAATTTAACTAAGTTTGTCACACTTAAAATTTTCATCAAAATTATCATGTATTTCGAAATAAATTTACCTAATTATTTCTTAATCACATCCAGTCAACACCTTCAAACTTGCACCCGCTCATTCTTATGCCTCTACCTCCCATTCAACCAATAAAGAGCTACCACGTCACCTTCCCCTTACTACCCACGTGAAGACCCTCTGTTTCGCTCTCTTCTCGTTCATCCCGTGAAGGGACACGCAAAAATGAACACATCCCTATCTTTTTCACTGCTGGCCAGAGAGCTCGATCTCTCGGTTGGAGCTCCACAGTCGAAGCCGAAGCTCCCCCTTCCCGTCCGTCTCCGTCTCCTCTGTCGAGTAAGCTGTTGCGTCTTCTAGCAGCAGCCGAACCGAGCCGAACACCATCGCTGCTGCTCGAAAAAGAGAAGGGGGACATCGCGAAGGTGACTATCGTCTTACCTCCACTGCCCTTCTCGTGCTTCTGCTTGTCTAAATCCCATAAATCAGTTGTTTTAGTGGATTGCACAAGGACCCTTGACGACAAAGAAGCCACGAAATCACGGCGGTAGCTCGTTGCATCAACAAGAGCAGTTGCGTCTGAAGAAGAAGAGGTGTTCAGCAGACTTGCAGATTTGTTAAATCCGCCTAATGCCGCGGTTTACTAAATCCGAGATTTAAGGGAAAACGAAGGAGAAACGAGATTTCAAAATCTGTGGTTAGTGATGACTTCCTTATCAAGTTACATGAAAGGAAGAGATTTGAAAATCCCTCATCAGTTAACAATCCTTCAAAGGGGTATACAACCTCATTCAGGAAAAAGTGCAGAGTACTTCCCTTTTATGGCTGTTGATAAATTTAGATCTCATATTACGAAGACTGCATTGAGGTCTCTAGCTATCCATCTTCAAGAAGACCAATCTTATTCTATGGTTGAAGAGACATTGCCTGAGATGTACCAGGACGGTTGAATTGTATGCTAGCTCAACCTAGAGTAGAGAAGCGAGAAGTCATGACTAATGTTTGCTAGGAAAGCGTCTACGAGATCGCGACGTATGAAAGAGAAGATGAGCACTTGAGCTGTGCTGATTCAACTTAAATCAGCCCAATGTCGGGATTTACTTAATTCAAAATTCAAGCACTTAGCTTAAATCCTATTTGTGATGCGTTTGGCAATGAGCGGAACCCGTATGCTCTCTTTGTAGCACGGCAGGAAAAACTTGTAGGCGACATTCGCGGCCCGATGGGGAAAATTATATGATTTCTTTTGTGCAGGTAACCTATACACGCTCTTTGTACTGTGGTAGGGAAGAAGATACTTAGGCCATTATTTATACTACTTATACACGCTTCAGCGTGGTGGCGTCTCCCGAGCATCTATGAGCGAGCGTGGGAGGTTTAATTTTGGATTAATAATGGATTCAAATGAACTTAAGTATGATCTAAATATAGCTTAAATAAAAAAGAGATTTAAGCAAGATTTCATAGACCAAAAAAAGAAAGCATAATAACAATTAAAATAAAGAATTAAGAAACAAAAGGAAAATTTACAAAATAAAATTAATTGAAGAAAAGGACTTATTAGGGGACTTAGAACCTTACTCCAAAAGACAACCATAACCTCATGCACTTAGAACCTTCAAAACACTAAATATAACTAAATAGAATTGAATGAAAATGAACTGAACAGTCTATTTATTTATAAACAGGAAAAAATGCTCTATGGGAGTCGCTTAAAATAAAGCAAGCTATATAAAGACAAATTTCGCCGCCCAAATAAAGCTGAAATTTTTGAAAGAACATCTTACTATAAATCTAAAATAGAATCAAGTTAAAATTAATATGTAATTTCAAAATTTATACGCCACCGGATCTGCAACACGAATCTAGAAGCAGACAGAAGACGTTGACTCAAATTTTAAATGAATCATGCGTGCACCATAAATTCCCTTCAACATAACTAGTGTGTAATTTGTGCAAACATTCAAACGGGATGAATGTTATGTGCATGCATTTTATTCAATACAAATACTTTAATTTTCATTCAAAAAATATTGAATTGAAGTGAACCATGCATGAATCACGATACAAATCATCTTCTAATTTAAGTATTTTAAAATTTATGCTAACACTTATATTTAATAATTTATACATGCATTGTAAGACAATTATATGTTTAATTTATTTGTATTGATATATGTATAAGTGCTTTAGAAGATATCGAATTCTCTGAAATGCATGCGTCCACCATAAATTCTATTCACATAACTACTGTGTAATTTGTGCAAACATTTAAACGGGATGAATGTTATGTGCATGTATTTTATTCAACACAAATACTTTAATTTTCATTCAAAAAATATTGAATTGAAGTGAACCATGCATGAATCATGATGCAAATTATCTTCTAATTTAAGTATTTCAAAATTTATGCAAACACTTACATTTAATAATTTATACATGCATTGTAAGACAATTATATGTTCAATTTATTTGTATTGATATATGTATAAGTACTTTAGAAGATATTGAATTCTCTAAAATACATGTAAACATTTTTAACATAACTCACATGGGCCCCAACATTACGCTGAATGTTTAAACTTAGTGTCTGAGGATGTTGTGTGAGTTAATTCTCGGTTTGGTCCTATGATTGGGTTCGAGTTAACAAAATCTAAAAATTCAATTATAATATTATAAAACTTTCAACTTAGTAAAATCTGAGAAGTTAATTCTGTCATATAACTACAAAAGATAAATCTAAACTTATTGATACAGCTTCTTAAGTTCAAGTTCCCAAGTGAAAAGTCCTAAACTTGATCCTTTACACTCAAGCTAGATTTGACAAGTTTAGAGGATTATAAATTTTGAGAATTTAGACCAAATCCTCTGTAAAAAGTAGAGTCGCCTATTAGAACAATAGCCATGTGATCGAGGCTATCACTACTAAGGTTTAAATGATCAATCTTTATATATTCAAATTCAAATCAATTGTAAAATGATCAAATATTCAAATAAAAAATAAATTAAATGAAATTAATTATTTAAATTTAAAATTAAAACCATTCATCCCTCCGCAATTGTTTGTCTGGGGGGTGACAAATTAAGAAGACTTCTGCTCATAAAGAGTTAATGTTAAATAAAATGCATAACTATTTTCATACTCAAATAATTTTAAGCTCGTAAGGACGTGACCTGTGTCCTTTGTCTGTCTGATTTTGTCACAAAATAACACCACATAAATGACAGTTATGACCAGAGCCCTCTCACCGGGTGGTTCACCGTGATATGAAACCACTAAATTACGGTCACGACCGCAACCCGTATGTTCTCCAACTGCTTTGCTCTTTGAGCTGTGAATTATAGAATATATTTTGTTAGGCAAAAAGCCCTCTGTTAGCTAAGATTAACTTATATTTGTCCCTTAGACAAACTCCACCCTGTGTCTACAGACACCTTGACGACGTAACCATTCGACAAGATTCTTTCCGGAGACCCTCCTCACTAAGCTGACCATGGACCAAGGATAAACCCTGACGAATCAAGATCGATCAACGCCATCGTTCCCCAAACATAAGTTTTAAATTAAATAATGAATCTCATAACATTTTAAACTCCACTCATTGCTTTTATATACTCGTTGTTTAGCGATTCATCGACAAATTTAATCGAAAGTACTCTCAAGATAGAGGGTAATTAACTATAGGTGCTTGCGTCTATAGAAAACCTGGAACTAGATCTAAAGTCCTCACAAAATGAGGGTGAAATCTTTGAGTAATGTCTTATCTACTATTCCATCTGCCTTCTGAAAATTTACCGACATAAATCATGCTTTCCTCATTGAGAGGTTAGTGGCGAATTTTGAGTACAATGTCATATATACATATGCGTTCTTAATATTTTTTTATATTGAGATGAGATATGAAAGTATCAATTAGTTGGAAAAAAGTTGAGTGATACCTTCCAAATCGTATTTTAAGACGGTTTGGTCTGGCACCCAAAGTTGATGTAGCACCAAGTGATCTTGCCTTCAAATGATTTAATGGTCGAGAGAAGACATATGTTAATTGGATGGATTACTACCAACCATACATTACACGATGGGAGAGTTGATTTTGTTGTCGTAGCATATGCTTCTTCACATGATATTGATCCGACGATCAATCAATACATGATGTGGTATTGGTCATGAGCTTTACTATACATGTTGAAGACATTCATAGTTCTCAAAGTATTTATTACCTCGAGCGGAAGCGATTAATGATAAACGAAGTTATAAGTTTATGTTTTATAATGAATGAATATTAACGATTATTTTTTTATGTAGTGCGAGCATATATTAGATACAAAAGATATATTCTAGCCTTATATTAGGAGAGATGAAGATACATAATTTCAATGATCAGTCAACAAGTATGATGAGTTATGTAGGGAGCTGTGACAAAATATGTATATATTAGAGAGAAGCGGTATAGAGCGATGATGCAAACTACTTTTGTTGCACCAGCTTGTTTAGCCTTGAGGATGAGTCTTTGGTCCATCTTCACTTATCAGTACATATGCATATCATTCAAATTCACCTCCATTCTTATATAATAAATCCATGTTGAGTCAATTCCAGTCATCCAGAAGATAATCTCTCTCATCTACGATCTTCCACCATTTTATATGACACTTTCACATAGAGTGTATTATAATTCCCCATCCATCCATGAGCATTACCTGAGATACCTGAAACCACACCTATGAGTTTCTCACAAGACTCTACTGAGCAAGTAGCGAAAGAAGAGCATCAACGACAACATCATTTACGAGACCGTCCACTACGATCATCGGTTCATTACACTCCTGGGAGTGATGCGATTTTGCCTCGTAGACCTCGTTGGCGATAGTTGTTTCTTTATTTATGTTATATACACATTTTAGATTTTTTATTTGTATTTGTAGTTTGTATTAAGTTGAATTGATTTTAATTCAATTATGTTAATGCGAATGATATGCAAGTTAAATATGTATAACTATTACTTTTAATATATTGGATTGTAGCTCTTTCATATTTTTTAGCAAACCTTGGGGTCACTAAGCCCCTTGCTCAGCCCCACTAAATAGTTCAACTAATATTAAAGTGTGAACATATATAAAATCTGTGATTTGTTGAGTGAGAATCATCGAAAGTTGTAAACATGAAAGTTGTGTAAAATTTTATAAGCCTTCCAACGATACCAAACTCGCTCAATTCTGACATCATACTTGTGCGTTATGAGCAAAAAAATTGCGACTAGATATGTATTCTGTGTTTCACACCATGAAAAACGAGCATACATACAAACTACAGCTGATTGAATGAGAATTGTCGAAAGTTGTCAATATGAAAGTCATGGAGAATTTCGTAAGCTTTCCAACGATACTAAACTCACTCAATTCCGACACTAGATGAGTGCCTTTTTTTGCCCGTAATACAGTCATTTGGTGTCAGAATTGAGCTAGTTTGATATCATTGGAAAGCTTATGGTCTCCATAACTAATGTTGACTTTCGATTCTCACTCAATCAGCCATAGTTTTTATATATACTTGCTTTTTCACGGTGCGAAACCACTCTACAACAACTATTTAATTGTTTGATATGGAATTTGGCGGTTTGTATCTTTAACTTATGAAAATTTTCATGATTTTATTTCGACAACTTTCGACAATTTTCACTTGATAAATTGCAATTTTTATGTATGTTCCCACTTTAATATTAATTGAGTTTGTTAGTTGGGTTGAGCAAAGGACATTATCGACCCTTCATGCTAAAAAAAAAAAAATGAGAGCTACAAATAATAATTAATTGACACATGTTCAACTTATATATCATTCACATTAATATAACTAAATTAAAATCAATTCAACTTAATACAAATTATAAATACAAATAAAAGGCCTAAAATGCACAAAAATATGAATAAAGAAACAACTATTGCCAACAAGGTCGACGTGGAATCACATCAGTAATGAACTAAGTGGTCGATAATGGTAGTCTAGAATATTATTAATGCTCTTCTTTCTCAACATGCGAGGGGTGTTTGATGAAAGTATGATTTTAGGTATCAGTGATGCCCGTGGAGAGAGGGGAGAATTATGATACACTATATGCATAAAAAAGTCATAGATAGAGATGAGAGAGATCCATGATTGAAATTTATTCAACATGGATTCATTATATGAGAAGAAATGAATTATGTATATATATATATATATATATATATATATATATATATATATATATATATATATATATATATATATATATATATATATATATATATATATATATATATACATACATACATGGATCAAAGACTCATCCTCGCAAATTTGATGGTGCATCAAAAGTAGTACTTACATCATCGGTCTTGTACTTACTATCTAAAATATATATATATTTCATCATAGCTTCCTACATACTCTTCGTTGATCTTTGAGTATCTTCATCTCTTCCAAAATAAGACTGAAATATATGCTCATGCTGCGTAAAAAAATGGTCTTTAATATTCATTCATTATAGAAGCAAAACTTATAGCTTTCTATAAGCTTACTATTAATCGCTCTCTAGGTGCTCGAGAGTAATAAGTGCTTGGGGGAATTATGGGTGCCTTCAATATGTATTTTGACCATATCCACCTCATGTATCAAGTTTTACTTTAAAAAAAATGAAAGAACTACAATCCAATATATGAAACGAATTGTTACCCATGTTCAACTTATATATCATTCACATTAGTAGAACTGAATTAAAATCAATTCAATTTAATACAAACTATAAAAAAAGTCTAAAATGCATGCAAAATATAAATAAACAATTACATCAATGTAGGAATCAAGGTAACCAGATGAGACGTTTTAGGATTTATTACTCACACAGTGAGTAATCAAAAGTATGATTTTAGGTATCTTAGGTGATGCTTATGGAGAGAGGGGAGAATTATGATACACTCTATGCATAGGTGTCATATAGAATGGAGAGGGATCGTAGATGAGAGGGAATCACATCACTCCAAGAAGTGTAATGAACTAGTGGTCGTAGTGGACAGTTTCGTAGATGATACTATCGTTATTGCCCTTCTTTCTCAACATGCTCAGTAGGGTGTTGTGAGTAACTGAAAAGTATGATTTTAGGTATCTTAGGTGATGTCTATGGAGAGAGGGAGAATTATGATATATGCATATGAATGGGGAGGGACCAGATGAGAGGGACTACGCCATGAGGGAAATTTATTCAACATGATTCATTATATGAGTATGAAGGTGAATTTATGAATATATATATATATATAATATGGACCAACACTCAAAACAAAGGTTGAACAAATATCAAAGTAGTACTTACATCATCGCTCTATTTTACTATCTAATATATATATATATATATATATATATATATATATATATATATATATATATATATCACTTTCTACATAACTCATCGTACTTGTTAATTGATATTTGAAATTATGTATCTTCATCTCTTCCAAAATAAGACAAAATATATGCTCATGCTGCGTAAAAAAAGGGTCTTTAATATTCATTCATCATAGAAGCAAAACTTATAGCTTTCTATAAGCTTACTATTAATCGTTCTCTAGTTGCTCGAGAGTAATAAGTGTTTGGGGGAATTATGGGTGCCTTCAATATGTATTTTGAAGCCCATGGTCTATACCACCTCGTGTATCAATTGATTGCCAGATCAATATTGTGTGAAGAAGCATCTGCTATGACAATAAAATCATGTTTGTTCTCCCAATATATATGCTGTTGGTAATCCATCAATCAACATCGCTTTCTTTCTCACCATCTACTCGCTTAATGAATAATTGGTGCTACATCGCCTTTTGGTGGAAGATCAAATTGTCTAAAACCACCATATGGAAGGTACCACTCAACTCTTTTCAACATTACCGGTATCAAGCCTTATCTTGCTTATTAAGCAAATATTAGAACTGACGATGTAGGATCACTTAATTTTAAAATAATTATTTACATATACACTCATTTATGCATTTACATATTTCACACCCAAATTTTAATTTTACTTAAATAGCTAAATCTTTATTATTACATCAAAAATACCACTCGGTTCCAAGTGAAATGCACCTTTCAAAAGGCTAGTTTTATAAATATTCAAGTTTGAATGTGAAATAAAATGCATAATTCGGTATGTACAAATTTCCCAAATAATTAACCTCTCCAATGAATTTTATCAACATATTATTAATGTAACTAAACTGGCTCTGTAGTAACCCGTCAAGTTCATCTCTCTAAATTCTAATATGAGCTGGTGTCATCTCATATAGATAACCTTTATTCAACGTACAATCGACGCTCAACCCATCCAACTTTGTTGAATAAGGTATGTGTAGTGTAGGTCGATCAACATATATATATGCTCCAAGTACCAAACATGCAATAGGTGTAGGCAATATGCCATATTAATATGCTTAGGCTTTGCATACTCATCAATTCGAACACTTAAAATCATATCTACATTATGGAGCATGATTGTCATCTCACGAATATTTGTTTGTGGTGATTATTGCTCAACCAAAGTAGTCAGTAAGTGATGATTCAACCTAATATGATGTTATTGTGAAACACAGTCTAAATTAGCTTCACACAAACTACTCATAAATTTAGGACAGTTCACTAGCCACTCTGAGATGAGATGTTGCTTCATGCATCGTGGTCATGTTCGCATGAAAATAAACAATCACTAAATGTTATGTTATTTGAAATAAAATTGCAAAAAAAAAAAAAAAAAAAAACACCAACATTAAGATATACTAGATCTAGATGTTTAGCTCTGTGTCTACTATGTAATGAGGCGATACTAGAGTGAACTTCGGCTGGTGTTGACCTATAATCTGTTAGGCCCTCCTTGGGGCGCCTCTAATCTACATTCTCCTTGTTCTTTAGTCGCCATTGCACCTATGTAAAGCACATATTCAGACAAATATGATGAAAACATTATAAATATCAAGTAAAGAGCAATAAAGGATTATGAGTATATGTATAAGACATATAAATCTAAACTTATATATTAAACAACTACAATAAAGAAGTACAACAAAGAGCTATAACAAAGAGTTACAATAAGGAGCTATTATACAGTTCAATAAGATGTAATAAGAATAGAGAGCTACAACATAGGGCTATAAAGAGATAAAAAATAGAGTTATTATAAAGCGCTAAAAAAGGTACAACAGAGAGCAACTACGATTAAAAAGCTACAAATAGCTACAACATAAGACAACAAAGAGTTACAACATATGACAACAAAGAGCTACAACACGGAGCTACAATAAGGTGCAACAAAGAACAAGTAAGACTAAAGAGTTATAAATAACTACAAGATAACTACAAAAGGTACAATAAAGAGCAATAATATTAGAGTTTAATAAGATGTAAAAAAAGTACAATAGAGAGCAATATAGATTAAAGAGATATGTAGCTACAATAAACCTAAAAGCTACAAAGACAATACATATGCAATCTGCGAGCATAATCTTATCTATCAACTTCTATGTTATTTTTGATGACATGTTGTCCTATTATGTACAAAATTTCACATATCGATTATGTTACTATGTTCTCATTCATTGTATTCTTATGCTTTTTTGTTCTTGGTCTACCAACTCTCCTTTTAACATTTGGTGATGCCAATTCAATCACAATCTGATCACACAAATGATCTAGCCACTCACTTCAATCGAGTAGAACTTGAAACTCTGCCTCGTATGTCTTATGGTAGAATTCTAAAGTGTAATAATATAAGACATATTGGACATAGCTTAAATGTCTTTGGTCCATAGTTCAAAGTGCCTTTTTTCCTTAAGATGTCGCTTGCATGATGTGATGTAGCTCAAGAAATAATTTCTTTATAGCTACAAACTAAGCTAACATGTCGATCAGATATAATACATAAGTCATTTTTTGTGGAGATTAATGAACTTATGTCCTATAGCATTTGAAGGAACCATATCAATGACTCATTATATTCTGCTTTGACTACTACAAATGCTAGTGGATATAATTCAAAATTTGCATCAATCCCAACATCACTAAGAAGAGTGCCTCTATATTTATTTAATAGAAATGTGCCGTCCAGATGTAGGATAGACCGACAATACTATCATTTATTATAGAAGACCCAAATGTCCAGGAGTTGAAAGTTTATTTGTTGAATGTATATAGTGATCCTGACATAACTATTCATACATTGGCCATGAACTTATCTAAAGAACGATAGGATTTTTCCTAACTATCAAAAATAGCCTTGATCGCCTTTCGACGTGCATACTCAGCCTTCATATAAGACACTATGATATTAAATTTTGATTTCGCATAACTATAATTTTTAATTTCAAATCTATTTGATCACATGTTATTAAAAAATAATTAATGAATTGTGAATTGTACTATCTATGTTCATTGTTCAAAACTGAATGAGTAAAAGTGTGTGGAGATATTATAGTGGCTATCATCCAAGCATCACTTAATCTCTTGCTTGAGCTAACATGTAGACATCACATACAAAGTCTAATTATATGATCATATTGATGCATAGTGTAGGGAGCTTCATCTAGTTGGAGGCATATATCATATATTCAACATTACTAATTATATATCACCCTTAAAGAGTGAATTTAAGTTTTGTTTTATCATGTAAACACGCCCCCTTCTAGTAGCTCATCCGGGATGTTATTTTTATTTGCAAAAGTAGAATTGTTTGACAGTCTATCAAAAGTTATCTCATTGCCCCACTCCTCAATTATTTGACAAGTTTGAATATATTCAGTATTGGATAACATGTGTTTCTCTGTTAAACTTGTCCTGAAAAGGTAATCTTTTAAAAGGTAGTCGCCCCCAACGCTTGCACATTGTTCTTGAGCATTTTCACTATCATTGTCATAAGTCTTGGCTACTTATTACACTAGACATTATTTCATACCCATTATCATTAGCAGATAATTGCTCAATATAATCACATTCACCCCTAGAACTTGTTTTAGCATAATAAATATTTTCTGGATGGAACTTTTCATATTCTTCAATAGAGAATTAAAATGTAATGAATAAGATCTAATCAAGTAGCAGTGTTATCTTACAGATGATATAACAATTTTATTATACATGCCTAAAAAATGGCTCGTTAATTTTCATGTGAGAAGTTAATTGTGTGGTCGGTGTGATGTGTTCAATTCAAATTGTAGGTATCTGACTCTCCGCAATATTATGTACTTCTCTTTCTTCATTCCTTATTTCCTCAACTTTGACATAGATAATTAAAGGCTATAGGCACGCTGCATTGATAACGGCCTCACAAGCTTCATCTTCAGTTATCAGAGATGCAATAAATCTAACACCAATAAGAAACTGACATATGAGACTTACGTAAAACTGTGCTGAATCAAATTTCAATGTTCTTAAAATTTGCTTATGCAGGTTTTTAAAATTAATCTGTCGTGGAATCTATAAGGCGGTTCTTTCCATCAATATATATTGAAAGAAAGTCTCACATTCAGTTTGTCATTATAATATAAAATTAAATAGATTGTATTCGAACTCATTTTTTAACTTATTATATATATTAGACACACACAGAATATATACCTTATCTGTTCAAAGCAAATAATTCATTAAAAGAAACTATAATCTACATGCATAAAGACTTATTAATATAAAATTTCAAAGTTGATATAAGATTGATACTTGTATATCGACACATGAATGATATACAAAATCAATTAAAAAATATTAAATCATAATTATATTTATTTAGTAAATATCATGAATTGTAAAAGATTACCTATAATTTGATTAACTACAAATGGACCACCAACTTATTAGTGATAACTAATTGAAAAGTTTAATTTACTTCTTAAAAAGAGAGTTTAGAGAAAATATATAAATTTTATATATCTAACAAATAAAAGAGATTAGTGTAGCCTCTATGCAATTTAACAATTTCATGAAAGAATACATCATTATTATGTATTCTAGAATATAAAAAATAAAAATCGCTTAAGAAAGAAACATAACAAATTTCCTTTTAAAAAATTTTCATTTTTAATTATGAATTTGAACTTGAGTGTACATGATTCATTAATCATCCTAATAAATGCAACAAAAAATTTGCTTTGTACCTATGCTCAATGTTTAAGCAGCAAAATAAAAAGCATATTCTTGTAAAATTATTAAACTTACTTAACATGTATATATCTCAATTTTTTGTTAATTTAAATTTTAAGCATGTGATACTTATAATAAAAAGCAAACTCATTTGGAAATAAATTTTGGTTCCAATATCTAAGGGCTTATATTACTAAACTTAGAAATCTAACACCTTAACTTAGTCATCTAATTCCTACACTTAGCAATCTCACATAAAAAAAAAGGAAGTTAGGGTTGCAATATACCTAAAGTGGTGGTGACCAAATCTAACAAAAATGCGTGACGGCAGCAGCAATAAGCATTGGTCGGTCGGCGGAGGCAATGGCAGCTTGTGCAGACAAGCAAAGATTAGGTCAGGTGCGGGGGCATGGTTGTTGGGAGAATGCGCAGAGAAAATTGATTTGGAATTCAGAAAGTGGGGCTCCCAATCGAGAATTTAGATCATGAGCAAGTTGCTTGTTTAACGTGCGATTTGCATTGACGTGAAATCTATGTTGGCGTTAGTCACCCGTTACGCCTATTTTTAAATTTTTTAAAATATAATTATCTAAATTAGTTATCAATTAAGTTTATTTTAAAAATTTTGCTTTTCACAAGAGCACACCCTTTAGTTTATGCGTTCAATTGGCAAGTTAAGCAAACGAAGGCTGAGGACACAATTTATTCACCTTGGTAAATGTTGTCGTTGACGTTTATGACATCCCAAGTTAATTGAATATTTCTTCTCCATTATGTCACAATTGAGTGACATTTTCATAAATTCTATTTATAGAGATGAGATTTCCCAAAATAGATTTGGAAGTTGATAATTTAAAAATCAAATATATACCAAATAAACACAAATGTATAATTATGGTAGCTAGGATATACAAGATGTGATTAACTAATATTTAGGAGTTGTTTGAGATCATTTTTATTTTTTGTTTTTTATTTATTATTTTATTTTGTTTATATTTTATTTCAAAATAAAATATATTTAGTGGTAATAATTACTTTTAAAAATACTCAAAATATTTAAAAATTGTTTTAAGTATTTTTAAAAATAATTTTATTTATTTTTGAAAACAAAAAAGTAAAAATATTTAAGAAACACATTAAACAAACATATTTTGAAAATTAACATAAAAACAAAAACCAAAAACACAAAATAAAATTGATCCAAAACAACCCCTTAGTTTATATATTAAATCCACTCAACTACATATAGAGGTGTCAAAAATTGTCCTGATGCGATAACCCGACTCAAAAAATTCAGATTCGAGTTGTCTTGAATAATTTTCGAGTTGAGTTTGGGTCAAAGAAATTGACATGTTTAATTATTCGGGTTGACCTATTAACTCAAAATTGACCTGATTTTGACCTGTCAATTAGGATTTGACTTATTTTTTATTCAGGAATCTTGAAAGTAATCAATTTTTTTTACCTGTGAAGCCTAATTTGACTCGATTTTGATTTGATTTAGACCTAATATATGTATAAATAGATCATTCAGGTCGTGTTCGGATCAATTGAGTTGAAGGCGAATTGAGTTGGATTAAACTTATTAGCTTAATAAACGGCCGTCGGGTTGACATTCTAAATAAGCAATGAAAGTTAACTAACTAAACACAAGGTCACAAAAAATATAAAATCTATTCTACCAAGGTAATTCACTAAACACAAGGTCACAAAAATATACAATCTATTCTACAAAGGGGAGCTACAAACTTTTAAGCATAATTAACTAAATACACTCCACACAATTACATAAGAGCATGAATTCTAATAATAATCATAACAATAACAATCAAGCATATGAGGTAAATATGCAAATGTGCAAGAATATAATTTTAAATCATTGAAAATAAAAAAATTTATATCTTGATAAAAAAGTGCTCATAATAGATCTCAAATTCCATAAGATTATTAATATTACACTAATTTCATTATGAATTTTTTAAAAAATGGAAGCTTGATTAAAAATTTTCTTAAAATATTTTGACACAAATTTTTTTCTTTAAAAAATTTAATCTCATCAAAGTTAAATCTAAATATCCAGACTATCTTTTTTTCCAAAAAGATTCACCTTAATTAATTAAAAAATAAAAAAATAAGCCAGCAACGAGCTGTAAATAATAATTAAAAAAAAACTTTTGTAGCATTTCCCCGCCCTCGAGGAATGAGGAGTCTTAATTCCGTGTAGGGTGTGCGTTTGATTGATTTGGATGATAAATTTTTAAAATAGATTGGTTTTGAATTTTTAAAGATATTGAATCAAATCGTTAAATAAAATGTAAAATCAAATAAATCGAATAATAATTTGATTCAGTTATTTTGATTTAATTTTGGATAAACTGAAGTTGGCTATATTTAAAAATTATTTATATAATTTTTTATTGTATAATAAATAAGTAATAAGTAAATATATATATATATATATATATATATATATATATATATATATATATAATAAAAAAAAATATAATATATATTTTATGTATTAAAAAATATTTAAAACTAATTTTTTTATCTGAATGATATTTTTGAGCTTAGAAGTTGATGAAACTATATTATCATATTATGAGATCAAAATATTTAAAAATTTAGATAATAGTCTAATAAAAAAAGTCTACTAAATATTCAAAAATAAATATATAATAAATAAATTTATTTATTATATATAAATTAATAATATCATATTATATATAATTATTTGATTTATTTGATTTATCCAAATTTTATTTAGCAAATTCATCCAAAAATTAAAAACTAAAATTTTCATTAATTAAAATCAAAATTCAAATTACTAAATTTAAAATCGAATCAAATTACTCAAAAATTTTGATCCGATTTGACTTTTTTTGGTTAAAACCAAATAAAGCACACCGCTACTTCCGTCCGTATACAAGAAGAGTAAACCCACCTTCGCCGGAGCTCCAGCTCTGCCTCGTCGCAACACTGCAGTTCCTCCACCGATGAGCCGACCACGACCCGCTGCTACTACTATCGCTCCAGTCCCTCTTCCAAAACACGCACAACCTTCCAAGAATGCCCTCCGCCACCATTCCCAATCCGCCCTTCCCATCCCTCTCTCCTCTCGAACTGCAAGACAGACACAGCCTCCCCTGCCTCTCCCACCGCCGCCGGCGACCTCTCCCAACCGACCTCCTGTCGAAAAAACCAATCGTGGAGGTCCCACGTCACCTGAATCTGCCCACCGCTCTTCAGTGCCACCGCATCGGTCCCCCTAAACTTCCAACAAAGTCTAGTCACCTCCAAAACATCTCTCCGTCAATTTCCATCCTCATTTCTTCCCCCTCAAGATCGACCAAAATTGATATTGCCATCTCCTTCCCTTCAAACTGCCCCTTCGTCGCATACGACATCTCACCTCCGATTCCCCCGAATCGTACCCGCTCCCTCCGAGAGATTAGCTCCGATACCTTCTCAGAAATCTCGGGCACGGCGCCGGTAAGCCGGCTTGCTTCCTCCTCGCGATCCCCAAGGACGAGGGCAGTCTCGCCGTCCACAGAAATGGAGAGGAAGAACCCGCCAGTGGGCTCTGGTCCTCTTCCACGTGAGAAGGTAGCAAGGGAAAGGTCCCAGACGAGCTCTACTACACGGTGGCGGTCAGTGGCGGATGTAAAGTGGTGACTCTTTGAACCCTTTCGCTTCCACGTGAGATATGGACGGATGCGGAGACGGAGATGGTCGGAGACCGCGTTGTCGTTCTCAGCCGCCGGCGAAGGCGACGGCGTAAGGCGGAGGTCGGCAAGGAGGAAGAGACCGAGAGGCGATCGCCTCCAGGTTAGAGTGATGGTGCCAAGGTGGGTGGCGTAGATTGAAGTGATCTCGCCGGCGGCAGCTCCCGCTGGGAAGTCGGCATGCACCGGACCATTACGTTTAGGGTTGAGTTCACTGTTTGAAGAAGGGTAACGAAGAATGGGATTTATAAATGTTAGCTAAAATGGTAGTTTTGAAAATATTAGTATTTTGCTAATAAATAGGAAAGAGTCATGGGAGTACTGTTACAATTTAATATTTATAAATTTGACCTCTTTCAGAGATGGAATTCTTTTTTGGCGTGAGACAAATAATATGGAATTCGCCTTCCTCTACGAGTCCGAGGATGAAAGCGTGGGAATTAAGGACACGGTCCAATTTAAAATTTTAAAAAAGCGGTATTTCTATAAAAAAAGAAAAGAAAAAGAAGCACAGTATACAATTAACAGTAATGTTCAGAGAATAAAATAAAATAAAGAACTGTAAGCTTCAAAATAAAGGGAATTGAAAGAAAGAAAACATCTGTAATAAAAAAATTGTCTGAGTCAATAATCATAAGACACATTAATCAGAAAAAAATAAAAAGTTTTCATAAAAAAGATCAATAGTCTATATTCCAAGAATATTTAGTATAGAGCCAATAATAAAGAACATATTGATAAGAATCATATAAATAATCTATATAGAAACTTTGCATACCCACCATATTAGTTTTATGTATTTACATATCTAACATTTAAAATTTGATATTTTTATTTTAAATATTTTATCCATATATATGAAAAGCTGCATTCATTATTAAAAAGATAATAGTGATATTTTTTTATATGATTTTAAATATTTGAGTTATATATATATGCACTTAAAATATAAATCACTTTTATTTTTTAATCTTTGTTTTGTTTCAAAAAAAAAAAAAAATGTTTGATTGTAATTATTATTTTTAAAAATACTCAAAATATCTAAAATTATTTTAAATATTTTAAAATAAGATTATTTATTTTAAAATAAAAAATAAAAAAAAGTAAAAAATATATCAAATAAATAAGTTTTTAAAAATAATATAAAAATAAAATATAAAATAAAATTGATCTCAAACAACCTCTTATTTTAGCACATATATCATTACCCCCTCGCATCATTAAGATTGAGATCCAAAAAAACAATGGAGAAATACATCAAAAATAAATTCTAGTTGTCAACCAATAGCTATGGCCAAGCTAAAATAACCCTAAACAAGTGATAATTTAAAAACCAATCATGAATTAAATAGAGAATCCATGTTATTATTCCATAATTTAGACTTTTACCAGCTAAAAAAAGAAAAAAGATTGGAATTATAGGCCTTGGAGTAGGTGTGGCATAAGAGTGTTAATACATAATTTAATATAATAATTTAATGTAGAGTCAACTCAAATAATATAGGTTGAGATCAAGTCTACAATTTTGACTCTTTTAAAATTAAGATTGAATTTAAGTTGACTTAAAAATTTGAATTTGACTTTGCGCATATCTTAAAATAATAGTTTAAGATTAAGACAGTATAATCCTAAGTATGCTAAACGAGTTATTTGAGTTGGTTTTGGATTAATCGGGTTGAAGACGGATCAGATTTGAATTGAGTTAAATTTAGATTAAACTTAAACTCAATTTTTTTTTAACTCAAATTAATATCTCTATTGTCACATTTCTTTTTTTCAAAACTTCAATCCATTTGATTAAAATTTGATTAAAATTAATTTTGATTAATTGATCAATCTAAAAATTAAATATTTCACTAATTAAAACTAATTTTAAAACTGAACCAAATTGTACAAAAAAAAATTAGTTCAATTTGATTTTTTGGTTATAACTAAATAATGCACGCCCTTATTTAGACAGATTTTAGATCGAAAAATAAAAAAAAAGGTACAGCCCAACTTAATTTTAATCAAGATGGATTTAAAATTTTGATGAGATATTTTTTGTTTCATACTTAAATAATATAAATTTATGTGATTTTATTTTTCAGGTGAATTAAAAAATAATAAAGATATTTATTTCATAATATATGATAAAATAATATAATATTAAGATATTAATAAATAAATATTAACATGCATTAATTTATTAAAACTATTTTGATAAAAAATAATTTAAAATATTAAACTCTAAACTATCAATGATCTCACACCACTTAGAGTAGAAACTTTGAGATCAATTTTGATCAAATTGTAACTCATATTTAAAACTTGGTTGAAGGCTTTGACCATTATCTCGAACACAGCCTAAGGGCGATTTAGCTATGCATATTTAATTTTAGAAATTTCTTATCCTTTAATAGCAATATTGCAAAAGGAACAAGAAATTAAAATATAGTTAATTTAGAAGATGATTGGACATATCTTATTTGTCACAATGACACGTTCTATAAGTGTGAGTGCTGGACAATAATTTCGTCAAGTTAATGCTAGTTCTTGAGTGAATTCATTACTTTGTTTTAAGGGATTATTTTTAAAATAGGCTTAGTGTTAATGATAATTAGTTATTGAATAAAATATAATTAGAAATACAGTAGTCGTCAACAGACGGACAATGACGATATTAAGCATGTATTTTCATTCTGTCACTTGTCGAGAGAGAGAGAGAGAGAGAGAGAGAGAAAGAGAGGGAGATTTTATTTTTATTAATTTTTTAAATAATATAATTATTTAAAGTATATAATTTAAAAATATTTTTATAAAATATTTAATAACTAAATATTTATATATTTAGTTATTATTATTTATTTATATATAATTAAATATATAATTTAAAAATATTTTTAATTATATATATAAATTTATAAATTTATTTAATATTTTTTATTAATTAATATAATTATGTATAATATATATTTTTTATTAATTTTGTTAATATATAATATAAAAATATTTAAAATATATAAATAAATAAATAAAGAAAAGAATAAATTATATAAATATTTTATAAACTATATAAATAAAGTAATTATATATATATATATATATATTTATAAATTTATTTAGTTATTTATATATTTAAATTATATAAATATTTTTAAGTTATATAAATAATTTAAAAATATTTAAAATATATAAATAAATAAATAGTTATATATATATATATATATATATATAACTAGTTATTTATTTATTTAAAAATATTTATTTCTTTAAAATATATAATTAGTTAAATAAATAAATAAATAATTGTAAATTATATAAATATTTAGTTATTTATATATTTATAAAATATTTAGTTATATATATATATATATATATAATATATGTATATATATATATATTATATATATATATATATATATATTTTTTTTATTTATTTTATTTTTATATTTATTCATTTCTTTTGTTGTTTATTAAAATTATTTGTTTATTTATTTTATATTTTTTTTATTTTTTATTTTTTTTGTTATTATTATTATTAAAGACTTATATATATATATATGTATATATATATATATATATATATATATGTATATATATATATATATATATATATTATATATATATATATATAATTAAAAATATTCTATCAAAATTATTTTTAAAATTATTTATATAACTTAAAAATATTTATATAATTTAAACATATAAATAACTAAATAAATTTATAAATATAAATATATATAATTACTTTATTTATATAGTTTATAAAATATTTATATAATTTATTCTTTTTATTTATTTATTTATTTATATATTTTAAAAAATTTTTATTATATATTCAAAATTAATAAAAATATATATTATACATAATTATATTAATTAATAAAAAAATATTAAATAAATTTATAAATTTATATATATAATTAAAATATTTTTAAATTATATATTTAATTATATATATAAATAAAAAATAATAACTAAATATATAAATATTTAGTTATTAAATATTTTATAAAAATATTTTTAATTATATACTTTAAATAATTATATTATTTAAAAAAATTAATTAAAATAAA
The DNA here is from genome assembly GCA_021442155.1 of Cymbidium sinense. Lineage (NCBI taxonomy): Eukaryota > Viridiplantae > Streptophyta > Magnoliopsida > Asparagales > Orchidaceae > Cymbidium > Cymbidium sinense. Next base: position 133,787,589 of record CM038220.1, read on the forward strand.
ATCTCCTCTCTCTCTCTTTCTCTCTCTGTCTCTCTCTCTCTCTTTCTCTCTCTCTCCCCGCCGTTTCTCTCTCTCTAAAAAAAAAAAAAGGTGACGGACGTCTGGCGCCGACGTCGAATACGTCGGCGTAGAGTCTTGAACGTATCTTTTATTTTTTCTTATATTTTTTTTTCGTTAAATAACTAATTATTTACATTAGCTATTTTAAAATAATCCCTTATTTTAATAAATTTTTTTAACTCATTAAAGGAGCCATAGAGATTGAGAAAATATCACAGTTTTCAAGATGACCAGCTTGCTCGACTTCATCTGCTCCTTCGGTAAGGGTTTTTTTTTTTTTTTTTTGAAATGGTTATCCATATCTCATTAATCTTGTAAGTTATAAGTGGAAATATCGTTCTGATTAATCTCATGCGTTACATTCATCATTCGCGTTTAATGATTACTTTTCATCGACACCGCCTCCGTCACGAGAATCGAATATGAGTTGAGAGATTCCAGCCACACTTGTCCACCAACCGAGCTAAGAGACGGTGGGTCTTCGATAAATTCTTTGATCTCCTTTTACTTTATATCTACTTGAATGATGCACTTCAGTGACCTGTCTTGTCGGATGAAGTTGTAGGAGGACCATCCTCTAGCAGATCCTTCTCGGCAGGAGCGACTGCACTGTATTATTTCTTGATTACTAACAGCCATTTTCTTGTAAATGGAAGAAGGAGAATAAATAACATGAATAACAAAACTGTACCTCACTCCTTTGTATAGCTGACTGAACAAAGAGTATAGCCAAGACAGTCATTTAAGGTTTGGCAAAAAGCTTTTAGCCGGTCTCCTCTAAGTGTTGTGGGAACTACTTCTGTAATATGATTAGCTTGTGGTATTATAAGCTCATTGATTGACTCCTCAACAACGCTTTTTCGTCTCTCCTAGTGATTGCTTCAGGTGCCACAAACTCCTTCAATTTTTGGTCTTAATAAGGTCCTTAAAAAAACTCCTCAAGTGGTGAACCTTTTTCGTATCGTGGTTGTGATCTGCGTGATATACATAGGACTTTTTAGGGTCGTGCATGCAACCATCAGCTTTCATTAACGGAGGTCTCTTAAAGTAATCTTTATTTTGAATGACATCTATTATCTCAACCATTGAAACTCACAATGGAGTTATTGTAGGCGAACAACGAAGTGGAGGAGGTGACCTTTTCTCCACTCTTCTATCATTTCTCCTATCATCAAACTAAGTTCACCGCTTAAAAGGATGAACTCAATGCCTATTAAAGTTCTTCTGATCATCGCGCGCCGCAAAACAACCTCTATCCTCCTTTTGGAACTTATTGAACTTTCTTCTCATATGCTGTTGCTTACTGTTCTACTCTCCAATATGTACTGGGAAGCGATTTGTATTATTTGACATAAATGTGGTTGTTGGCAAGCTCTAACAACAGCTACTATTAGTGCTACAAACTCAATGCATAGCACAAAGATCTCTTCGAAGGCCCTAAGCTAGTGCATCTTGAGCAACTATAGACTCGACACCTCTTACTTTTAGCATCTCTCTCTAGAAGTGAGTTGCAATACTTCTCAAAGATTCACCAGAATCTTGACGAATTATCAATGAGGCCTACGAACTCTTGTTAAGCTTTTAAGTGTTAACAAATTGCACAATAAACATGCACTTGAAATCAACAAAAGAAATAATAACCCTAATAGGTAGGTTATTAATCCAATGCAAGGCTAATTGCTTCAAAGTGATAGAGAACAAACGATGCTTCAGCACATCATTGATACTCAGTAAACTGATGACAAAGTCAAAGGAAGCAACATGATCAACATAATCTAATCTCCCCTTGTAAGATTTTAGAGAAAAAAAGAAACTTCAACTTCTTTGGTGCTTCGGCTGACATGATCTCCTTGGAAATTGCATTTTCTAGTGGTTTCCTTCTTTGTGGACATCCTTTTTTTATGCTTTCATCATTTCTTCTTTCTACCTTATGGTCTGATGAAGAAGAATCTTGACTATCTGGATGGTAAGCATCATCATCATCATCTTCTATTGGAGTAGATGATAAAGCTCTCCATGCTCTTTCCCTCGATAAGTTGTCTCTAAGTACCACTGATTTAATGGAATCGGATGGCATCTAGACTCTTGGAGTCACTCTAAGAAAATGCTCCAATGCCTCCCTAATCGTCATAAGCATTTGCTCATACAACTCGTTCATCTATTGCATGAAAAACTCCTCGATGCACTCCATGTCGATTGAGATCTCCCTTGTGTTGTTTGCTTCCAATTGATACGCTCCCCATCTAGTCTTCGGTATAATTCACACACACTGCACCTTAAAGGATGTTGAATAATTTGTCAATAGTCTCACACCACCAAAGTAGAAACTATGAGAAGAAGAGAGAAAGAACACAAAGAGAGGAAGAGAAAAAACTGAAGAAAAAAAAATTGGAGAAAATAAGCTTTTCAGTTAAAAGCAAAGGACTGCTCAAAGGTCCTCCTTTAACCCATAGGGGTCCTCCCCTATTTATAGGTTTAGATCAATCCCTAAACCCCTAAACAATCATTACAAAAAAATTATAAATTTTTGACAGCCTTTTCCATTGAAAATTACCGACTAAATCATCGACAGAACAGTCAGCCGAAAATATGTTTGATGGAATTACTGACTGAGAAGGATGTCGCACTTGAATCACTTAAACTCGATTGAATTTCTGACTAATTCTTCCGTCTCAATGGTTTCTGGTTCTCCCCAGCCATTTTCTCTTGATTTCTCTGTCTCTCTCTCTTGACTGATGACAAAATTGGACCTTGGGCTCATCGAATCATGTCTAAAACGTGTTTATTTTCTCCTTTTTTTTTCGTAGAATCAAAGGTATATTTCAATCTCTTTCTTTTATTGTAATTTTTTTTCATGATTTCATCCATTGGTTTGTATGAATAGGGATTTGAAGTTTTGAGGTATTTTAATGGATTTTAGGTTAACTCTTTTCCAAATTTATTTGAATTTGCTAAATATTACATTAAAATGTTTATTTGTGTGTAGATCTTTAGTTGTACATTTTAGTTTTTGTATTTTTCTTTTGCAAATTTAGGATTTATGAACTTAAGCTTAATTATTCTTCTAAGTTATTCAACATGTAAAATTATTACTTATATGATTTTTAAATTTTTGATGGACTTATTTAAATTTTATAATATATGTCGATTTCAATTTTGTAAAAAAAATGTATTTTGTGATTATAGGCTGCTACAACTAACTACTAAGAAGTTATAAAAAATTTTATTGCGAATAACTTAGACACTTAAGGCATCACATAAAGTTAGTCATTTATTATGCAATCAATACTACTCATATAATCGAGATAGAATGTTAATTGAATTTTCACAATTTTCAATTTACCCGTTATGGATATCCGTGAGCAATCATGGATATACAATAGATTGCATCTGAGCAGAAAAGGATTAATTGATGAATTCTTGAGTGGTGTTAAGAACTTCATACACGTGACATCTCAACTTCCTTCTTACATTTCTGAAGGAAAGTTTCGATGTTCGTATGGCACTAGAATCGACATTTTAGCGGATGAAGTCGAGTAGACTTGTATCTTAAGGGTTTTCAACAAAATTATTGGTTTTAGACTTCACATATTGATGTTGACAGTGGTGCCTCAACGAGTCATGCATGCCCTTCAGGCGTATATGATTCTAGCCGAACTTATGAAAAAATGTTCTATAATGCTGCTAAAGCAGAGTACCCTACGGAGGAGGAGCCACCTAATAAAAAAGCTTAAAAGTTCTATGACCTGCTAAAGACAGCACACTGGCTATTATGAGAAGGATGCACGAACAACATCGAGCTATTTATTATCATAAGAATACTAAATATTAAAATTGAATTTAATGTATCATGTGGATGCTTTAACCAATTTGTAAGGCTGCTAAAAGAGATAAACCCGCATGAAAACTTGGTTCCTAATGACTTATATAGAACAAAGAAGTTTGTGTCAAACATAAGACTTACCTAAAAAAAATAGATTGTTGTGTCAATAATTGTATGATATATTACAAGAACATCGCACATGATATTGAATGAAAATTTTACGGAGTGCCTATGTTTAAGCCACACAGTAGAAAACAACACAAGAAAAAAGATGTACCGCACGAGCGTCTACTCTACTTGCCTCTAACTCCACATTTATAGAGATTGCACTTTTCCATGCTTTCAGCCTAACATATGTGATGGAATCATGATAGAGCAAGTGTATAACATATCTTGCATTCATCAAATGGAAAAGTGCAGAAGCATTTCAATTGCACTTATCCAGATTTTACAACTGAGGCACAAAATGTTAGACTTCGTATTTGTGCTGATGGTTTCACACCGTTTAGTTAGTCCACATTACTCTATTCATGTTGGCCAGTGATAGTTACACCATATAATTTATCACTGTAGATATGCATGATAACTCCTTATATGTTATTAAATTTGATCATTCCTAAACCACATAACTCTAAAATGAAGATTGATGTCTACTTGCAACTATTGATAAATGAGCTAAAAAATTTATGGGACCTTGGTGTACATATGATATAGTAGCAAAATAAAACTTTCAAATGAAAGCAACACTTATGTGGACTATCAATGACCTTTTTGTATATGAAATGCTGTCAGGGTGGAGCATTGTTGAAAAATTAGCTTGTCAATACTACATAGATCTATCAAAAATATTCACTCTTAAAAATGGCTGAAAAATTTTCTTAGTTCGACTGTCAGCATATGTTCCTTCATACTGATCATCCATTCAGAAGAAATAAAGATACATTCACACAAAAAAATGAGTTAAGAAGGCTAAGTCACCTCCAAGATTGAGTGGGATGATTTATGACATATAATTAGTTTTATCCCAATTATAATTGATTCTCCCATTTATTTGACAGTCATATAATGGATTATGGTGTAATACATAACTAGAGAAAGAGGAGTATTTTCTAGGATCTACCCTACTAGAAGTATAATATGATAAGACATAATCTTGATGTGATGCACATAGAGAAAAAAAATTTTTAACAAAATTTTCAACGTAGCGATGGATGTTAAGTGTAAAAAAGATAATGTTAAGGTCAGGTTATACTTGAAGAAATATTACCATAGAAGAAAGGTAGAGTTGAGAAAGACTACAACTGATATATTTCAGAAGCCTAAAACCACTATCGTAATTAAAATAGCTATATGTATCTCCAGCTGGAATGGGCTGTGGTAATTAAATTCAAACCCTAAACAAGAGTTGAAGTTGAAAATATCATTGAAGTTGCTTATCAAGAGGATGAGATGACTGATTTTGAACTTTCAATTAATGATGTAGAAGAAGTCGTGAGTTTGATTGATGCTAATATTGATTATGAGAAAGTTATTTAGTTTGAAGATGAGAGCAACGAGGATGATGATGAAAATGATACTATAAAATTAACTTATATTGATTCATCAGAATAAAAGATCTAAGACATGCATTAAAGGCACTTGCACATTTTTTTTATAAATACGCATTTAAAACAATTGTCTGGTGATACATATAACTATTTTTTGCATACTTTTAATTGTGAAATATTTTTTTAAATAAATTGTACATGTCCACTTTTACATATTTTTCTATTTATTGTACCTCCATATACCTGCATACTATAATTTACTCTCTACACTTAGTTTTTGCGTGTTATTTATGATTGATCTAATCATTTTATTTTTATTACTTATAGATGGCATCAGGTGGTGGTGATGATGCTTCATGAAATTCATTTGCCAGCATTTTCAGGTGGAAGAAGAAGGTTGTAAGTCGACCCACTATTTATGCTACCACCATAGTCACTACATCAAACTCCATTTTGATATTGCCACCTCAGACTTCTAGAGTAGCCGTTACAGATGCCTACCATTCTCCAGAGCCTACAGACACTACTCCGTTCTACCCATATCAATTACCCATAGATTTCGTAGGGTCAAGGTTTTAGCATACACCTTCTGATCAGCCCGATACTCCTACGTCCATTGAGCTATCAAAGACATACATTTTTATTGAGCCGAAGGGTGACACATAAGCATACTTTTAAATTTTACTTTTGGCATTGATATGACACTTAAAATACTACTAGTATTATAATCTTGATAAAAGCAAGGCGTCTTGAACTTGATCGAGATCAAGCACTTAAAATATCCTTGGAAACTCGGGATGTCGGTTAAATCTCTAAATAACTCTCATGAAGTGTTTATAGTCAATCGGCGTCTCGAGAGATCTTGAGCCCAAGATCTCATAATTGACTTCATTTGAGCATTCAAACACAAAATACATCATATGATCAAGGAATCATCATGAGCGATGGAGATGGTTGATTTTTGCATGTATTTACGTCGCTCCTCTCATAAATAGATCATTTCCATGAGGAGCCAAGAGAGAGGAGAGCTCTAAAGATTCTCCAAGCACAATCCACCATTATCGTACCACCGTGGGGCCGTGAATGCCGTGATCCTCAACATCAATCTCTGTCGGTCTCCATCATGACAACCTTCATGGATTCGATCTCTCTGTTCTCTCACTCCAGCACTCTCTTATACTAGTTGTTTGTTCTCATATGTAATGTAATCTATTATCAGATTTTGTACTTTGAACAGATACATCGTGAAAGATTTTTTTTTTGCGTGATTTTTCCCTTTTAGAGATTTTCACAAAATTGGTTTTCAATTTTTTTAAATACATATGTGTCATTTTTAAAAATACTTTCACTCTATCTCTTGGTTTTTAGAAATAAGAATAATATCTAAAAACTAGTCAAAAAGAAAATAAATTTTTAAGAAAATATTCAATAAAAATTATATAATATTTCAAAAGAAAAAAAAATAGAGTTAAAATATATCAGTAAAAATTTGATAAATTTATTTTAATATGATTATAATACATAAATACTTAATTAATTTTACTTTATATTCATTCATTTTATTTTTTGCCCTTATTCACATACAAATATTGTGTTAATAAACTTTTTAATCTGATTATATGCTTCATTTTTATGAAATAGTTAAAAAAAATGATGATGAATGATAAGAGATACTATAATATAAAACTAATAAATTAATATTTTTGAAGTAGAATTATTACACAATAGTCTGGCACAATTTAACCCAATTTAATAGGTGATGACTAACTTATTGATTCACTAATATCTTATATTAAGAAAAAAAATCTATGATTTGATTCCGAATGAATTATTATTCAAATCTATCAAAAAGTATAAAATAGGACGAAAATCGATCAAATTGAAATACAAAATTTTATTTCGAATCATGGATCATTCAATTTTATTAATTTTAATATGAATTAATTTACATAATAAATTTGCCCACCTTAAAAAAAAAATGATTGGTTCCGCTTCTGTTTACAGACATACACAAGTATGGGCAAAGACATCTTTGGATTGGAGAGAATGGGTGGTTGACCTCTACTTAGTATGGGCCTCTCTAGATTATGTTCAAGAGGACCACGAAGTAAAATTGCACTTTTGATTATGAGGGCTTTGACACCTCTCTGCACATTGGAGGTTCAATATCGTACACCAAGTACTGACGGAGGATGGTAAGTCATTTATTAGTTTTATTAATGAAACCTATACTCATGATTAATTAATTTCATTATATTATTTATAGGCTAAAGTTCTTGCTTGAAAGCCTATTGCTGCTGAATTACATAACAGAACATATCAGTATCAAACTGATCAGTAATATGTTGATGTTTGTTCATGGAGAGCATACATGAGTTAACATTAAATTTTTTGAAACATAATTGAGTTAACAATATATTATGGTTAACTTACATTCTAATTGCTCATAGGACGACTACATGCGGCTGAAGTACGTTAGTAGTTGGGGCACTATTGGTGTATGAAGTTCTAATGGATAATCTGAGTAGTCAGAATATGATATATGGAAGGAGGCTATTGGGGGGAAGAAGAAGAGACAGATTTACAGCCTTGGATCATAGGGATTAACATATGATGCACATCATTCATTCTCTGGAATGAGATGTCAGTTGATTGACGATATTATTTAGAGGCGTGTCGATGCGATGACCGAGGAGATAAAAGCTAGGATGACTACAATAGAGGCTAGAATGAAGAAAATGCATAGAGATAGTCACAAGGAGAAAGGGCCAGTGGCGGAGATGAATGAAGAGGAGTAGGATAATAAGGAAACTGATGAGGAGTATATCATATTGTACTTTTTTTATATGTAAATAATTTGTTCAGATTTTCATATTTTAGACTATTTCATTTAAATCCTTTGAAACTATTAGTTCATTTTAATTTTTTAAAATATTGAAACTTTTGAAGAAATGTTTGAGATTAGTTGTTTGTTAGTCTTGTATGGATATTTAGTCTATTCTTGAGATTAGTTGTTTGTGATTCTTTTACAGGTGTAAAAATCAGAGCATAAGTGAAGCTCTGATTTTATTTTTTTCATTTATGTATAAGTTTCCAACAGACTTCTGATGGATTTTTTGTCGGTAAGCTCGATACGAGGCACCGACAAACAAAAAATTAGTGAAAAATTTTGGACAAGGCCTTTGCAACATATTTTTGACAGATCACCTCTGCCATAAATTTTCGATGGACTAGTCCATCAAAAATGCTACCATAAATTGTCTTGTCAAAAATTTCTGACGGTGCACTTATCTGTCGGCATTTCCATATGGTTTTTTCGTCGGTTCTTCCTAAAAAAATTTTCGGCTAAAAATTGCTAGAAATCATACGCAATATATTTTCTGTTAGATTTTCAGTCCGTCGGAAGTCATTTCCAATCAGGGTTTTACCATCGGGGTGAAAACCATTGGAAAAGCAAATTATCAATGAATTTTTCTTGATTATCGATGAATTTGTCCGCCAAAAATCTACAATTTTACTGTAGTGAATATATGTATGATTTGTTGCATGAATCTCTTATAATACAATGAAACTAATTTAATAATATAGTCCACTAAGTCTCATAGTTGGTTACATAGTTACATGCACCATTCCACGTAGTTATAATGATTATGATTGATTAGGCTTATACCGAACATTATTAGAATATTATGATTAGATTCTAACCCTTATCTTAAATATGGTCAAATACGATGACTACTATTTTGAACCCAATCCAAAGATGAGTTAATGTAAATAAAATATATTGAACCCATTTTTTCTTCAATCAACATCATTCTATGTAGGTAACAGCTGATGCAGATTTAAAAGAATCCATAATCTAATGGATAGTGAAGTTTATTTCTCCACATTTATAAATTTAAGCTAAATAAATTATAAGTTATCACTTATTTTTCAAAAAAAAATTATATAAAGTGCAATAAATATCGATTATATCTAGATTTTTATGATTATTAGTATTATAATTACTACTAATAATATTAATATTATTATTATTATTATTATTAGAAAATAATCTTTAATAATTACCTACATATCTAACATCTAAATTTTTATATTTATATATAATAAAAATATTTAAAAAAATTTATATACATATTATATAATTTTTATATGTTTGCATATCTAATATTTACATTTGATATTTACATTATATAATAATTTTTTTCTATATTTAAAATGTGTATTTTAATTAAAAAATTATATATATATATATATATATATATATATATATATATATATATATATATATATATATATAAGATTATAAAATTGTGCGGTAGGGCTTGCGTTTTTTGACTGCGGAAAGTTGTTCTTCTGATAATATATATGACATCAGATTTTTTTTTTTTTTTTATTTAAAATCAGAACAACTGTATGTCGATGTAGTGTGACGATCACGCCATGCAATTTTAAATGCTCTTTTTGTTGGAAATATATTTTAAATTCTCTTTTGTTCACACTCATTTAATATATATATATATATATATATATATATATTTGAAAGGGCAAGTCAAAGTTAGTGGATCTGTGATATGCTTGAACAGGGGTTAGGACATTGGGAAGCAAGGCCCTAAATCAACGGAGTAGTGCAATTTTAAAAAAAAATGATTTCTCAATTAGAGTGAGATGTCCACCATTTGACCTTATATCTATTTTATTGAATACAAATATTTTTAATATATTTGAAGTAAAGTAAGATAATCACTGAAGAAGTGGATAATTTCAAGGTTGGTTTAAAAGAAGCTTAAGAATTAAAAAAATTTATAATTTTATCGATTAGACTTAATCATATGGATGATCAAGTTTAAATCTTCTTTTGAGTTAAAATTATTTTAGATTTAGTTGAATTTATCGATAAATATTGATGAACTTGGACATATGACTCGAGAAAACTAGATTGGCTGGCTTGAATTGATGTTAAGACGTAGTTTCATTGATTATTTTAAAAGGGTAACAAGGATGTGACTTTGATGATGATGACTGAGGTGTTTTAGAGCATTGAAATGAAGATATATCAAGAAGGAATATTTCATGGAAGAGAAACATATAGATATAAATATTTTTTATGTAGTTCAAATTTATAGCATACTTTATAGAAACAAAGTTAGATTCATCCTCGATAGAAGGTTGCTAGGGCAAAGAAAGGTACATGAGTTCGAGCTTGAAAGTGGTATAATCCTTCTATCATACCAACTTATGTTTTAATGGATCAAATAAATTGATCATATGCAACAATGGATAACTAATGTAAGAACTTATATAGGTCATGGGAGCTTTTTGGTTCACAATTATAAAGGAGATGTGACATCTAGTTGGTGTCAACATGTGGTATTCTAATGATAAAAATGATTTGGAAACAACTCGAAATTTATAAGATGATAACGATAGACAAATTTGTAAGGCTTGATTTTATTGGAAGGATTTTGATGGGAGGTGATATTCTATTTTTCTATGGATATTATCTAGTTGTTTAGATAGAATCTAGTTAAAATTTTAATGCCCAAATAGTAGAGTTAAGATGAGTTGTTAGCATAAAGCTAATAAGCTATATATTGATGGTGACTTTATATTGAATCTAGTCAGAGTAATTTCATGGTAGAAGAGAGTTAACTCAACCATCCATGTATACAATAATAAAAGGGACCAAAACAAAGGTTTATGCTCTCTCCTTCATTTTAATCTTTATATAAGTATGTAGTTTGAAATGATATAATTTAAATGATGGTGGTTCATGATTTTAGTTAAAATTTCATAATAAACTCATTAAGAGTTTTAAAATTTAGTTCACTATCAACATATTATTCATATTTCATATTAAATTATAGATTTCAAGAAACTAAGTGATGTAAAATCACTTAAATTATTCTTATGAAACTTGGTTTGACTCCCATGACCCTCTTATGGCTTGGATTGGTATAAAACTCAAGTCACTTAAAACATGATATATGATCATTAGATAAATAAAATTAATTCAAAATTCATCTCTTATCTTTTGATATTTTAGTATGCATGCCACTTTAAAATTTTTTTAAAATTTTATGATCTAGCCTATATGATTTTAACTGTCAACATTTAATTAGAAAATCATAAGTTGATTTTACATAATTTGATCCTACTTGTCTAAATTTGTTTCTCATGCAATTTCATAGATGTTTAATTGTATTCAATTCATTTGTATTTTTTCATGATTTGATTATATTTCTTTTATGCATAATCATGCAGTTTTTTACATTTGTAATTATTTATGAATATTAAATAGGGTATTCTTGGAAGTGTGTCATTATTTAATTGCCCATCTTCACATGCTCATTTTTTATAGAAGTATTTACTTAAGGGGAGATAGTTGTTCATATAGTTTATTAGAGAGAATTGCATATTTACAAAATTTATATATTTGGGTTGGGGACTTGGGAGGATGAGGGAATAATATGTGATAGAAAAATTAATTTATTTAAAAATAATTTAAATGTAGACATATTTAAACATTAAAGAGGGATATAATAAAATATTTTGCTTTATTTCTTATTTACAAAATTTATTGAATTTGTCTTTTTAATTTGATTCATTTGTTATATTGCCAGAAGGCAGAAAGGACCAGTATGTTGGCATTGTCTTTTAAATTTTAAAATTTTTATATGCATAAATTAAAAGAAGAATAATTTTATCCTCAAATTATTTATAAATTTTACATTTTCTACACATAAATTAAGTTGTTATTTTATATATCTTTGAAATACAACAACAATAACAAGCTTTTATCTCACTACGTAGAGTTAGCTACTTAAATCATTTTTCTCCATTGTATCCTATTAAGTGTCATATTCTCATTTAAATCTAATAAATTAATGTCATTTTTTATCCTAATTAAGTCTTTTTCAGTCTACCATTGCCTTTCTTAATATAGGCAGAATCTAATATGTCTAGTCTCCTTACTGGGTCATCGGACAACTAATATTTTATGTGATAAAATCATCTATGATGACTCTCTTTAATCTTATCTGCCACTAAAGTTACTCCAACCATTTCACAGATATATTCGTTTTGCATTTTATCTTTAAGTGTAAAGCCACTCATCCACTTGAGCATTCGTATCTATGAAACACTTAAATTAATTTTATACTTCTCTTTTATTGGCCAAAACTAATAAATTAATGTCATTTTTTATACTTCCTAATTAAGTCTTTTTCAGTCGACCATTACCTTTCTTAACATAGCCATATCTAATATGTTTACTCTCTTTACAGGGTCATCAGACAACTGATGTTTTATGCGACCAAACCATCTAAGGAGACTCTCTTTAATCTTATCGACTAAAGTTACTCCAACCATTTCACATATATATTCATTTTGCATTTTGTCTTTAAGTGTAAAGCCACTCATCCACTTGAGCATCCTTATCTTTGAAACACTTAACTTAATTTTATACTTCTCTTTTATTGGCCAACATTCTGCACCATAATGCATTGCAACTCTCACCACCATCTTAATGCATAATACATATACTTATGTTTGAAATTAACAAATTATTAAATTTTGAAGTTACAATTAATATTAATTGTTTAATATTATATATATTTGTGGTGTTTACTTTTAGATGTTGAGGTGGGGGGAGGGGACACCACGCAGATCGTAGATGGTACTTATTGAAATGATCAGATACGATATTAAGGTATAACGTACTATCTCAAAAGATAGAGACATCACCCTTCAATGGACTTAATTACTTAATAAGGACTCCTAAGGTACAATGGGTCTTCAAATTGGCCAAACTGGCTTGGGTTATGCATTATTTTAAGTTCAATTGATCATTTGAAGATGATTGTGGGCTTTGATTTCAATCAATTTGAATTTAGGAATGATTTAGGCCAAATTGACCCTTTAGGTTAATTTGAGCTAAGTGGGTCAATTGGGTTCAATCAAATCTTTGATCATGTTCAATAATCAATTTGAAATAGGTTTGAGTCATTGGTTGCAATCAATTTGGATTAGATCTTGATTTGACCCAATTTGGCCCTTTAGGCCAAATTGGATCAACTTGGGTCAAGAGGGCCAATTAGGTTTGGTTTGGCTCAATTGGTGGTCAAGTCATATTCAAAGATTGATTTTATGTTGGTATGAATCATTGGTTTCAATTGATTTATCTTAGGATAATATTTAGTTTATTTATCTCATGTAGGTTAAGTGGGTTGATTTGGTCAAATGACCAAATTGACTTGGTTTAACTCAATTGATGGCAATTAATTAATTAAGGATGATCAACAATCATCATAGGTGGTTTTGATTGGTTTGATTTAATCCAATTTGGGTTGGATTGGGATTTGGTTCAAATTGGTCAAATTGACACATTGGGTCAAGTGAACCAATTGGGCTAATTGAATTGATTTTGGGTTGAATTGAGTTGAGTTGAGTTGAGTTGAGTTTAAATAATTATTTGGTATTGGTTTATAGCTTTTTTTTGCAATTTATTTGGGTTTAAATGTGTTTTGGCTCATTTGAGTATTTTAGGTCACATGGGTTAGGTTGATTGGATTGATCTTGGCTTGGTTGGTTTTGATTGTAAATTTGATATGGGATAGATTGATGATTGAAGCATTGAATTGATTTATGAGAAAATCAATTGAATTAGAATTTAGTTTGAAGGGATTTTGGTTTAAGTCCATAGGATTTAAATCATAGGCTTAGGTTTAGATCATTTGGGTTTGATTTTGGTTTGAAGATTTGGATTGGAATTGACATTCAATTGGAATTGGATATGTGGATTTGATGTTGGGTTTTGGCTAAGATGGTAGGCATGGGTTTGGTTAGGCTATAGGCTAGGTAGGTTTCCCTAGATCCTAAGGCATAGCATAATCCTATGGCTAACCCTTCTAAGTCTCTAGGCTTAGGTTAAGTGTTCACTTAGCCACTAAAAGTGTCTTATGATTAAGGAGCTCTTAGTGTCTAGAAGACTCCTAGACTTATGATGGGAAGATTGGATCCTCACTCCAAAAGTGAGGTCAACAATCTTATTCTCTTTTTTAAAGTATATCAAGCTAAATGGTTGAAATTAAAGATGAAAATACACCTCTAACTACTTGGGAAAAAAACTTCATATCATTTTAAAAAAATGTTAACTTTTTCCATACAATCATAATATTTTTTTTACCTAATTAGCTAATACATCCTTAATATTACATCAAACTCAATCATAGGTAACACTATCAATTCAAAAAATTTCTCTTAGAAGATATCATAATGCAATAAATAATGCACAATTAGCTATCATATAATCTATAATAAGCAACACTATAAATAAACTACTTTGCAATATATTAAAAAATAAATATAATAATATAAATAATTGCTTAAAAAAAATGGGTGACTAGCACCATAATCAAATAATATATTATATTATATTTTTCTTAGTATGCATAAATGAAATTATACTTATTATAACATAAAATCTACTTGAATACTGCTAAGTTAAAGCATACACCTTAACATAAACAGGAGTAGATTACTTACTGCCTTTAAATCACAAGTCTCACTACTATTTTCTTTCTCTATCTCACCTTGTGAAACTATCATAATAAGTTTTAAAAAGAATTTCCACTATTCTAATTCTTCCTTTGGTATCTATGTTCGGACTTTGGATCTATGCTACTACCAATCATTTTTCTCCAAGTATTGCCTACCAACTATGTTACTAAACTCACAAAAAATATCATAGAGATAGAAAATATAGCTATAATAATGTTATGTATTGGCTTACTATTAGTTCCCTACATTAAAAGAATCTTGAAGTTATGAACATTTGTCATATCTTACTCTCATCATGCATATGACCACCATCATATATATAAATCATTACACACCATGCAAGCAAAACTTGTAAAAGAGTTTGACCTTCATACCTCGTTTTACTTATTCATCTATAAAATATGATGAGCTATAAGCCCAATAATTTGTATTAAATTTTACCATTAAATCTAATGCTTTATAAGAGAAATAATATGCATCTTTATAATATTTTATCATTAGAACTAATAAATAGTTTATATATGTATGCATCACATTAATTAGTTTATGTATATATAATATGAATAATAGTTTATAATTATGTATTAAATCATATGGCATGCTATGTCATTCCTTGAACAAGCATGGATATTATGGTCATAACAACTAGTATATGTATTAGTAGTACTAGTTAGTATGATTGCAATATGACCAATCATTTACCCATTACACATGTAGTTAAAGTATTAAATAATCAGTTGCAATATCCATATGTATTATTAATATTTTATTTTCTCCCAAGAATATATTTTCATTTATAACAAGGTCATCATATGTGATCATCACTTAGTGGAATACACTACTAATAATTACATGCAAATAACCCATTTATATCACCCTTTAGTTATTAGAGAAAACCTATTCTCAATTATTAAGATAATCTCATTAACTTAACATTTTACATACAAACTATAACACACACACATTCTCTCATATTTACATTTATAAAAATTAAATATTCTCATAATTCCTACACATCATGTAGCAACTCATGATAATATATAATATGAAATAATCTATAACACTTCAAACATTAAGTGTCTTATATAAGGCATTAACATTTATAAAAAAAAATCCTATGATTGAGATCATTTCCAAATACATAAGACTGGATGTAGAGCCATAAAGTGCATGAGAACTTATTAAGAGCAAATACTATAAATTTGATTATATGCATGCGATTTTTCTATTTTTTTCTAGTCTTGGGTCTTTATTTTTGTAATTATTTTCATTTGATTTCAAAAAATTCTCTATGCTAATACATTTATTTTGATTTATGCAGTGAGTTTAAGTTTTTGGTAGATTTCAAGTATGTTATATGCAAAAAAGAGTAATTAAACTGTCCAAGCAACTCATTATGCAACAAATGTGATTTAAAGTTTTAGGCCATGTTCCCGACCAGTTCCTCAGCACCCAGATGCCTAACTTGCATAGAAATTAGCCAAAGATAGAAAGTTTTGTACTTAGGTGCCTAGTCTATCAATTTTTTGAGCTAGAAGATAAAGAACTCGATGCACAATTCCTCTATATGGGAGCTTAGGTGCCCAGTTCTTAAGCTCAGAATGCAAGTGCTTAAATGTCAATCTCCTTTTTCTTCAAATTTTCTATCCCATGCATAAATCACTATTCAGGTACCTATCACTAGTCCTAAGATCTAAGCACTAGATAGGACATTAATCACATTTTGCTTTAATATGAGCTAAAAATCAACTCTTTCTTTCGATAATGGGGGACAATTTAAGTACAATCAAAAAGATATTTTAAGGATTTTTGAAAGGAATTCCTAAAGTTTTTTTAGAGTTTTTCTTCCTGAGGTTTTGGGAAGTATTAATGATGGCTAAGGCAAGGAGATGAGGTAGAGTAAAGGTGTAGCAGAGTGTGAGCTTGCATAACTAAATTTTTCTTTTATTTTTCTTTATTATGTTTATGTTTAAGATCATCTACTACATTATTTTTTTTCAATCCAACATGAGCTAAATTGCCTTTCTAAGGATTGGATGGAATTGGAGTTATTTTAATTAGTTTGAGTTCAAAACAATTTATGGAGTTTTTGCGCTTTCATGTTACTATGTATTTTATCTTGAGCTCTATAACTTTTAATTGACTAATCACCAATTTTAAGTTAGAAGGTCTATTCAAAATTGAGATATCGAAAATGAATTTTTCATGGTTGAAATATCATTAAAGATTGTAAGTTAGAGATAATAGCATTGAACTCATTTAATCATATAAAACACTTGTGTCATATTAACGAAATCTTTGT
Source organism: Cymbidium sinense (assembly GCA_021442155.1). Lineage (NCBI taxonomy): Eukaryota > Viridiplantae > Streptophyta > Magnoliopsida > Asparagales > Orchidaceae > Cymbidium > Cymbidium sinense. The sequence continues at coordinate 133,804,882 of CM038220.1, forward strand.
ACATTGAATTTGCAATTGAAAGATACTTGTTGAGAAAAAAGATTATTGAATCAAAGTTTTTGAGATTGAAGGTACAATTTATCATAAATTTGATTTCAAAAAAAAAAAAATCAATTGTAATGTTGCAAAATTAATTGTAGCTATCTTGGTGAAATGTAATCTCTAGACCTAGTCTGTCTAATTTACATAATAAGTTGTATGTTACTTTATTAGTAGATAGTTTCTTTTCTATTTCTATACAAATCAGCACCTTATTTCAATTGTTTAAGTCAAAATCAATCAAAATTTAGTAATTAGAGTTCATAATTTTTGTAGGATGGTATTATTTATCATTTTATTACTCAATGATCATGTATTCTTAACATATACATTTAAATTAATTGTAGCATATACTATATCATTATGAAATAATAAATAAAAGATAACATAATATCATAACATTACGTTTACATCCCTATATATGATGAAGGACCCATCATATGAAGTAAAATATCATAGGTGTGTATAAATCATATGTTTGCTTATCAAAAACTTGGCAAGTAGTTATAAAAGGGTGTGGTGATGTAAAAAAATTTTTTAAAAAAACCTAAATCTTCATAATGAAAAATATCATTAAGTTGTCATATCCTCATTTCATCAAAATCAATATGAAGAAATATGAAAAGAAGATAAAGATGACAAAAATAACTAGCTTCTAAGGTAGGGAAATAGCATCATAGATGAGCTCTTGGATTAGCTTTTTTACGACCTATAATATTTCTCCTTCTCTTTCTAGCTCACGATAGGGTGAATAGTAAATCATGTTAGTGATTAAGAGATTAAAACATGATTAGGCTAAAGGAAGAGAAAGTAAAGAAAAATAAAGAAAGATAAAGAAAGATGATAAGTCAACTAACCAATACAATATTTTGAAAATAAAATAAAATGAAATACCACAAACAATATTTGTAAACAACTAATTATGTCCAAAAAGCTTAATTATATAGGGTGTGCACTATCATATGATACCATAGTTTATTGAATTATATAGTTGTGACTAATGTGGTCAGAAATATGAATCATTATCATATGTATGATCATATAGCAAGCAACATTATCGGATTCAAGCAATGATGTTCATACAAGAGCATCACACTAACAAAAAATACATAAAATTGAAACCATACTCTTAGAAAGCTCGATAAATATGCAAAAATGCACGAGTATTCGATTTTGAGTTAGCTTATCATCTCATGGGTGAATATCATGTTGATTCTTCTTCCATAAAAAAAAAAGGTAAAAAACAAGAACCAAATGAAGGCTTATGTGAAAACTCTAAGATTATAAAAGATGTAAGTAATATATTAAATAAAATCAACAAGAATTATTATAATAGTATTTAAATTTAAAACATTGATTATTAGAGATAATGATTCCTCCATGTTAGTCTCAATAAGCAAGCTAACAATGTTGTTTAAAAGTATGTTGAGATTATATCATATTTTTGCAGTGATGAGTGCTACAATAGAAGGTTAATAAGGGTGGAATTAACAAATTTGTTGATTTTTAAGATTTTAAAAATTAGATCAAATATCAAATCGGAAGAAGGAGCGATTCCAGATTCAACGGATTAATCGATGATGAACCGGATGTTGATAATAAATATTAAAATTATTTTAATATAATTTAAATAATATAATAATAATATTTTTTATTAATTCAATATATAATGTTCTAGTTTGAGATACTTCACTTCAAAATATTTTGAATACGATTCTAAATTAAAATTTTAAAATATAATATTTTAATTAGTTTTTCTATTTTTAATTTAAATCTTTTATTTCTATTATTCAATCAAAATCTAAAAAAAAATGAAGGAACTAATTATGCGTAAGTTTGATAGCTTTTCTTCTTTATGAAGAGGGAGAAGATTAAGAGATTAAGGTCTTCGTATTTATGCAAAGGTCAAATAAAATAAGCAGAAAATAAAATTAAAAAAGGTGGGATCCAAAAAACTAAAATCTTCAAACTCCATGCCTTCAGTCCCACGCTAAAGAAAGCACTTTGGGACGACAAAGAAAGCACTTTTAATAATATTGATTCAGCACCACAGGAGCTTTAGGTCATTGAGAGTTGTGTCGTAATTGGCAAATATTGACCCCGCAGGAGACTTAACGTATAATTCATCTGCCTGTGAGACTGTTTATAGTAAGTATATAGACTAAATGTTCTTAAAATATTAAGTTCTTAAGTTTAGTTTAGAGACGCTTTTGTTGGTTCAAGATTCAAAAGGTTGGAATTGACCACATAGGTTTTAATTAGGCAATTTTTTAGATAGAATCGAATTAGAATTAAGAATAGGTAAATGATTGAAAAAGAATGGAATCGACGCAAGACCGCCACGCGAATGAGCCACCAATGTATTATACTGAGCCCAGAAATGTAATGACCTGATTATTAGACCAGAATTAATACTATACCTATTCTTAAATTTTTTTTTTATTAATACTTAATTATCTAATTCAGATTCTAATGATACTTAATTTAAAAAAATTGTCTTAATTATATTAGGAGATGCAATAGAAAGAGAGCTTGGGAAGTCTCATTAAGATAAAGTTTTAGTCAAATTTGTGGTTATTTATGTCCAAGACTAAGCTTTGACACCCCTTTATAGTTTCTACATGAAAGACTAAATGATAAAATAATAAGAAAATTATGTAAGTGAGCTAGGTGTACCCTCTTAATGGTTTATTTTAACAAGAATTCTCAGGTGGATTAGCGAATAGTCTAGTGAGTAGCTGAGTTTTGCGAGTGAATAGAATTAACAAATAGATGGCCTAGTACTAGTAGATCCTCTTAGATGAAGTTAATTGATTAGTTCTCAAGATAGAATAGGCCGAGTCACTCGAAAAAATTGAAGCTTGGTTGTTGAGTTAGTTCATAACTGGCGACTTGTTGAATCAAACTAGAGCTCTTATGATGACTCAATCAACTTGACGGACCCAAGCAAATAGGAGCACACAATTTAGAAATTTAACTGTGTATATACTTTGAACATAAGAGATTATACGATATAAGATACTCATATAATAATTGATCAAGTTCAATTAAGCTCAAAATGAATCTAAGATAACTATGTTTTATCTTATCCTCCAAATTAAAGTGTTTATTTTCTCTTTTAAATCACATAAATAAAGCATAATACAATGAATCATTCTTATAACACCATTCATTGAAAGTACTAAACACTAGTGTCATGGTAGAACTCGTCCAATGAACTTAATTTGAGGCCTCAAGATCACATATTCTTTTACAAGTGATAATTGAAGCTACTACTAGAGCTATAGTTATTTCTATTGCCAACTATTTGAAGCTACCACTTATCTTTATATTTTTATTAGCAAACCCTACTTGAGCTAGGGTTCAGATCAATGGTGTAATCAAGAGATGACTAATGGCACTAAATTTTTATTAAATTTTTTAATATTATATAATACACAAAAAAATTTATCCCCTTAGACTTAAATTCTTAATAATAGTTTAATATTTATTAAAATTTTCATTTAATCTTTTTATTTTTATTTATTTTATTTTAATTTCATCGCCCCCTCTCTTTAAATTCTAGTTCTGCCACTAATTCAAACTACAATGCCAAAAAGTAGAAATCCTACCGAATGGGAGAAATAAAAAAAATACATATATTAAAAAGAGAAATAATGAAATAGTTTAAAGAGAAGGAACAATGTATATATAATTTTTTTTATCTTCATCATTTCATGGGTCTTCACATGCATCTTTGAATTATTGGGAAACTAAGAATAGCTTTAGCTTCTTAACTTATGTAATTGTAGTATTAATTATTATTTTTAATTATTAAAATGTGCCAATTATCATGTCTAATTGAAAAAAAAATCATATTCATGTTATATCCATTGTTTGCTTGTTTTTTTTTTTTTTTTTCAATTTCAATGAATTTAGTTGAAATAGATATAATAGTTATTAAATATATATTTTAAACTAATTTAGATAATTTTGGCCAAACATCGAGAGACATATTCAACACATATCGAAGAGATATTGGGACTCATGTCTGAGTCGAATATTGCAACCAGTGGATATGAAAGTGATGGTCGGAGCAGTGGTGGTTATGGAAGCGGGAGAAGTGATGAAAGTTACAACCATGATGATGAGAGAGAGAGATAGATATGAATTCTCGCTACTCGAGAGGCGGATGTTCTGGGAACTGGAGAAAAGAAATGGCTATTTACGCTTATGAAACTATGTCTTTATAGTAGATACGATTCTAATTATCTAAAGTTTTTAATTTTCGCTATGAGTGCTCATTTTTTATCTCTGTCATCGCTTGTGTCTTAAAAAACATTTTTTTTTTTGAAGTGTAGATGCAACATAATTTGATTATCAACTTTTGAATATTTTTATGAACAATAAAACCTTTATTAAATAATGAAGTGCAATTATCACCTGTAAAATCAACAAGCACTTTACACGAATAAGTTCCCGTATAAGAACATCTCCTATAGACCTTCTTAGATACAATTTGTGACGATGAGACATCAAAAAATTATTAAGATTCAGGTCAGAAGAAGGATCCAAATGTGGAGTTCAAACTAATGAAAAAGATTAAGTTGTCAGTGCATAAATACATAAGGAATAATATCATTTCCATTAATACTAAGGACCTCACAGTCGACCACATAAACAAATCTTACTATCATATTGACCATTGATATTAAGAAGTGTTGTAATAATGAGACTAGTGCACGAAATTTTTTTTCCAAGAGTACTACCACAAAGATTCCCTTGCAAAAAGGATAATTAAACATAAAGCTAATATACTCAGCATCACCACACTCCCCAAGGGAATGCATGGTCTTCTTGATTCTCCAAGCGGCTCTCTGTGATTTCATGGATAGGCAGACAAGTAAATCTCGTTAATCCATTCATGCACGTCACTAATTAGATGACGAGACATTTAACTACTTTAAGAGAGTCATAGCTATTCCCGCCAGTTACCCGCGCTTGATTAAATTTCTTAATGACAAGGGCTTCCATGTGCATAACAATGAGACCCATTGTACAAACAACCAACTCTACTATAACCCTACTAGTAATAGTAGATTCCAAATTATTAGAATCTCATCCACTCAATAAGAAGATTGTAGCTTTCTTATTTGTCTTATTCTAAATGCAAAGTTTTCAAAGTGGAGACCAAATAAGATAAAGCATCACGTCCCAAAACTTTATAGTATGAAACAAAATAATAGAAAACTTTCAAAGACAACTTATTAGTGATAAGCATTCCAATAAAAAAATCAAAAAACAAAAAAACAAACCTTACCATACCACCTTTTGTGACATCATTATAAAAAATATAGAAATATTAGTGAAATTATTTATAGATTTTATTTCTTCAATAATTCTAACAAATTTCTAATAAAAATTCCATGAGTTATGCATGCATCAAAATTTCATTGATAATTATCGCATCAAAATGCTAACTATTAAACATAATTAAAACTATTAACTTCTAGTAGATTAGATATCATTAGAAAATTATTAGTAAAAATTTTTACTTTACTATTAATAGAATTAATAATCCACCAAAATCTCATCAATTTTTTAAATAAATTCATCAACCCAATATATTCTTAGATTATATTTGAGACAATTATAGCTTTATTAAAAAAAAAACAATGATAAAAATACTGCAAAATAACTATTGTTTAAAAAATCTGTAATTGATATAAATTTTATTTTATTTTTAAAAAATCAAACGACAATTTACTGAAAGCCACCACAAATAACTAAATTTAATTTATAAATATAATTTTCTCACTATAAATTTTTCAAAATATAACACCGAAAATAATACTGTGAAATGATGAAAATACATCGCACCACCACTACCACCCTAGTCAAGGCCATGGTTGCTCTCCATTTTAAAACGTTTGGAGGATTAGCCATATCTCAATGTTGCTAATAATCCTCAACTTCATCACCATGATCTTGCTCGCTCCTTATTTCTCATTCAAAGCTTACATTTCGATCTAGAACACAAATTTTAAGTATCAAGGCTTCTATTTTAATTAAAAATCCGAATAAAACTCAAAGAATTTTAATAAAATTTCAAATGAAACTAAAAAAAAATTACCTCAAATATAAATGTTGAACAAGATCTCACTAGAGTTGCAGTAAAATTTCTATCATTCAAATCTTATTGAAATTTATATATTATAAATTAAAGTCTAATTAAACAATCATTGGCTTATTTCATATCTTAAGTACACTTTTATAATATTTTATGACAAAATCAACTAAAATCATAAACAAAATTGAATCCTGAACCGATAAAACTAATGAAATATCAGAATGGTAAGAATTATCATAAAACAGAAAATGAGTTTTAAAACCTTGTTCCAGAAAAACATCACTTACCACGAGCTGCTTATAGCACTCTGATTGTTGTTTTCAGACGTAAAGTGAAATACCAAACTTATAAACCTGAAGAACCATAAGAACTGAAGGCAGTATCGTCAATTTTTGTAACAAACATAATTACACAGCACAAAGTAAAAACATTTTTGCAAACATTTTTTGGGTCGAAAAAGATCCAATGGAAATATATGACTTTGCAACAGCCTTTTAACCAGTATGCAATAAATTTGTCAATCACAGCATGTTTCTGTAATAAAACAAAGATGCAGGACTTGAAAAAAAAATAATAATAATAACACGATCTGATTGAGATTGATATAGATCCCTGAAAAAAATCAAATAAGCCACAAAAAAAAGGAAAAATAATCATATCGATTGTGTCAAAGGTATTTCTTGAGAAGGGAAGATTACAGCAGATTTAGAATAAGTTAAGACTGCTGCTCACGCATCCACTCCACAAAATTGTCCAATATTATAGGCCAAGCAAGGCCGGGGTCATAATTATCAAGTGATGGAAAGTTTATCTATCACAAAAGTAGAATCAGATTGTTCATCAAGTTATTTAAACATCTATTTCTGGAAAAAAAAAATTAACTTAAAATATACTGACCTCATTGCAGAATCTGAGAATGCCTAACCACTGGTCCATATTTAGCACCTTATAATCGTGTTGTTTCTGCGTTATATGATATGCCCATAACTCATTGATGTAGTTTCATAGGAACTCGCAGCAAAATAGGGGAAAAACAGTAGAAATAATTTTGTTAAGAATAAGAAGGCATTTGTTCAAATAAAAGACAACTAAATTTTGGAAGATTTACAAACATACCACACAATTCTTTTGTATTTACACATCTAACACCTAAAATTTGATATTTACATATATATATATATATAGATAGTATTTTCCTGTGCACGAAAAAGTGTATGAAAGTGATATATTTTTATGTGATATTAAAGATTAAGTGTTATTATATAAGCATTAAGGTTTAGGAATTAGATATGTAAATATATAAGAATTATGTGATATGTATCTAAATCCCCTTAAAATTGTCTTAAGAAAATAATGGTCCCTTGTGCTGTCTTTAAGCATCCAATGACTAATACCAAAATCTTTTTTCTTTTGAACAAATGTCTCCCAATCAAATAGATTTTTTGTATCAGGATACCAATAGAATTTTTTCCTCGGGAATTCGCACAAGAGAGAGTTCAGTAGATGATCAAGGGAATCAGTGCATGATTCATACCTTAAGATATTCTATTAATCTGTCAATCTGTGGACGAAACTTGAAGCCTAATACAAGATCTAGCACTTTACTGGCAATATCAATATCTACACTCTTCTGCTTTTCCTCTGAAAAGAAAGTTGGTATCAAAAATTATTAGTAGTATAAAAAAAGAGAATTTTAACTAGGCTAAAAAACCAATGAGCTGTGATTGAACAACCTGTTAAGTAGTAGCGAAAAGAATAAGAATAGAAGTCCAGAAAATTTTGAGGCCTCATAACCTTCAACATGTTGAGGAAAATTTATAGGGCATGCACAACGACTGAAGAAAGTTAAAAAGATAGATGTTTGCCCGTAGAATATACAGCTGCTGACCTCTTTCTCCAATTCAGATAGAGCCTTCTTTAATTTACTGATTGTGTCAGCTCGTATTTTAGACCTCTTCTCCATTCTTCCTGTAACAACAAAAGTCAGGTAGGACATTTATTGCTAGAGTAATGCTATTTTTGTGCATTTTCTGGTGAAAATAAAATGGGCAAATTTTCCAGCATAACGGTAAAAAAGCAACTTCGCCTAAATTTGGCCAAATTGTAGTTATTATTTTATTGCCATATTCTTGTTGAATAATACCCAAGAATATACAGCAGATCCATGTTCAGAAATGAAGAATTTTCAAAGATGTATATTAGCTTACTAGGGTAAAATATCCTTGCCTTTCAGCTTTCATCCTCCTAATAAACAGCATCCGTCAAAAAACCGTGTAATCAATGCATAAAAAATCAAGGCATATATAACGGAATAAGATACCAGGCAAGCATCAATATCCTGACATCAGTATGCTCTACTTCCACATCAGCACAAAAGGCCACGATCCCTTCAGGGCTGTTAAGTCAGCAAAATGATGAAGTGTGAAATTTTAACGAAGAAAAAGTTTCCTTGAAGTATCTCAACACAGATCACTTTAGAAATTACATCAATTTGATGATGAGACAAAACATCTATTAAAATTGATTGCCAAATAGAATAAACGTTAAAATGAGCCCTCAATAAATGCACAAACAAGAAAAATTCAAATCTATTTAGTTGTCTATGAGCAGACATGCATACATCTGTGTTAGAGTCAATGAACACAATGGTGAGTAACAACGAGCGTTTTATAAAGCCACATACTGCAAACAGTAAGTAAGAAAATAAAAGTGAAGTGTCCAGCAACTAGATGTCAAGTTGGAAAGGCATTTTAAATGAAGTTTAAAAATGCTTCAATGGGAAAGAGAGATACATTTTGAACAAATTGAAATACCAGGGAATGAAATAGTGCTCCTTAAATGCCGGTCATATGTTAGAAGGGCCCACATTGTCTCAAAAAAATATAGAACCCAGAAATCAACCCAGTTAATCTACTTATGCATTTTCTAGTCCTTAAAAAAAAAGATAATGTTTACAAGATTTCCAAAATTTACTGCATTCCACAATTTTACACTGGAAATTACTAAGAATTTCCAACTTCAAGTTACCAAATTATTTTTGACACAGGTGAGAAGAGTATCTAATCCAATGGCTCAATGGTAGCTCTTAGCTTCAGAGGGATCAGTTAACCATTATTTCAAGTAACATCTTTCTAAGACAAAGCATATGAAGAGCACAAAAACTCACCCTATTAAGCCAGAAGATTTATCATAGTACGTGTAAAATAGCTGATCAATTCGTTCTGTTTCCTTAGACACGGCTTTATTTGAGGCTGGAAAAAGAAAAGACCAGATGATCAGCACGATGCAACAGAAATAACACATATCATGGTCAAGTGGGCAAATTGCAATAATTTCACAACATATCAGAAGAATCGAAATAAAGGAAACAAAACTGTGCAGTGGATCTAGATGTCAACTTTATGAGGTAATTTGTGATGAGAAAATTTAAGCAGTAGATTTCCATGTTTAAACCCCATTAACAGATACTTAGAAAAATATTGTGCAGAAACAATAGAAAATGCACTATAAGGTGTTCTATAATTAGTTATCTATGACATGCACAAATACTTTGCATTCTTTAGGTGTAATGGACATTTAGAAGTTCGGCTTGCATTAAATGATGCCAAGAGAATATCCATAAATATGTATGACATATAACCATTCTAACCTTGAGAATTGTTATCATTAAGGCGATGACATGTCCACATAAGAGGACCTGTTCATAAACTGAACTTTGCATTGGTTTATCTGTCCAAGTCAAAAAAACAAGGCGTGCATACCATAAAAAAAACAACTATAACGATGACACTGACAAACATAATATGGGACTGATACATAGCTATAATCCAAAAGTCTCTCAGAAAATAAAACATAAAATAAGATAAACCAAACCACAAAATTAATAGGTAAAATCAATTATTAGCACTGATTAGCAGTAATCCAATATAAGCTTTCATTAAAATGACAAAATTAATAGATAACACATAATCACAAAAAAATAATCAGCAATACTACAAAGACTTCAGTAATTACAAGCAAGAGTCTTAGAAATGTTATATATATATATATATATATAAATATAAATATATATAAACTGAAAATTTTGTACACCAATTCAACCCCCCTAATCTTCAATTAATATTAGAGTGAGGGCTCGTAATTTTAGTGTAGCCACCTACGAGTATATAACTTATGGCACACAGCTTTCTAGCGGTTCTTTATTGAAAGGTCAATCTACTCACAAACCACCATAGATAATGTCCCTTTTGACTATTGGAAAAATAGAATGAATATTTTTTACGTGGTAAAATATTAGAATGTGGCATATGCTTTCACAACAATATCATGCACCCACCACAAAAACAAATGGTACTAAAGTTGAAAAGCCAGTTGATAATTGGGCTCAAGCCGTGTCAAAACTAGATCAGCTTAATATAAAATTTTGTGCATTAAAGCCTGATGATTACATAAGATTATCTTTACTTAATACTACAAATGAAATATGAGATAAATTGATTATCACATACAAAGACACAAATGAAGTTAGAGATGCACATATTAATGGATTAATATATAAATATGAACTTTTTTACATGAAACCTAAAGAAAATATTTCTGATATGTATACACGTTTCATAAAAAATATAAATGTATTGCATTCACTGAGCAGGACTTATAAAAATCAAGATCTTGAGCATAAAATTCTAATATCTTTGTCTAAAGATTAGGATGCTAAAATAACTACTATTAGTAAAGCTAGAGATTTAAGTACATAGCCACTTGATCAACTTCTTTACTCTTTAATAGCACAAGTACAAAATATAGCTGGCTGCAAGACATTTGGAGGATGGTTTGAAGAAGAAAGACAAAGGTAAAGGCATTGCTTTGACGTCCACAACATTAGATGAGAGATTTAGGAGATAGTGAGTTGGAGCACATAAGAAAAACGTAAGGAAGAAATGGCTATGCTTTTAAAAAGATTCAACTACTTGATGAAAAATTTTAAAATAAAAAATAAAGAAAACCAAAGACAATCGAGATAAAAAATATTAAGGATAAAACTAAATCTTTTAATGCAAGTATAAAAAATAAAGAAATTGAAATAATGTGCTATAGCTACAAGATGCCTGGACACATAAAATGGAATTGCCCCACTTATACTAGAAAAAAAATTCTAAAAAAAAAGGCCAAAAAACCAAGAAGAAAGCAATAAAAGAAATTTGGGTGAACTCAAAAAGTGATATCACATCTAGTGAGCCAGAAAAAGAGGAGGAAAACTTTTGCCTCATGACAGATCATGAAGATAACTTGGAAGATGTACATGAGTATGTAAGTGCAAATAATTTATCTCATGAAGAGTTAGATAAGGCATTTAATGAACTATATAGGGAGTATAAAAATTAATGAAGAAGTACACTAAGTTAGAAAAGGATCATATATATTTAAATACTCAATATAATAAACTAAAGAATGAAGTTGAATCATTCAAGAAACATAGCATTAAATCAAAAAATATTTCATGTAATCATTCTACACTTATTTCAGAATTAGAATTTGAAAATAATCTGTTTGAAGCAAAATAAAGTTTATTTTCAAAAATACTCTAGCTCAAATGCATCATTTAGTAAATCGATGATAAATATCACACATATGCTCATGTTCATCATGCACATCATCATACACAACACTACCAACAAGAAAGCCTTATGCAAACACAAATGCACAGCGTAACTATTGTGGCAGGCATGGACATATCATTTGATTGTCATGCAAAGCATGTATATTATCCACATTCATCATACATCATGCCTGCCAAACCTATTATTTATAAAACTGCACATTTTCTTACAAAATTTATAAAATTGAACCCAAGCATATCTGAATCCACCCCCCACCCCCAAAATTAACAAATTGATTTGATTTTGTAGGTATGTCTCCACAATGAGATCGGTGGAGGCATGTGGTATCTAGATAGCGGATGCTCTAGATATATGATAGGTGACCGTTCCAGATTTGTATCGCTAGAATTAAGGGATGGAGGACAAGACAGTTGGAGATAATATCAAAAAGAAAGTCATCGAAATTAACTCTATAAGTAAAAAAATTCATCTACTATAGAAAAGGTGTTATTAATTGAGGCCTAAAGCATAACACTTTAAGTATAAGTCAATTATGTGATAAACATTATGAAATTACTTTTTATTTATCGCATTATTGCTTGATTAGATTAAATGGCTCTTAATAGTTGGAAATAGAGAATTTAAATCATGCTTGTTTTAAGAATTTAACACTAATGATTGTTAGCTATGACATAGAAGGCACGATAGCATGTATACACACTAAATAAAATTTCAAAATTGGATACAATAATTGGCTTACCTAAAATTAATTTCACTTTAGATCATTTATATGATGCATATCAATATAAAAAAGCAAAGACATCTTTTCAAAAATAAAGATGTTATTTCGACATCCAAATTGCTTGAATTATTTCACATAGATCTATTTGGTCCCATTAATACCACTGGTCTAGGAGGAAAGAATTATTATCATTATTATTGATTACTTTAGATATGCTTGTATAATATTCTTAACGAATAAGTATGATGCCTTTGAAGAGTTTGCTGAATTTGTTAGATACATATAGAGAAATCAAGGTTATCTAATTTCTAAAATACTAACTAATTATGATGATGAATTTAAAAATAGTAACTTTGAGGAACTTTATGATAAATAAAAAATTATACATAATTTTTCAACACCAAGAACACCACAACAAAATAGAATAGTTGAGAGAAAAAATAGAACTTTGGTTGAGATGACTATATTTATGTTACAACAACAACAAGCCTTTATCCCACTAAGTGGGGTCGGCTACATGAATCCTTCGTCTCCATTGTGTCCTATTATGTATCAAATTCTCATTCAATTCAAGTATACTAAGATCATTTTTTATACATCTTAACCATGTCTTTTTAGGTCTACCTCAACCTTTCTTAACATAAAGGCAAATCTATCATCTACTCCCTAATGTCATTGACTACACTTTATGTGACCAAACCATCTGCGACTCTTATTTGCCATTGGAGCTACTCCAACTTTTTCCGACATACATATTCGCATTTTATCTCTAAGAGTAAAGTCACTCATCTAAGCATCCTCTAACACTTAACTTAGTCTCATGCTTCTCTTTTATTGGCCAACATTATAAATCATTGCGTCTTACCACCATCATATAAAATTTTCTCTTAAATTTAAACTTTTATCACACAACAAGCGGATGCATTCCTCCACTTCAACCATCCAACTTGAATTCTACTAATAGCATCTCCATCTATTTCACCATCATTTGAACAATAGAGCTTAAATATCTGAATCGCTCGCTCTTTTTAATTACTTGTTCACCTAATGTCACAACACTACCACTATAACTTCTACAATTAAAATTACACTCCATATATTCAATTTTAGATCTACTTAAATGAAAACCTTTAGACTCTAAGATTGACCTCCATAATTCAAGTTTCTATTGGACTCCCTCTCTAGTCTTATCAACAAGAAGAATGTCATCAGCAAAAAGCATACACCAAAATACATCTTCCTATAAATGCCTAGTAAGAACATCCATAACTAAAGCAAAAAAGATAAGGCTTAAAGCTGATCCTTGATGTAATCCAACTAAAATAGGAAAATATTTTGTCAATCCTCCATGTGTTTGGACACAAGTAACAATTGTAGTATACATATCCCGACTTGAATATAACTAATATTAACTCCTTTCTTTTCTAAAACTCTCCAAAGATATCTCTTGAAACTTTATCATAAGCTTTCTCTAAGTCAATAAATATCATATAAAGATCCTTCTTGCTTTCTCTATACTTCTCCATCAAACCTCTTAGCAAATGTATAGCATCCATAGTAGATCTACCTAGCATGAAATCAAACTGATTGTAAAAAACTTTTGTATCACATCATAACCTATGCTCATTTACTCTCTCCCATAATTTTAATGTATGACACATTAACTTAATTCCTCTATAATTTGCATACTATTGTGCATCACCTTTATTCTTAAATATAGGAACCAACAAACCCCACTCATCTGGCATCTTTTGTCTTTAAAAAAACACTAAAAAGATTTATAAGCCAAGAAATTCCTTGATCTCCTAAATATTTTTACACTTCTATTGGAATATCATCAAGTCCTACTGTTTTTCCACATTTCATTTTCTTTAAAGCTTCTCTAACTTCATATTAACTAATACGACGATAAAAACAAAATTTCCTATTTTTGTTTGGATATTAAGATATTTTCAAATTCTTCATTGAAAATTTATCAAAATACCTCATCCACTACCTATTTTCAATATCATTTTTTAAGAACACTTTATAATTTTCATCCTTAATACATTGAGATCTTTCTCCTATCTTTTGGTTAGAACTTATACATACATCTTTCACCTTCTTTGGTAATCTATCAGAAATCACTAAAGTTTTAAATTTTTTCAGATTTATATTCGCTGGGGATCTCTACATGTCACTTTATATTTTTCTCATTCTCAAGGTTTTATCTAAACAAAGTTTTATAACAACACTTCTTATTTATCTTTTTTATACATTCATTTCTACCACCAACTATTTATATTAAAAGAGCTTCATTTTGATTCTCCAAGACATTTTAAGAACTGCTTAATTAATTTATTATTTTTCACATAACATTAACTTCCTTATGAACATCTCAAATTCTATTGTAAATTGTTCTTAAAAATATTTTTATTAGATTCTTTAAACATTTAATCTTAAGATAATAATAATTTGATTTATTTTTCATCTTCCAATCTTTCATCTTAAAATGAGACTAATAATCGATGTTTTAAACTTTCAGATGAACTTAATCTTTACAATCTTACAATATAAACGATCTATTTTTCTTATTATAAAATAATCAATCTGTTTTACTGAGATCCATTTTATAAGTAATAATATGTTCATCTCTTTTTTAAATAAAGTATTAGAACTACAAAATTATAAAAAATAAACAAAATCCAATATACCCTATTCTTCTTCATTCCACTCAAAATCCATAACTACCATGAATATTTTTAAAATCTTCTACCACTCTACCAATATGTCCATTTAAATCTCCTCTAATAAATATTTTTTCTTCAAGAGATATCTTTTGTATTAATCCCTCTAATTCATTTCAAAAAATTTTCTTTTAAACTTACATCGAAACTTATTTGAGAAGCATAAACACTTATAACATTGATAATCTTAGTATCAATAATAATCTTTAAAGCTATAATTCTATCTCCGCATCTATTAATATTTATAACATTCTCCTTCAAATTTTAATCTATAATTACCTAATTCTACTTCTACCGGATACCAAAGTTTAAAACCTAAACTATCAATCTCTTCTTTCTCCCCAACCCATTTAGTTTCTTGAACACATAAAATATTTATCTTCCTATAAACGATAATATCTATTAATTCCATTAGTTTACGTAAAGAGTACATATATATTCCAAGTTCTAACCTAATTCTGGACACTAACTTCTAGCTGACTGTCCATAATAATGGGAACCCTTTATTTAACACCGCACTGGTCGATGAACGCCCTCACACTTTTCATTCAGGCATGGTAGCCGCCTGTGGGATCCAAGATTAACACAATGTTTTAAAGGATTCATGTCATGATTATTTCAACAAATTTTATCTTGGTTGTCACTACTTATAACCCTCCACTTTTACATCCATACTTGGGACAATAATATATTTATGTTAGATGAATATAATTTATCCAAATATTTTAGGAAGCAATTAACACCATGCTATGTTATCAATAGAGTAAATTTAAATCTATGTAATAATAATAATAACTCCATGTGAGCTATTTAAAGGAAGAAACCTAAAATTTCATACTTTCATAAATTTGGATGGCCATGTTATGTATTAAATAATGGAAAGATCAATTAGTATAGTTTGATAGAAAATCTAATGATGCAATTTTTTTAGATATTCACCTCATAACAAGGCTTTTAGAGTATTTAATAACCAAACTATGATTATTGAAGAATCAATGCATATTACATTCGATGAAACTGTACCTAAATCTACTAGAAATGATATTGATGATGTTGAAGTTGATAGGGTTCAAAAGATTAATCTAAAAAAACCAAAGATGAGAAAACTGAAAATTCAAAGGAATGAAAGCATGCAAAGAATTATCAAAATGATTTAATCTCAGGAGATCCATCTCAAGGTATTTGCACCAAAAATAAAATTAGAGAAGAAATTAATCACTCTGCATTTCTTTTTGAAATAAAACCCCAAAACATTAATAAAGCTCTAAATTATGATTATTTGGTTATAACCATGCAAGATAATTAAATCAATTCAAGAGAAATGATATTTAGGAATTAACCCCAAGATCCAAAGATCATAATGTGATTAAAACTAAATGGGTTTATAAGAATAAGCTCAATGACTCCAGTTGTATAATTAAAAATAAATCAAAGGTTGCAACTTAAGGGTATTATCAAATAAAAGAAATAGATTTTGAGGAATCATTCGTATCAATAGCAAGATTATAAACTATTAGGTTACTCCTTGTATTTGCATGTTATAAAGACTTTAAACACTTTCAAATGGATGTAAAAAGTATATTTTTAAATGAGTTTATAGATTACAATGTTTTTTATAGAATAACCTCCTGAATTTGAGAATATTGATCAACCAAACCATATATACAAGTTAAAAAAGACTATATGGCTTGAAATAACCTCCTAGAGCCTTGTATGAAAATAGATCAGTAGATTTTTGGTAGAAAATTGCTTTAAAAGGGTAGAGTAGGAACCGCTCTCTTCTTTAAGAAAATAAAAGTTGATACCCTTTTTGTTCAAGTTAATGTAGATGATGTTTTGTTTGAAAGCTCACATGAATATTTATATTATGAGTTTTCATTAATGATGAATAAAAATTTGAAATGAGTATGATGGAAGAAATATTTTTCTAAGGATTCAAGTGAAGCAACAAGAGAAGAGTATCTTCATATATCAAACTAAATACACAAATAACTTAAACAATCAAAATAAGACCCTTAGATAACAAACTTTATAGGAGTACGATTAGTTCCCTTCTATACATATTCATAAGCAGGTCTAATATTATGTTCGTTGCAGCACATCTAGGTTAAGATTATGATATTTTAAGAACTCATGATCTTATGATTTAATTGCTTTTTTCTGATGCTGATTATGCTAGTTGTAAGGTCTATCAAAAGAGCATCTCTGAAGCATGCCAATTTTTGAGATCATCTCTTTTGTCTTGATCCTATTAGAAATAAAGTTTTATTGCTTTATCTATTGTTCAGGCTGAGTATATAGTTATAGGTAATTCTGTCTCTCAAGTTCTCTAGCTTAACAAAAAATACAATTCAACACTCACGTATCAAAAAAAAATTACACTGATTCAAATTATGTTTTTTAATCAGCTTACCAAGATAAAGTGAATAGGTCTATTCAAGAAGAATGGAAGACCTATCAATATCGTAAGATAAGTTCATGGTCATGCCTATCCCACCTCAACATTTCAGAGAAATCACCTCCACAAGGTTCATATGATAGAAGAGTTAAAAATATCCTATGTAACTCCTTTGTCTAAAAGTGATGAGATGAGAAGTATATTTAATAATCAGAAGCATATCAAGGTCAAAATGTTGATTGGCTTGATCAATGCTTTGAATTAGAAGGGATAGTGCCTACAAGGATACTGACATGTAACCCTCCAAAGATTCAAAGAATGAAACATAAATTAGGAAGTCTATATTGGGTCTATCAAACAGCGAGCTCAGTTCTTTGATAAGATGTAAAATTAGATAAGTCCTCAAGCATCATCACAAAATGATAAATTTATCACTAAAGGCATTGAATTTATACAACACAAACATCATCGAATAAGCACATGTTATATAATAACAAAAGAAGAGATCGAAGTTAAAAATGAAGGCTAGGAAAATTTCTATGAAGTTGAACTTACCAATGATCAAAATATAAAAATTAAGCATGCACCATAAGAGCTTGAGGATGGTAAGTAGACTACTACGATGGATGACCTAAAAAAAATTAATTTGAGAATTGACAAAAATCCACACCCGACATTTATTAATACCCCGCATTTCTAATGATAAAGTCGAAGAGTTTGTGCTACTCTGTGAATTTAGGAATTAATTTGCCTGAACATATGTTGAGATGTCAGGCTTATTTCCTAATATGGTAATGCACAAATTGGATGCAACACCAATTAAACAAATTCATAAAGCGAATGAGATTAAAAATTGAATAGATGATTGTAGAAACTAAAAAACTGAATATGCTTCATCCAAAAGAAAAATATATTGATTGGATAACCAATATATTACTAATGAAAAAGAAAAATGATCAAATCTACATCTGCATTGATTTTTAAGATGCTTTTAGTATCTAAACTATTGATGGATAACACATTAAATTATGATATATTTTCATTTATGGACAAATCAATAAGCTACAACCAAATCAAGGTTGCTCTTGAAGATGAGAAGCACACATCATTTAAGACGTATATTAGCATCTATTACAACACAGTTATACCTTTTGGTCTAGAGAATGTTGGGAATAGTTATCAAAGGACTATGACTGCATCTTTGACAAGTTAATTCATAAAAATGTAGAATATTATGTCGATAATATCATCATCAAAATCATGAACTGCAAAAAGCATCTTGATGAAATGAGGCTTGCTTTTGAGAGAATCAAAACTAGGACCTCAAGATGAATCTTCTTAAATGTCCTTATGAGGTTTTCTCATAAAAAAAAATTTAGGCCATATTGCACGACACAAAGAAATTGAAATTGACCCAACAAAATTATAGCGATTGTTGAGATGCCTCCGCTAAAGAACCTTCACCAATTTTTTTCTTTACAAGGATAGCTTGCATTCATTTAGCAATTCATATCAAACATGTTGGATATATGCCAACCTTTTACAAAGTTGATGAAGCAAAACCTCTTTCAAGTGGGACAAAAATATCAAGAAATATTTATTTAATGTCTACTCTAATGGCACCAATTCCAAGGAAACCTCTTATCCTACATATGGTTGTGTTAGAAGAATCTTTTAAAGTATTATTGACACAACACAATAAAAAAGACAAAGAAAATGCTCTATATTATATATTAATCAAAAGTTAGTAGAAGCAAAAATAAGATATTCTTCAGTTAAGTAGCATTGATTGGCATTGATCTTTGTTATCTAGAAGCTTTGTCATTATATGATGTCATATAAGATAACTCTCATCTTAAATATCAATCCACTAAAATTACTTGAGCTAGCTACAAGATTAATAAGCTTGAGCTAGCTCATTATCATAAGTGATTTCGAGCTCATGAGATAAATATTAAATATCACAATAACTCAAATCTCTCGAGCTAATAATAGTAAAATAGACTACTTGGTCAAATTGGCTAAAATAATGACAAGTATGAATGATGAGTATGTGCTTATTGAGGTTTTATAGACAGCAAGTTTTACAGTTATAGCCCTATTGGAAGGGTCATCAAATTTAAATCAACAGAATACAGCCTCAATTATTCCTAGCCCTCCTCAAGGTCAACAACAAAAATCAACTCAAGAAAAGTACAAGTCTAAAAATACATCAAAAGCCTACCATGAAGCTTTCATGGCAGTAGACCAAGAGGTTTGGAGATAACTCTTCATAAATTATTTCAAAGAGGAATGCCTAAAAATAAGTCATTAGTCATCAAGAAAATAGCCTTGCGATATGCTTTTGTCAAAAACACTTTGTATCGTATAGATCTTTTGCCAAATGTGATTATGATGTTCGGGGATCAATGAGGCTAATATATCACTTACCAACATGCATGAAGGACTTTATGGTGTAGATCAATCAGGCCCCAAATTAATAGCAACTATTAGTCGTCGATAGTGACAGATTGTATTGACCATACAAGAAATCCCATGAATGTCAAATTCATGGTGATATTATACATCAACAGTTAAATTTTTTACACAAATAATAGCATCTTGGTCATTCGAGTATTAGAGTGTCACGACCTAGCCCAAGAGTTCGGAGTATCGAGGCAAGAATAGACGATTGGACGAAAGATTTTCTTTTAGTATATATATATATATATATATATCTCCAAAGTATAAAAGAGCCAACTAAAATCGATAAATTTTATTCATAATTTCCACAAGATATAAGTATATAAATATTTCCTATTCTAATTCTAACTCATATTAAAAAAACTTTATTACAATACCTATCACCAATTAATTCTCGACGACTGTAGAAAAACTCTCTTTTTGCCCATTTTAGTTTATTGGTGAATTTTTTGAAAAATATACATCAATTGTTTAGTGAGTTAAATGCTCAATGGTTAAATATGTTTCTAGGGTTTAGTAATTCAAAGACTAGAAAATAACATGAAGGTAAGTTTTTGTAATCAATCTAAACAAATCAATACACGTTATTTTTAAAAGGAAAGGTAAATTAATAGTTGCAATTATCTATGTAGAGGAAACTAAAAGTTTTCATAACATATCTTTTTTTATCTTATAATACAATACATCTGCCACAAGAGTTACCATCTAAATGTGCACCTGAAAGGCACACCATAATATTATGCTTAACTCAAAAAAGCAAACAACTTTTTTTCATTTTCATTTAAGTGCACAAGTACATCGTATCCCCTATCACAATCATAAAAGAGTAAACTCCATTAGCGAATATGCACAAGCAACCATTTTTGCTTAATATAAATTGTTCTTTTCTTTTGATCAAACAATTACAAATAACATATGTTTATGAGATCATAAAATTTAAAACATGAGTAATATCTAGTAATATCAACATGAGGATTTTAAGAGAAGACAAAAATTAAAATATACAAGTGTAGCAATTATCAAAAATAAATGCATTTGGCCTTAGAAGAGATTGGAAATGATTATTATAAGTTTAGAAACATAACTAACCCACTTTTGTTTTTCAAGAGATTTATTTGTCGCTTATTTTTCAAACTCAAATTTGGTTAACTTGATTATGCATATGTAAGAAATTTATTTTAATTGATTTATAAGTAATAAAATATATTTATCATATTTAATTTTATTTCTATCAACATTTACACTGTTTCTCTCTTTTATAACTTTTAATCTTCTCTTATTACTATCATTTATAATTTTAAATAGTCAACTTTATTGCTTGTATTTATATTAAAATAATGCTATTTCAAATAAATAGTTTGTATTTTTAACATTAATTTTTATATTTATAAATTTTTAATTTAATATTCATACATATAAATTATCTCTTAAAATTATAATTTCTATCTGTTAAATATAATTTCTCTTAATTTTAATCTATTAATTATCATTTTATTATTTATTAATATTTATAAATTAGATCTAGCTAATTAATTCTTAATTTAGTTAATATTTATTATTTAATCATTAATAATTTAATTTTATTATTAATTTATCATCAATAATATAATTAATATTAAAAGCCCTTATTCTTGATTAAACATAATTAGATTCAAGTTTATATTAAATTATTCTTAACATTATCATATCACCATTATTTACAAATAAAATATATTTAATTAATTCTTAATTTTATAATATATATATATATATATTATTTTACTATTATTAATATAATTAATATTAATAGTTTTTATTCTTTGTTAAACATAAATAAATTTAATTTCATATTAAATCATTCTTAAAATATAATTAAATCTTAATTTAGTTAAGCCCTAGCCATTTAATCATCAATTAATTTAACTTAGTTATTATTATTTACAATCTCTCATTTAAGCGATTAAACAACTCTTTTATTCTTTTTTAAAATCAATTAATTTAAATTATTAAATTATTTAGTTAAGCCCTAGCCATTTAATCATCAATTAATTTAACTTAGTTATTATTATTTACAATCTCTCATTTAAGTAATTAAACAATATCTTTTATTCTTTTTTAAAATCAATTAATTTAAATTACTAAATGATTTATATTAATTTAATTTATCTAATCAAACTTTTCTCATTTTCTTTCGATACATATATAAATAGTTTTTTTAAAATAGTATTTTAATCATTAAAATTAAAATGTTTTTAATATTTTGATATGTTGCTTTCCTTTATTCTAATTGAACTTTTTTATTATTATTATTATTATACAATTAATTAGTTAATGAAACATATTTGTATTTTATTTTTTATTATTAGTATTAATTAAAATCTCCTTAACATAATTAATTAGTATATATATATATATATATATATATATATATATATATATTATTTGATATTTTACGTTTATTCTCTTTCACAAACATTTGTACTTATGTTTAATATTTAAAATCCTAAATTTGACTTGTTAATAAAAAATTGTTTTAGTTTTTGTTACTAAAAAGATTAAATCAAATTACATATATAAAAGATTAAAAAAAAAGGAAACCCTAACTTCCTCTCATCGGTTTCAACTTGATATGCATGTTGGCTTGGCCTTAGCAATGGCACAAACATCCTCCCCTCATCTCCAACACTTGAAGGTGGTGGTGTTGCTCAACAAAGCCACCAATCGACTCCCCTTGATCAAACAATTGCACGGTAGCATGCTTGTACGCCTCCATCACCTGCTTGGTCTTTGGCACTCATAGGTCAGCTACGACTTTGCCTCGTCAACTCTCGTCAACCCTCTCCATTTCTTCTCGTGCTCCCATCGGCAAACCCTTGTCCTCCTTTAAATAACTACTTTAAACGGCTAAGCGGTGCCACCTAATATCGAGTAATGACACACATTCAACAAGTGTTATTACATAGACAATAGACACAATCAGGCCTATTGATCCACCATTATCCAAGGATCATTGATTTATATTGGTTGTGACGGACTATTTTTCTAGGCGGGCAAATGCCTCCCCTTCGAGAAATCACGGTTGAGCAAGTAATTGAATTCTTCAACTATAATATTGCTTGTAGATTTAATGTGTCATGTTGCATCATTTCAAATAATAGTCATGCTTTTAAGAGCACGAAGATCTATAGATTTGTTGATCAACAAAAAATCGATTGTCAATATTTTTAAAATATAATATAAGGGCAAATGATTTGGCAAAATTTTTCAATAAAACACCGGTAGAGTTACTCAAAAGATCCTCACCAAGAATAAAGAGAATGATACACTAAAATAATGGAGTTGTTATGGGGATATGCACTACATATAAGGCACTAACTAATGCCCCTCATATACATAAGTGTTTGAAACTGAAGCTGTAGTCCCGCTTAAGATTGAGTTATCGTCACTTTGAGTAACTCCCCAATTTAATCTAACCAAAAAAATACTTTAAGGGAAGAGCTCATGCCTTGATGAATTTAGGCTCCAAGCTCAACCAAATTTAAAATCAATCGAGCAAACCAAGACCCTTTGACCCATGTACATTCTTAGACATCTCAAGAGAATTGATCTTTGTAATGAGAAGATCAAACTATTTTTCATTGAAAAAGTGATAGCAAATTTGAATCTAATTGAAAAGCCTGCATTATCAAAAGTGTATAAAAGGGCAAACCAACTTATTAATTGAATGGTCAATGCCCGATGCCACTAATCCATAGTCGATACTTGAAAAAGTACTATACATAGAGGCCCAATTAAAAACATGTATTTAAAATTTTCTTTCAAAAAATAAAATAAAGAAGAATCTTCAATATGTTTTAAAATTCTTCAAGAAACTCTCTTATAATGCAAGAATGTATTTCTAAATTATTGCAAAATTCTCCCTTATAAGATAGTAAACATTTTTTTAAAAATTTTAATTTATTTAGGTTGAAATGAAATCATGTTTTATGTTGAGATCCTCAAATAAATATTTGAATCATTGTGTTCAACTACATGACTTTAAAAAAAAGAAGCGCAACAAAATAAAGATGTCTCAAAGGGCTGCCTCTTTAAGTCACTAAGATTATGGATATGATGTGTTCAAGGCTCAAAACTTCACCAAGGTAAGGTGGAGAAGCACAAGCCTCTCATAAGCCATATCTAAGACTTGAACTAGTCAAAAAAGTTGACTCAACAAGCCTAAATATGGCCAAATCGTTGAAAAACTTTTCTTACTCAACAAGCCAAAAAAACAACCATAGTAAGAGAGCCCCGGTTTTGATTAGTCAAATGGCAAAGTTACTAAGGCTAAAGCTGTCTTGATTGGATAAGTTAAAGTGACATAGATCTCGGAGATTTTCTCAATTGGTCGTCAAGCAAAAGCCAAATCAAGGTGACAATTCCCATGCAATTATACAAAGGTGTTCTCAAATGAACAAAGTGTCAAGATCTTGAAGATTATGAAAGAATACTATTAGGTGTGTAAGCTTCAACCTATCAAGTTGGTAACATATGAGACTTGCATGATCGAAATCACAAATAGGGATGGTGCCAAGGATATTTCTTAGTGGAAGCACAAACTAATAATTTCAAAAGCTCTTAAGTTGTTGCTTAACAATCATTATTGTTGCCCACTTCACATAACTTTCTAAAAGTACCTTTTGGATGTAAAATAAGTAAATTTACCATATCATTTTATTGAAAAAATTATCATAATTTGAAATTTATTGAATAATTATAAATTCTAAAATTATCTGTCAGAATGCTCAATAAGTGAAAATAAATGGAATTTAAAAGTATATTTTAGAACTATTTTAAAATTTAGTTTTTAAAAAGGAATTCTTAGTGTAATGTTGATAACTCTTATTTTTAAAACATTTTACTAAGATATTATTAATTAAAAATTAATAATTATTATTCATATTATTATTCTTTTGAAAATGTAATAAAACAACATAACAATAAAGGAAGGTGAATCAAAAAAATTATTTTATCTTTTCATGAGACAATATAAATTAATTAAAACTAAAAAAATATTTTATTAGAGCAAATTTAATGAAAATTGGTCATGTAAGCCATCATAAATAAAATTGATAAGTGTTGCTCTCTCAATTCTTGAATAAAATAATAATTAAAATATCACTTCCTCCCCACTCTATAAAGAAGAAAATGGAGACAAAGCTGTCTTCATTGCCAATTGGTAAAAGACAAAAAAGCGAGCAAATTAGATAGCTTGTCATCTTCCTCTTCCTACCCACTACCAATTCTCTCCATGGTCGATGAAGGTGACGTTGAGGATGTATAAGATGACATCAATCGGGGTAGCAAAGTTGGCATCAAGGTCAACAATGTTGGGCTAGCAAAAGAAGGTAGCACAATCTAGTGATGAAGGCAGCATCAAGGATGTCTAGGTTTAATGAGAGAATAAGGCTATGCGTTGTAGCTTCATTGGCATCATGATAAGAGATTACGTTTAAGATTGAATTAATAAAAAAATTAAATACCTATTAGGTTGGGCCAATGGAGGCAAGGACCCCCAATGCACATATTATAGTAGACCACGAGGTTGGAGCTCAATAAACTCAAATATGATCAACTTGCTAACATCTCTTCTTACTTAGCAAAGCATAAGAAAAGCCGCAGTGAAAAAACCCTTACTTTGCTAGTCTAATGACAAATGCCCACCCCCCAACTTAAAGTTGTCCAGGTTGAACAATTCAAAGTAATCCATATCTAGGAGATTTTCTTGATTGGTCGATAAATTAAAACAAAACCAAAGAAAGAACCCTTGCTCAAAGACATTCTTGTTATTAAGTAAAATAATATATCTCAAGGATGCAAGCCCTAAAACCCCTTGAAGCTAAAAAAGAGGCCTTCTAAGTCTGCAACCTTCAACACATCAAGTGGAAAAGCACAAATTCTCATAGCTTATGTATAGGACTCAAGTGGGTTTAAAAAGTTCAACTCAACAAGTCCAAATATGATCGAGTAATTGATTGCTCTACTTAATCAACAAGACAAAAATGAACACAGTAAGAGAGCACCAACTTCTTAATCTAGCAAACAATAGCTATCAAGCTTTAGCCTATTCATCTAAATTGGTTGAGGCATTAAGGTAAAATTAAAAAAGGGATAATTTTATTATGATTATTCTCTTAAACAAGTCTAATCAAACACAAAGTATAAATTGAGGTAACATGTCTTCTTCAGCAAGTCTAATAAAGCATAAAGCATGAGATTAAAGAAGCATTCTCAAGGTTCGTAAAGTCTGAGGCTAAACTAAAGGAATCCAATCATCATTAGATCCATCAAAGCATCAAGCATGCGGTTGATGACTCTCTACCACTGATAAACCCGAGGGTTAGGTCATCGGCACGTAACCTTCATCAGGCCGGTCAAAGCATAAAGCATATGCTCACCTCTCATGATAAGTCGATACAGACAAATCATGTAAATTCTTAATAAATCCCACTAAAGTAAAAAAGCTAGATTGAAGAAATTCTAAATTTCAAAATTGCTAAACAAAACTTCATTAAGCCCACTAAAGTAAGAAATATAGAGGATGGTATATACATCCTCATGGCAAGTCATTGAAAACAAATTGGTTTAATTCCTTCATCATGCTTGTTAAAGCGCAAAGCTAGGGCAAGAGAAAGTTCAAATCTAAATAAATTCTATCATCAACACGTTCATTATGAACAAAGCATTGGATTGTTGATATTTCTATTGACTTAACAAGCTATCACAGTTGAGTCAAATGTCAAATTGACAAGTCATTGAAGACAATCAAGTCAATCCTTTTATCATGTTCGTTGAAGCATAAAGCTAGAATAAATTTAAAAAAAAAGAGAATGTCAAAAAGTGTTATCGCCAAGTCTATTTTGCTATAAGCGCTTGACTAATGGGAACCCTGATTGGCTCTACAAGCTATTATGGTTGAGCCAAAACAATTGCAAATTTGACACATGATTCTAGAGTCAAAAGTACAAACTAGCATCATCCAAGCTATTAAGCTTCAATTATTTTTTTGGATTGATTCAAAATAGCAAAACAAGTCCATTAAATAAATAAATAAATGAGATAATTGCGTCCATAAAAGAAAGAAGGAAATGAATTATAAACTCAAGGCTAACAAAAAAAGAAATACATTAAAGTCTAGAGATTAAGTTGTAGGTAAGCTATGAAATGATCTATTGACTTAGAAGAGCCTAGATCTAGCTCAGGATTAAGCTTCACAAGAGCATTAAATTAAAGTCCTGCATATCTCTATTTCTTTGATTGATAGTTGAAGAACGTCAACAATGAATCTCAGATTCGTAATCCGCTCCCTCAAGACTAAAAAGAAAAAAAGAAAAAAAATTGATGAAAAGAAAAAATTATAATCAACAAATGGAAAAAAAATGAGAGAAATTTGTACATAAACTTGATTTCTAATGTTGGAGGATTGCTTGAGCGAGAAAATCCAGTGCATGTGGCTAATTTGAGAATTGTTGGGTTATATTCAGGTACATCATGCCTCAATTGGTGGTGATTCTCTAATGCCTCACTAGACCGGAAGATGGGGAGTGACTCATTGGAAAGATCTACAAATGACATCCTAATATCGTAGTAATAGGATCGGATGGATATGTGCTTGGTGAACTCATCTCAAAATCTTCAAAAGGAACTAGTTTAGCACCAACAAACATCCTAGAAAATTCAAATGACATCTCCTCTGGAGTTAGAAGTTGTTGTGGTCTAGGGTTGGTTGTCCAATCCAGTAGAAGCACGAGGAGGGTTTGCATGTCAGAACGCATACACACCTATGCTTAGGTAAGGGAACATCAGCATAGCTTAGAGATGGCTCCTTAGTGTGTATTCTAATTGGAGAAGAAATAGCCTCTTCTGTCATTACTAAATCCTCGCTCCGCACACCTATAAACAAGATGAATGAGAAAAAAGAAAGAAAAATAAATAAATAAAAAGAGAGAGAAAAAAGAAGAAAATAAAACATATCTATAAATAGAAAAGGAAAAATAGAAATAATATGAGAAAGAGTATAAATACCTTCCTTGCAACTAGCTTGTGAAAAACTACATGAAGATCTTTGCCCCTAATAAACTCCTAATAATCTCACTCAAACACGATACCTTCTACCACACACTCCAAGAAAAGTGCAAAAGATTACCACACCCAAATCAACTTGATGTAACTAATTGCTAAGTGGCTACCCGGTGGAGTCAGACGACATTTAATTCTAGTGTCGAGCCTGAGTAAATGAGTCCACGTCATAAGTATGGTGTATATACAAGTCTCTAAGCAAGTTGAATTTACTTAACTAATATCAACCATACCAAAAAGAACAAGCAATCCATCATATGTAGCTTGTGAAAATCTAAATTGTTGTGCAAGGCACCTTAGCCTAGTGGTTGATAGCTTTGGCTTTCAACCAAGAGGTCTTGGGTTCAAGTCCTTGCACATGCGTGTGTGTGAGTTTGTGATTAAATTCGCTCAAATATCCCAAAAAAAAAAAAAATCTAAATTGTTAAGCAACTCTATTTGGGTGGTACCCTTCCAAAATCAATGATTTGCTAAAATGGTAACATAATTACCCAGGTCACAAGCTAATAAAATACTTGGCAATGTAATCACCCTCTATAAAGCAAGGTACATTTGTCGTAGTAATCAACACCATCTGTAAGAGCAGGAAAAAAAATAAATAGTGAATTGGCAAAGTTAATTCACACAAAATCAATGCCACTGAATCTGATTTCGAGAAATAAGCACATAAGGGAGTGAAGGAGAGAGATAGAGAGAGATCGAGGTGGGAAAAGCTGCACCAGGAGGAGAGCGTGTTGAGCCTCGACATTCAACACGAGCAAGAGACAATCACCATACGAGGCGAGCGGTTCCAGAAGTGAGGCATAAGCGCACGAAGAGAGAAGCATGCGAATAACAGTGATCTTCGACACTAATGGATTGTGAATGCCCTTTTAAGGTTGAAAACAAGCCATATTCATGTATACATCAAGCAGGCCGCAAGTTGCAAGCTAGGGCAAGAATGTTTGACAGCTTGTGTGTTAAAGAGTAGGAAGTTGAAAACTGAGCAAATTGACGAGCAATTACAGTGTTAAGAGTATGTGTGCGGCAGAATTAAGTGGGTTTCATACTCCATATAGTGCTCGAGCATGGGCTTGGGGCTGAGCCAAGGAAAAAATGGTTAAAAATTGGGAATTTTCTTTTAGATTTTATTTATAACCTGAAATAAATTTAATTTAAAAGAAAATTTTTAATTTGATTAGGGCTTGAGGCAAGGGAGAATAAATCAGCAAGTAAACTAAGTTTTATTTGCTTTAAGGTAAGGTTTAAAAACTTTTCCTTTCTAAATTAATGAAGCTTTTAAATAGTATAGTTTACGCCACCATATTAGCATAACCTGAAGTCTATTTTAAAAGATAAATTTTTACTATAATTAAGACTGATTATAAAGTCAGCAAGAGTAACATTTTTTTAGAAACAAAAACTTAATAAAATTTGTTAGTAAAAAAAGCAGTAACTTCTATTATTGTTATTGATATATAGAAATATATAAAGTAAAAAATATACTTTCAAACATTGATCAAATGAATGATCTTACTGTAGATACTCCTATTAAAGAAGCAAATTTCAAAAAAAAAAGAGGTTCACAAGACTTCATACTAAGGTGTTAATATGTTTTTTTTCTTATAGCTCTTTCTTTCTTTTTAGATCAAGTACACTTAATTACAATTAAATCTTTAATTATATGTTGAGAAAGCTTTTAAATCTCATGTAGTTATTTATGCTCCACTTACAAAATCTCCTATATATCAATGCTTATGAGAAACATCATCCCAACACTTGGCTGAGCAAAAGGAACCTAAGCAGCACCAATAGTTGCCCGTGGGGTTGCATGGAGAATGAAGACACTTTTCATGTTGCCATGGGCTGCTTTAATCTTAGGAAAATTCTGGATTCCTTGGCTTCATGATGGTTTGTAATACCCAGATTTGGTGAACTAAATAATCTAATCAATGCTCTCTGCAGATTGGACAGAAATCAAAGAGTGTGAAGCAGGATTCTCTGTAATGTTGTGTAGTAGAATTTGAGAGACAGGAACATAAAAGCATGGCAAAAAGCTATAGCACACCTACTATTATGGTTGCTACTATCTTGGAAGCCCTTTACCCAAATGAATCAATACATCATTCAGGAGCAATGGAGCATTAATCAGCCAACACTTGCCTGAGCAAAAGGAACCTAAACAGCACCACTAGTAGCTCGTGGGATTGCATGGAGAATGAAGACACTTTTCATGTTGCCATAACTGCTCTAATCTTGGGAAAATTGGATTCCTTGGCTTCTTGGTGGTTTGTAATACCCAGATTTAGTGAACTGCATGATTTGATCAATGCTCTCAATAAATAAATCAAAGTGTGTGAAGCAGGATCCTATGCAGTGTTGTGTATCAGAATTGGAGAGACAGGAATGCAAAAAAAGCATGGCAGAAGATATGGCACACCTACCATTATGCTGCTACCACCTTGGAAGCCCTTACCCAAATATATCAATACATCATTCAGGAGCAATGGAGCACTAATCAACCACCTACGCTGTTCTCAGCCTACTTTTGGTGGATGGATGAAGATCAATGTGGATGGGGTCCTCCTTCCCTCCAATTTGACAAGCCTGGGAGCAGTTATCAGGGATGAATTTGGTGAACCCATCATGGCTACTAGTCAATTGTTTGAGCATTGGGACAACTACACAATTAAAATGAAGGCAGTAATGGCCATCAGGCGACTCATGGAGCTTTGGATGGTGGAGGCCAAAGGAATCATCATCAAAGGGGACAATGCCACTGTTATTCAGCACCTCAGGAGACTCTCCAAAGGAATGCATGGCAAAACTCAACAAACATAGGGGATGGCTTGGGGCTTCTACAACAGTCCCAACAAGTTTTGTTTCATTTTGTCCACTTGAAAGGCAACAAAGCTATAAATTTTTGTGTCCAAGTTGCCCTACAACACACTTTTGTTTGGTGAAATACTCATCAGGCTATCATTGATTCTCCCCTTTTTTCATGTTTGAGAGTGATAAACATTTTGTTAATAGCCATAGGTTTGCTTTTGTTCATATCCTCAAAAAGAATTCAGCACATATTGTACACCCTTACCTTGTACTCTTTTGTTTTTAAATTAATGCAAATGCAATATTTCAAGAATAAATAGAAACCATGTCATTTATGCATTTAGTCTCGTCTTTTATAAATAAGCATGCAATAGTTTAATGTCTTTATGTTTTTTAAGGCTTGTATGATTTTCACATGTATGTGAAGAAATTGATATAAATATTTATGTAAAGAAACTGAGTATGATGCACATATTTATATGACTATATGTGCATGTTTCTGATGATATAGTTCAACATCTTATTGTATTAGCTAGGGACACGATGTATCCGTGCACATAAATAAAAATGAAAATTGTTGTCTATCCTTTTGGGTGGATTTAGAATATGTTCTTTTTAAATAGTGTCTTTTAGGTGCACATGAGATGGTGTCTCCTGTGATGATTGTACTATATGAAAGAATAAAACATAATAAGCAAATCAAGTTGTTTATTACCTCACATTACTTTTCATGTCAAATTGTTACCTGAACTACGCATGTATGTTATTTTTAAATTCTTGAATTATTAAAAGTTAAAAACTTATTTAGCCATTGAGTTTTTAACTCACAAATCAATAATTGAATATTTTCATGTGGCCCGCCAATTAATTAAATAAATAATAGAAGGGACTTTGTTCACAAACATCGACAAGCTATTGAAAATTGGTATTGTGATAGTTTTCTTTTGTATTAAGAAAATTTTAACTTCAATCATATGTAGATCAAACAAGATTGAGGATTTTAGTTGGCTCTTTATGAAGTTAAAAAGATTTTCGTATTTTTTTATTATGTTAGAAATGTTTAGTTAAGCTTTTTACCGTCTGATTGCCCATTCTTGTCTTAGTATTCCAAGCTTTCGGGTCCAGTTGTGATAAGAGTGATATCAAAGCTCAAGTACAGGGATGAAGAAATGATCATATTAAAATGTCATTAGAAAGATCATTAATTCTTTTTACTAAGAGATACAAATAATGATTATGTTAATCAATAGATATATAATAATTATGCAAAAATTTGTGTATTTTAGGGCAATAGAATTTAATGAAGAAGATACTGACCTGTACATGTTGATCCCTAATTCAGTGGTTTAATGTCACTATGAATGTCTTTACTCAAATGATAGATATAATGATATATTTAATACGGAATTCTCAACCTCAAGCTAGTGGTAGCATGGGAATATCCATAGATTAATATCTAGCGCCTCTTTACTTAAGAGTAAGAGGGCCTATGGAGGCTAAAAACTAGATGATACAAATAAAGAAAATTATAGATAGTATGTCCTATGCATCGAAGTAAGAGTTACATTGGCTACTTTTGCCTTTGAGGGTGAAGGGAAGATATGGTGGAGAGGTTGCAAGAAAAGTTGGAAGAATGACCTAGTAATTTAGTTCCATAAGATGATTTTGTGAACACCTTTCAGAACTAGTTTGTACCTTTCTCAGTGAAAAGATAGATACAGGATAAATTCATCAAACTAGTGTAGAGTGATAGCTCTCTTATGTACTATGAAACTGAGTTTATTATGCTTTCAAGATATGTATCTCAATTAATTCCCAATACAGAAGAAAAGTATCGCAGATTCTTATTAGGATTAAAAAGATGTGATCGGATGCCCTTTGACATCTTCAGGTATTGATGATTACGCCACTTTGGTAGAGAGAGCTAAAAGAAAACAGTTGAATTTGCAAACTACCTAGAGGTGTAGAGACTTTATGAACAGGAACAATAATGAAAAGCCCAAATCCAGTTAGGCAACTCAATCTAAAATATCAAATTGGAAGAAGTCCAAATCTAGCAATAGTGTTAACAGTAGCAATGTTACATCTTGTGTGACATGTGGAAGAGCATATAAAGAAGTGTCTTTTAGGCACCAACACTTGTTTTTGGTGTCATCAACCAAGACATCTAACAAGATCTTACTCTACTCTAGAGCAGAGACCTTTAGGCAATACTAGGATACGTGTTCCACCTCAAAGAACTATTATGTTTTAATCATCTATGAGAGAAGCCTAAATGCAAGCTTCATAGCATTTTAATGTCCAAATTTGATGTGATATTAGAGATGGACTGCTATCTAATCATTATGTAATTGTAGTTATTGAAAAAAGATGGTCAAATTCAAAACCCCTAGAGATAAACAATTTAAATTTATTGGACATAAAGAAGCAATAGCTATGATGGTGTTTAGTTTGTAGACTCATAAACTACTAGCAAAAACTTACTAAGGCTTTCTGGCCTAAATGATTGATACCACAAAAGCGAAAAAAAGTTGAAGAATATATCAATAATGAAGGAGTATCTAAAAGGTTTTATAGATGACTTGCCTGGTTTGCCTCCATTCAAAGAGAAAATTTTTCCATTGAATTAATACAAAGCACAGATCCTATAGCTCAAGCTCCATATATAATAATGATTAAAAAAGTTGAAGAAATTGAAGAGTCAATTGCAGGAGTTATTATAGAAGGGATTCATTAGATCTAGTACATTACTGTAGGGAGCAGAGCTCCTGTGCTACTTATAAAGAAGAAATACGGGAGTTCAAGGCTGTATATAGATTATAAAAATTTCAATAAACTCACAGTGAAGAATAAATATCCCGTGCCAAGAATTAATGATATATTTGATCAAATTGTAAAATCTTTAATTTTCTCTAAAATTGATTTAAGATCAAACTATCATCAGCATCAAATCAAAGAAGAAGATATAGCAAAGACTGCATTCAATACAAGTTATGGGCATTATGATTTTATGGTAACGCAAAGACTGCATTGATTTTGAGCATCACCATGCATCATGCAAATGTGTATGCTCAATAAAATGAAAAAGGGTCCAATGGTAGCATGGCAATGGCAACAGTGCAACAAAACCTTAACCTATAAGATGGGTGATGAAGCAGGTAGCAACACACAAGGAATTAGGAAATGACCTGCATCTTTTCTCCAGGTGCAATGGAATAATATTAGAGAGTTCAAACTCAACATCATGGCATAATCTCCTCCGCAAGCTTAGACATTGAGCACAAGATAAGATCCAGCTTTGACGCCAATTCAAGATAAGATTAAGTGTTAGATCAACCTTAAGTTTGACAATAGATAACTGATCATCCTCCCCAATAAAAGCACGATGATTAGGGAGGCTGACATGGACCTTATGGTGTTAAATAAGCGCATTAATTAGGGGTTAGCTCTTGATGTGAAGACAGGAAAATCGTGTCTTTACATATTACAATCAATCTCATGTGACCAAACATTGAATCCATTGACCTTATTCAAAGTGTAGTGATATTATGTTTTAGAATAAGATACATAAGAATATTGAGGAGATTAGTCAACATAATGTAATGAGTAATCTATTGTAATGATTAAGTAGGTAATGATAAAAATTATAATTATTTAGCAAACAGCAATATGATATAATGATTTGTAAGGTTAGATAACAAATAATATTTATTCATATACCTTCTCAATTGAAGGACAGTAATCATAAGAATCGTGATAGTAATGAGAATAATATGAACCAGAATGCATATTATAGTAATTATGCCCATAATTATAATTACCATAGATATCATATTTTAATTTTTTATTACTTATGGTAATATGATGGCTTAATAATATGGATCAAAGTTTAGGTAATTAGGATACTTGATAGGAAATGTTCAATAATAAATTATAAAGGATTTGAATCAAGCTATAAAACCATCATGATCCTTAATGGGAAGCGATCATGAAGAACAAGTTTCTAGAAATAAAGTTCCTTTCATGGGAGAAGGGAAAAGCGGTGGGCTGCTTGGTGGAGGGGTAGGGTAGGTGTTCTTGGAGGTGAGGGTGACATTATGAAAAATAATTGCTTAGATTTTTCCCAAGAGAGTTGTGATAAAGAGTTTGATAGAGGTATCAAGGTGAGGTGACCTAGGCATCCTCTAAACATCATGCATTTGAGGATAAATTAGCTTTGATACCAACTGATGCACATGTAAAATGAAAGACCCCATTACAAGCAAGGAACTTTGCAGTTAAAAGAGAGGGAAAATCACAGCCAAAAAAAAAAAAGGAAAGAGAAAGAACAAAACTGAAAGAGATTAAATGGAAGAAAAGGTGGATGAAGAAAAAAGAAATGATGTAACAACCACAAGAGAAGAGAGAGAGAGAGAGAGAGCAAACACAATAGAGAAAAGGGTTATTTACTTACAAAGCTCATAATCTTTAATATCATATGCATCATTACACATCCGCTATTTATTGAGTGGAATTCACAAGTAATAATGAAACAATGAACAGGAAAGTCATCTAGAGGAATCCACTAGATAAGAAATCCTTTATTTAGATTATCCTCAGAAATAAGGAAACCTATCAAAAAAAATCATCTAAATTAGAGTCTTCATCACTTGGACTATGAATTAAATGGACTCCCATCTATCAAAAAAGATGATCAAGAAACCATACATAAGATCCATGGCCAATTTGGGCTCTTTTGATTTTTCAAAGTTAGCAAATTAAGATATATGAGAAGTTAAATAAAGATAAAACAAAAGAGAAACCATTATTACTTGGGGAATCAAGGCTGCGTGACAATTATGAAGATGTGTCTAAAGAGAACAATGCAATAAAAGAATATTGTAAGAACTAAAGTAAATTTTATAAAACTATAATTCTGCTAATTATATTGTATAAATTTAAATGCTTAGAGTAAAGAAACATTGAATGATAAATTGAGTTGGGTAGAAATGAATAGATGCTTAGGAAAATTAAGAATATCAAATAAATCTATATTAGGGGAAAGATGAGAATAATATCTATTGAAGATAAGATAGTGAATAATAGGCTTACAAGAGGTTTAGAGATTTACAATGAAGAGTAGAAAATGCAACAAGGCATGCAAATAAAATTAAATACCCCATGCAATAATCAATATGAACAAAAGGATAACAAGGATTTAAAACAACACTAAGATTTAAGATAAGACTAACATTGTTATTATAGTTAATAACAATGATGATGACCGATCTTTTTAACTCTTACAAAATTACTAGTATGGGTTAAATTAAATCCATGATTCCATGCATAGTCCATCAAAATTAACAAACCTTACCTCTTTTATGCCTCCTTAGAATACCGACTTCATTGATCATAGTTGAACTTTGATGGGTTATTATCAAACTTCATCAAAACTCTATTAGACTTTACTAAACCACTGAAGCATCATTAGACTATCATATGACCTCATCAGAATGCCATTAATTTTCATTAGACATCTAATAATCACATTGAACTTCACTAAAAATCATTGAGCTTCCGATATATCTCACTAAGCCACAACATGACTTCCACGGTAGTTGTAGGACCTTGTTGAATCATCATTGAACATCACTACTAACCATGTTTAATTGGAATTAGTAGAATGATATTTTTGTAGAACATGGAAAAATGAGTATTTTGGCATTACATGCACAAGATTTTAGAAGAATGGCTCATGAATACTACAAATTTAAAAAAAAATCATGGAAGCCTAAAAGATAACTTTATGAAACTACAATTATGCCATTAATGTCATAATAGAGTAACCACAAAAAAAATTTGTTGATGCCTACTTCACTGTGAAAAGAATGAGAATGCTCATAAGAAGTTGATGTAAGACTCATAATGAAACTAGTTTAGCATGTGAAGTCTAGATTTTATATGCCTAGAACATATTTGGTTGCACTTTTTATTTTCTTCTATAATTTCATACAATTGACCCTTATGTTGCCAGGTTTTTGAGTCAGTTGTATTTTGGTCCTTATGTTGTTCGATCATTTCTTATGTATGGGCCTTATCTTGTGAGTCATGTGATATACTATATGTCATGCATTTGAAGATGTATAGACATAAGAAAGAAATCTCATGATGGTCCCCAAACTATCTGAATGTAGCCAAATTTGTCCCAGAGTATCACATTTGTCCAATTTAGTCTCAAAGTAAACAAAATTAATCTAAAATAATCTCTCATATAGAAATGATACAAATACGATCCTAATTTAGCCCTTCAATTATACAAGTTGATCCCATTTAGATACGATATTAATCTAAAATAATCTCTCATATAGAAATGATACAAATATGATCCTAAATTAGCCCTTCAACTATTTTGGATCAAATTTTGTATAATTATGGACTAAATTGGAGAGATTCGATTCCTTAGGACTAACTTGGCCACATGCAAATAGTTGGGGGATTTAACCCATAGACATGAGAATTGAGCTAGCCTAACCATTTGCTATCCTTAGTCTAGTCCATTTTGACCACTTTTGACCACCCATTGACCACTATCACCAAAACTGACCTCCACACATCATTGTTTGGTCCTAACACCTTACTTTTGGCTTATTATGCCACCATCTCGCATGGTATGGCTGCCCCCTCCCCCTCTCCTCTCTCCAATTTACTTTAAAAGCTTTGAAACTCTCAGTCCTTCACGAATTCTGAAACCTTCAAGGACTTTGGAAATAGCCAACAAAATGTTGCAATCATCCTCCTCATGCATGGCTAACCACCCACTTCACCTTCCACCACTTGGGCTAACTCTTGCACATCTAAATATTGTATGTTTTATTTTATGTAATGATATTGATTATTAAATGAAAAGTTAATATTTGAGTTCTTTATTCTCATGTGCTTTTCACTCCTAGATCAAGAAATATTTAAATAAATTCATCGCCCTTAGAGTAGGCCTTCAATAAAAGAAAAAAAAATCCTTATGAAGAACCATTCATAGAGGTCAAATTCATTTACCCATAAACCCGCTACAAGCTATGTTACACCTACACAATGTTGTTAGATCATTATATAAGCTTGTAATTTTCTTCTTACTTCTAAGAGATAAAATCTTGATTTATTAATATAGCTAGAACTAATATCAAGGTTCTCTTGCAGTGTTGCAATCTTACTAGTAAGTCTATGGTAATAATGTACTTGGCATGAGCAAGAAATATGTTGAATTATCGATGGTCTCTATACTTCCACATTGGCATTTAGTTTCCATTATCCTACATTAACTTGCATTTGTAATGAGGCTAGAAGTTATGCAAAAATAATTTAAGTGAAATAAAGTCAAAACCTTATGTAACAATCAATCAAAATTATTGAGGAATATTCACATCATAAACAACAAAAAGTTAGGATACACCAAAGTTAGGATACACCCAATGATGATGATAAAACTATTTTCACAATAGCATATTAAGGATAGATAGTAAACAAAAATTTAGGCATGGGTTCGCATGATGCTTCACTTTGATGCTTCCTCAATTAGATAAGAAAAGTATAAAGGATGATGAATAGTAAATTTGATACATATAAATCATTCTTTTAATGTGTATCATTAGAGTAGGAGTGATATCAAGTTAAGTTCGAGCGGGTCGAATTTGGCTAGAACTAAAAGTTGTTTAATCTGACTCAATACTGATCGGAACAAATATTATAATTGAGTCAAGAAACTCAACTCTAAACAGATCGGTTCTAAGTTGGCCCAAATTAATTCAAGTTGACTCTAACTCATTAACACATCACTCATATGATATAATTTTCACTTGAACTTGAATTTAATATATCTTAAAATGACTTAGAATTGAAACAACACATAAGAAGTTAGGTTGCTATCCTTCTAGAATGATAGAACATTATTTTTGTTCACTTTTCACTTTTATTACAAATCTTAAATTAATACATTAAAGTAGCTAAACATCAAAAGTGGCTAATTAGAATCTTAACATTCCAAATTTGCGTGGATGGAGAAAAATGTGAGGAAAAGTGGTCTTAACCTTCTAATTGATTGGTAGAGTAACTCACATGTAAAAATAATAATTGTATAAAACTCCATAGTTTGATCTTTCTTGAAAAGACAATAGTTTTAAAACTTTATAACAAAAACAATAGCTTACCTAATCTTTCAATCGAGGATAACCAACCCCATATGCATGCCAAGATTTCTTAAAATACTAGTATTTATTTCTGATTTTCTTGAAAACCTTGTATTAATAATACTTGTTACAAAATCTAGTGTGTTAACAAAGAATTTCTCTAATAATACCTAAGTGCATCAAACATAAGTAATAATATTGGGGTTTCAAGAAACACAAACAAATATTCCATAATTTCCAAAACCATGCCCTTTTACAAGGTTAGTTGCCCTTGTTTATAACATATGTTAAAATTGGTTTGCAAAGTTTTAAAATTATTGTCCTTTTCACAAAATACCATATTATTAGGAGTTTTATACAAATATAGCTAAAAAATGATAATAATTAATCATAGATAATATTTTTTTTTTATAAAGTGGGCTGCCCTTAGCTTGAATCAGCTCAAATTACTTTTCATGCCAAGAACCTGGCTTGTGAATTGACTCAAAATGATAAGAGTAGATTTTGAATCAATTCAAAATTCAAGCATGTTTTGACTAATATTGCAATAATGTGTATGCACAGAGACATGCATAATACGTTTGTTCATCCAAACGAGAAAATAAGAGGAAAAATACTTCATAATTACTAATGCATACCAAAGAGTGCACCAGTAGGTTTTGTATAAACATGAAAACATACAGATGTGAATGTGGAGAGAGAAACAGAGGGAGGGGAGGGGGGAGGGGGAGGGGGAGCAAGAGAGTTGGATGTCTAACTTACTTTCAACCCATGAGCACTTTAAATCGTGGAAAATACAGCAGCACATGAAATCAGTCTTATGATATGCTTAATTTGAAACCACAACAGTTTTACAGGTACAAGATATCGCAACTAGACTAACATACTATTAGGATCATTTGTTTGGCAAATAACTACTTGCTTTGGAATTAATCTTCCTCCCTATTAACATCTTGGCAGTGCAGAATCAACTATTTCACCAGTATTCCCACAAAAGCTTCATACCAACACTTTTCTTCCGTGAAATATAAATTCAATTATTTGCGCATTTGAAGCATCTCATAGATTTGTTGAATATTTGAATGTCGTCTAGATTAACAATTGCAAATTTCTCTAAGGAGCAATACTACATTTATTAGCGCATTACAAATTTAAATAGCATCACATGACAACAATCATCGTCTCATCTTGAAGGCAGTCTTGAATTTATCTTCTTCTCTGAATTAGATCTGTTGGGAGCTAGACTTCAAAACAAGCTTAATGGATGGTTGTTCTTTATGCTGAATTTTCTCAGTGAGTTGTAAATGATTCACGTATACCATTCCCCGTCCTTCCTTGAAAAAAGTATCATTGATGATCGGTATGGTAAATTGCTTAACTGAATCACTCCCTAATCTATTAAGTTTGCCACCTACTGCCTAATCTCCTCATACACCAATGGAGACTAGTTGTACATGAGTTGATTTGACAGAGCTCTCTAAATCAATGGTTGTTCATGATTCAATATCTCGTAAGGGTAAGGTAACCACTAGTTCCTACAAAGAGGTGGAAAATGATTGCATGGCTAATTAATCTATTTGTCTTGGGAAGGGCCAAGTATAAAGGAAATAAAAGCTACCTTATTTAATTTTACTGTCATACCACATAAGAGAAGCAAACACAAAACAAGGAATGGCACTAATATTCTTTGTTGATAGACAAGATCATTATAAAAAGTTGTGGAAACAATACAAGGTATACCATCTTTTACCAACCAGAGTTATTAGCATTAGTGATAGTAGATGTTGTCATGCGGCCAGAAGTATGAATTGCCAAAGATCATATGGCACACATAGAGAGGCATGACTTCACGCATAACCTCCTTGATGTATCACTCCATGATTTCAAATTAGAAGGTGACTTGTTAATCCACCTTGTACTCTAATTCCTTCTTGAACCACCTCAATAAATAAAATTTTGATCGAGGTCAAGCTCCCCTATAATTAGGTTCTTCTAACTTTCCATATCAATGATAGAAAAGGGTCATCTTGGCCAGCTTGTTCAGCCTTAAAAGTTCTTCATTGGTCTCATCTTTTACTGGTCATGAGCCATAAGAGCTTTCTACTATTATCATCTTTCAGATTGCTTCTGGAGTTATCCTTATTGTTGTACAGATTATATCGAAGGTTAATCTTCTTGCTTAGCCAACTATAGTTGCTATATTTGCCAGTTGGAACTTGGATTCTTGGTGCAACCTATTTTGGAGATATTTGTTATTTTTGCATGGAAATCCATTGTTCCAACAATTAGGTAGGTTATGGCAGCATTTTGGAAGGCTACAAAGGACTAGCTAACTGTTGGACTTGCTTTAAAGCTCTTCCATTCACTAATTTCTATAGCTTTTGCTTATGAAATGATTTCATGTGAACCATCAAAATGAGTATGGGATTCGCTTATTATAACCTACCAATCTACACTCTTGCAAGTGCTAAAACAGTTTGCTTTGTATTTCTCCTTTTTTGGCCGTAATTCTTTGTATAGTCATAGAGTTGAAAATATGTATAAAACTACCTTATTCTTTTTATTGTTGGCCTTGATTTCCATATCCTCTACCTTTCACCTTGCCTTTTCCTTGTTCTTTTGATGGTGTTCTTCTAATCACCATTATTTGGTTGATGATTGGATTCTATGATCATCACCTTGATATCAATTTTATCAAATTAAAACAATTGGGATCAACTCCAATTCCCAACAAAGATTATCATAGAGCCATATGATGAACATCATTAGGAATGAGATTCTTCTAGAACTATATCTAAAGAAACTGATTGCTTCTGGAATTCAGTAATGTAGTTGTATATGGACAATCTAAATCGTTGTGTCAAATCTTAACATTTAATCAACCTCTCTAGTACTTGGTTGAAGAAGTAGAACTTCTTCAGGAAGGCTTATAACTAGCTCCAAGTTATATCTATTAGATAGTAGCTTGCTTTGATGTTCCACCATGTAAGGACAAAACCATAGAGCTACAATCTACTGAACTTGATGCAGCTAGTTGAGGGCAGCTTGAAGTTCTACATTTGTTATTCTGCTTTGTTGCTTAGCTTTATTATAGTATTATTCATTTATCATACTTATAGTTCTTTATTCCTGTTTTAAGCAGTTTAATGAGCTTAATTATTTATTAGTAGTGGTGGCTGGGCCCCAATGCTAGTTTATACCATATCTCTTAAATAGGAGGTGACGGGAATGAACACATTGTATTTTCTCTTGTTTTACATTGATTATTGAAGCTTGTCTTTTTCCTGGACTTGTTTGTATTCCCCGTTGTCTCTTGGTACAAGTTCGACACCATATTGGTAGTAGAGACATCAATGGTAGAAGGAAATAGTTAATCAACATGCGACAGCACTTGCAACTGGGAACATTGATACGAAGCTCAAGTCCACCTCGAGCGAAAGGTTGATGACTTAACCACGGAGTTCCAACTCTTCATTAGAGAAGTGTGATGAGAACTTCTATCCATCATAAATGGTGGAGATCTATATCCAGCAACCACATCGACGGTCCACACCTATGATTGGAGACACCACTACACAACTTCGTAATGGAAGAAACACTCATCAACTCAACCCAACAACTATGGTTGAATCAGTAGATTATGAGGAAGAATGGCCACACTGCCAAAGAACACATTTCTCAAACTCAAAATCAAAGGACGATCAACTCCTTATTGAATCACCCAATAGATCGCAACCTCGAATGCAAGGTAAAAATTGATATTCCTTACTTCGATGCATTTACATATCTAAGATTACATGAATTTGGAACAAGCAGTCGAATCATTCTTTAAATATATGGACATTCCCACTGAAAAATAGGTGTGATATGTAGCTTGTCAATTGAAGGGCAAAGGATTTGGTAGCAGCAATTGGTTCAATACCACAAATGAGAAGAGCAAAGGTCTATCGGCTAAACAAGAATGAAACAATTATTGCAAAGTCACTTCTTGCCTTGATTATGAGCAAATATATTCAGTATCAACGATGCACACAAGAACATCATTCAATTAGCGCATATACGGCGGAGTTCTATCGCTTTAGTGCTAGGAATGATCTAGATGAATCAAATCAATAGATAGTGGCCCGATATATTGGAGGATTAAAGGAATCCATTCAGGACAAGTTAATAATGAATGCAATTTGCTCCCTTTTCCAAGTAGTACACTATGCATATAAAGTTGAAATACAATTAAATCAGACAAACCAATCAACAGTTCCAAGAGAATTGTGGGATAAACATTTGTTGAAGCTACTACTATCAAGTCTACCAAATATACTCAAGGGTATTCTGCATAGAATCAAGGCATTACGTCGGCTATAGGGAGTGGCAACAGTAAGCAACCGAGTAAGCTCCACAATGGGATAGTTTATATCATCAGCGTTGCCTAAAAAATGTTTTTGATGTTTCCAACCGTAAATAAATTTAGCTAGCTAAAGGAGAAATTGGCTTAGACGTTGACAGCATTGATTGTTGTCGAATTGTTGGGGATGTTGTGGAGGAATTACAGGCGGGTGAAGCTGAGGTCATTAGATGTATTGTTGAACAAGTCCTACTAGCTCCAACGCAAGCTTCTGCCTGACAGTGACAAGCAATTTTTAAAACCATATGCATAATTGAGGGCAAGATATGTGATATGATTGTGGACAGTGGTTGTACTAAGAATGTGATTGGAAAAGCTGTGGTAAGAGCTCTTCAACTCAAAAGTTCTAAACAACCAAATCCTTATAAAATAAGTTGGATCAAAAAAGAAGTGGATGTGATGATTACCAAACTAGGTAAAGTTAACTTTTCTATTGAGAAGAATTACATTT
The DNA here is from genome assembly GCA_021442155.1 of Cymbidium sinense. Lineage (NCBI taxonomy): Eukaryota > Viridiplantae > Streptophyta > Magnoliopsida > Asparagales > Orchidaceae > Cymbidium > Cymbidium sinense. The sequence continues at coordinate 133,848,876 of CM038220.1, forward strand.
ATGAAGTGAATTGTGATGTGGTGGACATGGATGTATATCATTTAATCTTAGGACGACCATGGCAATATGATAGGGGGTGAAGTATGACGGTCACGTGAATTGCTATACATTCGAATGGAAAGGCAAGAGAATTCACCTTTTACCATTCCCTACCAACAAACTCCCTTTGTAAAGAAAAAGATGGAAAAAGCAACTTACTCATAATCACCGGTCCTCAATGGTTGTCCGCCTGCAAGGGTCAAGATTGGATGTTTGTTGTAGTTTTAATATAACAAACCTATAACTCAGTTGAGGTGCACCATTCAATCTAAGATTTTATGTCCAATTCACTGATATCACTCCAGCAAATCTTCCAAATCAGATACCACTCCTTAGTGCTATAAAACACCATATTGACATTGGTCCCGGATCAAACTCAAATTTAGCTCATTACCGTATGAGCCCAAAAGAATATCATAAATTGCAAGAGATTGTCGATGATTTGATACAAAAATATTTCGTACTACCTAGCTTAAGCCTATATGTCGCCCCAACTTTAATTGTTCCAAAAAGATAGTTCATGGTGGATGTGTGTTGATGAGCCATCAACAAAATCACCATCAAATTTTGCTTTCCTATGCCTCGTATGGAAGATTCATTAGATAAGTTGTCCGAGTTGCTATATTTCGAAGTTAGATTTGCAAAGCTGAAATCATCAAATCTAAATTCAACCTGGTGACAAATAGAAAACTGCATTCAAAACCAGAGAGGAATTATACGAGTGGTGGTGTTGGGCCACACTTATTAGTTAGTATCATATCTCTTAAATATCTGGAGGGTAATAGGGAATGAACACATTGTACTTTCTCTATGGTTTTAGACTGATTATTGAAGCTTGTCTTTTTCCTAGATTTATTTGTATTCCTTGTTGTCTCTTGGTACAAGTTTTACACCAAAAGGTAATCATTTACCCATGATTCTACCTACAAGAAGAAGAGCATGTCTCATATGCTCCAACAATCTATAGAGCTTCTTGATGTCAACTGTATTGTCATAAGTTGGCAACTCAAACTTGGTTTCAACCTTAAATAGTAGCCAAGTTTCCATCAAAAACACCAACATATGAACCATTTATCCTCTATATCCTTACCATCTTCACAAGTTTTCTTAACTAGAATGGTAGCATCAACTGAGCAAATTATTATAATTTTTTTCTAATTTTTATATGCCCATGAATTGATAGAACATCCCTACCAGGGACTCCAATCTAATTTCAAGCATTCCAATAGTTGTTCTCACAGTCAACAAAACATCTTGATTACATATTAAATCAATCTCTTGACTTGTATTTAGGTTTACCCATTCCACAAGCATAACTTGACACTCTAATACCAAAAAAATGGTATCCAAAACCCTAAAAAGTCAAATAACTAAAGGTTGTCAAATGATTTACGAGTCCAAGATATAAATGTGATAGAGAATCTTGGACTAGCCTGCAAGTGATTCCCTTCCTTTTCATCTTCTCACTACTACATTGCTTGCCGATAAGTGATAGTGTGTTATACTTATGATAATTTATTATTTTGGAAAAAAATTGAATAATTGAACCCAACAAAGTGAAGTCTAATTTTCCATGTTGCTTCCAAGCAGTTATTCTTTGCTAAAATTAGAGAAAAGGAGTGTGGAGAGAGATGGCCTGTTGCAATTTGGCCTTGGATTTATTGACAAATAAAGAGAGAGAGAGGGAGGGAGGGAGAAACCAAAAAGAGAGATGCAAGGAGAGCTAAAGAGAGAGAGAGAGAGAGAGATTTGAAATTCAAATTTTAAAAATCTTAAATTTAATTTTTCCTTGATCAGATCACATCTATTTATAATATAGAAACAAAACCAAAATCCAAACAAGATATGAGAATCAAAGAAAGAATTTCTTCTTAAAATTTAAAAGTTTAAATAAATTTCTCTAAATTAAAGAGATAATATCTCTAAATTCGAAAATCCAGTAAACTCTTATAAATTTTACTTAACTACCTCCGAAATAAAATGATTGACAAATTCTTTAGCCTAAAATATATGAATGGATAACAACATAAAATGTAAATAATTACCCACCAGCAGAATAAGAATATAATTTAAATCCTAAAATAGATGAACACTCTAACTGACCCACTCTTGCGGCCAATCAACAAGTCTCAAAGAGAACAAATTTTCCTTTTTGGATTAGTTACCACTAATCTGCTTGCCACCTAAGGTTCCATTCCTAGTGCATATATAGATTCCATACAAATCAAATTTTAAGATAGTCACCAATGAGTGCGGACCAAAAGCTAAGAGCGAAAGCTCTCTAACACTCGGACACACGCCTATTCGCTCTTCAAGAAAATATAACTACGCACCATGCATATCTATAAAGAAACTCAGTCCACTGCCGTCTCAATCACAGCCAAAGAACTAATAAATTAGACTCCATACCATGCACCTCACACGCCACGCAGTCCTGCTCCTTCTAACATGCGGAGAAACAGAAGAGCAAGTAGTCTCCTCTTAAATCGATGAGAAATAAAATCAGATCCCGTAACCAGCAAGCACCGTCTTAAATCATGCACATGCAATTAAAGCTTCACTTGCAAATCTTCTCAGAAATAAAAAGCTGATGGTGACACTAACACAGAACAAGGATGAATAATTCGCAGTTATTCGACAGAACAAAGGACAAACCAAGCATCTAATTTAAGACATCACCACTGGCCCAAATCAACCGCTAAGCGAAGGCGGGTATCAAGGTGAGTGAATTACCGGAGCGTAACAGATCAGAAGCACCGGCGGATGAATTCACGGGCACCGAGCCGGAAACCTGCTGCCCCGTCTTCTTCCCCGACGAACGCCGCATCATCTCTTTTCGCCCCAACAGGCGCAGTTCCTCACTCCTAAGCTTTGAAGTGAGAGGTGAGAGAAATCCTAGATTCCGGAGAGAAGCAGAGGACGATGAAAAGGGATTGTTCTGCTGGATCCGGCTCGTCGAGCAATAGACTACCCGGGGGAAGGAGAGAAGGTCATGGGTTTTAATGGGTGATAACAAAAGAGAGGGAAAGGGAAGAAATAAAATTGATGGCAAAAAGAGTTAGCGGCATTTTTCTTATATTTATTTCTTTTTATTGCATAGCACGAAAAACGAGGCCACTGATGTTGAACAGCGTTAAATTCTTGAATATTTTTCGGCATCGAGTTTTGAATATTTATTATTCGACCGTAATTTTTTGCGAGGAAAATGATGAATTAGTCGAACAACATTCTATAATATATATATATATTTTTTTTTTTTTATTTATTTATTTATTTATTTATTAACAAAATAAATTTAAGTTGAATTATTATTTTTATATATATTAAGAAATTTATATACATAACATACAATTCTTAAGTATTTACATATCTAATATCTAAAATTTGATATTTACAAATTTAGTACATTTCTTTTACTTCATAAGATAAATTTTACTTCAAAAAATAAAGATAAGTATTATTTTTATTATAATAATAAAACTTAGATGTTATGTATGTAAATATCTATGTATAGATGTTAAATATGTAAATATATACAATTATATATATATATATATATATATATATATATATAATTATTATTTATTTGAAATATAATAAAGATATTTTACTTTTTATGAAATTGAAATACTTTTTCAAAAATAATAAAAATAATATTTATGATTAAAAGGAGTTGTATGGGAATAATTCTATTAATAATTTTTTTATAATTTTCTAATGGTTTTTATTATTTCATGACATATTAAAAGAATAGTCAATAATCATGCTTAAATTTTAATTAAACTAGTACACACTTAAACATCGGGGATTACTCTATAATTTAATCATGAAGATAATTCCATAAAAATGAACATCAAGAATCATTAATGCATAAAAGATTAAAGATAATGTGAGTAGCAAAGTAAATAAAATATCATATTTAATAAAGGAATGATGTTATTATTGAACATATTAATAGAAATGTTGTGTACTAAAAAAAATCATAATGGTAGGTCTAAAAATAGGTCTTAGCTTAATACAAAATTTTAAAACATACATAGAAGTAATATAATTGGAGTTATAGAGTTTTCACCTCCCTCACTGAGTTAACAAGGTTAGATCAATTATGAGTACTTATTTTTTATTATTAGAATGGAATTATCAAATGATAATCATGAGATAAAAAGTAGCCTACAATAATCATTAGCAATCGTTGTTGACAATGATGACTGATGCTTATCATTAGGGGTATAAACGAGCGGAGGCTTTTTTCGTGTTTTACTCGTTTATAGTTGTTTACGTTCATATTCGGCTGGTGTTCGAGTTAAGCTCGTGAAGAGAATCTTTCTTGTTCTACCATTATAGTTTGAGCCGAATTTGTTCGTGTTCACTCAAATCTTTATTTATTTGTTCAATTTAGCTTTAATAAGCTAAATAGTTTGAATTTATCATATGAAGTAATAAAACTAACTTCTTTTTTTTCTATTTTTGAACTATTAAACCTATAACATAAAATTTTAGATACAAATAACAGAAAAATACATAATAATATAAAATTTTTATTAACAACAAATAATTCTAACAATCATTTATAACTTAAGATTTACGCCTTAGGCGATAACGCGTAATACACTATAATGAAATTATAGTGCATTAATAATAATACACTATATGTGTATATATATATATATATATATATATATATATTCATAGGTAATAAATAATTTATTTTTTTATAGATTTTTAAATACATTTTATGTTTCGAACCTAATCTAGCCAAACACGAGCGAACAGGACCTTTATTCGTGTTCGACTCGTTTATAATTCGATCTGAAAATTTTTGTTCTTGTTCGTCTCGTTAGTTTAATGAACGAATTGAATATGAGCTTATTATCATGCGAACACGGTCAGACGCAACAAATTTAGCTACTTGTCATCTTTAAGTTCTCAGCTCCACCTTTTCTCTTTTATGTTAAAAATTTGCTCTTATTTATAAATTTTTGGGGGTGATATTTTGAAAAAATTAAATAAAATTTTAGTACTACATCAAACAGTTCACATTTATTTGTTTAATTAGAGTATTATTTTAATATTTAAATACTTTTATTACCTCCTAATTAATTAATCTTAGGCTCCTTCGATTCTATTTATCAAACTCATCGATTCGACTAATCACTTACTCCAATCTTAATGAAGTTAAATTATAAGAAGAATCATTTAACTAATCACTTATAAAAAATAATTTTATTAAAATATATAATAAATTATTTCTAAAATAGTATCTATGATTAACTAAATTAATTAGTTGGAGCATTTAAAAAAATTTCTAAATTTATTTGAAAATGTTAATTATTTATATTTAAATCATTTGAATAAGTTAATTTCAAAATGTTCTCATTGTTGAGCATGTTATCAATATCCTAAGCACTAAAATTAAAGATTTTAATTAATTAAAATCATGTATGGCTAATTGACCATTGATTCTATTCTTGTAATTCATATGTGCGTGCCATCTTCTTTCTATAAATGTTTCATAATTTATATTAACGTTTTGTTTTTTTTCTATTTTTCATAATTGACGTTCAGATCATTTTAATTATTAAAATTAGTTAAATAAATCTAAAATCATGAATAATTTTGGCATATTGATTTGAACCTAGGGATTAGATTCTAAATTTAAGATTATGAATCACTAAAAATGCAATTTTTCTATTTATATATTTTTAAAGATCCACTGAAATTATATTTGGAGATGCAAATTAAATTAAAAAATTATTTTAGTCATTATTTATTCTTAATAAAAATAGTAAATTATTATATAAAATATATTATAATAATAATCATATATAATACAAAATAAGTAAAGATAACAATAATAATAACAATACTCACAAATTTTTATTTACTAATTCTTTATTAAACAAAGTTGATATAATTATTTTAAAAGTTAAAATTAAAAATTTTAATCAAGTTAAAAAAATATTAATTTAAGTTTAAGAGAAATATATTTATGTGAAATCACATTAATTTTGATAGAATTATTTTTGAGCAAGAAAAAAATTAACTTCAAATTTTTAATTTGAAAATTTTTCGGGCAAATTTTGAAATATTAACTATTTTATAAACTTGCAAAAATCTTATAATATATTTTTTTAAAGTATTTTTATATATATTTTAAAAATATTTGCCTTTGTTCATACTTATTGCAAACTATCTTTAAACTATGAAATAGTTAATAACATCTAAAATAATATTATCTTTAGTGGTTAATTCCTTATCAATAAATATTTAATTTTTTGTCTAGATCAAGATGATCAAATTTACATCAAATTTTACATTTTAAAGTTGGCTACCTTATTTAATAAAAAAAATGTAATTGTAAATATGCACTCAATCACTTTTAATGGCCAAAATTATTCTGGATAAATCGAAGAGAATGTTTTAAGGCTTTTTAAATATTTTAGGATTTTTTGAATCTATAGTTGACATTTTTGATTAATCCTAATATCACTATCTTGCTAACATGCATGTATATCATTATGCTAATTTTTTTTTTTGGTCAAATATATAGTTGACCCTCTTTTAACCCCCATAATCCTTACTTAGGGTGCGTTTAGAATAGCTTTTTGCCTATTTTATTTTTAAAAAGTAGCTAAAAAGCAACCATAACTGTATTTGACTACCAACTTTTTGACTATTTTTCAAAAAAAAAAATTATAATGAAAAGTTCTTGAACTGAAATGTAAAGTTTATTTAATTATCAATGTTGTTGTTTGAATTTTTCAAAAAGAAAAATATTCGTAACACACATAGTAGCTTTTCAAAAATACGTTTTCCTAACAATAGCTTTTCAAAAAACAACTACCCCAAACACAGGCTCTTAAAATTTTGTTTAATTCAACTAGTCTACCACCCCAATTTGACTTTTTAGTTTATTTAATCCAAAAAAGTCATCATTGGCTAGTCTAATACTTAGTTTAGTTTAGTAGATTTGACCTACCTAGTTTTCATTTAGTCTATACAAATATTCTTATTTTTTATAAATAAAAATATTAATAATTGACTCGACATGATAATCCCATAAAGACTTGATCTAAAAAAAACTAGATTTGATTAGACATGATTAACTTTTAGGTTAAGTTCAAGGTTACGAGTCAAAACTATTTAATTTTTGGATTGAGTTCGAGTTAGCACACCAACTTATAACCCCTCCTGACAACCCAAATTAGATCAAATTTTGACTCATCAACCCGAGATTGACTAATAAACCTAAATATGACTCAAATTTGACCTGATTTTGATCTCCAATGAATGCCTAAAAAAGTCACTTGGATTATATTCGAGTCCTTTGGGTGGAAAGCGGGTTAAATTTGAGTTGAGGTTATAAACTCGCTTAATAAACATGTTAGATTTGCATCATACATATTTGAGTTTGATCAAACGCAGTCAGACTCGAGTCGATCTGCTGACCTGAATTAACACTCATATAAGATGAAAAAAATCATCAAAATAGATTATTTTGCTAGTACACATAACATAAATTACGGCCATATTAATATTTTAATACATATAAATATATATAATACGTTAACTGCATTATTGCACCCCTTTTCATAAATAAATAATAGTCAGAAGCCTGCGTACATTTTTATTCATGTATCCTTCCTAAGAAACAATTTAGTCCATGTCTTATATTAAATAAACAATGACTCAAATATCTATCAATATGAAAAATTCAAAAGAGTTGATGTGAGCTTGACTTTTATGATTGTATGAACATTAAAATGTCAAACAAAATAATATACAAAATTGTCATTATTGATAGGCATAGGACTAAAATTAATAATTCAATATTTGAGAACACAAGTTGCAATAATTTGTTTAATTTTGCTCATTTAATTGCTTGAGTTTGAAAAAAAGTTGAAAAATAATAAAATTTTATGTCGATTATTGGGCAATCATGAAAATAAAATTGAGTTATAATAAATAATTTTTTCGTTTAAATCTGTAAGATGAGATTTTATTATGATGTTGATGAGAGACTAATCTATTATCTTAATTACTTTAAGAATATTATCAAACAAGATTAATTGACAAGTATTATAATAATTAAGTATTCCAAAATATAATGAAATATTGATTTTGGTATGAGTTAAAGTATGAGTTGAGACAAAAAAAATGGCAGTTATTTTTTAAAAAAAACACTCTAAATGTTTCAAATATATATTATAAGTATTTTTAATATTAACTTGATTTACTTTTAAAAATAAAAATATTAAATAAACACGCTAAATAAATAAATTTTAAATAAAATAAACAGTAATCACAAATAGACTCTTAACGAAAATTTGTAAGATTTTTAGTCATTGAAGTAGTTAAACACAACTAAATCCTTGGGTCTACATTTTTTCTCAGGAATGTTGATTGAACGATGTAAGACAGGAAGAGGAAGAAAGAGCGAAAGCTTTGTGCTAACTATTCGTTTGGGAGTTTTTAATCGTTTTAGAAAACGCTAATTTTAATTTTGATCCATTTAAATAGGCTTTTAAACTAGTTATTGAAAGTCTGCTTTAACTTTTCAAAGAAAGACAAATAATTTTTCGTGAAATAATTTTAAAACAAATTTTTGCGAACCAAAAGTTTAAACGTTCTAAATCCTGTTCAATTTTGCACATGCATTATGCATGTAAGTTTATGATTAAATTCGCTCAATTATCTTAAAAAAAAAATGTGAAACCTTTCTCTACAGCCGAGGGAATCTATTTCTTCATTTTGGGGAGAAAAATTCGCTCAATTATCTCAAATTGGCAAACAAAGTTAGATGTTTAACACCTCAATCTTTTATTTACTTATCTAACGTCTAAACTTTTAAACACGATAAAAATACCACACCATCAGCCATGCAAACACTACCTCTAACTCCGTTTCATGCTTTCCGCGAAGAAGACACCATTCCTCTCCAATTATTTTGCATATGCAGGCCCTCTCCCTCTCAGGCATTCCTCCCTCACGCACCGCCTCAGCCTGATCTGCTCGACTTAGTGCCGCACACAAGCCGCTCAGTCACCGTTTCATTCATCCTCGCCAGCCAATTTCATTGAACTCTCTCAGCCCAAGCCGCAAAACCTGCTCACTGTCTCCTCTCTTTTCCCTCCGCCTACTGCTCCGAGCCACTTCCTGATCTCCATTTATAAGCAAGCTCGCTAACCTCCCCATTAACTGTACCTTTGCCAATAAATAAGATAAAACAGAGGAGAAACGGGATGTGAGATTATGTAGAAATTATAGTTATCATTTTGCAAAATTCAAGTTGAATTCTAATCGAATCCGGCCAAATACTAAAGTTAAAACAGCATTTGTTTCATAATTTATTTAATGGGAGTTCTATATTTGCATGAGTATTTGTTTTGATTTTTTTCTTATTAGCTCTTTTGGTTGGCATTTCAAGAGAAGATAATTGATAATCTTGGCCATGAAGTAGAATTGCATAAATGAACTCATTTGTTTGTCAGAATTTTTCAGAAATTTTCATTGCTTTACATAATGAGTTTCAAAAATAATTTAATGCATTTCTTCACACAAAAAATGCAACTACAGTAATTTTGTTTCGCTTCACATAAAGAAATGCAATATGAAATAGAGAGAAAGCTTTGCACTTGTTCATAGTCGGCGGAATATGGGGGCAAAAAATAATTTATTTAGAGATAAGCTTTATGTGGCTGCAATTGCAAGAGAGAAAAAATGCCAAGATTTTTCATTGTGGGGACGGAGAACGTTATAGATGCTATCACAAGAGGGAATGAGAGAGATATTGAACAAAAAAAATGACAACTACAAATCTTACGGAGTCTGTTGTCTCGTTTCTCGTTTTTTTTGATGTTTACTGGAGCTAGTAATGGTGGGTTGTGGAAAATTAGTTGGTGAAAGGTGTAGTTGATGAAGAGGTCGGCAAGGCTTACAAATGGAGATGAGGAAGAGGCTTAGAGCAGCAGGTAGAAGAAAAGGAGAGGGACGACGAGCAGGTAATTTGTAGCTTGGGATGTTGGGTTTTACGAGCTAGTTGATAAGGAAGAGCGAGTTACGTCTGAGCGGAGCTTTGCATGCAGCACTAGGTCGAGCAAACAAACAGGAGGGAGAGCGGAGAGAAAGATGTGAGAGAGCTAGGTTGATGCAAGGAGAGACAAGCGGAAGAGAAATGAGAAATTAGGGTGGATTTCTGGCTCTTTGAGCGGCCTGACTCCAGAGAAAAATGAGATCAAGAAAAAACAGAAGGAGAGGGAAGGAGAAGAGATTAATGTCGAGGGAAGATAACATCCCTTTCCTGTTATTCATTATTTTTTTATATAATATTCTTCTACATCTTCTTGACCATCTTGAAATATTCTAACTGAATTTATTATTTCTGACAGATTAGTTACACTCCACTAGTCTAACTATCTCTGTACAAAATATATTTATAATCTTCTCTCTTTTATTATTTTATTTGTTATAGAGCTCGTGAGGTTCATTGGAAATCCTTCAACCACTCTGGTCTTTTCCTCTCTCTTTTTCTATTGTTTTGGAGTATGTTATCTGGGCACACATCATTACCCCCTTCCCCAAAACTACCTTGCCCTCAAGATCGAAGTTAGGATATGCCTTCTGAAATTCTTTGAGAGGGATCCAAGATGCATCATTTGTTAATAAGTCATTCCACTGTACTAAGATTTCTTTTATTGATCTTTCTCCTTGCATTATAATTGCTTTATCTAAAATGTCAATTGGCTTGACTAGTGGTTGACCTTCAATAAATTGGAAGTACTGCTGGATGTAGGCTAGAGTCTTGAAATTGTTTGAGACGGATACATAGAAAATATTGTGAATTTTTTGCTTTCGGAAGCTCTATAAAGCCACTACCCACTGTGTTATTTTAAAATGCCCATAGTATTGTCTTTGTAATTTTGTGTATGGTTGAGTCATTATTGAAATCTGTCTGTATGGTTGCAATTTAACGAGCACTAAATCATTAACTTGAAACTGTAACTTTCTTATTTTCTTGTTGGCCATCTATTTCATTCTGTTTTGTGCCTCTTGTAAATTGATTTTGAGCTGTTGCAATATCTTGTCTCTTTGTTGCAAAATTATTTCCACTTCTAGATTGGTAGTGGAATTGCCGTTATAAGGTATAATTGAAGGTGGAAGTCTCCCATAAACAATTTGGAAATGAGTCATTTTTGTAGATGTGTTAATAGTTGTGTTATAAGAAAATTATGCCCATGGTAAGTATTATAACCAGCTTTTTGGTGATTCTACAAACACAAGGTATTTGCTCTAGTACTATTTGTTACTTACTGTTGACCGTCATTTGTGGATGATAGAAGCTATGATTGGTAGTCTACTTAGACAAAAAGCCTCTAGAAAGAGCTCAAAAAATGGGATCTCTATCTAAAACAATACTTTGTGGGATGCCATGAAGTTGTCATGAAGTTTGCAGATATCTAATACAAAGATAGTTGCAACTGTAGTTGCAGAAAAGTTAGTGTTGAGGGCTGAAAAATGGGCATATTT